>OU342745.1:260607375-261258197 GCA_910589775.1 Avena eriantha | reverse complement strand
CACTAGAGTCATTGCATGGGTGTTCTTTCCATAAGCCACACATGGATCAACCAGTGGTCATTCCATGTGTGTTCTTTCCACAAACCACACATGGATCAACCAGTGGTTCTCCATTGCATGTGTGTTCTTTTCCACAAACCACACATGGATCAAGCAGTGGTCATTGCATGTGTGTTCTTTCCACATACCACTTATGGATCAACAAGTTGTCATTGCATGTGTGTTCTTTTCACAAACCATATGTGGACCCACTAGGGTCATTGCATGTGTGTTCTTTTCCACAAACCACATATGGATCAACTAGTGGTCATTGCATGTGTGTTCTTTACACAAACTACACATGGATCAACCAGTGGTCATTGCATGTGTGTTCTTTTCCACAAACCACACATGGATCAAGCAGTGTCATTGCATGTGTGTTCTTTTCACAAACCACATATGGATCAACTAGTGGTCATTGCATGTGTGTTCTTTTCACAAACCACATGTGATCCCACTAGAGTCATTGCATGTGTATTCTTATACTAAAACCAACACTAGAGTCATTGCATGTGTGTTCTTTTCACAAACCACACATGGATCCACCACTCTCATTGCATGTGTTTTCTTTCCACAAACCACACATGGATCAACAAGTGGTCATTGCATGTGTGTTATTTTCACAAACCACATATGGATCTATTAGAGTCATTACATGTGTGTTCTTATACTAAAACTAGCACTAGAGTCATTGCAAGTGTGTTCTTTCCACAAACCACTTATGGATCCACCAGTGTTCATTGCATGTGTGTTCTTTTCACAAACAACATATGGATCCACCAGTGGTCATTGCATGTGTGTTATTTCCACAAACCACATATGGATCTACCCGTGGCCATTGCATGTGTGTTCTTTCCACAAACCACTTATTGATCAACTAGTGGCCATTGCATGTGTGTTCTTTCCACAACCCACTTATGGCTCAACCAGTGGCCATTGCATGTGTGTTCTTTCCACAAACCACTTATGGATCAACCGGCGGCCATTGCATGTGTGTTCTTTCCACAAACAACTGATGGATCAACCAGTGGTCATTGCATGTGTGTTCTTATGACAAACCACAAATTGATCAACCAGTGGTTATTGTACGTGTGTTCTTTTCCACAAACCACATATGGATCAACAAGTGGTCATTGCATGTGTGTTCTTTCCACAAACTACATATGTGTCAACCAGTGTCATTGCATGTGTGTTGTTTCCACAAACCACATATGGATCCATTTGAGTCATTGCATGTTTGTTCTTATACTAAAACTAGAAACCAACATTAGAATCATTGCATGTGTGTTCTTTTCCACAAACTACAAATGGATCCACTAGACTTATTGCATGTGTGTTCTTTTCCACAAACAACTTATGGATCAACAAGTGGTCATTGCATGTGTGTTATTTTCACAAACCACATATGGATCTATTAGAGTCATTGCATGTGTGTACTTATACTAAAACTAGCACTAGAGTCATTGGAAGTGTGTTCTTTCCACAAACCACTTATGGATCCACCAGTGTTCATTGCATGTGTGTTCTTTTCACAAACAACATATGGATCCACCAGTGGTCACTGCATGTGTGTTCTTTCCACAAACCATTTATGGATCAACCAGTGGCCATTGCATGTGTGTTCTTACCACAAACCACTTATTGATCAACAAGTGGCCATTGCATGTGTGTTCTTTCCACAAACCACTTATGGATCAACCGGTGGTTATTGCATGTGTGTTCTTTCCACAAACCACACATGGATCAACCAGTGGTCATTGCATGTGTGTTCTTTTCCACAAACCACATATGGATCAACAAGTGGTCATTGCATGTGTGTTCTTTCCAAAAACTACATATGGATCAACCAGTCTCATTGCATGTGTGTTCTTTCCACAAACTACATATGGATCCATTTGAGTCATTACATGTTTGTTCTTATACTAAAACCACAAACCAACACTAGACTCATTGCATGTGTGTTCTTTTGCACAAACTACAAATGGATCCACTAGACTCATTGCATGTGTGTTCTTTTCGACAAACAACTTATGGATCAACCAGTGGTCATTGTATGTGTGTTCTTTTCACAAACTACATGTGGACCCACTAGAGTCATTGTATGTGTGTTCTTATACTAAAACTAGCACTAGAGTCATTGCATGTGTGTTCTTTCCTAAAACCACTTATGGATCAACCAGTGGTCATTGCATGTGTGTTCTTTTCACAAACCACATGTGGACCCACTAGAGTCATTGCATGTGTGTTCTTTCCACAAACCACATATGGATCAACCAGTGGTCATTGCATGTGTGTTCTTTCCACAAACCACATATGGATCCATTTGAGTCATTGCAAGTTTCTTCTTATACTAAAACCACAAACCAGCACTAGACTCATTGCATGTGTGTTCTCTTCCACAAACTACAAATGGATCCACTAGACTTATTGCATGTGTGTTCTTTTCCACAAACAACTTATGGATCAACCAGTGGTCATTGTATGTGTGTTCTTTTCACAAACTACATGTGGTCCCACTAGAGTCATTGCTTGTGTGTTCTTATACTAAAACTAGAAGTAGAGTCATTGCATGTGTGTTCTTTCCACAAACCACTTATGGATCAACCAGTGGTCATTCCATGTGTGTTGTCAGGGGGATGATCCCTAGGTACCCCAACCGAATAAGAAACAAGACAGTCGGATTGCGTCCGGCTGACCAGATGCAGCCGGACAGGGCAAGACAGGCCGGCTATCCCCCGGTAGCCGGATCAGCAAGAGACAGCCGGATACGGCGACGTAGTCGGACTCAATCAATGGGACAGGGCGACGTGTGTATCAGTGCACGGTACGCCCTGTACGGTGACAAGACTGGCAACTACCCGGCCATACCGAAGACTTTGCATGGGTGGCGCAGGAACAGTGGCCGGTGCTGACGACAGGCTCGCACGGCGTCCACTGTGCCTACAACAGCCATACCGCTCGTACTCCGATAAGACAAGCCATACCGGACACTGTAGATGACTAGCCGGTTGGGACTCGCCTATGGGGCCCGCCAGTCGGACTAGCCAGTGAGACCTTTGCCCCTCTGCCTATATAAGGAGAGGCAAGGCCTCAGTAGAAAGGGTTGGTCTTATAGCATTTAAGGCAGTAGCTAGCGTATACAGCTCAAGGAGCACTTGTAGTCGAGTACTCCACATAGCCAGATCCGACAGGAGTAGGGGCTTTACCTCACCACGAGGGCCCCGAACCTGGGTACTTCTTGCGTCCCGCTACGCTCGCTTGTATCCAATCCCGCCTGCGGACACCGTCGATAGCTTCCCTGCTAGTCCCCACACCTCTATCTAACCTCCTCAGGTACTGCCGTTCCCAATACAACGACAGTTGGCGCCCACCGTGGGGCGAGATGGCTTCGACCGGAGTCACGTTCCGCACGGGACCCCGCACTTCAGACGGTGAGCGCGTGGCCTCCGACCTGGTGCTCACGCTCGGCAAGTTCGACTGCGTCATCGACAACGCTTCCTGCTTCGCCAGAACCTCCTTCCCGGCGAATGGCACCGTTCTGCTATTCGGCGACCTCCCCATCTACGTCGCCACCGTCCCGGAGCGTTTCCTTAGGGAAATCGTCTCTTTCGCGGGGTTGCCGCGCTCAGGCGGCAGCACCTCCGCCGCGTCTCGGGGCGTAGAGGTCATGATGGCCGGTTCCAGCCCCCATCCACGCCAGCCGTGGGAGCGAGGCACGGACGAGGTCAGAACTTCCGCTCCCCCGCCACCCCGGAACCCGGTGGAGGATGCCATTGATCGACTCCTGACGCCGGTTAACCTCGGGGATAACCCGGAGGAGGCGGAGGCCAACTTCAACATGGAGAGACAGATCCTCCTCCATGAGGCCATGGAGCTAGCGGCAGCCCGCAAGCAGCTCGAGATCACCCGGCGCGAGTACGACCGCGCGCACGGCCTCACTCCGGCTACCGCGAAGCCGAGCTGGCGCGGCCAGGTACGGCGTCGGGGCGGTGAGCTGGGCGGTAGGATGGAAAAGGACGGGCAACCGGATCCTGCGCCTGCCCTCACCCGGCCCACCTACAGCACGCCCATCAAGAACTTGCGCGTGGCGCGAGCCGCGGCAGAGGAACTACCTAGCCTGGAGGGCGAGGAGCGAGCCCGCCAGCACGCTCGTGTGCAGGAGCTCCTCCACGTCACGGATGAGCGGGCCGATGCCAACCGGCAGATATAGGAAGACCTTAGCTACTCCAGGGGGAGCAGGCTACCTGCCAACAACAGGGGCACGCCGCGCGATAGCCAGCAGGCGTCCTCCCCTCAGCCGCCCAGGGCCCGCAGTAGGCGTCGCAGCTCTGGCAACAGGGGCCAGCCGCGCCAGGATGCAGCCGCCCAGGAACCTACTTGGGGTCCAGAAGTTCACTGGGTGCCTGGCTTCCCTCAGTCGCTTCGTCAGCCGGCTGGGGGAGAAGGCACTCCCGTTGTACCAGCTGATGAAGAAGACGGACAAGTTCTCCTGGACTTCGCAAGCCGACACTATGTTTCACGACCTCAAGTGCATGCTATCCACAGCACCGGTTCTAGCCACGCCAGCTAGTAAGGAACCAATGTTGCTCTATATAGCAGCCATCAGCCGGGTCGTCAGCGTCGTCCTGGTGGTGGAGCGCCCCGAGGAAGGCAAGGCTCAGCCGGTTCAGAGACCCGTCTACTACCTCAGCGAGGTTCTCTCCCTCTCTAAGCAGAACTACCCCCACTACTAGAAGATGTGCTACGGCATGTACCTGGCGTGCAAGAAGCTCAAGCACTACTTCCAGGAGCACTCGATTAAGGTCGTGTGCACTACACCCCTTTCAGAAATCATCGGCAACAAGGATGCCACCGGCCGAGTCGCCAAGTGGGCCATCGAGCTCGCCGCCTACTCCATCCAGTACGAGCCCCGGCTCACGATCAAGTCGCAGGTGTTGGCGGACTTCCTCGTCGACTGGGCCGAGACCTAGTATCTCCCACTGGTTCCGGATTCGGACCATTGGCGGATGCACTTCGACGGGTCGAAGATGCTCGGGGGATTGGGATCCGGCATCGTGCTCACCTCGCCCAAAGGAGACCGGCTGGAGTACGTGCTGCAGATCCACTTCAAGGCCTCCAACAACGTAGCCGAATACGAGGCACTGGCGCACGGGCTCCGGCTGGCCAAGGAGATCGGTGTCAATCGGATCCTGTGCTTCGGCGATTCGGACTTGGTGGTGCAGCAGGTATCCAGAGAATGGGACGCCAGAGACGCAAACATGGCTCTCTACCGGTTCCACATCCAGAAGCTCAACGCCTCCTTCGACGGGTGCGAATTTCACCACATCCACCGCGTCAACAACGAGGCAACCGATGGGCTCTCTAAGATCGGCTCCACCAGGCAGGCCATCCCACCAGGGGTCTCCTTGGAGCACCTGCGCAAGCCATCCATCAACCCGTCACCAGAATCAGACTCCATCGTCTGGGCGGGAACCGTTCCGGCTGACGGAATGGCGGAAGCGGAGCCGGCAGAACCGCCAAAGAAGAAGACCCACACCAATTCCGGCCAGGCAGTGCCTTCCGGCTCGCAAGACCCGGGGGCTGCCAGCTCGCCTAGCGGCTCGGGGGCTGCCGTTCCGGGTACGCCACCCGGACGACCCCCCGACACCCGTCAACCGGAGGACAAGAGCGTCCTCGTCATCCGGGAAGTGCCATCCTGGGCACATCCCTTCATGAGCTACATCGCCGATGGAGAACTTCCGGACGACGTGGTGGAGGCCAGGCAAATCCGGCGCCACGCGCACACGTACACCATCATAAATGGCGAGCTGTACAAGCGCAGTGTATCCGGTATCTTCCAAAGATGTGTTGATGTGGACACGGGCTACCAGCTACTCAAGGATATCCACCAGGGCAAGTGCAGGCACCACGCTTCGTCAAGGGCGATAGTCGCCAAGGCATTCTTCCATGGTTTCTATTGGCCCACCGCCCTCGAGGACGCTGAGCAGCTGGTCCGCGCATGCAATGGGTGCCAGCGCTTCGGGCAGCTCAGGCACATGCCAACTTCGGTACTCAAGACCATAGCGATCACCTGGCCTTTTGCGGTTTGGGGCCTTGACATGGTCGGTCCCTTCAAGCGAGCACGCGCGGGCATGACCCAACTGCTGGTGGCGGTGGACAAGTTCACGAAGTGGATCGAGGCCAAGCCTATCCAGAAGCTGGACGGGGCGACGGTTGTCACCTTCTTCATCGACATCATCAACCGTTTCGGCTACCCCAACAGCATCATCACCGACAACGGCACGAACTTCGCCAAGGGGGCCTTTGCCCGGTTCTACAGCAACAAGGGCATCCGACTGGACCTCGCCTCCGTCGCGCACCCGCAATCCAATGGGTAAGTCGAAAGAGCAAACGGCTTGGTGCTAGCCGGCATCAAGCCACGTCTCATTGAGCCGTTAGAGCGGTCACCCGGATGTTGGATCGAAGAACTTCCGGCTGTGCTGTGGAGCCTCCGCACCACGCCGAAAAGGTCAACCGGCTACACGCCATTCTTCCTGGTCTACGGATCGGAAGCCGTCCTCTCCACCGACATCGAGTTCGACTCCCCTCGCAAGCTCCTCTACAACGAAAAAGCCAACCAGGAGGCGCGGGAGGACGGAGTGGACCTCCTGGAGGAGGCCCGCGAGCTGGCCTTGTCCAGATCAGCCTTGTACCAGCAGCGACTACGTCGCTACCATTCAAGCCGGATCCGCCCAGTCGCATTCCGCGAGGGCGACCTGGTTCTCCGGCTGGTGCAAGACACGAAGGGCATGCACAAGCTATCACCACCCTGGGAGGGCCCCTTCATCATCAGCTGGACGCTGCCCAACGACTCCTACTACCTCATCAACACGCAGCAGCCGCGCAAGAACAAGATGGACAAATCAGACAAGGAGACTGAGCGTCCCTGGAACGCGGCCCTGCTGCGCCCGTTTTACACCTAGTCACCAGGCAGTGTATGTATCCCGAAAACCCTATGAATGAAAATGCGGACCCCCACGAAAATCTCAGGGGCTCCTTGCTAGAAGTGTGTATGCATCTGTTTTCTGGTTCTGATTTTCCGGCTCCGGCAACCCCTACCCGGGGGCTCGTCGGCTGGCCCGGCCTGTTAAGTCAACAAACTGGCTGAGTACTGTGTGACGATGTCAGAGGCCCACTCTTCGTCTCAGCTACATACTGCAACCCGGCTGTCCGGATAGCAAGAGCAAAAGCCCGAGGCATCCCACACGAAAATTGGGGAGGAGACGCGACAGATCGGGTGTCCTGGCCCTGCAACTAGCTCGAACCAATCCACCTGCTAAGCCATTAGTACCGTGTGCAATGTACTGTCAGCTCCCTTCGATTCCCGCTGCAGACCGCAACCCGGCAAGGACGCAGCGAAAACAGCAGAGCGCACGGGAAAGCGACTAAGTGTCTAGAAAGGGACAAGCCAGTTTTCGAAAAATACAAGCCGTTTCCTGGCTACAATTTGGCAGACTAACCTACTAACCTATGTGGACATGTGTGTATGCGTATGTACATTTTTTCCGACTACCTAGAGTCGGAATGCAGGAGAAGGAAAGAAGATTCAAAGTCCTTGCCTTCATCAAGCGCTCCGAATCTCGGGGGCTACACCCACTGGGTGCGCTCGCGCACCCCCAGTGGAATCTTGTGGTTCCCGACCGGCTAAAGGCGTTTAGCCGGCCGATTGGAGCCCAGGTGAGGGCAAGGGCAGGAGAAAGAGAAGACAAGGAAGATTCGAAGCACCTGGCTACGCCAGCTACTCCGAATCTCAGGGGCTACACCCAGTGGGTACGCTCGCGCGCCCCCACTGGAATGTTAGTTCCCCCGGCTGAAGGTGTGCAGCCAGCAAAAGCAACCACTTAAGATGAGTCTAGTCGGATAAAGATAGAAGAGTTGGGAAATAAGGAAGATTCGAAGTACCTGGCTACGCCAGCTACTGTGAATCTTGGGGGCTACACCCAGTGGGTGCGCTCGCGCGCCCCCACGGGAGGTGCAGTTCCCGCGGCTAAAAGTGTGTAGCCGGGCAAAGTAAGCCGGATACGGTTAACCAGCGAAGTATGGAAGGAATGAGTAATGAGATGAAGAATGGACTAAAGCTCAAGCTTGGGGATGCCACGCGTGTCACCCCAAGAAATATCCAAGAAGTACAAGCATCAAAGCTTGGGGATGCCTAAGGCATCCCCTTCTTCATCAATAAAAATCCTAGGTTTCATCCAAACGCTTCATTTTTATTGTTTCATGCACAGTTGTGTTGTTCTTGGAGGGTCTTATTTTTCGTTTTCATTTTGGTTTTTAGTTTGCTTGGTTTGCTTAGCTTTCTGAATAAATTGGTTGGACCCCCTCTTTCATACATTGGTTTGCAAATAGTTTGGTTTGGTTTGGAAAAGAGTAGGAAAGTTCATGCTTATGTGGTAAAAAGAGCTCGTTTTTGACTGTGGCCTATGCTTTGTCATACCATGCTTGATATTGTTTTGGCTTTATGCTTAGTATTCTTTGTTGTAGCATGACTTGTTATAAACAATTGAGATTGCTTAATGTGCCTTGGATGAATCATGCGTTGTTTTAGCATATTAAAGCATAGTATAGTGGTATTCTCCTTTGATGCTTTATTTGGGTTGACTTTGCACATGCTCACACCATGTTATGACTATCTCAAGTCACCATAGCCTTGATGATCCTTTAGTTTTCAACTTGTAGTATCACTTTATGCTTTGATCAATGATGTTTTGTCGCTCTGCATGATTATGGCCATTATTGCTCTCTTAGTTTGTCGCTCCCAGTCTTTTGCTAGCCTCCACAACAAAGTATGAGTTCCACTCATGCATCCAACTCCCTAAACCAAGTTATTCCAAAGAGTCCACCATACCTACCTACTAGCTTATGCTATTCCAAGTATATTCATGCTTTTGTTTACCTTCCAAATTAAACTTGTTATGAGAAAACTAGTGATTAAAGCTCTCACGAACTTGATGGCACACTTTACTTTTTTGCATCTAATAAACTTGAACCACTGGGTCCTTCTTTGTTGCGTATATGCTTGCGCTTTATAAGTTGAAATTGGCAGAACCATGTACCATGGGAAACGCTTTCAACATTGCACTTGTACTTTGTACCCCGTTGATATCATGTTCTTTTGCTTACGGATCCCGACGGTGTGAAATAAATGTGGAACTTGTAAGATCATGGAGTTTGTATGTGTGTTAGAGAAACGCCTGGGCCGCTAGCCTAAGCCATGCCTAATCATGGTGGAAACTTGCAGCATCACCATAATGAGCACTCTATGAAGCATCCTCAATAAAAACCTATGCAAATAGCAAATAAAAAGATCGCTGAGATGCTCATTGTATGCTTGCCTTGTCATTTTGATTATGGGAAAGCTCCCGTATCATGTGCAAGGGGTACCCCGTTGGCGGTTCTTAATGATACACGTGTACTTACAATGACAAGAGCTTACTCGTGACTGAAGTTGAGTAGCATGAGGATCGGTCTTCGTAAGTAAGGGGCATGAGATTTTGGTTTATAACTTGTCAAGCATATCCTCTTAGTTGTGTCACTTTAACCTTAACCACTTCAAGATGCTTATGATAGGGACAATGAGAGCTGAAAGCTACAAGTACCATAATTTTTGGAAGCTCTTTATGAGACTTGAATCCCTACTTCCTTTTACAAAGGCTTTTCTTCCACCATTACATTGAGTCTCCACCTTCTATCTTTATGCACCTACTTTGAGAGCATAGTGGCCATTCTTAGTTCTATGTGCATTGTCCCAAGACTAGTTGATTGATGCATACTTTGATATTGCTTGTTTTAAACTATTGTATCTAGTCACTCTTATGAACTTTGAAGGTGTCCTATGCATTTATATTTGCTACTCTATTGAGGGACAAGCTGAATAGTATTATGCTATGTTTTCTTTATGTGAAACAAACAAACATCTTGCAAACCATTATTATTCATGAATCTTTTGTTTGTGCCTTTTCATGTTGCATCATAGTTTCTTTGTCTTATTGCTAGAACTTTGTCTTTCATGCTATGATTGAAGTACTATGATCCCAGCTTTGATTGTTTTGCAAATACTTTGATCAAGTCTTTGATGGTGCATGTCACCTCAACAATTATTCTTTCTTTTTATCACTTACCTACTCGAGGATGAGCAGGAGTTAAGCTTGGGGATGTTGATACATTGCAAATGTATCTATAATTTTTGATGTTCCATGCTTGGTTTTATCCACTTTCTTGTGTTTTTTTCCAACTTTGGAGTACTTTTCATATGATTTCTTGGACTAACCTATTAACAAGAGCCACAGTGCCAGCTAGGGGTGAAAACAAAGCAGATACGGTCGAATAGTAGTGGAACCATATTCGTATCCATATTTTTTCCGGATACAGAGTCAGAGCGGATAGTGTGCGGATATGAATATGGAGGCGGAGCATGCCGGTTACGAATATGGATCGAATACGAAGATTATAAGGTCCGGTTGCGGGTAGACATTTTGTCGGATGATGATTCAAAATAGGTCCGAAAAATCATATAATTGCAATGGTTAATGCTGGATGATCCATTGATCATATGACATAACAAAATATGTAAGGCTGAAATTCATTATAGTTGCAATAGTTAATGCTCGACGATCCATTGATAAAGGGGTTACTAAATTTGGGATGGGATGAAATTTTATATATTAGTGGGTGTGAGGTTTGAGGTACTAGTTGCCGGATATTTTGCCGGGTATTGGCCGGATATTACCGTCAAATGTGGTATGTTTTCAGACATGGGCGAATATTAGTAAAACCACATCATTTTCTGTATCCGTTAATCACTAGCCGTATCCATAACCGTATCCGTCAACTATCCGACCGCATCCATATTTGCCTTCCGTAAGCCTCCGGTCGGTCGGTCGGTCGGAAATAATCCGTACCATTTTCACCCCTAGTGCCAGCTATCTGTTTTCTGCTGTTTTTGGTTCCACGAAAGTCAGAAAATGAATATTCTCGGAATTGGACGGGACAAAAGCCAAAGTGCCTATTTTTCCGGAAGTCATGAGATGCCAGAGTACGAGACGGAGAGGTGCCAGGGGGCCACCACACCACCTGGCCGTGCGGCCAGGCCTGGCCCACGCCAGGGGGTGGTGTGGCCGCTCCCGGCACTCCCTCAGCCTCTCCTTCCACCTATATATTGCCCTCGGGACGAAAACCCTAAGTGCCCGATCAAAAATCCACGAAAGAGTTTGTAGCCGCCATCATCTCCATCCCTAGATCGGGAGGGATTTGAAGCTCTTCCCGGCACCCTGCCAGAGAGGGGAATTCACCCTGGAGGCCTTCTTCATCACCATACAAGCCTCCGGTGTGATGCGTGAGTAGTTCATCCTTGGACTACGGATCCATGTAGTAGCTAGATGGCTGGTTCTCCCCCTTTGTGCTTTCATGTTTAGATCTTGTGAGCTCCGTTCATGATCAAGATCATCTATTTGTAATTCTGCATGTTGTGTTTGCCGGGATCCGACGGATATTGAGATGCTATTTCAGATTGATTATTGATTCTAGCATGTCTTTGTTATTTGTGATCTTGCATGCTTTCCATTGTTAGTAGCTATCTTGGCCAAGTAGATGCTAGCAACTCCAAGAGTTAGTATTTATGCTCGATAATGGGTTCATGCCTCTGGTAATCTGGGGAAGTGACAGAAATCTCTAAGTTACCAGATGTGCTGTTGCTACTAGGGAGAAAACAACAATCCTTTGTTCATAGAAAAATCGTATTGTTTACTTTACACGCAGTTTGTAAAGCAATAATCTGTTGCTTACAACTTAATACTTGAGGGGGTTCGGATGATAACCTGAAGGTGGATTATTAGTCATAGATGCAGTTGGATGCCGGTCTATGTATAATGTTGTAATGCCCAATCAAGTCTCAAAGGAGTCAAGATGATTAGTATATGCATGTATTGCTTTCTCGGTGTTTGTTAATTGCCCCGCTATAATTTGTTCACCCAGCATGTTATCTATATTAAGGAGAGCCACCTCTAGTGAACTATGGATCTCGGTCCTTTTTCTTTACATACAATCTACAACTGTTTACTTCTTTGTGTTTACTTTCTGTAAACTTTTACTTCTTTCCATTCGATACGTTTAATCCTTTGTTTACCGCAAAACACGGTGAGATTGACAACATCATCGCAAGTTGGGGACAAAGTTCTGTGGTTGTGTTGTGTAGGTCTCCATGTTGCTACTAGCACCGATATTGCGCCCTGCCAAAGCTCAGCTAGTAACACCTTTGGGGTGTTTCCTTGCTCCTACTGGTTCGATTAAACCTTGGTTTCATAACTGAGGGAAACTTGCTGCTGTGCTCATCATACCTTCCTCTTGGGGTTCCCAACGAGCTCTACATCAACACGCCATCAAGCATTTTTCTGGGCACCGTGCATTGAGCCATCAGTCCCCTCTCTTGTTAAATATGTGTCCCTTGGTGTGAGTTGCCATTATGGATTATTGATGAGAAGTTCTATCATTTACTCTTTTTCATAGCTTGTATTAGTGTTCAATTCGTGGTTATATGATTGATCTTGTTGTTAGTATTGGTATCACTTTGGGATCATTGAGTTAATTTGGTTGCTTTTGGCAAACCAGGCTCGGTCAGTAGAACACTATTTTTGAGAGTTGAAAGAAAAAAGATAAAAGTACTCTAAAGAAATATAATTTGATCATCTTTCTTTCTTGATTTGCTCATAAGTCTAGTATTCTCTAGTTAAGATCTTTTGTGCTTCCAAGGAAGATTGCATGATTTGCTTTTATCACTTGTATGTTTGTTTGTTTCCTTCAACTCTTGTACTTGCTACCCAGCCTTGCTAGCCAAAAACCTGTACTAAGAGGGAATTCTTCTCGTGCATCCACTCCTTTAAACCAAAACCTTTGCCATTTGTGTCCACCATACCTACCTAGTATCATTATTGCTATTCCAAGTAAATTCTTGTTTTGTCTACCTTCCAAATTAAACTTGTTATGTGAAAATTAGTGATTAAAGCTCTCACAAACTTGATGGCACACTTATTTTTCTTGCATTTAATAACCTGAAGCATTGGGTCCTTCTTTGTTGCGTATATGCTTGCGCTTTATGAGTTGAAGTTAGTAGAACCATGTATCATGGAGACCTCTTTCAACACTTCATTGGTACTTGTACCTAGTTGATATTATGTTCTTTTGCTTATGGATCATGGCGGTGTGAAATAAAAGTGGAACTTGTAAGATTATGGAGTTTATATGTGTGTTGGAGAAACGTCTGGGCCGCTAGCCTAAGCCATGCCTAATCATGGTGGAAACTTGTAGCATAAATATAGTGAGCATTCTATGAAGCATCCTCAATAAAAACCTATGCAAATAGCAAATAAAAATATCGCTGAGATGCTCACTGTATGCTTGCCTTGTCATTTTGATTATGGGATAGCTCCTGTGTCATGTGCAAGGGGTACCCCGTTGGCGGTTCTCAATGATACGCATCTATTTACAATGACAAGAGCTTGCTCGTGACTGAAGTTGAGTAGCGTGAGGTTCGGTACTCATAAGTAAGGGGCATGAGGTTTCAACTTATAACTTGTCAAGCATATCCTCTTAGTTGTGTCACTTTAACCTTAATCACCAAAACATGCCTATGATAGGGGAAATGAGAGCTGAAAGCTAGTAAGTATCATAATTTTTGGGAGCTCTTTATGCGACTTGCAATCCCTGCTTCCCTCTTTGAAGGGCCTTTCTTTTACTTTGTAGTTGAGTCAGTAAACCTATTCCCTTCTATCTCAACAAGTATTTTGAGTTGTTGTGTTTCATTCATTCATATGATGATTTATTCAATCATGTCTTATGTTCCTTGTTTTGCACATTGATCTTATCTTGATGTTTACTACTTTGAAAGCTATCATTGAAAACCAGTTATTTGTGAACTCCAGCAAATTATCAACTATTCTTCGACCAAGAGCTAAGTTTGCCATTACCAATTATGATTTACTTCATGTATCTTTATTGTGTTTCCTTTACTCATTGCAAGTAAGTTATATAATAGTGAGTTGTCTTCTATTATGATCGAATGTGATGCTTCTTGTCCGTATTCTTTTATCGACTCTTCACTCCATAAACCTGAGGCCATGTTTATTGAGCTCAGTTTCGCTTGGGGACAAGCGAAGTCTAAGCTTGGGGGGAGTTGATACATCCATTTTGCATCACTATTCTATGTCATAATTCACTATTATTCATTGATATATTTCGTATTGAGAGGTGATACTTATGTTATTTCATCTGTTTTTGCATGGTTGATGACTTTTGAAGCATGGACCGCTGCAGTCAGGATTCTGATGGAAAAGGTGCTCTTTGGAGGAAAAATTCGCGAAGATCAGAAAATTCGGGAAAATATACGGAAAATCCTATTTTCTAGAAGACGAAGGAAGCTAGAAGGGGGACTGGAGATGGGCCACAGGGGGCCCACACCACCCCCTGGCGCGGACAGCCCTAGGCCGCGCCAGCAGGTGGTGTGGCCGCCCTGGCCCACTCTAGTCTCTCCCCTCTGGCGTATATCATCCTCCCAAAAACCTAAGACTCGGGGAGCGAACACAGAAAGATTCCGCCGCCTCTGCGGGGCGGAAAACACTGAGAGAGAAAGATCTCTCCGGCAGACAGAATTATGCCTCTGGAATTCCTTCCCGGAGAGGGGAGATCGTCGCCATCAACACCACCATCAAGATGGACTTCATCGGGATCATCATCACCACCATCATCACCATCAGCACCCTCATCACCATCTCCATATTGCTGTAACAATTGTGTTGAATCTTGCATAGTTCATAGGGGAAACTTTCCCGGTGTTGATTACTCTTTGTAGTTGATGCTATTTAGTGAACCATTGAATTATTATTTATGTTCAGATTGTTATAAATCATTATTCCATCTCTGATCATGATCCATATGATGTCTTGTGAGTAGTTCGTTTTGTTCTTGAGGACATGGGAGAAATCATGTTGTTAGTAGTGGAGTTTTGTCGAGAAAGATTCAATAGTTTGATATTTAAGTTGTGGTGTACTTCTTCTAGTGGTGTCATGTGAACATCAATTACATGACACTTCACCTATATGGGCCTAGGGGAATGCATTGTGTATTTGGCTACTAATCGTAGGGGTTGCCGGAGTGACAGAAACCTGAACCCCCGTTAGGAAACCATTGCACAAGGGACGTAAGGGTCTTAGAGTTTAAAGTTGTGGTTAGGTTTCTACCTTAATTACTTTCTTGTACTTACGGATGTTTGTAAGGGGTATAATCACAAGTATGTATTAGTCCTAGGAAGGTTGGTACATTAGCACAGGTTCACCCACACAACACTTAGCAAGCTAAAGAAGATTAATCAACTATATGAAGCGAAAGCACTTGACAGTCTTCCCATGTGTCCTCGAGAACGTTTGGCCATCTTAAGTAATACAACCGGCTTGTCCTTTGCTGCATAAAGGATAGGGCCACTTGCTGCATTTATTCCTACTGTCTTTTATTTACTCGTACTTCGTTTACTTGCTTTATCAAAAAAACCCTAAAAATCCATTTGCTAAGTATTTGCAGAGAATTCCTGATCCATACCACTACTAGCACCTTCTGCTCCTTGTTGGGTTCGACACTCTTACTTATCGAAAATACTGCGATACACCCCCTATACTTGTGGGTCATCACTTCTCAGGTGCTTAGAGCATATGTGTTGTGCGAATGTACCCCAGTTGTAGTTTTCAGTACTCCTTAATACTTCGACGAGTTATTATATTGGTCCAATCAGCTTGTTGTTGTCATGTTGCAAAGTCCACTTGCTCTGGACAGACCGCCAATACCGTGTGCTCCCGCTCCCGCATGTCAGTGTCACATGTTCCGAGGGCCCACCTACCAGTGTCACGCCCCCTCCTCTTACTTCCCCTTGAAGCCACTGCCCCAACTTCTCTTCCATCCTGCCACTCCGGTCCGATGGTTGTAATCTGAAGATTTCTGTTGGATTGTTTACAAGTAATCTATGTTGATAATGCAACATGCAAATGGCACAGACACAATTTCTAAAGTGGAAGCACTCACACGCTGCTATTGCACATATTTCTCAATATAGCTCGACAAACCCATTACAATAATTGTACTCGCATTAAACACAACCGAAATTGCAACCATCCTAAACAACATCTAAACCCACATCACACCGCTGTCGTCGGAGTCCACCTTGATTGGTGACACCGCCATTCCCTTCCCGGGGACATCCACTCCCGCTCGTGGCTTGCCCTTCGCCAAGGAGGCAACAATGGCGTTCTGCACAGTTTCGTCCCCGTCGTCCTCCACATCGGAATCGACAATGACGAAGGTGACGGGGTTGGCGTGGACCGAGCGCCGTCGCGCCTGGCGGCTCCTGCTCGAGATCGACGCCGCATTAGTCCTTCTACAGGTAGGAGGGGTCGAGCTCACATACATAGCATCATCGCTACTCTCAAGAAACCATGGCCATTTTATATTGTGATAGTAGGATCTTGGGGTGGATCCGCCGTGGCGAGCCCTACCGGAAGCGGTGGAGCGGATGGATCTGCCGGCGCGAGCCATGACAAGTTCCTAGGAGGGATTAAGATTGTGGGCCAGGCATGTCTAGTTCCTGAGCAAGGCCTCCTAGTGATATGTACGCGGGCAAGGTACCAAAAAATTTCGTCCAATGCGCGCGAGAGGGCTTTTGAACCATGAAGGCGCGAGTTTTTTATTGACAAGTCCACACGCTAGGTCCCCCACCTGTCAGCCAAATGTGGATGGTAGGATTCTTCCCGAGTTATTAAGTAGGGATAAATCATGCTTCACCACTACCCTGACATCCAAAGGCTCCTCTTTCCTCTGCCCTCGCTCCCCTCGCTCATGTCTCGCAGCTCGTGTAGTTCATCTCGGCCGGAATCAGGGTCGGCTCAACGCTATCAGGCGGGTGCCCCCATCAGGTACCGAAGGGCACCCTACAATTACTACCCCGATATGCTGTGTTTGTGCGGTGAGAAGATGCCGAGATGGATTTCGTGGACCAACGAAAATACTGCAGGAAAATTCAGCAACTGCAGCATCAGAGCGGCAAGTTCCTACTGTAGGTACAATGATAACCCAGATCCGGAAAGCATAATGTAATTCTTTTTTTGTTTCCTTTGGTCTACTACGCAGGAAGGGAGGGGGACTGGCTGTGACAAGTTTGTGTGGATCGAAAAGCCACTGACAGGTTTTCACAGAGAGCTTGTTCAGGATCCGCGTGCTGCTGTGTGGGACAAGAAAGTGGAGATTCGTGCGATGGAGCGAGAGATCCGGGAGCTTCGCCACGTGCAGGGGAGGCAGGGGCAGGGAGGTGGTGAGACAGACGGGCTCAAGATTAGGCCAGATAGTGGACACAATTTCCTCATTATCTGGGCATTATTTGTTGCATTTGCAGTTTATGTTGCCATGTCGTTGTCTAGCAGCTGAAATAAGTTGCTACTTCGTGGAGTGTAGCGTCCAGCTTAAGAAATTGTTTTCCAGCCCAGAAACTTATCATAAGTGTAATGCCAACAACAGGGATTTATTAATGTAACACCCTCGAATCGGCCCTATGCAAGTTTTAGCGATTCCCGCCAAACCCGCATAGAAACGATTCAAAGATGCCCACCAGGCACTTGCGTGCGGGTGGAAAACGAAGTAATAACATTACACAATAGTCTATGATGAAACCCACAGAAACATATATATACAACAACAACTCCATGAGTCAAGAATACAGATATACAATCAAAGATCCAAATCACCTTTAAAATGATACAACATCCGAGTAAGGATAAGATGCAAATGGGGCTAAGAGCCCTGAAGAATAACCAATGGCGTCCATAACCCTGCCGGAAGGGTAACCCTGCTAACGACGTCGAACTTATACCTGTTAAACAAAAGGGGTGCCGACAAAGGGCGAAGGAAAAAGAGAGCGGTCAGTACTGAGGCCAGTACACGGCGAGGCTAGAATTCGGCGGCTCTCGCCTACATAGGTTTGGTGGACTGAAGCGGCAGCGCGACATTCATAAACTACCTATAGAGACTCGATGCAACTATTGGCTATTAGAGAGGGATAAGAGAGACCTATTCGGGACCAACCTGATGCTAACACCAATCATACCCATCCTGGCATTTCCCCCTCGAGACCAAACGAGGAATTCAAACCGAGGAACTCACACATTTGGTAGTTTTATTCATTCCATTATAGTTGAAGCACTTACTAGTCAGATATAGATAGCATGAGTCATCCTGATAGCATAAGTAGTGGGCAGTTTTAGTTAACCATTTAGTTGTAGTTGTAGTTGTAGTACTTACTAGTCAGATACAATTAGCATGTGACATCCCAAACTCAGCAGTTGTTGGCACTTTTATTTCATTCCATTGGAGTTGCGATACTTACTAGGAAGGTATAACATGACACGATACACCCCAGTTTCGCCAGTTGTTGGCACTTTTATTATCCATTCCATTGTAGTGAAGCTGATTACTAGTCACATATTAAGTCAAAATTATAGCACTACTTTAGTTATGCTTGTCTATGATCGAGATACTGTGCTCCGAGTCTTACATAACCGTGGACACGGCTTTCAGAAAGATTTACCCTGCAGGGGTGCACAAATAGCAACACACACACGATCAACCTCAGAAAAACCAAGTCAAAACCCAACGAGGCTTTCATGACAAAGCAATCACAGGATTCATAAAATATTTCAGGGGGCCACCCCACTAAGCTACCCGCAACGAAGTTGACCGGCTCCGAGATGGGCCCAGGGTTTGTGGCAGTGGCTGTAAATGACTGGGAACCCGAAAGTATGATTGGGCTTGTTGATACTGCAAAAACATTCCACGTTCCAAATAGTACAGGTGCTCCACGCATAATCGTAAATAAAGCAGTAAAGCATGACATAAGTACATGATAGTAATAAATCCCCAAACTACTTTGTGGCCCCAAGAAATAAGAAATGAATGAAGCTCTGGCTAAGGGGATTCATGGTCCCACATGCGGATAGTGCGATAGTCAAGGAACAAGTATCAAGTACTCGGGGCCTACGGGACACAAGTGAGCGATTAAAAACCAAATATTTGCTATTGCCCACCGATGCCTCTGCATTAGTTATAACTATTCCCAGCATTTTAATCAAGTTGTATTTAAAGTCATGATCATCTCCACCATTAAACATGTGCCAACCTTCCAACAACGGTGGAGCGACAACAACGCGAAGCAGCACCTGAGCAAGCAACTACGACTCGCAAGACCGACTATCTATCAAACAACATGCAATAGGATGTGTCCAAGGCAATATAGAGGCTACAAGGAATATAAAGGGTGCACGGAAACTAAAGCATCGCAACACGGATAGCAATAGATCAATAGGAGGAAGTAGAGACTATGAATGCAAAATAGGTAGAAAGGGGGAGAATGATCGCCTGGAAAAACTGCCGAAGATAGATTATCCGAAGAACTTGTCGATACTCGCATCAACTCAACAGCCTAATCCGCGAAGAAGCAAAGCACTAAAAGAAACACCGGATGCACTATTTAAAACAACGGCAGAAGACTCGGCATGATGTATGTATGATGCATGACATGGCAAAGATGCGATGCAATTAGGATATATTAGGCGGAACCGGGGCCCCGACAATTAATTAATAGGTTCATGTTGTTTAACTAGCCCGCAAATTACATGTGGAATTAACAAGGCAAAGCATGGCACCGGTTGGCTACACAAATTTAAATAGGGCCAATATAAGACTAGAAAAGTCCGCATATGGTCTCCATATTTAATTTAGGTGAATCATCGAAATACCCCCAAACACCATAATATGTATGCGACATGAACAATTAAATGCAACAAGTATATGTTGTTTATTATAAAATAGGGGGTCTCGGAAAAGGAGGTCACACATGGGTTCGGAGATCTTGGGGGTTCGACGAGATCGGTATTCAAGGCAACGACCTTTGGATTCTGTGAAGGGAACTCGAGGTGTTCGGCTCCACGAGGAAGAACTTGGCACGCCGAGGGGTTCAGTCTTCGTGTTCCGGGATCAGGGATCTTCGAGCTCCGAGACGGCGAACTCGGTGTTCCGTGAAAGAGTTCTTGGTGCCCGTGAAGAACTTGAGGTTCCGACATCATCGCCTTGGGTCGCTTCAACTTCTCTCTCTTGTCGCATGATGTGCCTCGGTTATCCGTATCAACATAACATTGTTCCTTGGGATCGAACCCGGAGGCTTACCACACTAGCACCATTGTCTCCACACCACAAACAGTATCACCACTCCACATCTTCGCATTACGAGTCAAGGAGCCTGGACCAAAAGGAACTATAGGAGCACCGAGTCAAATGGTAGGCATAGATGCACCAACACGCAGAATAAAGACCATCTGGAACATTGAGCCCTGTAGGGCATCACCAACGGTGATAGCAGTACATGCTTGTTCGGATTCCTGTCAGCCTGACCAGATGGATGTGTCGAGCAGAGACATAGCCGCGCATGAAGGAACTCCAGGAAGGCATTGGTGTCAGGGAGAACAGAGGATGCACGGACTCCAGCGCATGGTTGAGGGCTCCAAGGAGACACAGTCCTTTACGGGAAGCCACCGGTGTTGCAGGGGATGGCGAGGTCGAGGGCGAGGCTCAGGTCGAGGAGGCGTCGGTGGGGTCGCGCAGGCGGCCACGACGGCGCAAGGAACTCAGGTGCTAGGTGCGGAAGGCAGGCGGCGGGGAAGCGTGATACCAGATGGCGATGCTCGAGGAACCGGCGTCGAGGATGCAGGGGTCGAAGGGGAGGACGTGCGAGGCATCCGGGAACCAGGAGGGCGGAGGTCCTGGGCGGCGCTGCTGGCGGCTGCGGCCGACGAGGTCGGACGCGGCGGAGAGCGGCGTCAGGAGGGGCGAGGTCGACATGGAGCTTGGCCAGGGAAGCACGGGCGGCGCGGCGTTGCAGAACGGCAGAGAAGCGGGGCTCCGGCCTGTGGCGGGGTCGGCGCGGCCGGGGACGGGCGGCAGTTGGTGAGATGCAAGGCAAGAGGAGGGCGGGGGTCGTGAGGGAGCAGGGCGCGCGTGGTGGGGTTGGGCTGGGTCGTGCGAGAATGGCGTGTTGTGGGGCTGGGGCGTGCATCACGCGCGCGGGCGGTCTCGTGCTTTCGTCTGGGAACGTGTTGTGCCGGTGCGGGGCTTGTGTGTGTGCGCAGCAAGCGTGAGGCAGCTGAGTGAGTGCGGCGGCGTGGTGGGTGTCCGGTTTAGGTTAGGGTTTGGGGCTGGACTAGGGTTTCGTTTAGATTGGGTAGTAGGTGGTCGGTTGGGCCTTTTGGGCCTGGCCGGCTGCCTCCCTAAAAACATACTTTTGTTTATTTATTTTATTTTAAAACAGGTTCGCAAATAATTTTTAGACAAAAGAAAATATCTGGAGAGGCCGGGGTTTTGTAATTTGAAATAAAGGGGACGTGATTAATGTATAAAACAAAAATAGGGATTTTAGCAAAATAGTTTTAGGAAAATATGCATGCAGTTATGATGATGCTCAAATGCAATATTACATGATGACATGAGCATGCGGTCATGAAGATTCACAAAGTATTAAACAACCAAACGATTTTCTAGTAGTGGTTTTACCGAGGTGCTACCATTCGATACCACTAACAATGGATCTCGCCCTCGAGATCCGCCTCATGGTACGGGGAAGAAGGCTGATGATCTGAATCTTCTCGTATCGTGTAGATCTTCGCGACACCACTAACAATGATTCTTGCTCCATTTTCAAATTTTCGACACCACCAACATGGAGTCGGTGTTCCAGTTCATTGAGGGGGACGCTCCGGATAAACAAAGGACAAAGTTAAAGGTCTCAAAAGGTATGACCACCTTTAACTTCCACTGAAGGAGTGAGATTGCATTGGTCCACCGAATCCGTGTACAAAAGCGAATGATAAGAGTAGTGGTATGGTCGCAACTCCATTCCGCACTCAAAACATTACTCTGTACATGAATAGTAGAATTATGCAATCAACTCTCGAAATCAGACGGAAGATCTCGACAAGCGAGGCTCGAAAACAAAGGAGTGATGCAGGGTTTCATCGGATCTGATGTAGATGAGGTCGTCGTGTTGGAAAACACCGGAAGGCACAAGAAAGAACAAAGAGAAGTCGAACAGATGAAGGATTCGCCAGATAGCATGAAGACCAGATGTAGAAGCACCGTTACCAAAGGAGGAAGCGAAACCCTGAAGGTACGACGGAAACCCAACTATGAGAATTCTTGGACTTCAAGAAAGATAAGAGAGCAGATTCAAAACACGCAGAGGTAAGAGGAGAATAGCATAGGGGTAAGAAGTAAAAGCAGACCTAATCAGATCTATCCAACCGATTTTCAAAAATAGTTTAACACTCTACAACTTCCATTAGCTAGGTTATCCTACAGGCTGGACCAGTGGGGTATCGCAACTGCTGAGCTCTGATACCACTTTGTAACACCCTCGAATCGACCCTATGCAAGTTTTAGCAATTCTCGCCAAACCCGCATAGAAATGATTCAAAGATGCCCTCTAGGAACTTGCGTGTGGGTGGAAAACGAAGTAATAACATTACACAATAGTCTATGATGGAACCCACAGAAACATATATATACAACAACAACTCCATGATTCAAGAATACAGATATACAATACAAAGATCCAAATCACCTTGAAAAGATACAACATCTGAGTACGGATAAGATGAAAATGGGGCTAAGAGCCCTAAAGAATAACCAATGGCGTCCATAACCCTGCCCAGGCCAAGCTAGAAGGGTAACCCTGCTAACGACATCGAACTTATACCTGTTAAACAAAAGGGGTGCCAATAAAGGGTGAAGGAAAAAGAGAGCGGTCAGTACTGAGGCCAGTACACGAAGAGGCTAGAATTCGGCGGCTCTCGCCTACATAGGTTTGGTGGACTGAAGCGGCAACGCAGCATACATAAACAACCTATAGAGACTCGATGCAACTGTCGGCTATTAGAGAGGGATAAGAGAGACCTATTCGGGACCAACCTGATGCTAACACCAATCATACCCATCCTGGCATTCCCCCTCGAGACCAAACGAGGAAGTCAAACCGAGGAACTCACACAGTTGGCAGTTTTATTCATTCCATTATAGTTGAAGCACTTACTAGTCAGATATAGATAGCATGAGTCATCCTGATAGCATAAGTAGTGGGCAGTTTTAGTTAACCATTTAGTTGTAGTTGTAGTACTTACTAGTCAGATACAATTAGCATGTGACATCCCAAACTCAGCAGTTGTTGGCACTTTTATTTCATTCCATTAGAGTTGCGATACTTACTAGGCAGGTATAACATGACACGATACACCCCAGTTCCGCTAGTTGTTGGCACTTTTATTATCCATTCCATTGTAGTGAAGCTGATTACTAGTCACATATTAAGTCAAATTTATAGCACTACTTTAGTTATGCTTGTCTATGATCGAGATACTGTGCGCCAAGTCGTCCATAACCGTGCACATGGCTTTTAGAAAGATTACCTGCAAGGGTGCACAAATAGCAACACACACACGATCAACCTCGAAAAAACCAAATCAAAACCCAACGAGGCTTACTGACAAAGCAACCATAGGATTCATAAAATATTTCAGGGGGCCACCCCACTAAGCTACCCACAACGAAGTTGGCCGGCTCCGAGACGGACCCAGGGTTTGTGTTAATGGCTATAAACGACTGGGAACCCGAAAGTGTGACTGGGCTTGTCGATACCGCGAAAACATTCCACGTTCCAAAACAGTACAGGTGATCCACGCACAATCGTAAATAAAGCAGTAAAGCATGGCATAAGTACATGATAGTAATCAAGCCCAAAACTACTTTGTGGCCCCAAGAAATAAGAAATGAATGAAGCTCTGGCTAAGGGGATTCATGGTCCCACATGCGGATAGTGCGATAGTCAAGGAACAGGTATCAAGTACTCGAGGCCTACGGGACACAAGTGAGCGGTTAAAAACCAAATATTTGCTATTGCCCACCGATGCCTCTGCATTAGTTATAACTATTCCCAGCATTTTAATCAAGTTTTATTTAAAGTCATGATCATCTCCACCATTAAACATGTGCCAACCTTCCAACAACGGTGGAGCGACAACAACGCGAAGCAGCACCTGAGCAAGCAACTACGACTTGCAAGACCGACTATCTATCAAACAACAGGCAATAGGATGTGTCCAAGGCAATATAGAGGCTACAAGGAATATAAAGGGTGCACGGAAACTAAAGCATCGCAACACGGATAGCAATAGATCAATAGGAGGAAGTAAAGACCATGAATGCAAAGTAGGTAGGAAGGGGGAGAATGATCGCCTGGAAAAACTGCCGAAGATAGATTATCCAAAGAACTTGTCGATACTCGCATCAACTCAATGGCCTAATCCGCGAAGAAGCAAAGCACTAAAAGAAACACCGGATGCACTATTTAAAACTACGGCAGAAGACCCGGCATGATGTATGTATGATGCATGACATGGCAAAGATGCGATACAATTAGGCAATATTAAGCGGAACCGGGGTCCCGACAGTTAATTAATAGGTTCATGTTGTTTAACTAGCCTGCAAATTAAATGTGGAATTAACAAGGCAAAGCATGGCATCGGTTCGCTACACAAATTTAAATGGGGCCAATATAAGACTAGAAAAGTCCGCATATGGTCTCCATATTTAATTTAGGTGAATCATCGAAATACCCCCAAACATCGTAATATGTATGCGAGATGAACAATTAAATGCAACAAGTATATGTTGTTTATTATAAAATAGGGAGTCTCGGAAAAGGGGGTCACACATGGGTTCGGAGATCTTGGGGGTTCGACGAGATCGGTCTTCGAGGCAACGACCTTTGGATTCCGTGAAGGGAACTCGAGGTGTTCGGCTCCACGACGAAGAACTTGGCGCGCCGAGGGGTTCGGTCTTCGGGTTCCGGGATCAGGGATCTTCGAGCTCCGAGACGGCAAACTCGGTGTTCCGTGAAAGAGTTCTTGGTGCCCGTGATGAACTTGAGGTTCCGACATCATCGCCTTGGGTCGCTTCAACTTCTCGCTCTTGTCGCATGATGTGCCTCGGTTATCCGTATCAACATAACATTGTTCCTTGGCATCGAACCCGGAGGCTTACCACACTAGCACTATTGTCTCCACACCACAAACAATATCACCACTCCACATCTTCGCATCATGAGTCAAGGAGCCTGGACAAAAAGAAACTATAGGAGCACCGAGTCAAATGGTAGGCATAGATGCACCAACACGCAAAATAAAGACCATCTGGAACATTGAGCCATGTAGGGCATCACCAACGGTGATAGCAGTACATGCTTGTTCGGATTCCTGTCAGCCTGACCAGATGGATGTGTCGAGCAGAGACATAGCCGCGCATGAAGGAACTCCAGGAAGGCATTGGTGTCAGGGAGAACAGAGGATGCACGGACTCCAGCGCATGGTTGAGGGCTCCAAGGAGACACAGTCCTTTACAGGAAGCCACCGGTGCTGCAGGGGATGGCAAGGTCAAGGGCGAGGCTCAGGTCGAGGAGGCATCGGTGGGGTCATGCAGGCGGCCACGACGGCGGAAGGAACTCAGGCGCTAGGTGCGGAAGGCGGGCGGCGGGGAAGCATGATACCAGATGGCTACGCTCGAGGCACCAGCGTCGAGGATGCAGGGGTCGAAGGGGAGGACGTGCGAGGCATCCGGGAACCAGACGGGCGGAGGTCCTGGGCGGCCCTGCTGGCGGCAGCCGCCGACGAGGTCAGAGGCGTCAGGAGGGGCGAGGTCGACATGGTGCTTGGCCGAGGAAGCGCGGGCGGTGCAGCGTCGTGGAACGGCAGAGAAGCAGGGGTCCGGCCGGAGGCAGGTCGGCGCGACCGGGGACGGGCGGCGGTTGGTGAGATGGAAGGCGAGAGGAGGGCGGGGATCGCGAGGGAGCAGGGCACGCGTGGTGGGTCCGGGCTGGGTTGTGCGAGAGAGGTGTGTCGTGGGGCTGGGGCGTGCATCACGTGCGCAGGCGGTCTCGTGCTTGCGTTTGGGAACGTGTCGTGCCGCTGCGGGGATTGTGTGTGTGCGCAGCAAGCGTGAGGCAGCTGAGTGAGTGCGGCGGCGGGGTGGGTGTCCGGTTTAGGTTAGGGTTTGGGGTAGGACTAGGGTTTGGTTTAGATTGGGTAGTAGGTGGTCGGTTGGGCTTTTTGGGCCTGGCCGACTGCCTCCCCTAAAAACATACTTTTGTTTATTTATTTTATTTTAAAACACGTTTGCAAATAATTTTTAGACAAAAGAAAATATCCGGAGAGGCCGGGGTTTTATAATTTGAAATAAAGGGGACGGGATTAATGTATAAAACAAAAATAGGGATTTTAGCAAAATAGTTTTAGGCAAATATGCATGCAGTTATGATGATGCTCAAATGCAATATGACATGATGACGTGAGCAAGCGGTCATGATGATGCACAAAGTATTAAACAACCAAACGATTTTCTAGTAGTGGTTTTGCTGAGGTGCTATAATTAAGCGTCTATAAATAAATCATGTATGTGCCACAAACACCCATCGATTTTGGAGAGGATTTAACCACTCAGCTATCGTGATTGTTCAAATAGTAGTGGCACAGTCACAGTTTTGGATTCAACTAGTGGCCTCGGCCATATCAAATCCTAAAGTCGCGATACATTTTACTACGAGTACGAGAGGCAGAATGTTTCGCCCGACAAGTTCCACGCACACAGCTCCAGAGTTTAACCGAACTACATATATAGGTTCAAGTTCAATACATCATTAGGCTACTACACTGCTAGCCCTCTTTCTCTGCTTGGGTGCCAACTTTTTCCTCTTTTCGTCAAGTCCACTGGTTTCTTCATCTCCTGCCTTCTTCCTCTTCCTGGGTGCCAATTTTCTTACCTTCACGTACCCTACATCTCCGGGCCGAGGAAAGTCAGGCCAATCAGCACCAGAATCTTGTCCGGCATCATCACTCCACTCGTTTTGGTTTTCTTCCCACAGCAAAATCACTGAGTCGGCTGTCTTGTTTCTTACCTTGCGCTTCAGATAAAAAAACAGTACATGGATTACTACCTTATATCTACAGACTATAAACAATTTTTTTGTGTGAATGTACCATCTCATACCTAGGTTTGGGAGCATTAAGGGGACATCCAGCTGCTCTATGGCCTATAAGATGGCATGTCTTGCATCTGTTTTTGCCCTTCTTTGTAGCACAGAAAGCCGAACCCTTCTTCTCGAGAAAATGCTTAAACCTATTCACGTGGGGTCTTCCTCTGCCCCTTTTTGTTACTGGATGGCAAAGCTCGAAAGACAGTTGGACTTGAGGCCACTGAGATGGGTCTGTACATGGCTCGACGGATCCAGCGTACGCAGCTCTGAACTTTTTCATAGATTAGTAGTCTGACAAATACTGATCCAAATGTGGTAGAGTTCTTTTCTTCACCAAGAAGGCCAAGGCGTGGTCGCAAGGTTTCCCGGTATGCTGCCACTCTAAGCAGGTGCATTCTCGCAGCTGGATGTTCACAACATCCCTTTTGCCACTCTTGGACATATCGACCACCTCACAGCTTCTGCTGGTTGATGGGAGAACCTTAAGATGAGCAAGTCCTCGGCTTCTCTTGTGCAGTTGCTATACAACTGGCGGTAGCATATGTCCTCTAAGTCTCCTACCGATCTCTCTCCTTATATTTAACAGCTTCATGATCATACCACGTATGATGTCCATCAAGATATGAACATGACACACTTTTATGTCCTTCACCTAGTTATTCAGGCATTCTGCAAGGTTGTTGTTTATGTAATCAACTTTGATGTCAAGGTTGAATTGACTCCTCTTCCATAGCTGCGAATGATGGATGGCTAAGTACTCTGGAAGTTCAGGGGCTTCGGCAAAAATCTTGCTCATGAAATAATCGCTGCTACTAGGTTTGTAAACTCTAGCAGCAGGAAACATGTAACGAAA
This sequence comes from Avena eriantha, assembly GCA_910589775.1. Taxonomy (NCBI): domain Eukaryota; kingdom Viridiplantae; phylum Streptophyta; class Magnoliopsida; order Poales; family Poaceae; genus Avena; species Avena eriantha. The sequence goes on along the minus strand of OU342745.1, from coordinate 261,230,115 downwards.
TACGCTGCCTGCGTAGTGTGAGTACAAGTTGAGCATCATATGGGTATGGCATTCTCTACCTTCAGCTCGCGGGAACACCTCCTTCACTGCATTCGTCAGCCCTTTGCATGCATCCGTGGATATAGCCAATGGATCCATGTGGCCTATTGATCTCCTGAGCTGCCTCATAAACCAGACCCAGTTTTCCTCCGTTTCTGTTTGAAACAACCCGAATGCCACTGGGAATATCCAGTTGTGACCATCAAGTGTTGTGGCGGATGGAAGGCAGCATTTCCATTTGCCGGTTAGGATAGTGCTGTCTACACATAGATACGGCCTACATCCGTCCTTGAATCCCTGGATGCAAGGTTTAAGCGCCATGAAAAATCTTTTGAAATATATTTTACCACCTTCTGATTTGGTGTCAATCTCCACAACACTCCCTGGACACCTAGCTTGTACCTCTGGCTTGAAGTTGTACAACATCCTGAAGCTATTGGTCCAATCCCCGTGCAAGACCCCCAGAGCTTTCTCTTTACCTTTCCAAACCGTGTAATACGGATGGACAATGTTGTATTTAGAATCAAGGCTAGTCTGAATATTCTTCACGGTCTCCTTAGGGTTATCCTTTAGTATGGACCTAGATTGCATAGCCACCCACTCCGTATCAGCCATTGAGGATTTTAGTTTGCTGCATGTTGAACATATGTGTGGAGGGCCCATTTTGTTCACCTGCAACACAGATTCAATTAAAAGATAAGCGGAGTCGATTAGTTGCCAGAAAGATATCGCACATCAATTGTAGTTATAGAATGAAAAGAGAGAGAGAGAGAGAGAGAGAGTTCTAATGGTTTGATGCATTCATTGCCCCAATACCCTAATTGTAGTCGACGCAGGTAAGGATCTTGTTGTGATCCTCCATGGACAATGTACCTCGGCCTGTCCATTCATCCACGTTAACTTGCAAACGGCCTCATAACTCTCGGCAGAGTTCTTCAGTCGATAAACGTCGAACTCCCCCTTGATACAAAAATGCCGGAACGACATCTTGAACTCATGCATGCTCCTGAACTTAGTGCCGACCAAAATTATAGGATACTCATGGTCATGTTTCATTTCTTCTACTTCAACACCCAAATCATCGACTGGAATACCAGCCTCATCGTTAAGTTCCTCGTCTATTTCATCATCACTAGATTCTTGATCCTCTAGAGTGCCTCCTTCTTCATCTGATTCAGAATCTTCGCCATCGCCTGTAATCCCTAGTACTGCACAGATCATATTGACTCCCATGGGTGGGGTTGCACCATCGTCTCCACCCGGATGGACAGGAACATTGCCCTAGTCCACCTCACCGGCAATTCTGTTTTCTCCAAGACACTCGGTTGGTTCTGCTGCAACCACATGGGGTGGTCTTACGTTTGCACGCATCCCAGGTACTTCAGTGGAAAAATAGCAGTCAGAATCAATTTCATCTTGAGTGTATAGAACCCTCTTGCTCTTCCTGTGTACATCCTCCTTCCTGATGTAATCTTTCCTGATGGTATCAGTAGGGCTTGACATCCGCGTTCCATTCCCCATCGAACTAGGCCTTTTGCTGCCGCTCTTGGGTGTGATCTCCTTACTGCCTCCCCTCACGGGTGTTGGCTCCAGGGTGCTGGCATTATTGCCTGACCTCTGCGGCGTGTTCTTCTTCGAATTAGCCCTTTTGCTGCTACTATTGGGTGTGTTATCCTTCGTGCTGGCATTATTGCCTGACCCAGCGGCTTGTTCCACTCCAAATTAGCCCTTTTGCTGCTACTATTGGGCGTCTTCTCCTTCGTGCTGGCATTATTTCCTGACCTCAGCGGCGTGTTCTGCTCCAAATTAGCCCTTTTGCTGCTACTATTGGGCGTGTTCTCCTTCGTGCTGGCATAATTCCTTGACAACGGCGTGTTCCGCTCCAAATTAGTGTTTTTTCTGCTCCCACTAGGTGTGGTAGCCTCCGTGCTGGCCATCTTTTCCTCTTTGCTACCAATCCTGGGAGTGTTCACCACCGTGCTAGCCCTCTTAGCATTTTTGCTGCTACCGTTCGGTGTGGCATTTTGACTAGATCTCAGGGGTGTACTCTGCGGCGTGGTGCCTTTTGTCGTGCGACTCTTGGGCGTCCTCTTCTCTGGCGTGGTCTCCTTGGTGATGTTCTTCTTCGGGGTGCCCTTTCTAGGGATGCTCTTCCTGCTCCTCTTTATGACGCTCCTCTATAAGACTCTCCTCTGTTCGAAGCCACCCTCAGTCGCACCAGCCCTAGTGATGCCATGGATCAGGTCACCCCTGCCTTCTAAAATTCCATCATCTCTATTGTCGAGTTCCAATTCCTCTCCAACCATGAGCACTACCAAGTGGAAGTAAAATTCACCTCTATAATGTTTCCTTGTAAACGGTACGACTAAATCCCTAGTATCTTTCACTTCGATAGCCTTTTTGCTCCTGTAACCATAATATAACAAACGTGCTTCCTGGGAGGACCCCCACAGCACCTTCACACGTAACGATGACATCAAGTCAGATAACTCTACCACTTTAGGGTCGTATCTGCCAAGGATTACATCAAACTCGTCATAGAATTTTTCTATGCCATCATCTAATTTTGCAGTATAATCCACGACACCGATATGAACGATTACTTTGCCATCATCAGGTTTTTCAGGATAGAAACCTCCGAGAGGTTCGAGAGACGGAGCGGCACCATCAGACCCAGCCCCAATGCCACCACCGCCATCACCAGTGTCATCGTTAGCTGGATCAACCTCGGTGGAAGTACCAGGACCAGGAGCAAGGCGAGGGACCTTAGCAGCGGGAGCTACATTACATGGTGGACAGGTAGGGCCCCTTCTAATGGCAGCCACAATAGGATCAGTTGCTGCCATGCCACCTCGACGATCAGGAGCAGTTCCCACAACAACAGTGTTTCGAGTGCTAGTAGAGTCCAGACCATGAGCTGGCTTCAGACCAGCAGCTCGCTGAACCCGAGCACGGGTTCGAGGAGGAGACAAGGCATCAGTCTTTGCAACAATAGTAGGGCAGCCTCCGCAAGCCTTAGTTTGCTCAACAGCGGCAGGGATTGGGTCAACAGCGTCCAGATCAACAACAACACGAGGACGACCAGTACCAGCAGATTCCAGAGCACGGGTTCGCACAACTTGAGGACGGTTTCGAGGAGGAGCAGCACACAAGGCGGCAGTCTTGGTAACAACAGGGGGGAAGCCTCCGGACGCCTTAGTTTTCTCAACAGTGGCATGGATTGGGTGAGCAGCAGCCGCAGCAACACGGGCACGGGGACAGGGACGACCAGTACCAGCAGATTCCAGAGCAGAGTTTTCCACAACGGCAATACGGGCACTCCTACAAGGAGGTTGCCTGACAGAAGCATGTCGGTGACGAGGAACCACATTTTGCTCAACAACAGCAGGGGTTCGAGTTAGACCTCCCTGTCCAATAATAGCTGGATGACTCCCAGTAGTAGGAGCTTCCTCATCCACTATGTTACACACCAGCATAACCACACGAATCCTAACATGCTATTTCATCAACCCAATTAGCTGAGTATCACACGCTATAGGAACCATGAAGCCTCATTCATCAACAATGCTGAACCGTGCAGTCTGCTCTGGCCTCATTTCAGCAAGTTCACGCACAGCAGCAACCAAACCAGGGATAGTGCATAACTGCACAGGCGCTACTTCCATCTTCAGATTCTGAGCCTGTTTCCACGTGCTCTTCCCATGTGCTAATTTAATGAGGTAGCCGCAGGTGGCCACCGGAACCGTGTATTTGGGTTCAGTGGAGATCCTAGTCGACAGAAAATTGGAGACAAAAGATAAGAATTGTTTGTCAGCGTCGTGCTAGCAAACAATTCTATGTTCGATATATCTCTGTAATGCCAAAAGCCAGCTAGTAGTTATAGGTAGTGCGAATAGCAAAGAGAAGAGTAACTCACCCGAAATTAGCCAGAAGTACTTCTTCCTCGGCAAATGGATCTGCCATCCTTCGTGCTGCTCAGCTCGTCGGCGGTAGAGGAAGGCTAGATCGTCGCAACGGCTGGCACGGCATTCGGCATTAGAGCTCGGTAGCAACGAGTAGGCGCAGCAACTTGGCGCTGGAAGTCAAATGCCCGAAGAGATCATTCTGGTTGGAGAGGGGATTTCGATGTCGTCGGTGCTAGGGTTCATGCGAAAGGAGAGAGGGAGTGGATTTGTGAATTTGGTCAACGCACCATGCTCCTTTAGTATCTCGTTTCGCCTACGTGGTTACCGCGTTGGCGCTCGTGTCACGAAAATATTACTGACATGAGGGTCCCGACCGTCTACTTCACGTGGCAGTTTGATGGCGTGTTTGGATTTGGTAGGGGTGAGACGAGTTTGCATCGAAATGGCCCGTCTCGGTAGTTGGCAACCGAACTTTTCGAAACGCGGTAATTTCAGGCAACTTAGGTACCGCCATGCGCTGGCCTGCCAACTTTGGTACCGTAGACGAACAAGCCCAAGAGGAAGGTATGATGAGCACAACAGCAAGTTTTCCCTTAGTTATAAAACCAAGGTTATCGAACCAGTAGGAGCAAGGAAACACCTCCAAGGTGTTTTTTCCAACTTGGAATCCTGCACAACACAACCACAGAACTTTGCCCCAACTTATAGTGAGGTTGTCAATCTCACCGGTTTTACTGAAAACAAAGGATTAAACGTATTGTGTGGAAGATAGTAATTGCTTGCAGAAAGTAAATAGTAAACAGTAAATAGTCGATTGTAGATTGATGGTAAAAGAATGGACCGGGGTCCATAGTTCACTAGAGGTGATTCTCCTTAAGATAGATGACATGTTGGGTGAACAAATTACAGCGGGGCAATTGACAGACACCGAGAAAGCATACATGCATATACTAATCATCTTGACTCCTATGAGATTTGATTGGGCATTACAACATTATACATAGACTGTAATCCAACTGCATCTATGACTAATAATCCACCTTCAGGTTATCATCCATACCCCCTCCAGTATTAAGTTGCAAGCAACGGATAACTGCATTAAGCAAAGTGTGTAAAGTAAACAATATGATTTCCCCATGGACACATGATTGTTGTTTTCTCCCTAGTAGCAACAACACATCTAGTACCTTAGAGATTTATGTCACTTCCCTAGATTCCTAGAGGCATGAACCCACTATTGAGCATAAATACTCCCACTTGTAGTTGCTAGCATCTATTTGGCCAAGATAGCTACTAACAACGGAAAGCATGCAAGATCACAAATAACACTACTAGGAAAACGCACGTCTGTGGCGCACCTACTTTCCCCTTCCGTGGCGCAATAGGGGTGCGCCATGACTTCTGCGCTACGGCTAAAAAGTGCCCGTAGCGCACTGCCAGGTGCGCTACAGGTATCTCGAGTTAGTGGTAGCGCACTGTCTTGTGCGCCACTACTGTTTTTCCTGTGGCGCATGACCTAGTGCGTTACTAGTATCTAGTTAGTAGTAGCGCACTGACTGGTGCGCCACTACTGTTGTTCCTGTGGCGCATGACGTAGTGCGCTACTAGTATTTGACCACGTGCGCCACCAACGTAGTGCGCCACTAACCACGTATGTATGTGTCACGACTGAGCTTTTCAAAAAAAAATACTCAACACAGATGATATTCAATACAGATTATATACAATACAGCTGATATACATAGATATACAGTACAGAAATAAATACACAGATATACAATACATAAATAAATACACAGACAAGATAGAAACAAATACATATAGATAAGTCACATACATAAATACACAGTATAAGTTATATTATTTCGATCAAGTTACAAAGTAGCTAGTGATGACATGAATACATGTCTCAACCAAGTTAGAGCTCGCGGAAGCTCGCCTAGACATCTAAAGTAGGAACATGCATGACAGACAACCAAGGACGATAACCATCACCGCGATGGAGGTATAGGTCTTCATCCGGTTCCTAGTCCTAACTCCCGCTAGATAGCGCGCGTATCTAGCTTCCGCCTCCGCCATAGTGTTGTACCCTTTGTAGCTATTGCCGCTGAAACAGTGCACCTGTCTCCGGCAGTCTTCCCAATCATCATAGACTCCGGGAACCCGTCCCTTGTACACGACGTACCACATCATCTAAAATTTGGCAATAATAATTAAATGGTGGTGAAAAAACAAGTAAAAGTCGCATATAAAGATATACTTATCAAATAAGGTAACAAAGTAAGCAAAAAATACTAAGTAGTAGCATGTACATGTCGACACACACAAGTACACGTGGGGATAAAGAACTACAACTAGACCAACACATCAAGACTTCTGGCTTGGCTCAGGGAACAGGAGGACGCCTTGTTTCGTCATGAACGCCCTATAGTCACGCTGCATCTTTAGGCGATCTACTACGTCACGGTTATTCAGGGGATTGCCTCCGTAGAAGACCCCCCCTGAAGTCATGACATCACGTCTGATGATTGCCCCAAACTGTTGCTGGATGCGATACATCTCTTGTCTAATATCTGAATCATTGATCCTGGCCTTGACTTTGGCCCACCGTTTGAGATGATCTGGCAGCGTAGAATTCTGTTGCTCTAGTAGGAACGCCCTCATGTGATGGAGTGCATAGTAGGCTTCCTTCTGACTGCCTGCCGGCTACTTCACGCAGGGGAATTCCGTCACATGGGTGAAGACGTGCCTGCCAAACTTGAGCTTCTTACGCACGAAGGTGGCACCTTCCGCTGAGGCATAGCCGGTGAGAGCATCATCCAGAACTTCCTTGATCTTGTCGTAGTTTTTCTTCTTTTCTTGACTCCCTGAGTCGAAATATGTGGCTTGCGAATGTTTCAAGCAGATGAGTGTGCAGTGTTGATCTTTGTGCAAAACTAATAAAGCATGTTATGGCGGCGAGTGAATAATGACTTACTCGGGAAAGAAAGGCACGAGAATGTATTCCTTTGTCTTGTTCACCACCAAGATACCTTGGAGGTACGAGGCCACGAATCGCCGTTCAATGGCGCTTCCCAAGCAGCCATCACGCATGTAGTAGGGGTCCACTATAGCGATGCCCGGGGTGTTCTCTCTAATGATCTGAATGGCTAGGCTGAGAGAAAACAGGCGTACCATGGTATAGTGCAGTGGATACAGGTGGAACATATTGAAGATGTCGTCAAACCACAGGAAGAACAGATCCGCGGGGACATTATCAACGAAGCCCAAGCCTCGTGGCACCTTAACCACAAATACCAGGTGCGAGGGATCTTTCTCCGCAGAAGGCGTCTCTCTATCGTCAGCACACCGTCATGCACACTCCTCATTTCTGAAGTGGTGAGCCTGAGCAATTTCTTAGTTAGCATGGGCTCACCCGCCACATGCATCCTCCACATAATACCCTTTGGTCTTGGTGGCCCGCCCTGAAACCTGATCGGATTCGCAGTTGACGCCATCGGCTGGCTCGAGCTGTGTGATTTTCTTTTCCTGGTCTTCTTGCCTTTTGGGAAGTGGGTAGGCACTGCAATCTGAGCATCGATCGCCCTATGTAGTGTGCCAGGGCTTAGAACAAAGGGCCGGTTGGATGTATCCGCTGGCTCGGTGAAGGTGCAAGCTGGAGGCGTCTCCTGAGAACCAAAGAGACGTTTGTTGCAAGTGGCTTTCTCTGCAGGGCCACTAGCTGGGTCTTCATTTAGGTTGCCGGGGAAAAGATTAGTGTTGATGAAATCATCAAAATAATCTTCGTTATCCTCGTTCGGATCCTACGCCATGGTCATGTCAATATGACCAGCCGAACAATCGCATGGAGGTGACGGTCTGGGGGTCTTGCCATGGCTTGGCGCTGGCACGACAGGCAGTGTTGTTGTCTGTGGGGTGATGGCCCCGGCCGTCCCCAAACGAATCATGCTCTTTGGCCATAGCAGGAATAAGCCGAAGCAACTTCTGAGGACAGCCGGCTCTTCTTCATCCGCTCCTGGGGGTTGAATGGGAGGTTCCAGGTCATCGCAGCCCCTTAGCACCCGGATAATTTTAACCCTATGCACGCTATCTGGCATCGGGTTGAATGATGGTACCCTTGGCAACATCCCTCAACTCGTGCGGTGCAAGGGTTGAATGATGGTACCCTTGGCAACATCGGGTTGAGTGGAACGTGCGGTGCAAGGGTTGAATGATGGTACCCTTGGCAACATCCCTCAACTCGTTGTTCACGAAGCTTAAGAGAGTGCATGGAACATCCGTCTGCGAAAAGCATGTATGGCATTAAAAATATGCCATAAGAGTAATAAATGGCAAGGCGGTAAAGTATTTGGTTTACCGTGATGGCGTCGAGCTCGGCTAATGTCGAGGCACCGCATACGACGACGGGCGTGCAAGAGACGCAGGGGCTGCTTGATGGCACGGTGCCGGCCGCTGATGTATTCTCCCTATCGGTTGCATTAAGCTCCAGCACCGCGGTGATGGCAGGGGGAGTCACCAATGCTTCCGGCGCCGCCGTGCTAGCGGGCGGAGTCACCAATGCTTCTAGCGCCGCCGTGCTAGCGGGCGGAGTCACGAACACATAATTCACCGGGATCATCGGCGCCGCATTATTTGAGTGGCTACTGACCATTCTTGGAATCGGGCACGGCCCTTGTCGACCACCCACACTCCAGTTCGCTATGGACTCCACCAAGGTAGGCAGGATGGAGGTGAGGGTGATTGCCAGGTTGTCTTGCACGATCTGCGGGATCCGCGCCAGTTGTTCCTTAAGTTCCTGAACCTCGCGGTTTTCCTCGTCGCTCCTTCCCTCCACACGCGTCCTTTGGGGTGGACCAAAATGATCCACCCAATTCATAGCCCCAAAGCCAGCCAGACGGCCAGCCGACGATGGCTTCTTTGTAACCGGCGTGATTTTCTTGGCCCGATCATCGCCCTGTTAAAAGGGTTATCCCACCGGGTGGCCGCCGTCGACCCGTGGGATGAGGAACCATGGGATCCCTAACTAGCAATTTCCTGCTCCTGTAGAAGAAGTAACGTGAACCTTTTAGAAATTCAACTTGATCGATTAAAATGTAATCGACTTGATCCGCGGTAATTAAATTACTTACCACAAGAACCTCGAAGTCCTTCACCTTAGTTTCCACGGTGAGTTCTTTGGTTTTGGGGTCCACATGGTAACGAGCCCTGATGAAGTATCGAAGCTGCTTGTTTTTGAATTTCAAAAAGGGGTTAGGTATCCCCTTAGCTCTATACTCGTCGTCCTCCTTATCCCATTTGGACTCCACAGCTCTGTAACCACCAGACCAAAGATGGTGGTGACCTATATTCATCGCCTGCAATTCCTTTCCCCGCTTACTCGAGGCCTTGGCTGCTTCGGATTTGCACTTGGCCTTGAACTCCTGGAATTGATCTTTACTGATCCGCGGGTCAATCTTCTAGATCTCCTCGAGACTTTTCCCTTCTTTAAATATCTTCTTCTTTATCCGGGTTCTCCAGCTGACCAGGGCGGTGCTCATCCTCGTGAGGGCGGATTTATTTACTTCATTCCCATGATAATATGTGTTCCGATACTAAAGGGGGAACTTGTATCTTGCGTGCAGCCTCTCAAAGAGGAGTGTGCGCAAATGGCCATTATCTTTATGCCGGAGATTCTCGGTGTTGATCGAGATGGTGGTCCGGGTGATAGCCGCCACTTGCCCAGCGTACCCTTTGACCACATGGTCGGGCGCCAAAGGAACCCCTGTTGGGCTCACTTTGGTAATTTCCTCTCTGACGGTGCCGACCGTGTTCGGGCGCCTTTCCTTCTTCTTCTTAGGCAGATTACTACCACTTGTTGTGCCCTCGCCGCCATCAGTGGTTTCATCATCCGCCGTTCCTTCGGCCGCTTCTTCTTCCTCCGTGTCTTCCATCTCATCAGCGTCGCTCTCGGAAGGGTTGTATTCTTCATCACCCTCTGTCATTCTTTCTAGCCGCTCGATCTCCTCCCAGAATGACAAGGGTCTGTTTTGAGGTCTCACTTCTCCTTTAGCATTGATACGTGAGAAGATCTAGCCTCGTCGTTGTCACACATGTTTGCACTAATAAAAGGCAAATAATGGTTAGTAAAGTGCGCGGAAAAATCCGGCATGACCTTTGCTCATTTTTGTTAAACTAGGAGTGCCCGATTTCTGCCGAAACGGAAGTTAATCAACATTTCGGCGAAAATCGGGACTCATTTCATACAAGCAGCTGCATACGAATACAACTAGGCAGGGTAATATAGCTACGAATAGAACTAGGCAGGGTGATATAGCTACGAATACAACTAGGCAAATAACAATCCTTTTTCATATTGTAAGATATTCTTTATTAGTAGCACTACAAAAGAAAGCTAGAAACCATGGCATGTGTTAGGCTTTATAAGCCTAACAACAGACCTGGAGCTACACAAAATAATGGTTAGAAATAATTTTCCTGTAGCTTTCATCTATAATAGCAGACCTGGAGCTACACAAAGCTAGAAAGCACTAGAGTATTTTTCTTCTAATTTTCCTGTAGCTTTCATCTATATCAGATACGGTACAGCTAGCACAAAAATTTCATCACTTCACCTCCAAAACAAGCAGTACCCTAGCTCTGAATGATGTATGCATCTATATTTGCTTCGCAAGCAAACATGGTTTCTTACCAATATTCATATGCTGAAGCAATTCTATGTTCTAGAAAAAGTTGTCTCACAAAAGAATGAACAGTCTAATTGCTAATAGTCACGCACATTATATCATTAGCACGCAGGCTATGGTTTACTAGCTCTCAGTCCATTAATTGCTTCCAATTCCCTGAACTGCAAATAGAAGCATGGTTTTAAAGGCGTTGCCTAGGCGACGCTTAGGCATCTAGGCGCCCCCCCCACCGCTTTGAAAAATGGCCGCTTTAGGCGCCTAGGCGTCTAAAGCGCCCGCATAGGCGTCGCCTAGGCGTGAGAGCGCCCCTGGATCACCTTAGGTCGCCTTAACGCCTTGAAAACCAGGAATAGAAGGCATACCTTTATAATATTTGATCAAGCCTTACACTAGATGATGATAGTAGCCTCGCTAAAACACTACGCAAAAAGCTAAGCAAAAACGTAGAGGGTAGCATTGTCAAGAAACAAGTAAAGAAAAGAAAACACTTCCAAATTTCCTTCACAAGATGTTGTTAGCAGAAGTAAGAAGGGGAGCCGCGACAACCATTCATTTCAGAATTGTAGGACTTCAAAATCAAAATCAAGAAATAACACTTCGATGTTGAATTGGACTTGACTCTCTGCCTAGAAGCAAGACCACAATGGACATTGCACTGCATTGCTTATTTCAGTTTGTTTTAACCTAACGATATGAATAAATACACATAAACAAAGAGGATTTCTTACCAGTCAGTTGAAGCATGTTTACGTTAAGAACAGTGGCCTAACAATAGAATGAACATAATGATCCAAGCACACACAGTTTGCTGATGTTGTGCTAACAATAGTTCCTATTTAAAACATGTCACATGTAATTAGCATCAAAAGAAGTGCACTGTATTCATCCAAAGTGTTTCACCATCAGATAGCAACAAAGAAATATTATTTTCAAATCATTAGTGGTTAAGTAAATGTCTTCACAGATCATATCATTAGCAGGATTTCACACATTCTATCATGAGCTGAATTTAACACATTATATCATTAGCTGACAAGTGACCATTTAGTAAATCACAGTAACTAAGATGTTTATATTCCCACAGCTGCAAACAGAATATAAATTTAAGCTGCATCGTAATCATTTATCATGTCTCATATAGAATTGTCACCTTCACTCAAACAGTTAGCGAAACTAAGGGAATACATGGAGTAGCAGTTGTCCGCAACCATTGGCATGCAGAAACCAGACAAAAAGTCTAGCGCAAATTTGGATAACTAACCACAGAGAAATCAAACAAACTCCCTCCATACCGAACCACCATTCCTCCAAACCTAAGACATGCATACATCATTCGGAGAAAATGATGGCCAAATTGAAGCAAATATAGATGAAATTTGAGCTAAACCCTAGAATGCCTAGGGAGCAGGCCCGAAACCCTAGCTCGAGATGGCAACCATGGCCCCGGGGAGTGACAAAGACCAATCTCAGGGGAAGCATAGAGGAAGAAGCTTAGGCTCACCGGTAGGCGCGGATGCGGGGGGCTCGAGTGCAGCTGGAGCCAACGCGGGAGCGAGGCGCTTGCGGAACACCGTGGAGAAGAGCCGCGCGGCGCTACCCGCGATGAGGCGTGACGCGGGGTCCACGAGCCTGGACACCCACCCGCCAACCTTGCCCGCTCCCTCTCCGCCGGCAGGGCCCTGGAAGACGGCGCTGGTACCGGCAGGGCCTCCTCTCCTCCTCCTCGGACGCGGCGGCGGTAGATAGATGGGAGACGATGGGAGATGTGACCGTGCGCAGCACAGACTTGTCACAACACTTAGCCGTAGCGCACCCTTACATAGTGCGCTACGGTTACCCGTAGCGCACTATGTAAGGGTGCGCTACGGCTAAGTGTCGTGTCAAGTCAAACAAAAGGCTGCCGCCCTGTTAGTTGACACTAGCACTTGTATATCCCACTGGTTCCGCCCTAGCTATGTACGCTCACTAAACCTGGAGCACCCAGGTTCGAACCTTGGTGCCCCCATTTTTTTTAAACTACTTTAAAATGTTAAAAAATATCCCAAAAATTATGTAAACTATATAAAATATATGTTATATGTTTTATATGACAAAAATGGTACATATATATCATCAAAAGTGGTACAAAAGTGATTCAAAGTAGAAAGAAATTAAATAATAATGTGTCCATTAATAATATGCCATCCATATGCATCAATACAATCTTTTTTGAGCTAGCGTTTTACAATCTTTTTTCCCTTCTTTGTCGCGGTTGAATAATTTAGCCCTGACACTTTTATGTTTCTTCGCTCGAACGGGCTACCTTTTTTGGATAAGGTTGTCCTTTTTCTTCTTGTGATGTATGTTTCTTCATCGTAGTTGTCGTCATCTTCAATCTTTGGATCACCGTACTGGTCGAAGTCTTGCTCGCTGGCGACTCCATCCATTTCGATGATGTTTCTTTTTCCTCTCCTCATGACAACATGGCTAGGCTTTGTCGGGTTAGCAATAAAAAAACATTGGTCCACTTTGCTAGCCAGTACCCACGGTTCATTTTTCACGGTGACGTGCACACCGGTGGCCTTGGATTTGGCTGCTTCTGGTATTAACATGGTTGTGAAATACCAGTCTTCTATTTCGACGCTCTTGGCCCATCTGACACGGAACATCGGTACCTTTTCTCCACAGTAGTCGAGCTCCCAGATCTCCTCGATCCTTCCGTAAAATCTTTCCTTCACGTTGTCATCGGTGTAGAATTCCGATGTTACGCCTCAGTTCTGATAGTCACACTTGTTGTCCTTTTCCTCCGTGTAGAATGTGTAGCCGTTGATATCATACGCCTGACAAGTCACCAGGTTGTGCATGGGTCCCTGCGACAAGGTGAATATGATGTTTTCCTCCGCAGAATGCGATTGCGGGGGATTATCTAGGAGCTTCTGCCTAAACAACGCGTGAAATCTGAGTTATGCTCTTTGATTATTTCTCCCTACGTCCTCTCTATGCCCTGGTCACTATACTTCTTCTCGATTGACCTTTTGTGCTTTTGTACCCAAGGATCCACCAGTTCTAAATGTTGTAGCACGACCAGGTTTGCTCTATCAAAGTCTACGCGTCGACAATCGTAGTCTGCATGCAGTACGCGACGACCCTCTCGATGACCCGATCCATCGAGCTTGCCAAGGTGCCTATTGACGGGAAGACCGACAGGGTTCTCGATGCCAAGATAATTCGTGCAGAAAGAGATGCACTCTTCAGCCAGAAAGCCCTTGGCTATGCTTCCATCTAGACTGGACCTGTTGCGAACGTATCCTTTGATGTGTCCGTCCATCCTTTCGAACGGCATCATGCTGCGGAGGAACATCGGCCCGAGTTGGATGATATCCTCCATGATATGGACCAGCAGATGCACCATAATGTCGAAGAATGCGGGCGGGAAGTAGATCTCGAGCTTGCATAGTATCACCACGATCTTCTCTTGTAGCCTCCCGAGCTGTTTCACGCCAATTAACTTTTGAGAGACGGCGTCGAAAAACTTGCAGAGCCCAAACAATGTTTCTCGGACATGCTCGTCCATTATACCTCATAGTGCAACCGGAAGTATCTGTGTCATGAGCACGACACAATCATGAGACTTCATCCCACTAAACCTCTGCTTAGCCTCATCTAGGTACCTGCTTATCTTGCCCGCGTAGCCGTAAGGAAATTTGACTCCTAGAAGACACTTGAAAAACTGTTTGATCTCATCCTGGCTTAGTGTGAAGCACGAAGGGGGCAATAATATTCGTTCTTATTGACCTTTTTACCCTTTCGATGACCTTGTGTCGCCTTCGACTGATGATCATCGTCATCTTCCTGATCATCAGGAGTAGGGCGTCCTCCGTGAAGATCCTTCCGGATGCCCATGAATATCAAGTCGTTCCTTGCTTTAGGACCATCTTTCATCCTATTTGGCATGTTGATTAGGGTGGCGACTAGACTCTCGCACATGTTCTTCGTGATATACATGATGTCAAGGCTATGAGGCGTGCGGAGAAACTTCCAGTATGGCAACTCCCAGAAAACAGACCTTGTTTTCCATACCTTCATCAATTGCTTGTCTTGCTGCCTCTTTCGCTTCTTTCCCGGTTTAGGACACTCTTTCCAGTTTTTCAGAAATTCAGCCACTTCTTCACTGCTCCTCCGCTCTGGGATTCCTCGGGTCTCGGATTTTCCATTGAACAGATCTCCACGTTTTCTCCATGCATCATTCTTTCCAAGCCACCTTCTGTGCCCCATGAACACGGTTTTCGAAGACCCTGGATCTTTCTCTAGTTGGAGATAGATCGTGTTATCCATGCACCTAACGCATGTGTAGAATCCTTGGATAACCTGCCCTAAGAAATATCTGCAACCTGGATAGTCTTGCACCGTAGTGACCAACACGGCTCTCATAGTGAAATAATCTTGTGCTACAGCGTCATACGTATTGGCTCCGGATTCCCATAACATGGCTAGCTCCTCTTTCAACAGCCCGAGATATAGATTGATGTCGGTACCGGGTTGTTTTGGCCCTTGAATTAGCATACTCATTTGTATGCACTTCGTTTTCATGCACAACCAGGGAGGGAGGTTATACATCCATACAAACACGGGCCAAGTACTGTGCGTGCTGCTCTAGCTACCGAACGGATTGAGTCCATCGGTGCTTTCACCTAGCCTGATGTTTCTCGAATCTCCACCGAATTCTGGGAATTCGAGGTCTAATGCTTTCCACTGGCTACCATCTGAAGGGTGCGTCAGTAGCTCGTCCTTTTCAAGGTCATCGTCATCTGCTGGCTTCTTTCTTTCCGCATGCCAGCTCATGAGATTTGCTTCCTTAGGGTCTGTGAAATAGCGCTGCAGATGAGGAGTGATAGGAAAGTACCGTACCACTTTTCGAGGAGCTTTCTTCCCTTTCTTGTATCGACTAACGCTGCACACCAGGCATGTGGTTTTCTCCGCGTCCTCGCCCCGATAAATGATGCAATCGCTGATGCAGACGTGGTATCTAATGTGCGGTAGATTAAGAGGACACACGATTTTCTTGGCGTCCTCGATACTAGTTGGACACGTGTTGCCCTCCGGGAGACGATCGTGCCAGAATGCCATCATATCATCGAAGCTTGCATCAGTCCATTTATGTTTTGCCTTCATCTCCATAGCCTTGAGCGTTACATTCAACTGGGTATCATCGGGCTTGCATCCTTCATAAAATGGAGTAACCGCGTCTTTCTCAAGTTGCGCAAGCTTGGCTTTCTCTCTAGCGGCAGCCCTGGCATTACTCGTCTGCTTGAGAAGCAGTTCTTGAACATAAGGGTCCCGCACCCAGCCTGACGTTGTTCCATCATCTGCTCCGGCATCTAGATCATCATCATCCTGGTCTGCTTCCGCACCTTCACCAGCTCTAGGAGACTCTTCTTCATCTCGCCGTCCTTTCCATGATCATGATCATGTTGCCCGCCTTCCTCATTTTCTGCCGCCCCATTTACGGCCTCATCGTCTTCGTCATCACTTATCCACCAAGTGTAGCCATCCATGAAACCATGGCGGAGCAAGTGCGCCTGCAGATTTCTGGAATCTGGGTCGATCAACCAATTGAGTTTGTATCTTCTGCACGGACATCTTATCTCCGTCATGTTATGTCGTATCATGTCGGCCGTCGCGCATTTCATAAATCTAGCCACAATGCCTTCGCTCATTATGCGGACCATGGTTGCCTGCGCGGTGTACACGGTAGAATTAGAAGTTTATTACAACCACAGAACCAATGCATACATGCAATGGTCGATGGAAAATTTCGGCATGACCTATCCTCAAATTCGGACCTTTGCGAAATGCCAAAGTCTTCCCAAAATGGAAATAAATCAACATTTTGGCAAAAAAAATGCCAATATATGAGAGAGCATGCATGCATGCTCTCCAAACACATGAGAGCATCAATCCTCTCCATAGATATGCAACCATATCATCCATACACATAAACACATCCCTCTTACATAGACAACTTACCGAGACGAGAGACCGCGAGAAGATCTCGAAGGAGAGGTGAGAGACCGAGAGATGGTGGCCGGAAGGAGAGCCTTCCTCTATTATGTATGTAGCATCCAAGGTAAGTTTTACAAGCTACAAATGGTGAAAGAGTGGAGAAATTGAGGTGGTAAGGAGGAGGGGGGCAAGATCCAAAGAGGAAGAAGGAGGGGAAAGTGAAGTGGGAGATGGTGGATCTAGGCAATGTGCAAAAGGCTATCTGCCAAAATGTAGCAGGCAACACGCACATCCGTGGCGCACGTGGCGTGGTGCGCCACAGGCATAACGAACAGCCGTGGCGCACATACACCCGTGCGCCACAGAATTGTTTTCCCAGTTGCACAGCAGTGTGGCCCGATTTGATCTATAGCGCATGGTGCCCAAGTGCGCCACAATTACCGGTCACACTCAAAGTGCACTAGCTGTAGTTGCGCTACGGCTATGTGGTATACGGCCGGCAGTGCCCTGGCCCACTCACATCCGTGGCGCACCGCGCTTATGTGCGCCACGCTTACTGTAGTTACTCGTAGCGCACCCCTATGCAGTGCGCCACGCCTATTTTAGGCGTGGGGCACCACAGTTACGTGCGCCACGGATGTGCGTATTACCTATAGCCGTTTTCCCAGTAGTGTAACATAGACATGATAGAATCAATAATCAATCTGAAATAGCATCTCAATATCCATCGGATCCCCGCAAGCACAACATGTAAGATTACAAATAGATGATCTTGATCATGAATGGAGCAGACAAGATCTAAACATGGTGGCACAAAGGAGGAGAACCAACCATCTAGCTACTACATGGACCCGTAGTCCAGGGATAAACTACTCACGCATCACACCGGAGGTAGGCATGGTGATGAAGAAGTCCTCCAGGGTGATCTCTCCCCTTCAGCAGGGTGCCGGAAAGAGCTTCAGATCCCTCCCGATCTAGGGATGGAGATGGTGGCGGCTACAGACTCTTTCGTGGAATTTTGATCGGGCCTTAGGGTTTTTGTCCCGAGAGGCTTTTATAGGTGAAGGGGCAAGGTCGGTGGAGCACCAGGGGGCCCACATCCCCTGGTGGCGAGCCCTCCAGGCCGCGCTGCCACCAGGTGTGGCTGCCCTGGTGTGCCACTTCGTCTCCCCTCCGGACTCCGTGTTGCTTCAGGTAAAATATTGACTTTGGCTTTTGTCTGGTCCAATTCCGAGAATATTTCCTTACTAGCTTTTATGAAACCAAAAACAGCAGAAAACAGGCAACTGACACTGCGGCATCTTGTTAATAGGTTGTCTCCAGAAAATGTGTAAAACTACTGCAAAGTGTGGACAAAACATAAGAAAGTAGATACTAAACAAGCATGGAACATCAAAAATTATAGATACGTTTGCGACGTATCAACATCCCCAAGCTTAACTCCTGCTCGTCCTCGAGTAGGTAAGTGATAAAAAAGAATAATTTTTGCGGTGACATGCACCATCAAAATCTTGATCAAGGTATTTGTAAAACATTAATAGCTGAGATCATAGTACTCTAACATAGACACAAAATATATAGTCCTAACAATAATACATAGCAACTATGTTCTAACATAAAAAGTTACAAACAAAAGATTCATGAATAACAATGCTTTGAAAGACTTTTTTTGTTTCACATATAGAAAACATAATGAGAATGGTATTAAGCTTGTCCCTCATAGTGTAGCAAAACATAAATGCATAGGACACCTTCAAAGTTCATAAGGGTGACTAGATACAAATAATTTATGAACAAGCAATATCAAATTTATGAATCAATCAACAAGTCTTGGGACAATGCACATTAAACTAAGAATGGCCACTATGCTCTCTCAATAGGTGCATAAAGATAGAAGATGGAGACTCAACATAAAAGTAAAAGAAAGGTCCTTCATAGAAGGAAGCAGGGATTCAAGTCTCATAAAGAGCTTCCAAAAATCATGGTACTTGTTAGCTTTCAGCTCTCATTGCCCCTATCATAAGCATCTTTAGGCGATTAAGGTTAAACTAAACAAATATGAGGATATGCTTGACAAGTTATAAGCTGAAAATCTCATGCTCCTTACTTACGAGTACCGTTCCTCATGCTACTCAAGTTTAGTCACAGGTAAGTCCTTGTCATTGTAAGTACATGTGTATCATAGAGAACTGCCAAGGGAGTACCCCTTGCCCGATGATACGGAAGATTCCCCATATCAAAATGACAAGGCAAGCAGACAATGAGCATCTCAACGATCCTTTTATTGCCTATTTGCATAGGTTTTTTCTTTTTTTCTCTCTTTTTTCTTTCCTATTTGCATAGGTTTTTTATATAGAGGACGCTTCATAGATTGCTCACTATGGTTACGCTGCAGGTTTCCACCATGATTAGACATGGCTTAGACCAGCCGCCCAGGAATTTTTCTAACACATATACGAACTCCATGAGCCTTACAAGCTCCCCTTTCATTTCACACCGTCGGGATCCATAAGCAAAAGAACATGATATCAACTAAATAAAGTGCAATGTTGAAAGCGTTCCCCATGATAACATGGTCCTGCTAATTCACAACTTACAAAATGCAAGCATATACGCAACATAGATGGGCACAATGGTTCAAGTTTACTAAATGCAAGAAAAGTAAAGTGTGCCATCAAGTTCGCGAGAGCTTTAATCACTATTTTTTACATAACAAGTTTAATTCGGAAGGTAGATTAAAACATGAATAGACTTGGAATAGCAGATGCTAATAGGTAGGTATGGTGGAATTTTTGGAATATTTTGGTTTTATTTGGAGTTGGATGCCTGAGTGGAACTCATACTTGGTATGGAGGCTAGCAAAAGACTCGGAGCGACCAAATAAGAGAGCAATAATGGCCATAATCATGTAAAGAAACAAAACATTATTAATTAAAACATAAAGTGATATTATAAGTCGAAAACTAAATGATCATAGAGGCTATGGTGACTTGGTATAGTCTTAACATGGTGTGAGCATGCGCCAAGTCAACCCAAATAAAGCATCAAAGGAGAATACCACAATATTATGCTTTTATATGCTAAAACAACTCATGATTCTTTCAAGGCACATTAAGTAATCTCAATTGTTTATAACAAGTCAGGCTACAACAATAATCACTAAGCATAAAGTCAAAGCAATATCAAGCATGACATGATAAAGTCTAAGTCATAGTCAAAAACAAGCTCCTTTTATACCACTTATAAGCATGAACTTTCCTACTCTTTTCCAATCCAAATAAACTTATTTGAAACTATGTATGAATGTGGGGGTCCAAAAAATTTATTGAAGCAAACCAAGCAAACAAAAACTAAAGACAAAACGAAGACGCTCCAAGAAAAACACAATTGTGCATGAAACAATAAAAATGAAGTGTTTGGAAGAAACCTGAGATTTTTATTGATGAATAAGGGGATGCCTTGGGCATCCCCAAGCTTTGATGCTTGTACTTCTTGAATATTTCTTGGGGTGACACGGGAGGCATCCCCAAGCTTGAGCTTTTGTCGATACTTCATCTTATCATATTACTCTTCCCTACACTTTAGGATTTCCTTCATACAAGCCTTCACACAATCTTTATTAGCAACATTAGTGTATCAAGATAATAAGTCTTTTGGTTCAGTTTCAACACAAGTAAAACTTCCATAAAAACACAAGCTACTGTAGCAATTACTTTTAAAAGTTCAAGTGATCAAAGAGAACTCAAAGAGAAAGAGATTAAGAGGCAAATGCAAATAATGGCAGAAATCTGTCAAAACAGACCAGCAGGTAAAAACCATTTTTTCGAAGATCTTCTGTTGCTCAAATCGAAAAGTGCTGAACTAAAGAAAGTTAGATAACAACCTCGGGCAGAAGCACAAAGTATTACAGCTCAAACCGACGTATAGAGATTTTTCACGAATTTTTACAGCGAAGCACAAAAATCTGTTTTGGGACAGCAACTTTCCCAATCATTATTTCCCTCTCATTAGAGGTTACTCTTGGCACAAAAACCACAAAAAAAGATAAGGAGAGGTTATGACTGAAGAATAACTTCCAAAACTCAACAAAAGATTCCTAACGAAATTTGGGTTATCTCCCAATAAGTACTTTTCTTTAACGCCTTTGAGCTAGGCATAAGAAGAAAGAATCAAGTATTCTCAAATGAAGAAGCATTAAAAACCAAATTTCTTGCCCCTACCTCTCTTACCTTTATTCTTATCCTTTGGGAACGTATGATTGTTTGGTGGAGAAGCAAAATGCATGATGCCCTTTTCCACATCTATTATTGCTCCAAGTAGTTTTAGTAGGGATCTTCCAAGTGTAATTTGTCCTTTTCCTACACATTCAATAACAAGATAATCAATAGATACCACTTTCCCTAGAATCTTTGTAAACACTCCATCAGCTATTCCAATGGGTAATATTGTGGCATTATTAGTAAGAGATATTTGGGCATGAGACAGAATTTAGACATGATATCACAACGAGCATAAAAAGTTTCATTATTTATAACAACTTTTACTATAGGAAGCCATTTTGAAGATTCAGAATTTATTGGAACATATTCATGATGCTCTCTAAGCATGTTATACCATTCTTTTAAACTAGCTGTGTTGGTCTCAAGAGTGTTTAGTCTAGCAATAATGTTTATAATGGAGGAATCAGATTTGCTAGGCAAGTCATATGTTGGAACCAACTTTTTTATGGCATTAAAAGCTTCACCCTCATTGCATTGGAGGAAATATCGTCCTACTACAACATCCAAAGCATATCTATATCAGAGGGCAGTTCCAAAGTAAAAACTGCTAAGAAACAAGCTTAGAGTCATTTTAGGTTCAGTTTTTGCTTGTAAATCGGAGATTCCAGACCAAGCTTCTTTGAAACTCCCTTCAATTCCTTGTTTGAAAGTAAAAATCATTTCCTCAGGCGACATAGTGATTGGAGCAATGCTAGACATAATAGAAACTTGAGATAGAAACTAATTTTTTTTGTTTTTAATAAAGGAAGAAAACCAGTACAACTAATTTATTTTGTGTTTTTGATAAATGAAACAAGCAAACAAAGCAGAAATAAACTAAGAAAAACAAAAAACAAAGTAAAGAGATTGGTTATGAGGGACTCCCCTTGTGAATATGTCCTTGACACCCCGGCAACGGCGCCAGAAAAAAGGCTTGATGGCTCAAAATATATCGAGCTCGTTGGGGAACCCCAAGAGGAAGTTATGATGAGCACAACAGTAAGTTTTCCCTCAGTTATGAAACCAAGGTTATCGAACTAGTAGGAGCAAGGAAACACCTCCAAGGTGTTGTTTCCAACTTGGAATCTTGCACAACACAACCATAGAACTTTGCCCCCAACTTACAGTGAGGTTGTCAATCTCACCGGTTTTGCTGAAAACAAAGGATTAAACGTTTTGTGTGGAAGATAGTAATTGCTTGTAGAAAGTACACAGTAAATAGTAAATAGTAGATTGTAGATTGATGGTAAAAGAATTGACCGGGGTCCATAGTTCACTAGAGGTGATTCTCCTTAAGATAGATGACATGTTGGGTGAACAAATAATAGCGGGGAAATTGCCAGACACTGAGAAAGCATACATGCACATAGTAATCATCTTGACTCCTATGAGATTTGATTGGGCATTACAACATTATACATATACCGTAATCCAACTGCATCTATGACTAATAATCCACCTTCAGGTTATCATCCGAACCCCCTCCAGTATTAAGTTGCAAGCAACAGATAATTGCATTAAGCAAAGTGTGTAAAGTAAACAATAGGATTGCCCCATGGACAAAGGATTGCAGTTTTCTCCCAAGTAGCAACAACACATCTAGTACCTTAAAGATTTCTGTCACTTCCCCAGATTCCTAGAGGCATGAACCCACTATTGAGCATAAATACTCCCTCTTGGAGTTGCTAGCATCTACTTGGCCAAGATAGCTACTAACAACTGAAAGCATGCAAGATCACAAATAACATAGACATGATAGAATCAATAATCAATCTGAAATAGCATCTCAATATCCATCGGATCCTCGCAAACACAACATGTAAGATTACAAATAGATGATCTTGATCATGAATAGAGGTCACAAGATCTAAACATGGTGGCACAAAGCAGGAGAACCAACCATCTAGCTACTACATGGACCCATAGTCTAGGGATGAACTAATCACGCATCACACCGGAGGCAGGCATGGTGAGGAAGAAGGCCTCTAGGGTGATCTCTCCCCTCCGGCAGGGTGCCGGGAAGAGCTTCAGATCCCTCCCGATCTAGGGGTGGAGATGGCGGCGTCTACAGACTGTTTCGTTGAATTTTGATCGGGTCCTTAGGGTTTTCATCCCGGGAGGCTTTTATAGACGAAGGGGCAAGGTCGGTGGAGCACCAGGGGGCCCACACCCCCTGGTGGCGCCCCCAGACCGCGCCACCACAATTTGTGGCTGCCCTGGTGCTCCACTTCGTCTCCCCTCCGGACTCCATGTTGCTTCGGGTAAAATATTGACTTTGGCTTTTGTCCGGTCCAATTCCGAGAATATTTCCTTACTAGATTTTCTGAAACCAAAAATAGTAGAAAACAGGCAACTGGCACTATGGCATCTTGTTAATAGGTGAGTTCCAAAAAATGTGTAAAAATACTCCAAAGTGTGGACAAAACATAAGAAAGTAGATACTAAACAAGCATGGAACATCAAAAATTATAGATATGTTTACGACGTATCATGTGCCACTCTAGTGTGTGTGTTCCACTAGTGGTTTATATTACCTCACATATATTCACACATGCTCATATATTCAACTAGAAACCATATGAGAGCTATATGAAAGATTCTACTCACATGGCTTGCAAAGGTAGAAACAAGGCTCCATACATTTAATAATGTGAAAACAACATAATCACAGATGGGAGCATGTAGAAATAGAAGTGGATCCCTCCCAACACATATGAGCTAGATTTAAATACCAATAGAAATGCAATTGCTCATATATAGTTTAGATGGTGGAATTAGAAGGTGGTGACACAGAAAAGTGGTGGAGTTGAAAGAGATATGCCACCAACTCAACTTGGGCATTAAACAATATATCAAGAACCAACTACAATGTATCAAGAGGCAATATAATTAATAAGAATACAAATGCATATGAGAGAAGAACCAAATTAAAAGGGGTTTTATATGATGCTCAAATGCAATGTGGGATCATGACATGAGCATGATATAATGATGATGCAATAAATATATGTAGAAAGTAGCATATGTATTGACTAGGCAAGTAGCATTACAATTGTTAGAAAATTAGGATGCTACAACAACCTTTATTAACAGAAAAACATAAGTCAGGCCCTGTCAAAGTAAGATACTAAAGAGCTCCAACAATACTCTTGTAGTGAGTGCTATCCTCAGGACCAAGAGGTGATCCATCAGTTAAACAAATCTTGCCATTAACGACAAGAGGTGTAGGATACGGCGAGCAGTGGCTCATGCCCACATGCTGAATGATATCATTAGCATATTTTTCCTGATTCAACAAAATACCATTTGAGTGCTTATGAACCTCAATACCCAAGAAGAAATGCAGGTCTCCAAGATCCTTGAGAGAAAAATCTCTACTCAGATTATGTAGTAGAGCCGATATGGTAGAGTCCGAGGAACTAGTAACAATAATGTCATCAACATATATTAGAAAAAAAAGTGATACCTTCCTTGTTGAATAGAAACAAAGATGTGTCATCCTTTGATGGAATGAAACCCAAAGTGTGTAATTTGGAGCTCAGGCGAGAGTACCATTGTTGGGGGATGACCCTAGGTAGGGTCAAGCCGAGGTAAAAGGACAAGATCCACCGAGGCATAAGACAGGTCAAAGAGTAAGCTAGCCGAATCATAGAAGGGCCATCTAGGTTATGGTCGGGTTACCCTAAGCCGGAAATCTCTGGCGAGACTCGACCGACATACATGGTATGTCGGCACGAGGAATGAGCTACTTTCCCTTTGCAGGTACCAACTTGGCCCGGTTAACTTTACCAAGGCCGGGTCAGGAGATGGCTTACACAAGAAGGAAGGAATCATCTCCAAGGTACTTTTCTCTCTCTACTGGGTCTCCCTGTAGAGACCAGTGCCAGAGACAAATGACAGAGAGACAGAGGTAGAGCACAGGCCCACGAGCGTGACGATGTCTGACCGCCAGCAGCAAAACAACATGGACTCTAGGGCTTTTCCTCACAGAGGCTGGTAACATACGAAAGAGGAGAATTGTTTTGCTATCCCGGGAAGAGCATCTCTAGAGAATATTGATACGTTGCAAACGTATCTATAATTTTTGATGTTCCATGCTTGTTTTATATCTACTTTCTTATGTTTTGTCCATACTTTGGAGTATTTTTGTACACTTTCTTGGACTAACCTATCAAGATGCCACAGTGCCAGTTGCCTGTTTTCTGCTGTTTTTGGTTCCAGGAAAGTCAGAAAATCAATATTCTCGGAATTGGACCGGACAAAAGGCAAAGTCGATATTTTACCGGAAGACTCACGGAGCCAGAAGACGAGACGAAGAGGGGCCACAGGGTGGCCAAACCACCCCTGGGCACGGGTCCCCCAAGCCGCGCCAGGGCATGGTGTGAGCCCTTTGGCTGGCCACCGAACTTGCCCTTTCGCCTATAAAATCCTCCCGATGCAAAGACCCTAAATCGTCAAGCCTCTAGCCACGAAAAGTTCCGCAGTGCCGCCACCACCGAAGGGGAGATTCGGGGGACAGAAAGTCTCTGTTCTAGCACCCTACCGGGACGGGGAAGTGCCCCCGGAGCCATCTCCATCGATCTCCACCACCATCTCCATCGTCGTTGCTGATTCCCATGATGAGGAGGGAGTAGTTCTTCCTCGAGGCTAAGGGTTCTACCGGTAGCTATGTGTTCATCTCTCTCTATGCATGATCATATTGTGATCATGAGCTTTGTAATCAAGTAGATCTACCTTGCTACTAAAGTGCTTTAATAGATCTCTGCTATCCCCATGTGTGTGAAGTTGACAATGTGCACACCATGGTGGCACTTAGGCTAGAGATTACAAATACTTGTTATGAGTTATATTTGGATTTGGATGTCTTTATAAAATTGTGGTGTTTGTTGGAACCATCTAGTGCTCAAGGTGACAGTGTGGGGCTATCTAGATACGGAAAGCAAACTTTAAGGTGTGTTGTTATAGCCCTACCGTTGATTAGAGTGTCCAACCGGAGAGTAGTTTAGAGTAGTATCATAAAGAAAATATATTTATATGAGTGTTCACTAGTGAAAGTATGATCCCTAGTCCTTGTTTCTAAGCATTGAAACACCGTTTGCAATTAGATCTGTTACATGTTTGCTTGCTTCCATCTTTTTTTCCGTTTGCCTTTAGTCTCTTCCACGCCATTAAGCTATTTTCTAGCACCATTGTCTTATATCCATACCACTTGTATTTCACTATCTCTTCGCCGAACTAGTGCACCCATACACCTGACAAGTGTATTGGGTGTGTTGGGGACACAAGAGACTTCTTGTATCTTGATTGCAGGGTTGCTTGAGTGGGATACCTTTAACCACTTCCTCCCTAAGTTCGATAAACCTTGGGTAATCCACTTAAGGGAAACTTGCTGCTGTTCTACAAACCTCTGCACTTGGAGGCCCAACAACTGTCTACAAGAATACAAGTGCGTAGACATCAAATGTAGCAGGCCACGTAAGCCCTAGCTATAACCTAGCCACCCCTTTATAAGGTGAGACAAGGCCTCCAAGGAGAGGGTCGGACATTTTGGTAGAGGGAAAACCCTAGAGTGAGAGTAGAGAGCAGGAGTTGTTCATCTCCTTCCTCTCGTTGATACAGCTCAAGGAGCTTCTATAAACACCATTGATCAAAGTAATAGAGATCTTCGTGTGTGAATCACCACACTATCCCTCCCCGGATACCACTAGTGCACATTGGCCCCATCTTTATCCTACCCATGGCATCTTCCATGACACCACCACGACATTTGGCGCCCATCGTGGGGCCAGCAGTGGTGCTAGTTGGTGTCAAGATCCGGATGGGAAACTTCATCGCCACCAGAGAGCGCATCGTCTCCGGGCTGGTGGAGCGGTTCGGCGCGCTGGACTTCGTCTGCGACAACGCCCGCAGCATCGGAAACCTCCCGCCTCCACACAGTGAGCTCTTCCTCATCTTTGGCGCCCACAATATCTAGATCGGCGTCGACGAGTCCTGCGTATACCCGCAACACGTCATCGAGGGAGGATAACCTCCTCTTAGTGCGGCTCATCGTCCGCATATCACTCGCGCTGCTAGCTGCGCTGAGGTGATGATAACCATACTAGATGCGGGAGCAAACAAGGATCCTGTAGAAGATCTAGAGGTAACTTCCAAGGCTCCTAGGGCTAGAGGTCCTCTGCTAGAAAGGCCACAAAACATATTGCAGTAGGCAATAGAGAGCCTAACTACTCCTGTATCTCCCATAGTTGATCCGGCTTAGGCACTAGCCGAGCTGGAGGAGACTCGGCACAAAATCTTAGAAGGTGAAAAAAAGATAGTAGCGGCTCAGCAAGCGTTGAACATCACGTTGCGTGAGTACACTAGAGAAAACACGATTAGCACTAGTCCCACTCGCATGGATGGTGTGAAGGTTAGGGGGATAAACCTCCTCAGCGAGATAGATAAGGAATATATTCCTAGGCTAGGGGAATGAGTTAACCACATGTCAGCAGGTCTGTCGAGCTATAACACCCCGAAAAGAACCTCAGGGCTACAAATGCAGTAGCATCTGAGTTAGAGTCTAGTCGGGGAAGCCTGGCAAAGGCAACAAGAAAGAGTTATCAAGTTAGTGAAAATTGCAAACAAGCAGAATGAGGAATTGCTCAAGTCAAACCCAGCAAGGGCAGGAGGTTCCCGGGTCGTTCACTCGGTCGGGGGTGCTCCAGCAAAATCCATCGGGGCAGCATCATCCCTTGGTGAAGGCCCGCGAAGAGAAGAGGTGGTAACCTCTGGGAGGAAAAACAAGAAGATGGTTGATGTCTGCAAGAGCACAGATCGTTTGTAGCTAGTTTCAAAGTTCAGATATCGATCCCATAGGGAGCCCAAAGGTAAGTGTTGATTGGTGAAGTCTCTGTCACACCCGAAGTTGTCAGAGGTCTTCGAGTGAATTGACTGCAAGTGTTGAAATAAGAATGGGGTTTTGATTAAATGCGATAGATTTAAATAAAACTAAAATGTAAACTTCAGAAATATAAAGCATAAAAATAAAGAACGACTTTGCTTGTTTGTTGTTTCCTGCAAATGACTAAAGAAGGCGCATGGAGATTCAGTTCATGGCGATAGTGACTGTGTCAGGTGGACGAGTGGTAAATGTAACAGTTATAATCTTATAGATATATGTGTAGGCGAGCAACCCATAATTAGCCAGAACTCCTCTTGGTAGATTTCATCCCAACTTAATAATCCTACTAGCCTGCTACCAAAACCATGGTCAGACACTAGACGATTAACACCCTTCAGGTTGCTTAGCGATTAAGCTCCTTGGATCGGACTAATGCAGTAAGCATAGTGGTTACTCATTATCCTCGAGTCAGCTAGCTTTCCATTAATATCCCCGTGTCACCCGAGGGTCGCCGGTCCACTAGCGTACAATATCTTATCTGTGTAGAACGAGGTATCATGTTGTCTGGGCTCTTAATTGGACAACAAGCATTATGCATCCCATAGATAGTCAAGCACACATAATATAGCAATTAGAATCAATCACAAACTAACGGAAACTATATGAAGGCACATCACATCTCACCAATCCCCTACATCTCCCATGCCCAAGGGAATTACTCACACATGAGAGAAGAACAGATCATCAATATAGTTGAATAAAGGGAATTTGTCTTTGTATTACCTTGGAGATCCATAATAAGAATAGAAAAATATCCAACACAATTCAAGATAGGAAGAAACAATTCTAACCCTAGTCTTGCAAGGTGGAGATCCCTCTCTCTCTCAAGTACAAGTAGTGGCTATGGGGTGTATTGGCTAGGAGGTCGAAGATCGCGGAGCGAGATGAAGAACGTCTTCTCCTTCTTCTACGAATCCCTTATTTCTCCCTTCTGGATGGTGTGGCGGCTGTTGCGTTGTGTTTTCATCCTCGGTCCCTTCATGGAAGTTGTCCCTTTTAACAAGATAGAGGCGGCGGCAACTATACGGTGAGAACTATACGGCCGGAAATTCCCGTCGTGTAGTTGCTCATTAAAGCTTCTGTTTACTCCTCTTGCGTGCTTCCAAAGTGAGACTCGCTTGTTTTCCCCAGAATATTGTGTTTCTCTAGTTAAATCCTCCTTTTGATGTTCAGACCCTAAAACACACATTAAAAACCAAGTTTTCTTCGCTGCCGAAGTATTAGCGTTAGGTAAAGCTAGAAAACGATCAAATCCAGGAGAAAACCATCAAATAAAGCCATAAAAATGTGTCGAATCTCATAGCTATCAATGGTCCCTTATGACCTAGCAAGGGCAGGGAAAGGAAAAGTAATACAATGTGATGAGGATCGCCATAGTGCCATCCGAGGTGAAGGTGGACGAGGAAACCACGGTCAAGGCCATGCTGGTCAGGGAAACGCTGGGTACGGTAATGCCAGACAGCAGAACTCGGCAGGAGTTGGACAAAATCCACCTCGGCAGCACCAGCAACAGTAGATACCTCGGCAAGAGCAAAGTGCGGGCCTGGCCATGCAACAACAATATGTTCACTTGGATGAAAACATATATGATGATGGTTATTCGGATATGGCCAATGCCGGGTTTCCCAGGCCAGATCATCATGTGATAGGGTCGATGCTGGGATACAGGAACCTATAGCTAGATGATGCAAGATTGAAGTTGGACCAGATTTATAGGTCAAAAATGATGGAAGGACAAGGTCCTTCGGGTCCAGTGTAATTTGGACCTCGAATTATGAGAGAACCCCCTATGTCAAACTTCCATTTGGCCAGAGGGATAAAGACATATGATGGTAGTACAAAGCTAGAAGATTGGTTGATTGATTATGCCACAACAGTGAACATTGCAACGGGTAATATGAGATGGGCCGTGAGAGATGTATGACATATGTTGGAGGGACCAACAGGAGTTCGGCTAAATAATCTTCCACCAAGAAGTATCAACTGTTGGTTAGATTTTGAGGAGATGTTTTAGCAATTTCACTAGTACTTACAAGAGGCCGAATAGGCCCCAACAACTAGCAATGTGTAAGCAGAAGCCGAATGAGACAGACCGTGAGTTTCTGACTTGCTAGTGCAACACGCGCAACTCATGCGAAGGAGTAATCAAGTCACAAGCAATTTCTTGGTTTACACAAGGGTGCAGATATGGAAGTGTGATATGACAAAGACTGCAAAGGGATATGCTAACTACGTTGGATGAAACAATCAGAATTGCCGACTCATATGCACTAGGTGATCCGACTCAACCTCGGCTTATGTCGACCGAGTCAAATGAAGAATATTACCCTAGCGATGGAGTCGGGTCATCTCAGCAAAATGATTTCTGGGGCAAGAGAAGAGATGGAAGGTTGGATTATTGGTATGGCTCAAACCATGTCGCTCTAGTGGACGAAGATCAACCGGGAGCTGGGACTAGCCAGCGACAAAAGAGTAGTGGTTAGGAATGGGTGCAAAAGAATGATGGCAAGAAGCCCTGGACCAATGAACAAAAAAAGCAATGGCAAGAAAGGAAGGATAGGCCAAAGTATATGTATGAGGCCATGTTGGATCAACCATGCAAGTTCCACACGCCCAATCCGAATAAACCGGCGAATCATTACAACCTGATAGTGCGAATAGTTGTAGCGTGCAGGACAAGGTAACTCGGGGCAAGGTAACATGGGACCTCCTCAACAACGTCGGCAACCGCAGCTCACGGGAGAAAACTCTCAACAAATGATGCTTCCACCACCCCCGCCAAGGTATGAGAATCAAGACAGAAGGGATGCAATGCATCAAATGAACGACCAGAACCAAGGGAACCAAGGGAACCCCGACAATGATGGGAGAAATGAATACAGGGAGCACCATCAAAGTTATTGCGTGTTTACCACAGAAGTAACTGACCGACAGAATGTGCGGTGATGACATATGGAAGTCAATGCAGTCATGTCGGCTGTACTGAAGTACATGCATTGGTATGATCAGGAAATCACATGGAGTATCAAGGATCATCGCAGGCTCATGCCGAGTCCTAGATCATATGCTTTGGTGCTTGACCCAACTTCATCGGGCCAAACATCAACGTGAAGTTTTCCAAGGTGTTGATTGACAACGACAATAGTATTAACATACAATATAAGGACACCATGCATAAGTTGGGAGTCTTAGAGAATATGCTCCAGGCGACAAAGAACACTTTCCATGGCATTGTGCCGGGTTTGTGTTGTGAGCCTATTGGCAAGGTCTGAATTGATGTCTTATTCGGAACGAGAGAGAATTTTCGGATAGAAAACTTAGAATTTGAAGTTGTGGATTTGGACAGCTGCTACCATGCATTACTCACAGGTCAGCTCTTTCAAAGTTTAGGGCAAGTGATCACATCAGTTACTTGAAGATGAAGACGACAGGGCCAAATGGGGTCATCACCATAGCAGGGGACTTTAGGCACTCCATAGAGTGTGCCTCAGCCAGGTCAAACCTGGCCGAGTCATTGGTGATTGTGCAAGAGAAGAAAAGAATCCAAGAAGCTATAGCATTGGGTCAGTCTGCGCAGTTGAATATGCCGGCCCTGATTAACCCAGATGAAAGTGTGTTGTTTCATCCGACAAAGAACACTAAGAAGGTGCCAATTCATGATCAATTCCCAGAGCGCACCATGACGATTGGTGCAGGCATGAACGACAAATAGGGAAGAGATCACAAGCTCTCTCCCCCGTGGGAGGGGCCATTCGCCATAGGGCGAGTCCTAGGCAATGACGCCTACTACCTTATTGATATACGAGGTGACGGCCAGCTTGACGTCGAGCGTCCATGGAATGTGAATCTCCTCCCAAAGTTCTATACATAGAACTCAAACTTGTACTCAGCTGCCACATGATGGAATGAAAATTTGTCTCGCACAAATTGTGTCTACTCACCTTTTCTTGTGCCAATCGCACTCGTATGTACAACAATACGCTAATCATGGTAGTCAACCCTTGGTCGAGCGACTAGTACGGCTAACTAGTGCGGGTCAAGGGCACTGGAAATATTTGGGCCTTGATATGTCCACGAAAAAGCCAACCCAGAGCCACCACCGGAGTCACCCTGCTCGACTGCCTTTCCGAGCCAAGACCACCAACTCTGCTTCCCACAGCACCTCGTCCCCCTCACCCTCGCACAAAGCAACTCGAATGGTACAGTACGATGCTCAGGGACTCATCCAAAACGACCCTAACACGGCTCAGGAACACACCAAGTATGAGAGCTTGCCCTGGACTCGCCACGCGGATGACTTCCCAAGTGAGTAGGAGGGACATGTTACAAACAACGTACAACGTCCTCACCTACCTTGGGCATGCAACTAGAACGGTTAAATAACACGCTCGAGGATTCTCTTAACCTCTTGGGGTTTCCAAGCGACTGGGTCCATGAGCCACGGCGAGTTGACCTAGGTTAACCTAACAACCTCAAACAAAGCAAACATACATATACGCGAGGTCAACCCCAAAAAGGGCGGATGCGCTCGGGGACTCGCACAATCCAAAATCCAAACAGACAAAATCAAAAAGCTAAATGCGAGTCGATTAACATATTCACAAATGGACAAGATACATTGTTCACATACAAATTATGTTACAAAGGGCCAGTCACCACGCTAACTTATGCCTCAAGGAAATTCTTCATTCCGCAGGCTTGGATGAGGAGGCACCGCCATCACTGATGACCCACAAGTACAGGGGGTGTATCGCAGTATTTTCGAGGGAAGTGAAACCCAATTTATTGATTCGACACAAGGGGAGCCAAAGAATATTTATAAGCCTGAAAAACTGAGTTGTCAATTCAGATGCACCTGGAAACAATCTTGCTCACAGCAGTTTATCAGTAGCAACAGTTTTGTAGTAGAAATAGTAAAGTAACAGCAGTAGTAAAGTAAAGACAGTAGTAACAATAGCAGTAAATAGTAGGATTCAGGTGGGGTTGGCATAGGGATGGATGGATGGGCGTTGCATGGACAAGAAAATTCACATAGCAATCAGAACATAGGGCAATTGCATATAAATAAGATAAAGCACCCAAGTACTAGATAATCCTAGGCATTTGTTCCATATATAGTCATACGTGCTCGCAGTGAGAACTTGCACAATATATTTTACCTGCTAGCCCGTTTGCAGCGGGGCCTCAAGGGAACTACTGGGAATTAAGGTACTCCTTTTAATAGAGCACCAGAGCAAAGCATTAACACTCCATGAACACATGTGATCCTCACATCAAAGCCATTCCCTCCGGTTATCCTGATTTTTGTCACTTCGGGGCCATTGGTTCCGGACAACAACGTGTGTATACAACTTGCAGGTAAGACCAAACACAATACTATCATAATGAATCAATAACATGTTCAGATCTGAAATCATGGCACTTAGGGCCTAGTGACAAGCATTAAGCATAACAAGTCGCAACAAAGTCAAAAAGTACTAATAGTAGATACTAGGCACCATTCCCTAACAATCTGATGCCATTACATGAACGATCTCATCCAATCCCTACCATCCCCATAGCCTATAGCGGGGGATTACTCACTCATAGATGGGGAAAACATGGATGGTCGATGGAGAAGCGATGGTGATGATGATGGTGATGATCTCCTCCAATTCCCCGTCCAGGCAAGGTGCCACAACGGAGTTTCTGGTGCTGTTTCATGGAATCTGGTGGTGGCGGCGGAGAGGAACTCCTTCTAGAAAAACGTCGACCTCCCCCCTGAGTTTTTAGGTCATAAGGCATCTTATAGGCGAAGAGGGAGACCGAGGGGGTGCCTGGGGTGGCCAGACCACCCCCTGCCGTGGCCAGGCCCAGCCCGCGCGGCCAGGTGGTGTGGCTGGGCCCCAGGCCCACTCCGCCTCATATTCTGGCTCCGGGAGTCTTCTGGTGAAATAGGATTTTTGGCTTTTGTCTCGTCCAATTCCGAGAATATTCATTTTCTGACTTTCCTGGAACCAAAAATAGCAGAAAACAGGTAGCTGGCACTATAGCTCTTGTTAATAGGTTAGTCCAAGAAATCATAAGAAAAGTACTCCAAAGTGTGGACAAAACATAAGAAAGTAGATAAAACCAAGCATGGAACATCAAAAATTATGGATACGTTTGCAACGTATCAACATCCCCAGGCTTAACTCCTGCTCGTCCTCGAGTAGGTAAGTGATAAAAAGAAAGAATAATTTTTGAGGTGACATGCACCATCATAAACTTGATCAAAGTATTTGTAAAACATTCATATCTAGGATCATAGTACTTCAACATAACATGAAAGATAAAGTTCTAACAATAAGGCAAAGCAACTATGTTGCAACATGAAAAGGCACAAACAAAAGATTCATGAATAACAATGCTTTGCAAGACGTTTGTTTGTTTCACATAAAGAAAACATAGCATAGTGGCATTCAGCTTGTTCCTCATAGAGTAGCAAATATAAATGCGTAAGACACCTTCAAAGTTTATAAGAGTGACTAGATACAAATAGTTTAAAATAAGCAATATCAAGTTATGCATCAATCAACAAGTCTTGGGACAATGCATCAATCAACAGGTGCATAAATATAGAAGGTGGAGACTCAATATAAGTGGAAGAAAGGCCTTCAAAGAAGAAGTAGGGATTCAAGTCTTATAAAGAGCTTCCAAAAACTATGGTACTTAATAGCTTTTAGCTCTCATTGCCCCTATCATAAGCATCTTGAAATGATTAAGGTTAAAGTGAACAAACTACAGTGTATATGTTTGACGAAGTATAAGTTAGAAATCTCATGTCCCTTGAATACAAGGCTGCTCCTCATTCTACTCAAGTTTAGTCACCGGTAAGTTCTTGTCATCGTAAGTACATGTGTATCATAGAGAACCGCCAACGCGGTACCCCTTGCCCGATGATACGAAAGAATCCCCATATCAAAATGACAAGGCAAGCAGACAACGAGCATCTCAGCAATCTTCTTATTTACCATGGGAAAATGGTGCGTTTTTCTCTCTTTCCTCTTTTCTCATATCTTTTTTTCCTTTTTCTCTTTTTCTCAATATCTGACTCTTTTTTATAAGAAGAATGCTTCATAGACAGCTCATTATGGTTACGTTGCAGGTTTCCACCATGACGACATGGATTAGACCAGCAGCCCAGGCGTTTCTCTAACACACATACGTAACTCCATGGACTTACAAGCTCCCTTTTCATTTCACATCGACGACATCCATAGACAAAAGAGCATGATATCAACTAGGTACAAAGTACAAGTGCAATGTTGAAAGCGTTCCCCATGACAGCATGGTTCTGCTAATCCCTAACAAATAAGTGCAAGCATATACAACATAGACGACACAATGGTTCAAGTTTATTAAGGGCAAGAAAAGTAAAGTGTGCCATCAAGTTCGTGAGAGCTTTAATCACTAGTTTTCTCATAACAAGTTTAATTTAGAAGGTAGGTAAAAACATGAATATACTTGGAATAGCATATGCTAATAGGTAGCTATGGTGGACTCTTTGGAATAACTTGGTTTTAGGAGTTGGATGCATGAGTGGAACTCATACTTGTTTATGGAGGCAAGCAAAAGACTGGGAGCGACCAACTAAGAGAGCAATAATGGCCATAATCATGAAGAGCGACAAAACATCACTGATTAAAGCATAAAGTGATATTTCAAGTCAAAAACTAAAGGATCATCAAGGATATGGTGACTTTGGATAGTCATAACATGGTGTGAGCATGTGCCAAGTCAACCCAAATAAAGCATCAAAGGAGAATACCACAATACTATGCTTTAATATGCTAAAACAACGCATGATTCTTCAAAGGCACATTAAGCAATCTCAATTGTTTATAACAAGTCATGCTACAGCAAAGAATAGTAAGCATAACGCCAAAACAATATCAAACATGGCATGACAAAGCATAGGCCACAGTCAAAAACAAGCTCTCTTTACCACTTAAGCATGAACTTTCCTACTCTTTTGCAATCCAAACCAAACTATTTGAAAACCAATGTATGAAAGAGGGGGTCCAACCAATTTATTCAGAAAACTAAGAAAACAAAGCAAACAAAACACCAAAACAAAAACGAAAAATTAGACGCTCCAAGAACAACACAACTATGCATGAAACAATAAAAATGAAGTGTTTGAAAGAAACCTGGGATTTTTATTGATGAAGAAGGGGAGGCCTTGGGAATCCCCAAGCTTTGACGCTTGTACTTCTTGGATATTTCTTGCGGTGACACATGTGGCATCCCCAAGCTTGAGATTTAGTCCATCCTTCATCTCATTACTCATTCCTTCCATACACCTGAAATTTTTCCTTCATACAAAACTTCACACAATCTTTATTAGCAACATTAGTGCACTCAAGAGAATAAGTACTTGGGTTCAGTTCCAACACCAATAAAATTTCTATTAAAACACCAGCTACTGTAGCACTTTCCTCAAAAAGCTCAATTCCCCAAAAGAACTCAAAAAGAACCAACAAGAAGCAAATGCAAATAATGGCAGAAATCTATCAAAACAGACCAGCAGGTAAAGACGAGTTTTTTCGAAGACCTTCTGTTGCTCAAGTCGAAAAGTGTTGAACTAACAAAAGTTAGATAACAACCTGGGGCAAAAGCAGAAAAATTCACGCCTCAAAAGGACGCACAGAGATTTTACACGAAGTTTTACGGTGAAGCACAAAAATCTGTTTCGGTACAACAACTTTCCCAACCATTACTTCTCTCTCATTAGAGATTACTCTATTGGGAATACACCCTAGAGGCAATCATGAATGATGATATTCCTGTGTATTCATAAGGTTATGGTCCATGTATGAACTGCTGATATGTATCATCGAATATGTGATTTGATTGTGGAACTACATATTCATGTTGTTCATATTAATTGTCCTTGGTCATTGAGGTTGTGCCGGACAGACAACTTAGACCAATGTGAAAGTCGGCAGATGACTAGGTTCCACTTGTCATGGGCATGGAGATGCTATTCCGACTTACACGGATTCGGCTAAAGAGTTTAGTGAGTCGGACTGACCCATATTGAGATGCAACGAACAAGTCATCATTTGCATGTCTCAATCAATGTAATCCTTAGACCTGAGGTTATTGCACAATCCGAGTTGAGGATCTCCGACTTAGGTTCTGTCAAACGCTGTTCCGTCACTGGGCAGTTATAAAGGCGGAGTTCGGGTCGACTGAGAATCAAGCTGCATGATGTGAATAACCAAGACGGGATTTTTCCCCTCCATCTAGAGAGATATTCTCTGGGCCCTCTCGAAAGATATGATTCGGAAAGCATGGCCATGCGCGTCTCAGATTAAGTGTTAACCGAGGCAACTGACTAAGAGTTAGTCAGATGAATCACTTATCTCGGATCGAGAAAGAGAGTCGGACTATTTAAGGGATGACGATCATTCGCCTATAGTCTGACAAGGTATATCGTGAGGCAAAAGGGACTCAGACGAAAGTCACATTGGAAGGTATGTCGTCATGACTTATTGGTACTTGGGAGTTGGCACGTTCTACTAGGAGCCGCTACCAACTGATCGATCACGAGTGAGACTCGGAATCGTGTCCGGGTTACCATGATCCTGTCAGGTCACACACTTAAGAGCAGGAGCAAGTTTGGGTTAGACCCAAACAGGAAACCTATTTGGGTTGGACCCAAATAGAGATATGGACTTAGTCAGCAAGTAAGACTTGCAGTGGCTAATATAGGCCTTTTTAGTGAATGGGCCACAAGTGAGTGGAGCCCACTTTCACTCCCTATATAAGCTGGGGCGCAGGTGCTTAGAGCACAAGGTTAGGCACTCCATGTGTTGGAAACCCTAGCCCTAGTCCGTCCTGTCGCCGCCGTACAGGATCTAGCAGTCCATCAACGGCACTCCTCCTCGTACGTGTGGATACCGGCGGAGGTGATGTACGTTCAGCACTTCGACGATTGTGAAGAAAGTACGGATCATGGATCGTGGAACCGGAACGGATCGCGAGGACTGCACTGCATCAAGCGACGTGCTTCATCAATTCCGCAACTGCGCATCTAGTGGTAATCCTCGTGGCCTTCTACCTGAGCTGGATCTTGGGATCACCGTGTAGGGAAAAAGTTTTGTTTATCTCTACGTGGCCCAACATACTCTTGGCACAAAAAGCAAATAAAAAGGATAAGGAGGGGTGACTCATCTAAAACTTTTGGATATCTCCCAGTAAGTAATTTTTTAATGCCTTTAAGTTAGGCATGATAGTTTGAGACAATGCTCACATAAGAAATATGAATTGAAGTAAAAGAGAGCATCAAGAAGAAAATTCAAAGCACATTTAAGTCTAACCCACTTCCTCTGCATAGGAATCTTGTTTGCAAATAGATTCGCAAAGAACAAAGTGATAGGCTTAGGAAGATAAAACAAGAGTAACTTCAAAACTTTCAGCACATAGAGAGGTGTTTCAATACCATGAAAACTTCTACAACCATATTTTCCTCTCTGATAATAATTTTCAGTAGCCTCATGAATAAACTCAACAATATAACTATCACATAGAGCATGCTTTTCATGATCTACAAACACATAATTTTTATCAAGCTAAAAAATAGTGGGATTAAAACCTTCAGTCCCACTTTTAACAATTCTATAACAAGATGGCTGATCATTCAATACAGGACCATCATCTAGAGATTTATCATAAACATTTTCTAAGAAAAACTCTTTAATACCATGCAAATTGAAGTTAAGCACAAATAAAGGATTATCATAGATAACACCAGCATAACATTCATCCTTCTTTGGTAAGTGTGGGGGACAATCAAATAATGTAAGGGATAAAGAGTTACTCTCATTAGAAGGTAGGCATGGGTAGCTAATCCATTCTTCCTCCTTTTGTTCATCACTCTCCTCCTCTTTTTCATCTAATGAGCTTTCAGGTTCATCAATTTCTTCTTCCATAGGATCCTGCAAGGCATTAGTCTCTTCCATTTGTGGAAAGCATCTATTAATACATTCAAGAATATAGCCATTTTCTTCCTCATCATTATCAAAGTAAAATCTAAGTATATCATAAACCTCATATTTATAAGGTGAATCATCAATATTTTCAAGCAAACTAGCAAGTTCAAATGCACCCTTCCAAGCAATAAATTCTTATTTTTGTTCCACATCATAAAAGTCATAATTTCCTTTAACATAAGAAGATATGGTAACATTATCATTATACTCACATTGAAAAGGGAGGTGTTTATACCTCTTATAGCAACAAGATTTATCAAAGCAATAAGTAACATTATAAGTAGAGCACACGTTTCTAGCAATGGTATACAATTTATCAATGTGTTCCCATAAGTGTTTCCCTTTTTGTGACAAGCGGTGTTCCTTATAATAATATTTTTGATCTTCGGTGAACCCACCTTGCCAATAAGATTCAGTTTCAAAGAAACCAACCATTGATAAAAATCATGATAAAGCAAGACAATAACTGACCAACGAAAATAACAACTAGAGTAGGAACTAATTTTTTTATATTTTTGATAAAGAAACAAGCAAACAAGGCGGAAATAAACTAAGCTTGAACAATAGTGAGTCCAAGTGAACTTGATAAATAAAGCTATGCTCCCCATCAACGGTGCCAGAAAATAGTCTTGATGACCCACAAGTATAGGGGGTGTATCGCAGTATTTTCGAGGGAAGTGAAACCCAATTTATTGATTCGACACAAGGAGAGCCAAAGAATATTTATAAGCCTTAACAACTGAGTTGTTAATTCAGCTGCACCTGGAAACAATCTTGCTCACAGCAGTTTATCAGTAGCAACAATGTTGTAGTAGGAATAGTAAAGTAACAGCAGTAGTAAAGTAAAGACAGTAGTAACAATAGCAGTAAACAGTAGGATTCGAGTGCGGTAGGCATAGGGATGGATGGACGGTCATTGCATGGACAAGACAATTCACATAGCAATCAGAACATAGGGTAATTGTAGATAAATAAGATAAAGCACCCAAGTACTAGATAATCCGAGGCATGTGTTCCATATATAGTCATACGTGCTCGCAATGAGAACTTGCACAACATCTTTTGTCCTACTAGCCCGTTTGCAGCGGGGCCTCAAGGGAACTACTGGCAATTAAGGTACTCCTTTTAATAGAGCACCGGAACAAAGCATTAACACTCCGTGAACACATGTGATCCTCACATCAAAGCCATTCCCTCTGGTTATCCCGATTTCTGCCACTTCGGGGCCATTGGTTCCGGACAACAACGTGTGTATACAACTTGCAGGTAAGACCAAAAACAATACTATCATAATGAATCAATAACATGTTCAGATCTGAAATCATGGCACTCGGGCCCTAGTGACAAGCATTAAGCATAACAAGTCGCAACAAAGTCAAAAAGTACCAATAGTAGATACTAGGCACCCTGCCCTAACAATCTGATGCCATTACATGAACAATATCATCCAATCCATACCATCCCCATAGCCTACAGCGGGGGATTACTCACTCATATATGGGGGAAGCATCGAGGGTCGATGGAGAAGCGATGGTGATGATGATGGCGGTGATCTCCTCCAATTCCCCATCCTGGTAGGGTGCCAGATCGGAGTTTCTGGTGCTGTTTCGTGGAATCTGGTGGTGGCGGCGGAGCGGAACTCCTTCTGGAAAAACGTCGAACCCCCTTGAGTTTTTAGGTCAGAAGGAATCTTATAGGCGAAGAGGGAGACCGAGGGGGTGCCTGGGGCAGCCAGACCACCCCCTGGCGGGCCAGGCCCAGCCCGCGCAGCCAGGTGGTGTGGATGGGCCCTAGCCCCACTTCGTCTCATATTCTGGCTCCGGGAGTCTTCTGGTGAAATAGGATTTTTGGCTTTTGTCCCGTCCAATTCCGAGAATATTCATTTTCTAACTTTCCTGGAACCAAAAACAGCAGAAAACAGGCAGCTAGCACTGTGGCTCTTGTTAATAGGTTAGTCCAAGAAGTCATATGAAAAGTACTCCAAAGTGTGGACAAAACATAAGAAAGTAGATAAAACCAAGCATGGAACATCAAAAGTTATGGATACATTTGCAGCGTATCAATCACCATTGACCTGGAAGTAAGGCTCCTAGGGATTCTCCGGGTAGGTCGTCAACTCCTTCGCGAGTGACGACTGGAATTGTTGCTCTGACTTAAGGTTGTGATGCTTCGGCTCGGGGTCATTCGGCGCCACCAGTGTCTCCTAGTAAGGCAGTAAGTCGCCCATCGCCAACACACGCTCCACGAATGGAGCGGCCTTGGTGTTCCGCCTAAGGACCTCCGCAATCTCCAACGTACCAGTCATCGAGAGGTACCCACTGGTGATGTCGTCGAGATTGAAATTGTCAGGGAAGTGCGTGAGTCCAAGGCTCAACGCCATAGTGGCCCCACGGTGGAAAGGAGATCGCGCCATCCACTTGACGACCGTGGACGCTTCCTCGAGGTACTGCCACACCTTTGTCAATCCCCCTAGAATTACTTCGGTGGGAGAAATTCCTTGGAGGACGGCCTAGACGCACATCACCGATGCGGTGGCCGCATTCACCACAGCCGTCACGCAGCGCTCGGTGTCGAATGTCTGCACCACCGGATCTCCTTGACCTATAATGACTTCAACGTCAGAAAATCAAAACTCATGTGGAAGAACAACCCCAGGGATTCACCCGCTTGGGGACTCTCCTACTCGGGGACTCGCCACAAAACAAGGATCAAGGAAAAAATAGAATACTCACCAAGAAGCTTGCGGCAGTTGTCCGTAACAGTTTTTTCCAACGCGGAGAGCTTCCCCTACAACCCGACAATGATCTAGTCGGAGGCCTTCCGCTCCTCTTCCGCCGTGTATACTGCGGCCCTGGCCCTCTCTTCAGAGGAAGTCATTGAGGTGGTCGCTACTTCCAGCTCCTTCGCCAGCAAGCTGGCCCGCTCCTCCGCTATGGTCGCTAAAGCCTTTTCCATCTCCAGCTCCTTCCCTAGCAAGCTGGCCCACTATTTCGCCGCGGTTGTCGAAGCCTTTGAAGCATCCAGATCAGCGACTGGAACATAACCCTCGCGGGCCTTGGCAAGTGCGGCGACATGCTCATATATGTCAAAGAAGATCACAATAAGCAAATCGCAGTCACAAGTATTTCAAACTTCACAAGAAGAATAGCTAACCTGCAGTTGCTTGGAGTCACTGATTGGCTCCTGAGCAACTCGCATGTCGCGCTCTAGCCGCTCCGCCGAAGATAGCCACTCAGTCGACTCGTCCTGCAAACCTTGAACACAAAATTCAAGTCAGAACAGGGACATTAAAACTTTTGAGCATCTAGCCACTGAAATTCAGCGACTAGACCCTCGGGGACTAGATAATAAAAAATTTTGAGTGTCTAGCCGCTAAAATTTAGTGACTAGACCCTCAGGGGCTGGACTATCAAAGTTTTTGAGTATCTACCTGCTGAAATTCAGTGACTAGACCCTTGGGGACTTGACATACCTGAATTGCAGCGTCAAGCATGCGGTGAAGCTCGACGGCATCCACTGAGGGCACCAGGAATGGTGTGCGCCCGTGATGCTACCCGACGTCGCTATCGATGATCTCAGGAACCTACGGTTTTCAGTCTCCATGACAAAGTCCCTTGCCATGAAGCACGGAAATGTTGCGGCAGTCGCCCCTGGTGTGCTCGTCGCCGGTACTGGCGCCTCCGAAGGGAGGTCCACCTTGCTTGGCTCCACACCGGTGGTCGCCTCTTCTCCAAGCGGAACGCCCTTCCTAGCGCCTTCCTCCATCATGGCAACGGGGTTGCCCTCCTTTTTCTTTTTGCCTTCACTCGGCCCCTCGACATTGACTGCCTTCCTCTTCCTGGAGGGATCATCGCCTCCTTCGGTGTCGACCGGTGGGATTTTGGCCACCGACGGATGGTGGATTTTCATGGGGCCGCCCCTGCAAGCTCACCGCGATTAGTGATTTGAAACAACACAAAAGCAGCAAACTATGGAAAAGCAAACTACAAAAAACTTACCTGGCGACTAGGATGATGCGCAAACCATTGTTGATATGCGCAGGCTTCTCTAGCTTGGGGCCTAGATTGCGAGTGAGGCCCCTCTCCAACAAGCTCGCCTGCCACGCCATCACGGGCTTCTCCACTAAACAATCCGTGGCCACAGAAACCTCCAGCCTGATGATGTAGGTGCCTCCTTTGACGGTGGAGTCGCTGACCTAGTAGCTACTTCGGTTCTTGGCTCCGGTGGCGCTAAGGTCTCCGATGCAATCGCAACGAATGACGTCTCTAACACAACGACCAAGTTCATGACCTCCGATTCCATCATTAGAGTTGGGTCCTCCGGAATCTTCACCATATCAACGCCCTAACCGTATCTACGCCCTAACCATTGTAGACTTCTCCATCGCTGGTGACTTAGGCTTTGTTAGCGGCTTGACCTTCGTTGCTGACTTCAACTTCGGCTTTGGTGCGGGCTTGGCCGGCGTCGCCATTCTCCGCGAGATATGCTCGTCGATGATGTGGACGTCGATGTCGCACTCCTCGAGGCTGTGGCTTGCCTCGATCTCACACTGCTTCTTCCCACGGGTCTTTCGAGCCATGGATGAGGGAGC
Source organism: Avena eriantha (assembly GCA_910589775.1). Taxonomy (NCBI): domain Eukaryota; kingdom Viridiplantae; phylum Streptophyta; class Magnoliopsida; order Poales; family Poaceae; genus Avena; species Avena eriantha. The sequence goes on along the minus strand of OU342745.1, from coordinate 261,186,698 downwards.
CTGCACCTCCGTGACTTCTTCTTCATCTTTGGAGGACTCCTCCTCCTCTTCAAGCTCCTTGGGAACTTCTTCATAGAGGGGAGGAAGCCAATCATCGAGCACTTGGAATAGCTGGCAAAATCAAAGGAAACTGTGACTCGAGTCAAGAAATTACAAAACCATGACTCTAAATTGTGATTGCAAAACTGTGACTGTGAGACTGCGAACGAGAAAAACAAGGAACTTACCGGAGGAGCCTATCGCTTCCCGACTGTATATGGAGCCATCCCGGCCTTAGGGTCAATGTACTCTGCCTCTATGATCTTCTTCAATGCCGCGACGTAGTCTTCCGCCTCCCAAGCTTCGCTGCTTGCTCTCATGGGATCTCTTTCTCGGTGTACTGGTACATCCAGTGGGCTCGGGTAGCTAGCAGAACCAACCGCCGCTCGATCCAGCAGTTGTACAGGTTGATGGTTTTGGGACCCTCGTCCTTCAGCTCCTGGACCTGGTTCAAAATCTCGTCCACGACCATATTCTGGTTGTCAGGAAGCTTGGCCGCCAACAATCAGCGCGGCTCACTTCTTTCGGCGGTGTATGTTGGCAGCGACACCTCGCCGGAGGGGGTTGACTCCTTCACGTAGAACTAATGCTTCTTCCACTCGCTCGCGGACTTCTTCGGGAGCAGCAGCTTCATGAACTTGGCCTTGGGCTTCAGTTGGAAGGTAACGCCGCCTGCCACCAAGATGGGGCGGCCCATCCCCTCGCGACTAAGGCGACCGTGGAATAGCTCCAGCCAAAGGGGGAAATAGGGCGACACCCCAAGTAACACTGGTAGAAGGCGATGAAGATGGCCAGCTGCTCGATGTTGTGCTGCCCCAGGTCTGACGGCTTGTTTTTGTAGTACACGCAGAACCGTTGGAAGAAGATCGGCGTGGGGAATCCGAGTTCCCTCTCCAGGTGGCTCTGGAAGCAGATGAATTCACCGGGTCGCGGCTTCGGCTCGGTCTCGCCGGCCACGGGAATCCGCCAGTTTCCCTTGCAGAGGATCCCCAAATCCTAAAAGGATTTCAGGGCAGCTATGGTGCACTTCGATTTGCCCCACAAATCTTTTGGAAGCACCATCGAGAGAAGAAGAGGGTCACTCTATCTAGAAATTTCGGATCGGGAGTGGATCTAGAGACTAAGGATGCACGTGGGCGGAGAAATGCAAAGAAGATCTACAGCTCCCTCTATATTCTCCTTATAAAGGGGCGTTGGCCACGAATCTCAGGGTAGCCATTACCTCGTGGTAAATTCGCTAAAGTTACTATTGGAATTACCTAACGGCTAGTTTGACTAGGCTGACGGTCCAACTTCATACACTCGACTCGCCTGTTTACCTGCCCCTTCCAATTGATTGGTTGTGGCGATTCGAGCACATTTCAACTCGCCAATATTGTGACTGAGGACACATTTGAGGAATTTCTCCCTTCATTGGAGGAGTCCACCGCCGATTTGACTGGGCTTCCACTGGACTCGCCTACTCCGACTGCCAAGTTAACACCTGCGCCAAACCACAGTTGGCATCGGGGACTACTAATGGGGATATGCCGATTGGGGTATACCCAGAAGGACGTTTCGACTGGCCCAAGCCCATTGTGAGTGGGCATGCAGGACGACGACTAGAAAGCGACTGAAGGAGAAGCCTAGCGACTAGAAGCTGGAGGCCCAAAAGTGTAGATAGGCCCAGTCGGATTAGGTCAAAACGTCCGAAACCTTCTCTAATTCGGTTGTAATCCTGTAAACCCTATCAAGGTATCCCCTATATAAACCTCCCTAGGGTACTCTCTATACTCACGTTCCAAGTGACTCGTTGCCTAGCCGCCAAGCTCGCCACCTTTGTAATCCACTCGAGATAATACAATCTAGTAGGAGTAGGTCTTTACCCTATGGGGGGCCGAACCTGGGTAAAACCCTGTGTCACTGCCCTCAATCTCGCACCACAGATGGTGACTCGCTCTTGCCCCCAAAACCATCCAATCGCTACCCCTGCTAGCGACTGCCATGGTCATTCCCACAACATCATCAGCTTCCTCTGTAAGAATCGGGATATCTTTGCATGGTCCTGATACATTGCAAATGTATCTATAATTTTTGATGTTCCATGCTTGGTTTTATCCACTTTCTTGTGTTTTGTTCCAACTTTGGAGTACTTTTCATATGATTTCTTGGACTAACCTATTAACAAGAGCCATTGTGCCAGCTCCCTGTTTTCTATTGTTTTTGGTTCCAGGAAAGTCAGAAAATGAATATTCTCGGAATTGGATGGGACAAAAGCCAAAGTGCCTATTTTTCCGGAAGGGATCAAGTGCCAGAATACGAGACGGAGAAGGGCCAGGGAGCCACAACACCACCTGGCCGCGTGGCCAGGCCTGGCCCGCGCCAGGGGGTGGTGTGGCTGCTCCCGGCACCCCCTCGGCCTCTCCTAACGCCTATATATTGCCCTCGGGACGAAAACCCTAAGCGCCTGATCAAAAAATCCACAAAAGAGTCTGTAGCCGCCGTCATCTCCATCCCTAGATCGGGAGGGATCTAAAGCTCTTCCCGGCACCCTATCGGAGAGGAGAATTCACCCTGGAGGCTTTCTTCATCCCCATGCAAGCCTCCGGTGTGATGCGTGAGTAGTTCATCCTTGGACTACGGATCCATGTAGTAGCTAGATGGTTGGTTTCTCCTCCTTTGTGCTTTCATGTTTAGAGCTTGTGAGCTCCGTTCATGATCAAGATCATCTATTTGTAATCCATACATGTTGTGTTTGCGGGGATCCGATGGATATTGAGATGCTATTTCAGATTGGTTATTGATTCTATCATGTCTTTGTTATTTGAGATCTTGCATGCTTTCCGTTGTTAGTAGCTATCTTGTCCAAGTAGATGCTAGCAACTCCAAGAGTTAGTATTTATGCTCGATAGTGGGTTCATGCCTCTGGTAATCTGGGGAAGTGACAGAAATCTCTAAGGTACTAGATGTGCTGTTGCTACTAGGGAGAAAACAATAATCCTTTGTTCATAGAACAATCGTATTGTTTACTTTAAACGCAGTTCGTAAAGCAATAATCTGTTGCTTGCAACTTAATACTGGAGGGGGTTCGGATGATAACCTGAAGGTGGATTATTAGTCATAGATGTAGTTGGATGGCGGTCTATGTATTATGTTGTAATGCCCAATCAAGTCTCAGAGGAGTCAAGATGATTAGTATATGCATGTATTGCTTTCTCGGTGTTTGTCAATTGCCCCGCTGTAATTTGTTCACCCAGCATGTTATCTATCTAAGGAGAGCCACCTCTAGTGAACTATGGATCCTAGTCCTGTTTCTTTACATACAATCTACAACTGTTTACCATTTTGTGTTTACTTTCTGCAAACTTTTACTTCTTTCCATTCGATACGTTTAATCCTTTGTTTTCCGCAAAACACGGAAACCTCATCGCAAGTTGGGGACAAAGTTCTATGGTTGTGTTGTGCAGGTCTCCATGTTGCTACTAGCACCAGTAGTGTGCCCTGCCAAAGCTCAGCTAGTAACACCTCTGAGGTGTTTCTTTGATCCTACTGGTTCGATTAAACCTTGGTTTCATAACTGAGGGAAACTTCCTGCTATGCTCATTAGACCTTCCTCTTGGGGTTCCCAACGAGCTCTACATCAACACCACGCACCAAGCACTTTTTTGGGTGCCGTGCATTGAGCCATCAAGTGATTTTCTGGCGCCGTTGCCGGGGAGTCAAGGACATCTTCACAAGGGGAGTCCCTCATAACCAATCTCTTTACTTTGTTGTTTTTGTTTTGCTTAGTTTCTTTTTTCTTTGTTTGCTTGTTTTGTTCTTCAAAAACACAAAAAAAAAATTAGTTTTACTTGTTTGCTTTCTTATTTGAAAACCCAAAAAAATGACTACTCTTGAAAACACTAAGTTGTGTGACTTCACTAGCACCAACAACAATGATTTTATGAGCACACCTATTGCTCCACCTGTGGCTGAAAATACTTTCTTTGAGATAAAACCTGCTTTACTCAATCTTGTTATGAGAGAGCAATTTTCTGGTATTGGTAATGAAGATGCTGCTTCCCATCCAAATAACTTTGTTGAACTTTGTGAGATGCAAAAGCATAGGGATATAGATGGTGATATTATTAAGCTGAAATTGTTTCCTTTCTCTTTGAGAGGAAAAGCTAAAGAATGGTTGAATTCCTTAATTAGGAATAGTATTGATTCTTGGACTAAGTGCAAAGATGCTTTTATTGGAAAATATTATCCTCCTGCTAAGATTATATCCATGAGAAGTGAAATAATGAAGTTTAAACAACTTGATAATGAGCATGTTGCTCAAGCTTGGGAAAGAATGAAATCTTTGGTAAAGAATTGTCCCACTCATGGACTGACTGCTTGGATGATCATCCAAACTTTTTATGCAGGATTGAACTATTCTTCAAGGAACCTATTGGATTCAGCTATTGGAGGTACCTTTATGACCATCACTTTGGGTGCTGCAACAAAACTATTGGACAATATGATGGTTAATTATTCTGAATGGCATACCGAGAGAGCTCCACAAGGTAAGAAGGTAAATTCTGTTGAGGAAACCTCCTCCTTGAGTGATAAGATTGATATTATTATGTCTATGCTTGTTAATGGGAAAGCCCATATTGATCCAAATAATGTTCCTTTAGCCTCTTTGGTTGCTCAAGAAGAGCAAGTTGATGTGAACTTCATAAGAAATAACAACTTTGGCAACAATGCTTATGGTAATAATGCTTATAGGAACAATTTTGGTAACAACAATTATAAGCCATACCCTCCCAACAATGGTAAATCTGAATTACCTAGTGAAGGAAGAATCTTAGAAGTTGAAAGAGCCACTAAAAACTTCATGCAAATGAATACGAGCAAAATAAGCTATTTACTATAACTATGGAGGAACAATCTATCATTTTGAAGAACATTAGCCATCAACTTGAGAATCTAAATAAGGAATATATCTTCTCTATCTGAAGCTCAATCTTCATTGATTAATAAAATGGCTGCTAAACCTGAAACTAATGATAATCCCTTTGTAGCCACTAATGCTATACAAGTAACAATTGATGAAAATGTTAGACTATTAGCTGAATTACATGCTAAGTGGGAAAGAGAAGATGAAATTACTAGAAACATTAGTTTTTCCACTATTACCACCACTAGTGTTGAGGCTGGTAATAGTTCTACAACTTTAGATGATAAATTTGATTTTGATCTTGATGGTTGCAACATCTCTGAAGTTATTAAGTTCCTACAAAAGCTTGCTAAAAGTCCTAATGCTAGTGCTATGAACATGGCTTTTACAAAGCACATTACTGATGCTCTCATAAAGATTAAAGAAGAAAAGATGAGACATAAAGCTTCTATTCCTATAAAACAAGAAGATGGTTGGGAACCCATCATTAATATGAAAGTGAATGACTTTGATTTCAAAGCTTTGTGTGATCTTGATAGTAGTGTTTCTATTATGCCTAGAAGGATTTATGATATGCTTTATTTGCCTCCTCTTGAAGATTGTTATTTGAATGTCCTACTTGATGCTAATGCTAAAAAGAAACTCATGGGGAGTCTTAATGATGTTCTTATTATGGTTAACGATTCCTATGTCCCCGCTGATTTCTATGTTTTGGATGTTGAATACAATGCTTCTTGTCCTATTACTTTGGGAAGACCTTTTCTTAGAACTGTTGGTGCCATCATTGATATGAAAGAAGGCACCATTAAATATCAACTCCCACTTAAGAAAGGTATAGAACACTTCCCCAAAAATAGAGAAAATATTTCTTTTGCTTCTCCTATGAAAACAAAATTTGGTCTTAATGCTTCTTCATTTGAGAACACTTGATTCTTTCTTCGCTTCTTATGCCTAACTTAAAGGCGTTAAAGAAAAGTACTTGTTGGAAGATAACCCAAGAGTTTTAGTTGAGTCTTGGAAGTTATTACCTCTGTAATAACCTCTCCTTATCCTTTTTATTTGCTTTTTGTGCTAAGAGTAACCTCTAATGAGAGTGAAGTAATGATTGGGAAAGTTGCTGTCCCGAAACAGATTTCTGTGCTTCACCGTAGAAATTCCTGAGCGAGCTCTGTACATCGGATTGAGCTGTAATTTTCTGTGCTTCTGCCCCAGTTTGTTATCTAACTGTCTTTAGTTTAAAACTTTTTTATTTAAGAAACATAAGGACTTCTAAAAAAATCGTCTTTACCTGCTGGTCTGTTTTGACAGATTTCTGCCATTTTCTGCATTTGCTTCTTGTTGGTTCCTTCTTGAGTTCTTTTGGGGAATTGAGCTTTTTGAGGGAAGTGCTACAGTAGCTAGTGTTCTAATGGAAGTTTATTTAGTGTTAGAACTGAACCTTGAGACTTATTTATCTTAAGTGCACTAATGTTGCTAAATGAGATTGTGTGAAGTTTTGTATGAAGGAAAATTTTCAGGTGTATGGAAGGAATGAGTAATGAGATGAATGATGGACTAAAGCTCAAGCTTGGGGATGCCACGCGGGTCACCTCAAGAATCATCCAAGAAGTACAAGCGTCAAAGCTTGGGGATGCCCAAGGCATCCCCTTCTTCATCAATAAAAATTCCAGGTTTCTTCCAAACGCTTCATTTTTATTGTTTCATGCACAGTTGTGTTTTTCTTGGAGCGTCTTCTTTTTCATTTTTGTTTTGGTTTTTAGTTTGCTTGGTTTGCTTAGTGTTCTGAATAAGTTGGTTGGACCCCCTCTTTCATACTTTGGTTTGCAAATAGTTTGGTTTGGTTTGGAAAAGAGTAGGAAAGTTCATGCTTATGTGGTAAAAGGAGCTTGTTTTTGACTGTGGCCTATGCTTTGTCATGCCATGCTTGATATTGTTTTGGCTTTATGCTTAGTATTATTTGCTGTAGCATGACTTGTTATAAACAATTGAGATTTCTTAATGTTCCTTGGATGAATCATGCGTTGTTTTAGCATATTAAAGCATACTATAGTGGTATTCTCCTTTGATGCTTTATTTGGGTTGACTTGGCGCATGCTCACACCATGTTATGACTATCTCAAGTCACCATAGCCTTTATGATCCTTTAGTTTTCAACTTGTAGTATCACTTTATGCTTTGATCAATGATGTTTTGTCGCTCTGCATGATTATGGCCATTATTGCTCTCTTAGTTTGTCGCTCCCAGTCTTTTGCTAGCCTCCACAACAAAGTATGAGTTCCACTCATGCATCCAACTCCCTAAAACAAGTTATTCCAAAGAGTCCACCACACCTACCTACTAGCTTATGCTATTCCAAGTATATTCATGCTTTTGTTTACCTTCCACTTGTTATGAAAAAAGTAGTGATTAAAGCTCTCACGAACTTGATGGCACACTTTACTTTACTTGCCCTTAATAAACTTGAACCATTGTGTCTTCTATGTTGTATATGCTTGCACTTATTTGTTGGGAATTAGTAGAACCATGCTTTCATGGGGAACGCTTTCAACATTGCACTTGGTACTTGTACCTAGTTGATATCATGCTCTTTTGTATATGGATGTCGTCGGTGTGAAATGAAAGGGGAGCTTGTAAGTCCATGGAGTTATGTATATGTGTTAGAGAAACGCCTGGGCCGCTGGTCTAATCCATGCTGACATGGTGGAAACCTGCAGCGTAACCATAATGAGCTGTCTATGAAGCATTCTTCTTATAAAAAAAGAGTCCTATACTGAGAAAAAAAAGGGAAAAAGAGAAAAAAGAGATACTACGAAAAGAGGAAAGAGAGAAAAAAGCACCATATTCCCATGGTAAATAAGAAGAATGTTGAGATGCTCGTTGTCTGCTTGCCTTGTCATTTTGATATGGGGATTCTTCTGTATCATCGGGCAAGGGGTACCCCGTTGGCGGTTCTCAATGATACACATATACTTACGATGACAAGAACTTACCGGTGACTAAACTTGAGTAGCATGAGGAGCGGCCCTCGTATACAAGGGACATGAGATTTCTGACTTATACTTTGTCAAGCATGTACACCATACTTTGCTCACTTTAACCTTAATCACTTCAAGATGCTTATGATAGGGGCAATGAGAGCTGAAAGCTATGAATATCATAATTTTTGTAAACTCTTTATGAGACTTGAATCCCTACTTCCTTTTACAAAAGGCCTTTCTTCCACCATTATATTGAGTCTCCACATTCTATCTTTATGCACCTACTTTGAGAGCATAGTGGCCATTCTTAGTTCTATGTGCATTGTCCCAAGACTAGTTGATTGATGCATAACTTGTTATTGCTTGTTTGAAACTATTGTATCTAGTCACTCTTATGAACTTTGAAGGTGTCCTATGCATTTATATTTGCTACTCTATTGAGGGACAAGCTGAATACTTTTATGCTATGTTTTCTTTATGTGAAACAAACAAACGTCTTGAAAAGCATTGTTATTCATGAATCTTTTGTTTGTGCCTTTTCATGTTGCATCATAGTCTCTTTTCTTATTGCTAGAACTTTGTCTTTCATGTTATGATTGAAGTACTATGATCCTAGCTTTGAGAATTTTGCAAATACTTTGATCAAGTCTTTGATGGTGCATGTCACCTCAAAAATTATTTATTTTTATCACTTACCTACTCGAGGACGAGCAGGAGTTAAGCTTGGGGATGTTGATACATTGAAAATGTATCTATAATTTTTGATGTTCCATGCTTGGTTTTATCCAGTTTCTTGTGTTTTGTTCCAACTTTGGAGTACTTTTCATATGATTTCTTGGACTAACCTATTAACAAGAGCCACAGTGCCAGCTGCCTGTTTTCTGTTGTTTTTGGTTCCAGGAAAGTCAGAAAATGAATATTCTCGGAATTGGACTGGACAAAAGCCAAAGTGCCTATTTTTCCGGAAGGGATCAAGTGCCAGAATATGAGACGGAGAAGGGCCAGGGAGCCACCACACCACCTGGCCGCGCGGCCAGGCCTAGCCCGCGCCATGGGGTGGTGTGGCCGCTCCCGGCACCCCCTCGGCCTCTCCTTCCGCCTATATATTGCCCTCGGGACGAAAACCCTAAGTGCCCGATCAAAAAATCCACGAAAGAGTCTGTAGCCGCCGTCATCTCCATCCCTAGATCGGGAGGGATCTGAAGCTCTTCCTGGCACCCTGCCGGAGAGGGGAATTCAACCTGGAGGCTTTCTTCATCACCATGCAAGCCTCCGGTGTGATGCGTGAGTAGTTCATACTTGCACTACGGATCCATGTAGTAGCTAGATGGCTGGTTTCTCCTCCTTTGTGCTTTCATGTTTAGATCTTGTGAGCTCCGTTCATGATCAAGATCATCTATTTGTAATCCATACATGTTGTGTTTGCGGGGATCCGATGGATATTGAGATGCTATTTCAGATTGATTATTGATTCTATCATGTCTTTGTTATTTGAGATCTTGCATGCTTTCGGTTATTAGTAGCTATCTTGGCCAAGTAGATGCTAGCAACTCCAAGAGTTAGTATTTATGCTCGATAGTGGGTTCATGCCTCTGGTAATCTGGGGAAGTGACAGAAATCTCTAAGGTACTAGATGTGTTGTTGCTACTAGGGAGAAAACAACAATCCTTTGTTCATAGAACAATCGTATTATTTACTTTACATGTAGTTCATAAAGCAATAATCTGTTGCTTGCAACTTAATACTGGAGGGGGTTCGGATGATAACCTGAAGGTGGATTATTAGTCATAGATGTAGTTGGATGGCGGTCTATGTATTATGTTATAATGCCCAATCAAGTCTCAGAGGAGTCAAGATGATTAGTATATGCATGTATTGCTTTCTCGGTGTTTATCAATTACCCCGCTGTAATTTGTTCACCCAGCATGTTATCTATCTAAGGAGAGCCACCTCTAGTGAACTATGGATCCCGGTCCTCTTTCTTTACATACAATCTACAACTATTTACTGTTTTGTGTTTACTTTCTGCAAACTTTTAATTCTTTCCGTTCGATATGTTTAATCCTTTGTTTTCTGCAAAACACGGTGAGATTGACAACCTCATCGCAAGTTGGGGACAAAGTTCTGTGGTTGTGTTGTGCAGGTCTCCACGTTGCTACTAGCACCGGTAGTGCGCCCTGCCAAAGCTCAGCTAGTAACACCTTTGAGGTGTTTCCTTGCTCCTACTGGTTCGATTAAACCTTGGTTTCATAACTGAGGGAAACTTGCTGCCGTGCTCATCATACCTTCCTCTTGGGGTTCCCAACGAGCTCTAAATCAACACCACGCACCAAGCACTTTTCTGGGCGCCGTGCATTGAGCCATCAGGTCCACATAGGATCTGCATGGTGTACCGAGGGAGCTGGTTGAGCATCTTTGCACGTAAGACCTGGCACAAAGCCAGTGAAGCAACCTCTCCGCCGCTTTGTTGAAGACAGGAGAAAATTCATTGGTGACGAGATAGCTCGGCTCCTTGCAGCCAGGTTTATCATGGAAGTGCTTTACCCGGATTGGCTGTCTAATCTGGTGCTGGTTCAAAAGAAGAAAGATGACCCGAGCATCACAGTGGTGTGGCATATGTATATCGATTACATGAACCTGAATAAGGCGTGTCCAAACGATCCATTCCCTCTGCCGAGGATAGATCAGGTCATTGAGTCAACAGTCGGGTGTGAGCTCTTGTCATTTGTAGATGCATTTTCTGGTTTCCACTAGATACCATTGAACCCGGATGATAAAATAAAGATTGCTTTCATTACCCCGTACAGGGCTTATTGCTATCGCACTATGCCATTTGGCTTATGCAATGTTGGTGCCATGTATCAAAGATGCATGCAAAAATGCTTGCATGATGAAATTGGTAAAAATGTCCAACTTTATGTGGATGATGTGGTGATAAAAACCAAGGAGAGTCATACTCTCCTAGATGATATCCAGCAAACATTCGCGAACTTAAGAAGGTTCCAAATGAAACTTAACCCGAAAAAATGCACCTTCGGTGTCCCAGTCAGAAAATTGCTCGGTTTCCTCATGTCTAGTCGAGGCATCGAAGCTAATCCAACTAAAATCCGAGCCATTGAGCCTATGGAACTACTGAAGTGTCTCAATGATGTCCACAAGTTCACTAGTTGCCTGGCATCATTAAGTCTCTTTGTATGTTGGTTGGGAGAAAAGGCGTTGCCTCTCTATCAGCTAATGAAAAATCGGATGAGTTCATATGGTGTTACCACTATCCTCTGCACCGCAGGTAGATAGTGCTTTTCATAAACTAAAAAAATGCTCACCTCTACACCCGTCTTAGCATCACCATTATCCAAAGAGTCGATGTTGCTCTATATAGCAGCAACCAACTGAGTCATAAGTGGCGTGGTAGTGTTGGAGCAGGACGAGGAAGGTAAGTTGGTGCAGATGCTAGTTTATTACCTAAGTGAGGTACTCTCTGCATCAAAGCAAAACTATCCCCATTATCAGAAAGTGGAAGATGGCGTCTAGATGGTGGCCAAAAATCTTAAGCACTACTTCGAAGAACACCCTATAAAGGTGATATGTGAAGCACCCATATTTGAGATAATGGGTAACAAAGATGCAGGTGGCCAAATTGCCAAATGGACAATTGAGTTACCCCATATGCTCGGCAATATGATAGGAGAGGGGTGAAGGAGATATGCCCTAGAGGCAAATAAGAAATAGGTTTTTATTATCATATCTCAATTAGTTTATAATAGTTTCATATTATGCTATAACTGTGCCAAGTAGAAACATTGGTACATGTGTGGTATGAAACAACCAAGTCCCTAGTAGCCTCTATTCATACTAGTTCGTTGGTCACGAAGATGATCTGGGTTTCAAGATCATGGGCATTTATGCCGACTGACAACGAGATCATATCATTGGAGAATGATGTGGTTGGACATTCCTCGAAGGATTGCAACACGATCAAGTCATATAGTTCATTTTTGCAACAGCTATACCTAGACTCCTTCTCCTTAGACCGTGATCTCATATTACTCATTGTTTCCCTAGGCTGCTTTGACTGCATCAAACGTCATCTGGTAATGTGGTGGCCATAAAGGTGTGCGTTGGGTATTCCGAAGGAACAGTAGATGACATGTGACTGCAAGACCGGGATATGTTCACCCACATGATGGGTAAAGATACATACGGCCGACTTGGTGAGATTACATCTATAAATGTTGCAACATGTGACTAGGTCACAGGGATGTAATATTACGGTAACAAGAAAACATAACTTGTTGTGAACGAGATTGAACAAGGTATGGGATACCAGTGATCGGATCTCGGACAAGTTGTATCGAGAAACAAAAGGAAGAGGATGCTACATTTAGACGGTTCAAACGACATTGTCATCAGGAATGCATAGGGGTCAAATGAACATCCCTGGTCCCTCTGTTGATCATTGATACAGATCATGTCTAGAGCATTCCCGAGCCGTGAGAGGATACACTTAAGGGTACGATGAGAGCGATCATTCCTAAGACGGAATCACAGTAGAGAAAGAGAGAAATCCGGAATCGTTCCGTAGAGAGATCCGAAGTTGTTCGGAGAAAGAATAAAGAAAAAGCCCCAAAAAGTGTTTTCGAATAAATAGGAATTTAAATATATATTTATTATACGTTAATTATGAATTAATATATTATAAATAATATTTAGATTAAGATTTATAAAGGCAACTTTTATATTAGGCTAAATCCCGGAGGGAAATAGTGTAGAATAAAAGCTACAGAATAAATAAAGAGAAAAAGAAAAGAAACAGCCCACGTGGGCGGTTTTTATTAACCGTGGCACGGGGGCGGTCCGCAGCTACCAGCCGCCACTGGGGCCTGCTCGACCTGGCCCACACGAGGGCCAGGGAGCTAGGCCGCTGGGGTAGGCCGGCCCACCCGGGCGGGGCAAGGGCGCCATAGGGCGGTGGGGCACGAGTTGGGCCGCGGGGCCACCGGCCCACCCAGGCTGGGTTGCCAGGCCGCCGGCGCTAGGCAGGCCCATCCGGGGTTGCTGGCTCCAGCAGGCCGCCGCCTCACGGGGTGAGGCTGAGCGCGTGGTGGGCCGCGGCCAGGGCGCACCCGGCCAGCCCCTGCTGCTCCCCTTTTCCTTTTTGCTGTTTATTTTCTGTTTGCCTATTGGGCTCAGTAGAAACAACCCATTTGGCAGTCCGAATTTCTGCTGATTTTTTCCTTTAGTATTAGTCCCACATGGCTTAGCCTTTGAGAAAGGCACACCCCCTCCGCCTATATAAATGGGTGCCCATGGGTAGGATTAAAGACACCAAATACACAATTGGAGAAGTCCTTTGGTTGACTTTTCTCCTCCTCCCTCTCTCTATACCTTGTGACCATGGACCCAAGTCTGGGATGTGCGATCGAGGCACACCTGCAGTACGCCGTTGCGCTGTAGGGATTCCTAGCCGGATATCAAATTCCGCACTCCCGGCGGGATCAGGGAGCTGGAGGTCTCATCGTGCACCGGATGTGTACGAAGACACGAGGCACAACACTTGGGGCGCTAGAATGTCGTGAGCCGGAGCTGTTGCACGATGAAGATGATGAAGATCAAGAAGGAGCAAGGGGTGACCTGCGAGGAGCTTCGCGACCTTGAGGTCGGCTTCGAGTACGACTACATCAACCATGTTCCCCGCAGAACGTTAACCGCGTATAGACTACAAGGGTATGTATTCTCTACGCATCGGCCATTACCGCATTACTACATAGATAGATCCTAGGCTAAGTTTCTAGGGTTCCGTCGTAGGAATTTTTTGTTTTCTACGCCGATCCCCAACAGTGGTATCAGAGCCAATCTATGCGTAGGAGTGATGTACGGCCAGTACGCACAAGTATTGTGCGGGCATTGATCCCTTAGTTGTTACCCTCTAACGTGTACTTGTTTATATCGTGGTATTGTTTGATGAAGCGGCCCGGACCGACCTTACGCGTATTCGTACGCGAGACTGGTTCCACACTCAACATACGGCTTGTACCGTATAAGTGGCTAGCGGGTGTCTGTCTCGCATTCAATAGTTGATATAGCATTTACAACGGAGGGCCCCGAAAGGGGTGTCGTAGAGACCACTTTCGGTGTTGTGGTTGGAAAGTTCGTAGTTTAGAAACGGTTCTAGTGCGAAATCCCTAACAACCACGTAAAACTTGCAATAGATAAAGTAGATGTGTCTAACTTTATTTTCCAGGCGGGCATGTGATTATGATATGGCAATGGTCGTTACGAAGGTAAAGTAGTTTACTTCTATGTTGCTAAGTAGTATAGTAATAGTCATCGTTCCAATGAACGACCTGGTGGCGGCGTCATGGACTTGGCGTCAAACCAAGGGCGAGATGGAGATCATGCTGGAGCACTCGATGGAGATCTAGGCACAAGAAAGACCATATAATATCACATTATACATATGATGTTGATACCAATTTTTACATCTTATTGTGTGCAAGTATTTAGATACTCAACGGTAGCAAATAAGATAATCCCTATTTAATTCCAATGTTCCATGTTCCCCTTGTGTGTGCACCACCAAGAAAGTTCTTCGGTATGAGGCCGGCCGTGATGATCGGGGGTCAGACATATCTACGTTCGCATACAGTGTGTAAGCCATGTTGCACAACGAATACACACAAGTTAGATTTGGTGAGCCTAGCACGCCACAGAAGCGTGGCCTCAGAACACAAGAGATCGAAAGATCGAGCATGAGTCACATGGATTATGTGATTGACATTAGTGAATGTCTACCTTTGATAATGCACTGATGTCCGTGATGATCGGGGGAGGTGCAGAGGACAGGGATCATGCGACACTAAAATCGTCTAGGGGATGACCGTTTTAGTGGAGACCAATTATAAATTGATCTCTTATTATAAACTTGGTCTAGATGTCTGTTTGCAAATATCTTAGTAGACCTTAGCCTATCCCATTGAGGTCCTTTGCGACCATGGGAATATATTGCTTAATATGGAACTTAGCAAAAGGGTCCAACTTCATAGATTAATACCCACGCCTGAGGGATATCCTCGTAAAAGGTGATCTTCTCTTCTTGATACAATAACCATTAGGAGATAATTCGATGACTCCAGAATGTTTGGAAAAACACTTAGTGATCTTGCATTAGAGTTAAGAACTCTTAGAAAGGCTTGATTGCAAAAGGAGGTTATGGATGGAAAAAGTATATGTAAGATATACAAATTATAAATGTGGTTCTTGCAAGACTCGTTGCAGATTGCAAAGTATTTGATACTTGTCCCGTTTTGTGAAAACAGGATGATCTGCTTGAGAATTGTTGGTTTTGAGGCAACGTGACTTGATGACGGCAAGCAAAATAGTTGATGGCCGACATCACCAATTTCCTCAAAGTTTATCATTTGGATTAGTGGACTTGAATATAAATTCGTAATCCTTGTATGTGTGTCTTGCTTTTCGCGAGACGATTATTCATATGAACAAGTTACAAACCAGTTTGTACTATTCTTATGAACAATACCTTATGGTCACATTACGATTATAAATAAGTTATTCTCATCACTATGTTAATGATAATAGTTTAACATTTATAAAAGGATTAGAATGCTAAAAGATATTCAAAGTTTAATAATGAAAAGACACTATAGTTTAAGTCATTTTGGTTATTGCGGGTTCTTTATGAAAGCTCAGGGTCCTAGATGCTTAATCTAGAGACTTTGCAAAACCGTGCCTCTTGGGAAGAATGACTAAAACTCCGCATTCTGGTAAAACGGTGATATGCGAAGAAATGTTGATTCTTATACATAGTGATGTATCATATTTTCAACAAGTAGTGGAAATCATTTATTGTGGACTTAAGTGAATAAGTGTATTTACTTAACGAAACATGAGTTTGAAATGATTTGAATTGTTCAAATGAGTTCATAACTAAATGGGATATTGAATTAACAAGTCTCTTCGATTTGATCGATATGATTAAAGTATTCAAGTTAAGTTTAGCATAAAAGGAACTTGTGAAAGATGTTTCACAAATTATGATAATTGGATGAATTCAAACTATGTTGAAATGTCTAAACATCATAATCATTATGTAATAAGATACATATGGTATAATATCATCTCTTATAGGGTTATAGTTGTCATTTAGAGTTAAAGATCGAAATAAGCAAACACTCATTTGAAATACAAAGGAACATCTAAAGATTCGTGGAAACAACACCATAAGTGTTATGGCAAGTTCGAGTTTCTGGAGATTTCGATAAGTTGAAATCGTGGCGAATAAATAAGTCTTTGTAGAGCATTCTTAGGTAGCTACGAATGCATCTTCCACAAGGGGCAAACTTGTTGTTGTCCTAAGTTGAAGTATCTTGACAAAGATACAGGTGGAAGAAAGTAAAAGATCAAAACAAGGTATTTGACCTTACCTCCAGCTTGTTGAGTGGCGTAGTGGAATCTATTTCGTGAATCCAAACTTTACAAATAGAGGAGAAACTATTAATAATGATCATAAAAGTTTCAGTGAATACTTTTACTAAAGAAAGTAGGATTCAACTACATATTCTACAAGTTTGTGGAATTATAGTCGATTCACTTGTCATGCTTTGAACAAGACATACCTACGGATTACAAACAAGCGTGATGGACCTAAATGCGAGAAATGAATGGTCATTGAAATCTCGTTAGTGGAATTCTTGATTTGATGATGATCAAGGAATTTTGGAATGTCCAAGATTATCGAGAGGACCAGGATTTGAGTGGGAGCAAATCAGCTTGGCTAATTCATAATATGTAGCTGACATATTCTGAGTGGGAGCTAAGTGAAATCCCTGGATCTCAAACATGAATGTCATATTTGAGCGGGAGCGTGAAATCATTCTATGATATGTGGACGACATATGCGAATGATGTAATTGGTGTTAATAATATTTAAGTTAGGATGAATTGAAGTTATTAAACAAAAGATCTATCAAAATAGATTGGTGAGTTTAATAAACACTGAATGTCGAATGCTTCTTGGACTTGATTCCGAAAGATGTTCAGAATGTCCTAAGCAAGATTCTGAAGTAGCTCAGAATGGAACAAGGTAAGAAAGAAGTTCTTACCATATGAAGCATTGAGTTAGTATTGTAACGATGGTTGAAAGAAAGAGATGCGTTGCATCTCCTATGCCTCAATCATAGGTTCTTCCATATAACCATGTTGTATACTCGACATAATGTGACCCAAAGTTCTGGTTGGAAGGACAAAGTCTTAACTATAAGAACGTGTCTTTAAGTGATTCCTGAGTTGATCACTAAACCAGAATTAAGTTAGTACATAAATAACAAGAAGCAATGTAAGTGGCATAGATGCATTTCATGCACTATGATCTACATAGATAGAGAAGTATGAAGGCTACATCTGATGTGATGTATAATGTTGTGGCGGGGCTAGTTTGCTTTTAATGTAGAATGATGTATCCCAGGGCTCAGTGTCCATGAGAAAGCCCTCGAGGTTGATCTAATGTCACTGTAAGCTCCTGGAATCCGGCCTCGTTCTGCTGCCATGCCTGTAGTATATACACAAAGAATAGCAAAGTGTGTTTTGAAGTTTATATGACAACAGTGAAAAACGACCGTCATCATAAACACTAGAAACAAAAGTCTCACTTTGTTGCCATACAAATACTTCGACCCATTATAAGATAATGGAGTGAATGTCAAGATTAGGAAGACATTAACGATTTGCAAAATACATAATGATCTGGTAAAACAGAACATGGACATGACGTTTCCCATGAGCATGCATGATCTATAAACGCATATGACATATGGTTTATACGAGTAAAATGCAAGCTGGATTATTTGTACTCTAGTGCAAGTGGGAGACTAAAGAAGATATGCCCTAGAGGCAAATAAGAAATAGGTTTTTATTGTCATATCTCAATTAGTTTATAATAGTTTCATATTATGCTATAACTGTGCCAAGTAGAAACATTGGTACAGGTGTGGTATGAAACAACCAAGTCCCTAGTAGCCTCTATTCATACTAGTTCAATGGTCACGAAGATGATCTGGGTTTCAAGATCATGGGCATTTATGCCGACTGACAACGAGATCATATCATTGGAGAATGATGTGGTTGGACATTCCTCGAAGGATTGCAACACGATCAAGTCATATAGTTCATTGTTGCAACAGCTATACCTAGACTCCTTCTCCTTAGACCGTGAGCTCATATTACTCACTGTTTCCCTAGGCTGCTTTGACTACATCAAACGTCATCTGGTAATGTAGAGGACATAAAGGTGTATGTTGGGTATTCCGAAGGAACAGTAGATACATGTGACTACAAGACTGGGATTTTTTCACCCACATGATGGGTAAAGATACATACGGCCGACTTGGTGAGATTACATCTATAAATGTTGCAACATGTGAGTAGGTCACAGGGATGTAATATCACGGTAACAAGAAAACATATCTTGTTGTGAACGAGATTGAACAAGGTATGGGATACCAGTGGTCGGATATTGGACAATTTGTATCGAGAAACAAAAGGAAGAGGATGCTACATTTAGACGGTTCAAACGACATTGTCACCAGGAATGCATATGGGTCACATGGACATCCCTGGTCCCTCTGTTGATCATTGATATAGATCATGTCTAGAGCATTCCCGAGCCATGAGAGGATACACTTAAGGGTACGATGAGAGCGATCATTCGTAAGACGGAATCACAGTAGAGAAAGAGAGAAAGCCGGAATCGTTTCGCAGAGAGATCCGAAGTTGTTCGGAGAAAGAATAAAGGAAAAGCCCTGAAAAGTGTTTTCGGATAAATAGGAATTTAAATATATATTTATTATATGTTAATTATGAATTAATATATTATAAATAATATTTAGATTAATATTTATAAAGGAAACTTTTATATTAGGCTAAATCCCGGAGGGAAATAGTGTAGAATAAAAGCTACAGAATAAATAAAGAGAAAAAGAAAAGAAACAGCCCACGTGGGCGGTTTTTATTAACCGCCGCACGGGGGCGGTCCACAGCTACCAGCCACCACCAGGGCCTGCTCGACCTGGCCCACACGGACGCAAGGAAGCTGGGCCGCCGGGGCAGGCCGGCCCACCCGGGGGGGGCACGGGCGACACAGGGCGGTGGGGCACGAGTTGGGCCGCGGGGCCACCGGCCCACCCGGGCTGGGTTGCCAGGCCACCAGCGCTGAGCAGGCCCACCCGGAGTTGCTGGCTCCAGCAGGCCGCCGCCTCGCGGGGTGAGGCTGAGCGCGTGGTGGGCCGCGGCCAGGGCCCACCCGGCCAGCCCCTGCTGCTCCCCTTTTTCTTTTTCCTATTTATTTTCTGTTTGCCTATTGGGCTGAGTAGAAACAGCCTATTTGGCGGTCCGAATTTCTGCTGACTTTTTCCTTTAGTATTAGTCCCACATGGCTTAGCCTTTGAGAAAGGCACACCCCCTGCGCCTATATAAAGGGGTGCCCATGGGTGGGATTACAGACACCAAATACACAATTGGAGAAGTCCTTTGGTTGACTTTTCTCCGCCTCCCTCTCTCTATACCTTGTGACCATGGCCCCAAGTCTAGGCTGTGCGATCGAGGCACACCAACAGTACGCCGTTGCGCTGCAGGGATTCCTAGCCGGATATCAACTTCCGTACTCCCGGCGGGATCGGGGAGCCGGAGGTCTCATCATGCACCGGATGTGTACGAAGACACGAGGTGCAACACTTGGGGCGCTAGAATGTCGTGAGCCGGAGCTGTTGCACGATGAAGATGATGAATATCAAGAAGGAGCAAGGGGTGACCTGCGAGGAGCTTCGCGACCTTGAGGTCGGCTTCGAGTACGACTACATCAACCGCGTTCCCCGCGGAACGTTAACCGTGTATAGACTACAAGGGTATGTATTCTCTATGCATCGGCCGTTACCTCATTACTACATAGATAGATCCTAGGCTAAGTTTCTGAGGTTCCGTCGTAGGAATTTTTTTGTTTTCTACGTCGATCCCCAACAAGGGGCAATCAAGTCACACGCAGTGGCCAACTTTTTTGTGGATTGGGCCGAGATGCAATATGAACCGCCCTTACCAGATTCAAACTACTAGAGAATGCACTTTGATGGATCAAAGTTGAAGGACGGATTAGGGGACGGGGTAGTCCTTACCTCACCCAAGAAAGATCAATTGAGATATGTCCTCCAAATCAATTTTCGAGCATCAAATAATGTGGTTGAATATGAGGCCCTTGTACATGGGTTAAAAGTAGCAAAAGAAATTGGGATACGTCGGATACAATGCTTTGGTGATTCGGATTTGGTGGTGCAGCAAGTTTCTGGTCATTGGGATGTGTTGGACGCAAACATGGCACTTTATAGATTTCACATCCAAAAGATATATGGGTACTTTGAAGGATGCAAATTCCATCATGTACCACGAGCTAAAAATGATGCAGCCGATGTGTTGTCTAAACTAGGTTCATCTCGGCAGGCCATCCCACCGGGTGTTGCTTTGGAGGATCTCAAAAACCATCTATTAACCCCTCACCGAAATCCGAATCAATCTATATCCCGGGCAATCTAGGATCAGAAGCTACCCCAATGTACATTGACTGGGGAAACACCTCAGCAAACTTGGGGACTACACCGGAAAACCCGGGGACTATTTAGCCTAATCCGACAGAGGTTATGTCGGTTGATCCAATGGAGGTTGATGAAGTGCTTTTCCTGGCTTGTGCTGTACCAGCATGGGCGCAGCAAATCTTTTGTTTCTTGAAAGATGGAGTTTTTCCAAGTGATGAGGTACTTTCCAGGAAAGTTCAGAGAAGAGAAAACGCATATACCATAATAAATGCCGAGTTATATAACAGAAGTGTCACAGCGGTCTTGTAGCGTTGTGTTGATCCGGTAGAAGGGCAGAAATCCTCTAAGATATACATCAGGTCGAATGTGGGCATCATGCCTTGTCCAGGGCCCTAGTAGCCAAAGCTTTTCATCATGGATTTTATTGGCCCAGTGCCTTGCAACAGGCTGAGGACCTTGTGAAGAAATGCAATGGGTGTTAGAGGTATGCTAGCAAGATACATATGCCGTCCTCTGAACTCAAAACTATACCCATAACTTGGTCATTTGCTGTGTGGTTCTTGGACATGGTTGGACCATTTAGGCCATCTCGAGGAAACATGACTCATATCCTAGTCATGGTGGACAAGTTTACAAAGTGGAACAAAGTAAAGCCAATCAAAAAATGTGATGGAGCTACTGCCATATCATTCCTCAAGGACATCATCTTGAGATACGGGTACCCACATAGTATAATAATAGATAATGGCACAAAATTTGCTGAAGGAGCATTTGCTAGATTCTGCCAAGATAAAAGAATAAGGCTACATGTTGCATCAGTTGCACATCCCGCATCAATTGGGCAAGTGGAGAGATCCAACATACTCGTATTGTCTAGGATAAAACCCTAGCTCATTGAGCCGCTGCAAAGATCAGCGGGGTGTTGGATTGATGAACTCCTAGTAGTACTCTAGAGCCTAATAATAACTCCAAAACGATCAATAGGCTATACACCATTTTTCTGGTATATGGGGCCGAAGCTGTATTACCAGCCGACATAGAGCATGACTCGCCTAGAGTCACCCAATACACAGAAGCCGAAGTGCAAGAAGCCCGACAAAATGATTTTGATTTGCTAGAAGAGGCAAGAGAGTTGGCATTGTACAAATCCACCATATATCAGCAAAATCTCTGATGATATCATAGCCAGAAAGTGAACCCCCGAGTTTTCTAGGAAGGTGATTTGGTACTTTGGCAAGTGCAACTCACTACCGACATGCATAAGCTCTCACCTCCATGGGAAGGACCATTCACCATGAGGAAAGCTTTACACAATGATGCATACTATCTTATAGATGCTCAACCACAGGAGAAGAATAAGGCGAATAGGTCAAGAGAGGAATCAAAAAGGCCATGGAATGTAGTGCTACTTCGTCCATTTTACACTTAGCTAAAGTGTATGTATCTCGAACTCTCATATGTAGGCCTGTACGTCGGCAATGATATTATCAATGAAATCTCGGCACCTCGAGCAGAACCTCGGGGACTGAATTAGTAGTAATTGTCTTTCTTCTGTATTTACATTTTATATGTTGGATGTCTTAAATTTCTTACCCCTTATCCGAGTTAGTAATGTGTCAGCACCAAAGGCTAACTCTTCGACTTGCTGCTGTCCAAAAAGATTGGCTTCATGGCAAGCAAGAGAACAAGCCCAAAAATGCTATGCACATGAAAAACGACCAAGGAAGGGAACGTAATCGAGCCGTAATTTGTTTTTTGGACTAACCCCTGTATTTACTTTGTTTATTATTATGATGAGTTATTTTGAGCCAATCCTCACAGTTTCAAGTATTGTTAATTTAACTTTTTGACCTCAGACTCTTAAGTCGAACGTTGAATAATGGTAGACACGAGCCGAGTCATCAAATTGAGAGAACAAGAAAATAAAACTCAAGGACTTCGCCCAAATAGATGCGACATAAAACCATATATTGTAGAAAAATTACCTAAACTTTTTCATATATTTGCACCCAGCATACCGGGGATTTAACAAAGTTTAAAGCTCATGTATTCAAGGAGTGGCAACAGTCGGATCATCCACAACAGGAGGAGGAATGTTATCCTCGGTAGTGGGAGCCTCAGCTTCAGCATCATCATCCAGATTTTCCTCGCTATTGTCCGATGTCTCCTCGTCACCCTCCAGGTTCTCTAGACCCACTTCCGCGTCCTCTTCAATATACTCATCATCGGTGGAATCGAGGAAACTCGGCCCCTCGTTCCATTCATGACAATGAGCATACTGAATAAGGTTGTAGGCTCGGGCTTGGTGTTGGGTAATGTAGGTCGGATCAGTGGTCCATCTGGACCCAGTGCACATATGGCAAAGAACATTCAGGTCGATGGCTTCATACCAAGACAACACAAAAGATAATGTTGTGTCGGCTCCGGCATGCATAGCAGACTCCCGCCACAAGTTGAGTTACGTGCTACTGTCCATGAGCTTCTCGGACAACAGTGCAACCTTCTTGGGAGCAGTTCCATCCGGCCAAAGAGCATGAAAGGCTTCGAGGAAAACACTTAGAAGCCCAACCCCAAAGACCTTCATAGGTCCAAAGTTGGTTGCAAGACCAACCAAGGAGGTGTCAATATCGATCTATTTGGAGAGGGGACCAGCCTTAGCTTTCTTCTCTCGGAATTTGCGGATGGAAACACCAGCATGTGCCTTGGATTGAGGAAAATCATCAAAAAGGGAAAGCAAAAAAGCAAGTCAGAAAGAGCAAAAACGGGGAAAGCAGAGACCTCAACAATAAAGAACAGAATCAGAATAGAAAACCTACGAGCTATGAGGCTATGGATCCAAGTCACTCCAGCCAACCAAGCAGCCTAGTTTTTCCGGAGATCCTCAAGCGTGGTGTTCACCAACTCAAACTTGGCCTCGGCCTCTTGAAGAAGCTCTTTGTCTTTGTCGACTTAGCCAGTGAGTCGGATTTTCTCCTCGGAGAACTACTGATACAGCTTATCCAGCTCAATTTTCTAGAGCCATTGGAGGTCCTCATCACACAACCGAGAGATCTCCTTGTCCTTCTCCTTCAGCTGGGTGCTCCTCTGCTTGTTTGAGAAAGTGAAGAATCAAGTTAGGCATGGACTCACTATCTCGAAGGGACACTACAATGTTTTTGACCCGACAAAAGCCGAGGAATGATTATGGGCCGAACCAAAGGCACCAAAGGCAAAGGGCAAGAAGAAAAGTACCTTTCAGCTCGGACACCTGCTGCTGTAGCTCCTAGTTCTGGGTCTCCACATCAGCTGGCAAAAACCAAGTCACACTTTAGCTTAGCAAGTCAAGATCTAAGGGAACCATACAAAATAGTATAAGGCAAAGACTTACTTTTCTACTTCAGCTTCGGCAGTAGTGCCTTATGCTTTGCATAAAGCTCTTTATGGGCATCAAGGAGCCGCTGAAACTTAGCAGTGCGCCGGTTGGTGGTGATCTGAAAAGAGAAACTATTAGTTAATGAACTGATAAGGATGTTCAAAGATACTCAAAATCCGAGTCATGTGGAAATTAACCCGGCTCTAGGTGGCTAGATAATTCAAAGCTACTCAAAATCCGAGTCAAGTGGAACTTGACCTGGCTCTAGGTGGCTGGATATTCAAAGATACTCAAGATCGGAGTCAGGTGGAACTCAACCCGGCTCAAGGAGGCTGGATATTTGAAGCTACTCTAGATTCGAGTCAAGTGGAACTTAACCTGACTCTATGTGGCTAAATATCGAAATTCTACTTAAGATTCAAACCGAGTAAATCTCGATTCAAATCGAGGTGGCTGGATAATAGGGATTTTGATCTAGATCTTAACAACTAATTTTATATACTTCAGAACTTAAGAGAGTATAAAAAAGAGTTGCACAAGTTTGGTGCTAAGAGCATCCGGCCAAGTAATACCTTACTCCCCCAGAGGCTCGGGGACTGGAGGATATGTACACAAGTACTTACGCAAACATAAAAGAGATGGACAAAGAATTTACCTCCATCATTTTGACATCATAAGCAATGGCTTTGCTGGTAGTGTTCATTTGGGCACCAATTTCAGTAGGGCCGAACTTCACGGGATTCTCGGAGTTGACTTCGATGTACTCGACATTATTCCAATTCTCGCCATACTCAGTGAGCGAGCCGAGGCTCCCACCGCTGAGAGTCTAAGTCAGGTCTAAGACTTTCTCGTGAGCAGCTTGACGGGTGATATGTTGCAAACGTATCTATAATTTTTGATGTTCCATGCTTGGTTTTATCTACTTTCTTATGTTTTGTTCCAACTTTGGAGTACTTTTATACACTTTCTTGGACTAACCTATTAACAAGATGCCACAGTGTCAGCTGCCTTTTTTCTGTTGTTTTTAGTTCCAAGAAAGTCAGAAAATGAATATTCTCATAATTGGACGGGACAAAAGCCAAAGTCAGTTTTTCACCGAGGGGGGCACAGAGCCAGAATACGAGACGGAGAGGGGCCAGAGGGCTGCCACACCACCTAGCCGCGCGGCCAGGCCTGGCCCGCGCCAGGGGGTGGTGTGGCCGCCTAGGGAACCCCCTCGGCCTCGTCTTTTGCCTATAAGATGCCTCCGATACAGAAACCCTAAGTACCCGATCAAAATTCCACGAAAGAGTCTCTAGCCACCGTCATCTCCATCCCTAGATTGGAGGGATCTGAAGCTCTTCTCGGCACCCTGCTAGAGGGGAGAATTCACCCTGGAGGCCTTCTTCATCATCATGCAAGCCTCCGGTGTGATGCGTGAGTAGTTTATCTCTGGACTACGGGTCCATGTAGTAGCTAGATGGCTGGTTCTTCTCCTTTGTGATATCATGTTTAGATCTTGTGAGCTCCGTTCATGATCAAGATCACCTATTTGTAATCCTACATGTTGTGTTTGCGGGGATCTGATGGATATTGAGATGCTATTTCAGATTGATTATTGATTCTATCATGTCTTTGTTATTTGAGATCTTGCATGCTTTCCCTTGTTAGTAGCTATCTTGGCCAAGTAGATGCTAGCAACTCCAAGAGTTAGTATTTATGCTCGATAGTGGGTTCATGCCTCTCGTAATATGGGGAAGTGATAGAAATCTCTAAGGTACTAGATGTGCTGTTGCTACTAGGGAGAAAACAGCAATCCTTTGTTCAAGCAACAGATGATTGTTCTATGAACAAAGGATTGTTGTTTTCTCCCTAGTAGCAACATCACATCTAGTACCTTACAGATTTCTGTCACTTTGCCAGATTGCTAGAGGCATGAACCCACTATCGAGCATAAATACCAACTCTTGGAGTTGCTAGCATCTACTTGGCCAAGATAGCTACTAACAACGGAAATCATGCAAGATCACAAATAACAAAGACATGATAGAATCAATAATCAATTTGAAATAGCATCTCAATATCCATTGGATCCCCACAAACACAACATGTAGAAATTACAAATAGATGATCTTGATCATAAACGGAGCTCACAAGATCTAAAAATGATATCACAAAGGAGAAGAACCAGCCATCTAGCTACTACATGGACCCGTAGTCCAGAGATAAACTACTCACGCATCACACCGGAGGCTTGCATGATGATGAAGAAGGCCTCCAGGGTGAATTCTCCCCTCTAGCAGGGTGCCGAGAAGAGCTTCAGATCCCTCCAATCTAGGGATGGAGATGACGGTGGCTAGAGACTCTTTCGTGGAATTTTGATCGGGTACTTAGGGTTTCTGTATTGGAGGCATCTTATAGGAGAAAGGGGAGGCCGAGGGGGTACCGGAGGCGGCCAGACCATCCCCTGGCGCTGGCCAGGCTGGGCCGCACGGCCAGGTGATGTGGCGGCCCCCTGGCCCCTCTCCGTCTCGTACTCTGGCTCCTTGTGTCCCTCGGTGAAAACTGACTTTGGCTTTTGTCCCGTCCAATTCTGAGAATATTCATTTTCTGACTTTCCTGGAACCAAAAACAGCAGAAAACAGGCAGCTAGCACTATGGCTCTTGTTAATAGGTTAGTTCAATAAAGTGTATAGAAAGTAGTCCAAAGTGTGGACAATACATAAGAAAGTAGATAAAACCAAGCATGGAACATCAAATTTTTTGGATACGTTAACAACGTATCAGCATCTCAACGATCTTTTTATTTGCTATTTGCATAGGTTTTTATTGAGGATGCTTCATAGAGTGCTCATTATGGTGATGCTGCAAGTTTCCACCATGATTAGGCATGGCTTAGGCTAGCGGCCCAGGCGTTTCTCTTACACACATAAAAACTCCATGATCCTACAAGTTCCACTTTTATTTCACACCGCCGGGATCCATAAGCAAAAGAACATGATATCAACGGGGTACAAAGTACAAGTGCAATGTTGAAAGCGTTCCCCATGATACATGGTTCTGCTAACTTCAACTTATAAAACACAAGCATATACGCAACAAAGATGGACGCAATGGTTCAAGTTTATTAAATGCAAGAAAAGTAAAGTGTGCCATCAAGTTCGTGAGAGCTTTAAGCACTAGTTTTCTCATAACAAGTTTAATTCGGAAGGTAGATAAAAACATGAATATACTTGGAATAGCATATGCTAATAGGTAGGTATGGTGGGATCTTTGGAATAACTTGGTTTTAGGAGTTGGATGCATGAGTGGAACTCATACTTGGTTATCGAGGCTAGCAAAAGACTGGGAGCGACCAACTAAGAGAGCAATAATGGCCATAATCATGCAAAGCAACAAAACATCACTGATTAAAGCATAAAGTGATATTACAAGTCAAAAACTAAAGGATCATCAAGGATATGGTGACTTTGGATAGTCGTAACATGGTGTGAGCATGTGCCAAGTCAACCCAAATAAAGCATCAAAGGAGAATACCACAATACTATGCTTTAATATGCTAAAACAACGCATGATTCTTCAAAGGCACATTAAACAATCTCAATTGTTTATAACAAGTCATGCTACAGCAAAGAATACTAAGCATAAATCCAAAACAATATCAAACATGGCATGACAAAGCATAGGCCAGCGTAAAAAACAAGCTCTCTTTACCACTTAAGCATGAACTTTCCTACTCTTTTGCAATCCAAACCAAACTATTTGAAAACCAATGTATGAAAGAGGGGGTCCAACCAATTTGTTCAGCAAACTAAGAAAACCAAGCAACCGAAAAACCAAACGAAAACAAAAAAGAAGACGCTCCAAGAACAACACAAGTGTGCATGAAACAATAAAAATCAAGTGTTTGGAAAGAACCTGGGATTTTTATTGATGAAGAAGGGGATGCCCTGGGCATCCCCAAGCTTTGACGCTTGTACTTATTGAATATTTCTTGGGGTTACACGTGTGGCATCCCCAAGCTTGAGCTTTAGTCCATTCTTCATCTCATTACATCATTCCTTCCATACACCTAAAAATTTTCCTTCACACAATCTTTATTAGCAACATTAGTGCACTCAAGATAATAAGTCTTTAAGTTCAGTTTCAACTCCAATAAAACTTCCATTAAAACACAAGCTATTGTAGCACTTTCCTCAAAAAGCTCAATTCCCCAAAAGAACTCAAAAAGGAACCAACAAGAAGCAAATGCAAATAATGGCAGAAATCTATCAAAACAGACCAGCAGGTAAAAACCAATTTTTTCGAAGACCTTCTGTTGCTCAAATCAAAAAGTGTTGAACTGACGGAAGTTAGATAACAACCTGGGGCAGAAGCACAAACATTCACGCCTAAAAACGATATACAGAGATTTTACACGAATTTTTACGGTGAAGCACAGAAATCTGTTTCGGGACAGCAACTTTCTCAATCATTACTTCTCTCTCATTAGAGGTTACTCTTGGCATAAAAAGCAAAATAAAAAGGATAAGGAGCGGTTATTACAGAGGTAATAACTTCCAAGACTCATCTAAAACTTTGGGGTTATCTCCCAATAAGTACTTTTCTTTAACGCCTTTAAGTTTGGCATGATAATTTGAGAAAATACTCACATAAGAAATATGAATTGAAGTAAAAGAGAGCATCAAGAAGCAAATTCAAAACACATTTAAGTCTAACACACTTCCTATGCATCGGAATCTTATACACAAATAAATTCACAAATAACAAAGTGACAGGCATAGAAAGATAAAACGAGAGTAACTTCAAAACTTTTAGCGTATAGAGAGGTGTTTTAGTATCATGAAAACTTTTACAACCATATTTTCCTCTCTCATAAAATTTGTGAGCCTCATGAATAAACTCAACAATATAACTATCACATAAAGCATGCTTTTCATGATCTACAAACACATAATTTTTATCAAGCTCTAAAATTGTGGGATTAAAACATTCAAACCAACTTTTAACAATTTTATAGCAAGATGACTGATCAATCTCATTTTCAATAGTAGTGTCGTCAGATTGATGACAAGTACGCCATGAGGGGGTCCTCGAGGCGTGCGGAAGAGAGGGGTGTGAGACGTACGGTATTTCGGGACGGTGAGCACACAAGTTTACCTAGGTTCAAATCCGTCGGCTTTGGACGGATCCTACTCCTGCTAGCAATCTAGTAATACGGCAGAGCCGGAATATGGGTTACAAGGGTTCGCCTGTGCGAGTTGAGGGTCTAAAGTGTTGGGTGCCCTAAAGGCTCTCCCTAGGATGGCTCATATAGATATCCATCCTAGGGTTTACAGGAGAGATCTATCCGGCTACGACTAAGAGTCGGTTACAGAGTACATCTTGAACTACAAGTAACATTATGGGCCTAAGTCGGTAAGTCTTCTGGGCCTTCCCGTAGCCGGATTGGACTCCGTCTTCTCTCACTGACTGGGCCGTCCGTGAAGCAAAGATCTAACCCAAAGTGGGCCACCCTGGTCAGTGAGGAACTCTGAGGATACCCGGAAAGTATATCCCCAACAGCAGCCCTCGGAGGCCTCCAAGATCCCAAGTCGGATTTATCATCGTCTAGCTTGATCTTCAGCTTGCAGAATCTTGAAGGGTTCCTGAAACTTCACAACAAAAAATACGATCCGGGTCTTAAAAATAAGTCAGACCTATCACCAGGTTACTCGGATTTTCTAGCTTGATTTCAAACTAAGCCGGAACTTGGTCCCTAATGCCACCTGACACAAGCCATGGTCAAGTCACGTCATCTGACAGACATCCTGTCAGCACGACCGTTGGTGGGTCTGCGGTTCGCGGAACCGAGGCGCCATTTTAATGCGTGCGCGGAGATCGAGGTGACGTAATCATCGCGTGGGTCCTACCCAGTTCCTTCCACGACGTGTGGCGGTTACACTTTAGCATTTGCACAAATCTTGACGTGGTTAGGTGGATATAAGGGGTTAGGATTTTCTCCTTCTCTCTTCACCTATCCTTTGCCTTTTCCTCTCCTCCCAATCTCTCTGCGTGCACAGAGCTCCTCCGTTCCTCCCCCAAAAAACCCCAGTGCCGCCCATCTTAGGTCAACTGCCACCGGAGAAATGGCTTCTTCTTCCTCCTCCGGCTTGGCGGCAGCGACGACGGCGACGGAAGCGATGGCGGAGAAAGAAAGCTTCCGTGGGCTCTGGATACCCTGCGTGCTCGACGACGAGAAGCTCCAGAACATGGAGAAGGAAGGGCTCCTCCGCGCCGGCGACTCACGGAGCGGCTTCGAGGAAACCAACCCCAACCCGCACGCCGGCGAGCGGGTCCACTTCGGCACCCACCTCGACAGAGGTTTGTTGTTTCCTCCCTCGGAGTTCTTCTCCGAGGTGAACTATTTCGGAGTTGAACTCCATCATCTTCCTCCCAACTCTCTCTTAGAGATGAGCGCTTACGCTTCTTTGTGTGAGGGCTTTCTCGGCATTAGGCCGAGTTTGACTTTATTCCGGTACTATTTTCATGTCCGGAGAAACTCTATCACTGCCGATGTTCCTTACATCACCGGTACTATTAGTTTTTCACTTAGACGCGAGCGCGCGTATCCCAAAATCTTAGCTAGTGACTCGGTCAAACAATGGCCAGCCACGTTCTTCTACCATAGGGATATTCCGGCTCCCGGCAAAGCTACTGCTTTGCCGGCTTTTGTTGACGGAGCTACCACGGCCCAACTGTCTTGGGACGAGGCTGCTCTGGCTCTCACTGACGATTTGATCCTCGCCAAGAGGCGGATTGAATACTTGATCAAACACAAAGGACTGAAGGGATCCGACTTGGTCCAATGCTGGGTCTCACGTCGGATCCAGCCCCTTCAGTACCACGGAGATCGACTGATGCACTCCGTCACGTCGTCCAAGAAAGACTCCCTCCGCATCAGCCCCAAAGCGTACACCACGCAGGGCTATATAAGCCAGATTAAGTGGTTGATAAGGGAGCGGATCGAGAGGAGGATCCCGGAGATTTCTCTGGATATGCATACGGCGGAATACCCCGTAGTGCCGGTAAGCTTCTAACAGTAAGCCTTATATGTTTTGATCTTTTAAGTTACATTGCAATACTGATATGTTTTCTTCTTTTCAGCTTGTTGACCTCCCCGAGTCGGAATTTGCTCCGCTCGAAGGATATCCTCCCGAGTTTTCTCAGGAGACAGAAGTGGTGCCATTGCCGGATGCTGCGCTCAAGAAGCGCAAAGCTTTGACAGTGGCTGTTGGCACAAAGGAGGTGCCCGTCGTGAAGAGGTAACTTTCCATCACAACTTCCGCCTTTGCACTTTACTCGAATTTCTTTGCGAGATGTAATGTTTCCGACTTTACTACATTCTCAGAGCAAAACCGCTCATCAAGGGCAAGGGGAAGGGGATTTCTTCGAACCCCCTACGACAGACGAAGCTTACCATAGCTTCTCCTGCCGTGGCTCCTCCGACTCCTGCGCCTCAACCTTCTGCAACGCCGGTGACCATTCCTTCTCCGGTCATCGCAGAAGATCCGGCTCCTTCGACGGAGCCTGCGATCCTTGAATCGCAAACTAATGTCACCATGGGTGAGTCAAGTTTAGATAAGGGTGAACCCTCTTTGGGTAATGATCCCCCGGCAGAAACTTTCGACGAAAACCTTATCAGCAATCCGGGACTTGCCAATTTTGGCCTGTACCGGAAATCTGCTGAAGAAATCCAGCGGCTGGCCAGGCAATGCCTGGATAAAAGTACCTTATCTGTCGAAGAAGAAGCGCAAGAAGTATAGGACGTCAAGTTCTCCGACCTTCTTGCCCAGGTGCGCCTTCGCAACGAGAGGATAAGGACCGGTGAGCTTCCAACAGCGCTAGTGATTCCTCTGACTCTCGCCGAGAAGGTTGTCGTTGAAGTGAATGCCAGTTTGGATAGACTCACTCGTGAATAATATTTAAGTCGGAATTCCAACTCCTGTTTTTCCTTTATTTCATATCATATCCTCTAGCCCCAGTTGGATATATAATCCAGGTTTATGCTTCATTAGGATGCCAAAGAATGAACTAGTGTAGCCCCCAAGGCTCGTGCTGATATTAGCAAAAAATATTAGCCCGAGTCTTTAGTAGCTTTCTGACTTTGGGTATTCTGACTTACAGAAAGTATGTTCCTATAACCAGGATTTGTTGAAGAATGTCTGTGATAAGCGGAGAGAGATCAAGGCTCTCCGACTTAAAAATGCTGAACTTAAAGTTGCCAAGGATGAGGCTGAAGGTAAACATTCCGAGACTCAAACCTTGTCTTTGTATTTTCAATGTCAAATTTTTTTTCTGAATTGTTGTTCTTTTTGACTTACAGCGCTGGTAAAACAATCCTGCGCCATGATTGAAGAGGCCAAGAACCTCAAGACTTTGGTGGTGGAGAACAAGGAGCTGCACCAAGAGCTGGATAAGCTCAAGGCGGATCATGAAAAGAGCATTGATCAAATCCTTGAGTCCTCCTCCATGGCTACTGATGAGCGTGATCGCAAGATTGCTGCTCAAGATCAAACAATCTCGGACCTCAATAGTGAGCTTTGCGGAGAGAGGGACATCTCCGAGGCGCTCTGGGCTGAACTCCAGAGTCTTCGAGAAGAGCAGACCAAAATTGACGACGTCATTTTCGGTACATTCCATCTGTCTGACTTGTCTATTTTCTTCGACTTCTTTCGATGTCAGATTTTATTTAACTGTCTTTGTTTACAGGTCCTCTGAACTTGATGGACTCCACCTCTGCTGAGCCCCGCACCCACCGACTTACCCAAGTCGGTGACCTGCTTCATGACTTCCGCCAATCCCTTGAGGATATTGGCGAAGCTCTCAAGATTCCAGACATGCATAGCATGTCGGATTTTCAGGTGCGGGACAAGGCAAAAGAGATGTCGCAGCTCGTCCAGGATTGGAACATGTCTTACGCGCGATCAGCAGCGCAGAACGCTCTCACCAGCCACCATGGAAACATGGAAATATGGCAAGTGACCAGAGGGTATTCTACAGTGGACGAAGATGGCCAGGAGCAGGACATCAAGGCCATTATGGACTCCTGTGCCGGATATGGTTGTTATGTAGCAGACTTGACTCGCTACGATACTCCATTCTTCAACCGCGTGGACATTCCGCCTCCGCCTCCAAAAGAAACAGCAGAAGTTTCCGACGATGAACGCACCACCTCGGATGCGGACATCTCGGAACGATATCAAGGCGACGTATCCAACGAGCCAGCAGCTCCTTCATCTCCTCCTGCATCATAGATTGCCAGAAACATTTGTATTATCTGAAAAAACATGATGCGTCTGTAAATATGAATTACTATAATTTTGCTAGTGCTAAGCTTTTGATCTATTCAACACTTTTGGCTTTTTTAAACTTTTTGCGTGCCTGAAATGTTTACACAAGCACTTGTACTTTTTTGTCTATACTTATCGTTTATCTGGCTTTCCGCCTCGTCCCTTTCGTGAGCCGGCTAAACCTTCTGCCGGAAACTTTGCCGAGCAACGGAGCTCAATTGCTAAACCAGTTTAAACTCGGAAACAAAGCCAGCTTCCAGTACCAACAATTCACTACTCGGAAAATGCCCGCATCTAGCAATCAGACAAATAACCAAAGAAAAGACTAGAAACTTTAGAGTTATACCCGAGGGTAGCAGTTTTAGAATCGGAAATCTAAACCTGAACGAACATGAGCATAAAGTACTTTCAAGCATTCTGGGATTTTCGACTATGACATGATCATTCGGAAATAAGATGGTAAAAACTTCTCAGAAAAACTTGAGGCAACCAAAACTTTTATTTCTCACAGAACATGTACATATATATGTTTACAAAGAAGGATAAACTAAGAATAAAAGGGACATAGCTGAGCAATATTCCAAGGTTTGTCTAATTCATCTGGATTTGTACTGCCTCCAGCTCTCTTTCTCTTCTTAGTAGCAGGTCTTTCTTTGACTGGCCTCATGTCAGTTAAGTAGTACGATCCATTATGCAATACTTGACTAACTAGAAAGGGCCCTTCCCATACTGGGGAAAGTTTGTGCTTTCTTTGTTGCACAAGCTAGAGAACCAAATCACCTTTATTAAAAGATCTATTTCGCACTCTCTGGCTATGATACTTGTGTAACTTCTGCTGATAGGCTGTAGATCTCATTTCAGCAACGACGCGAACTTCTTTGACTAAGTCGAGATCGTTTTGTCGAGAAACCTTGGCATCCTCTTCAATATATGCGGCCACTCTAGGAGAAGTGTGAATCAAATCACTAGGAAAAACTGCTTCTGCACCATTGACCAAGAAGAAAGGTGTGTATCCGGTTGACCTACTCGGAGTTGTTCGTAAACTCCATATTACAGAGGGTAATTCCTCTGCCCAAGCCCCCGCATCACGTCATAGTGGTGCTTCGAGTCTCGGTTTCAGGCCTTGTAGGATTAAACCATTTGCTCTTTCGACATGTCCATTAGCTTGTGGATGTGCGACTGTCGCAATGTCAAGCCGGATATTTTGCTCGTTGTAGAATTCAGCCAATTCTCCCATAGAGAAGTTACTCCCGTTGTTCGTGATAATGCTATGCGGATAACCATATCGGATTATAACATCCTCGACAAATCTTTTGGCTGTTGCTCCATGACAACTAGTGACAAGTTTAGCCTCAATCCATTTTGTGAATTTATCCACCATCATGAAGAGGTGAGTAAATCCACTTGGAGCTCGTTTAAA
Organism: Avena eriantha; assembly: GCA_910589775.1. Lineage (NCBI taxonomy): Eukaryota > Viridiplantae > Streptophyta > Magnoliopsida > Poales > Poaceae > Avena > Avena eriantha. The sequence goes on along the minus strand of OU342745.1, from coordinate 261,152,099 downwards.
TGGTCCTACCATATCAAGCCCCCAGACCGCAAAGGGCCATGTTATAGGTATTGTTCGCAGCTGATCAGCCGGAACATGAGCTTGTTTGGCGTACTTTTGGCAGCCTTTGCACGTCTTGACTAATCGTTCGGCATCTGCCTGAGCTGTAAGCCAGAAAAATCTGTGTCTGAAAGCTTTTGCCACTAAAGATTTGGCTGTAGCATGGTGACCACACTCGTCTTTGTGGATTTCTCTTAAGATTTCCACTCCTTCTTCCGGAGATACACAGCGCTAAAAGACCCCAGAAACACTCTGTTTATGGAGCTCACCTTTAACAATAGTATAGGCGTTTGCTCGTCAGATAATCTGCCGACTCATCACCTCGTCTTCGGGTAATTTGCCATCTACCAAATAATCGAGGTAGGGTTGAGTCCAGCTGGGAATTATAGCCAGAACTGCTATCAAAGGTGAGTCGGATTTGGTTGGATATTCCTCATCTACTCCCTTTATTGAGGGAACTTTGAGGTGCTCTAAAAAAGCGCCATCTGGGATCTCTTTCCGCACAGAACCTATCTGAGATAGTGCGTCTGCTTCCTCATTCTCTAATCGAGGGATGTGTTGAACTTCAAACCCTTCGAACAATTTAGATAGATCATCCACGACAGCTTTAAATGCTGCCATGTGTTTATTTGCATTACAAATATCCGACACTTGTTGAGCAACAAGATCCGAATCTCCATAACACATCAAATGTCGGATGCCAATATCCTTAGCAATCTGGATTCCATGTAGCAGTGCTTCATACTCGGCAATATTGTTTGTCGTTGTGAAGTGGATCTGCAACACGTATAAAAGTTTATCTCCTTGGGGTGATTTGAGCACCACGCCAGCCCTCGAGCCCCCTCGAGCCTTAGACCCATCGAAAAAGAGGGTCCAATATTCCGACTCAGGGAGGATCATGTTCTCCTTCGTCTCTGTCCAATCAGCGACAAAGTCAGCTAGGATCTAGGAATTGATTGCTGTCTGAGGTTTATACTCAATATCAAAAGCTGAAATCTCTATGCCCCATTTGGCGACGTGTCCTGTGGCATCACTGTTGTTGATTATATCTCTCATGGGAGGTGTGCTCACCACGGTAATTGGATGCTCCTAAAAGTAGTGCCGTAACTTACGAGATGCTAGAAAAACACCGTAAGCCAACTTTTGATAGTGCGGATACTGCTGTTTTGATTATGTCAGGACCTCGCTGACAAAGTAAGTCGGACGCTGCACCAGGTGTTCCTGATTTTCCTCTGGTCTCTCCACCACCATGACGATACTAACAACCTTATTTGTCGCAGCAAGATAGAGCAACATCGGTTCCTGAGGTTCTGGCGCTGCAAGGATAGGAGCAGATGAGAGTACTTTCTTCAGGTCTTGTAGTGCAGCTTTAGCTTCGTAAGTCCAAACAAAGTCCTTGGTCTTTTTCAGGAGTTTGTATAATGGTGCGGCTCTTTCACCAAGCCGGCTTACAAATCGACTGACTGCAGCGATGCAACCAGTTAATCTTTGTACGTCCTTCAGGCGAGTTGGCCTAGAAATATTGAGTATAGCCTTGATTTTGTCTCGGTTCACCTCTATGCCTCTTTGAGACACGATGAAACCTAACAATTTTCTGGCTGGTATTCCAAAGAAGCATTTCTTCGGGTTAAGCATGATGTTGTATTTTCGTAGATTGGCGAACGTTTCCTACAAGTCGGAAATCAGCGTTTCCTTCTTTTTGGACATCACCGCAAAATCATCCACGTATGCATGTACGTTGCGTCCGAGTTGGTCGTGGAGGCAACGCTGCATTGTCCGCTGGTACGTAGCTCCTGTGTTCTTCAGCCCAAAGGGCATCATAACAAAACAGAAGGTTCCGAAAGGGGTTATGAATGAAGTTTTGACTATGTCAGATTCCTTCATCCGGATTTGGTGATAACCGGAATATGCGTCGAGAAAACAGAGGAGTTCCGAGCCTGCCGTAGAATCGATAACTTGAACAATTCTAGGCAGAGCGAACGGATCTTTTGGACAAGCCTTGTTCAAGGCAGTATAATCAACACACATCCTTAAATCAGTGGTGTCCTTTTTAGGGACCATTACAGGATTGGCCGACCACTCAGTGTGGATGACCTCTTCTATGAATCCGGCTAACTCGAGCCGTGCTAGTTCCTTAGCTATTGCCTTACGCTTTTCATCGCCAAAATGTCGTAGAGACTATTTTACAGGTTTAGCGTTCGGGTTTACATTTAAAGAGTGCTCGGCAAGTTCCCTAGGTACTCTGGTCATGTCAGATGGCTGCCATGCGAAGATATCTTGAGTTGCTTGGAGGAACTTGACGAGCGCGCTTTCCTATGCGCTACCTAGGCCTACGCCTACCTGCGTCACCTTGGAGGGGTCATCATCCTTCAATGGTGTCTTCTTCGTCTCTTCTGATGCCTTGAACTCTAGATTTGGCTTCGTCACCTCCTTCTTTGTTGCGGGCATCTCGGACGGATCTATGCTCTTCTTGATCTCCTGGTACTCCTGGGCGTGCAGCACGGCTTCGGCAAAGGCGGCATTTCCATCCTCGCACTCTCGCGCTTTCTTTGGGTCTCCCCTGATGGTGATCACGCCGTTGGGACCTAGAATTTTCATCATATTGTAAATTTAACACGGACGAGCCATAAAAGCCCAGTAAGCCGGACGTCCGAATATAGCGTGGTACACGCTCTTGAAAGGGACCACTTCGAAGGAAAGTGCCTCCGTATGATAGTTCTTTGGAGTTCCAAAGGTGACATCCAAAGTAATCTCTCTCAGGGAATTAGCTTGTCTTCCTGGGACAACTCCGTGAAAGATCACAGAGCTATGGTTCAGCTGGGTTTCCGAGATCTTCATCCCACGTAGCATTTCGACATAGAGAATATTGATGCTGCTACCACCATCCATGAGGGTCTTGGAGAAAACATAACCATCAATAAGTGAGTTGACGATTAAGGCGTATTTTCCTCGCCTGTGCAACTTAGGCGGATGATCAGCGCGGTCAAATGTGATTGCCACTTCCGACCAGTCCAAGTATTGGGGGACAGCCGGAACTGTTGCGTTGTGCTCGTGTAGAACTGCTTTCTTGACCTTTACTGGTTGAGATCCGAGGAAAGTGACGTAAGTGTCCTTCTTGGTGGGAAAAGTTTTCTTCCCTTCCGGCTTGGGATTTGAAGCATCAGCTTCCTCCATGTCAAAATTTTCCTTGGTCTCTTTGTCTTTTTTGGGATTTTTCTTTCCCTTCTTTTGCTTAGCTTTGTAGCCCGCGGTGTCATCTCTTTTGATGTCGTCATTGAAAGGACACTCAGCGTTGGTGTGGGACGAGCCCCCATTGGCGTCTAGGTGATGCACACATGGGTTATTGTCAATGTCGGCCCAAGAGTAGGTTTTTCCCGGTTGCTGGTCTCCTCTACCTTGGACCCTTGAAGTCCCACGGCCACGCCAGCGGCCTCTGCCGCGCCCTCCTCATCCTCCAGACCCGAAAGTAGCAGTGACCACTGTTGTTTCCGTGTTGGGTTTCTCTTCCGAGGTATTTTTACGCTTTTGAGCTGGTTGCTTTGGTTGTTTTGCCGACTAAGGCATAGCTAGGGCATTAAGTAATCCCTCTACATTGTCGTCAGCATCTGCATACTTGCTCGCTGTTTCTATCATCTCTCCCAAGTCAGTGACCTTATCACCTTTCAAGCGGTGATGTAGTAGACAAATTGGGAGTCCTGTGATGAAAGCTTCAATCGCAGTTTGATCGTTTACTCCTTCACAGGAGTTCTTGGCGTCGATCCATCGTCCGAGGTAATCCCGACAAGTTTCTCCGGCTTTCTAGGTGCAACGCTGCAGGTCTCCGACCGTACAGGGCCTTCGATATGTGCCTTCGAAATTCCGAAAGAACGCACTTTGTATGTCATACCAGTTATGGATGGTGTTCTCCGGAAGTTCATTGAGCCATGATCGTGTCGTCTTCCGCAACATAAGTGGGAGATATCGGGTTGCGACCAGGCTGTTTCCGCCTTTGGCGATGTAGCAAGCTTGGAAAAAATCCTATAGCCAGGTATCTAGCCGAGCAATGTCGTCGTAGGCTTGGATATGTCTTGAGATGGCAAATCCTTCCGGGAATCTTGTAGCTCTGATGCGTTGTCCGAAGCATTTTGGGCCCACATAGATATCATCGCTTTCATAGCGCCGCGCCTCTATGTTGGAGTTGATCCTGTGTCTTGCATCGTTCGGGGATAGAGATCGTCCCGAATATCGGTTGTGGCTACGGTGCCCTGGAGCCGGACTTCGGCTTCTGGCCCCACCTCCTCCGCCACGTCATCCTCCTTGTCCCCCTTGGGAGCCGTTGTGATGACTGCTTGGTGGAGAGGGTGGGACAGCTAAATTGTTTCTGGCTGATCACCGGCCTCCGTCCGGAGCGTCATTATTCCGGTTCCGGGGAGGGTCTTCACTCCGACGAGCCCCCTGCCAGCTCATGCCAGCATGGTTTCTGTCGTTCCTTTGTCCGACGTTCCCACCACGGTGAGGGTCAGCCTCTCATCGGGGAGGGTTCTTCGGATTCAGTACAGCAATGGCCTCTTTTCCGGCTGCTGGGGCGACATTGCTCCAGTCACGCGCAGTTCTGTGATGTTGTCCTGATGATCCGGTTCTTGAATAATTGTCTTCCCGGCGTTCGGGGCGATGATACTGCTCCCGGACGCGATGGGCTCTTACGTTAGCCCATGCCAGATCTGTGCGACATTGGTCGGAATCCGAGACCAGTTTCTGACTTCCGGACAGGGCGACCTTTTGCTGCTCTAGTCCCTTGTTGAGTAGTTTGATACCCAAACGGATCTCCTCTGGTCCTGGATGAGCCGATAAAATTTCTCGGGCCGCCACGGTATTCTGTACTTGGGTTGGATATACCCAGTCTCCTTTGCTATCTTTCCGTGGCTTCCCCATCTCATCTCCGAAAAGGACGGCACGGACATGTGGGAATTGGTCGTCATTGGTGTGACGCTTCCGTGTCTTCTGATGCAACCGAGACATGTAAGCCTTAGTTGCCATGCATTTCTTCTCCTCCTCGGTGTTTTTGGCTTCATCCAGGAGTTGTTGACGACGCGCTTCTAGGGCTTGGGCCCTTTCGTCCAGCTCTTCAGCAGTAAGTTCTGCAGCTGTAGAGATAGGTGTGGTTAATGCAGCATCGATGAGTTTACGCGCACCTTCTATGATCACGTGTCCATCCACCGATTCTTCTTTTTTCGGCTCATCTGGGATAAGTGCTCCATCCGAGTCTTCTTCGTATTCCTCGGCAATCACCTCTTCTGGCAGAGGGTCTTTTCCTGGGGTCTTGTTCTTCTTGTTCTTCTTCTTTGCCTTCTTGGCAGCGCCGGTAGCAAAGACAGCTTTGGGTCCGTTTCCCGGAGTCAAGCTCTGATCGGTACTTTCGGACATCTAGACTTCGGGATTATCTCGGATGTCCATGTCATCCTGCGCTTTGGGAGTGTTCCCCGGATCCTTCATCCATGGCTTCTCCTTCTTCTGCAACTTTGGAGTTATACTCCTCTTCATATTCCACGGAGAACTTTCGGAAATATGCTGACGTCATCGATTCATCCGAGGATGCGGGTACGTCGTCGTTTGTTCCAATTGCCTCCAGCACAGAGTCGGTGTTTTCTCTAGCATCGGCAGAGCCAGATCCGGATCCCACGTGTCCGACGAAGTGCGACGCGTGCTTCCTGAGGTACCTGTGGCTTTCGCGATCAGCCATGTCGAAACTTTTGATGGTCTCGAGAATTGCATCTTCGCTTGCATCTTGCATTATCATACGTCGCAGTGTATACCTTAGGAAAGGCATGTCTGTCCTGGCATCGTCAGAGCCGGAATCAGTGTCGTTGATGAGCTCCTCCTGGATTTCAACTTCCGCGGGTGGGTCGATCTGGGATTTGGCTTCTCCAAGGAGATCCACTCCAGATTCGACTAGGACCGCTAGGTCTTCTTTAGGCTCAGATTTCTCCACTATCTCCGCAACTGGTGCGGGCTGGGTGGGATTAGTGTTTTTTGAGATCCGGAACTCTGCCGCCTCCGCGGACAAAGGGGACCTAGAAGATTCTTCTGCCTCTATCATCACCGCTGGGGTGGGTGGGGCAGGTTCAGCGAAACCGACGTAAACATCGATCTCGCCAAAAGACATGATTGTGTAGGCAGTCACGGCCTCCCTAGCCAGAATCTAAGTCTCGTCGAGAACGATGAGAGGGACATCGCTGGCGTAGACGATGCGACCGATGGCGATAGTTTCGCCGATTCCAATTCTTGCAGATTCTGCTTGGAACGCAGATCCGAAGCTCACTTGCCCCACGGTGGGTGCCAACTGTCGTCGGATTGATGACAAGTACGCCATGAGGGGGTCCTCGAGGCGTGCGGAAGAGAGGGGTGTGAGACGTACGGTATTCTGGGACGGTGAGCACACAAGTTTACCCAGGTACGAATCCGCCGGCTTTGGACGGATCCTACTCCTACTAGCAATCCAGTAATACGGCAGAGCCAGAATATGGGTTACAAGGGTTCGCCTGTGCGAGTTGAGGGTCTAAAGTGTTGGGTGCCCTAAAGGCTCTCCCAAGGATGGATTATATAGATATCCGGCCTAGGGTTTATAGGAGAGATCTATCCGGCTACGACTAAGAGTCGGTTACAGAGTACATCTTGAACTACAATTAACATTATGGGCCTAAGTCGGTAAGTCTTCTGGGCCTTCCCATAGCCGGATTGGACTCCATCTTCTCTCCCTGACTGGGTCGCCCGTGAAGCAAAGCTCTAACCCGAAGTGGGCCACCCTGGTCAGTGAGGAACTGTGAGGATACCCGGAAAATATATCCCCAACAAGTAGTACGATTAATATTATCAACCAATATAGGACCATCATCTAGAGCTTTATTATAAACATTTTCAAAAGAATCCACGGGAACATAACATTCATCCTCTTTTGGTAAGCATGGGAGACAATCAAATGATGTAAGGGGTAAAGAGTTACTCTCATTAAAAGGTAGGAATGGGTAGATCCATTCTTCGTCCTCTTGATCATCACTCTCCTCCTCTTTTTCATCCAATGAGCTTCCAGTTTCAGCAATTTCTTCTTCCATAGGCTCCTGCAAGACATTAGTCTCTTCCGCTGGTGAAGAGGATCTATTAAGATATTCAATAATATAGCCATTTTCTTCCTTGTAATTATCAAAGCAAAATTTAAGTATATCATAAACCTCATATTTATAAGGTGCATCATCAGTATTTTCAAGCAGATAAGCTAGTTCGAATGCACCCTTCCAAGCAATAAATTCTTCAATTTGTTCCACATCATAAAAGTCATAATTTCCCTTAACATAAGGAAGATATGGTAACATCATCATTATACTCACATGGAAAAGGGAGGTGTTTATACTTCTTACAGCAACAAGATTTATCAAAGCAATAAGTAACATTATAAGTAGAGCACACGTCTCTAGCAATGGTATACAATTTATCAATTTGTTCCCATAAGTGTTTCCCTTTTTGTGACAACCAGTGTTCCTTATAATAAAAATTTTGTTCTTTTGTGAACCCACCTTGCCAATTAGATTCAGTTTCAAAGAAACTAACCATTGATAGAAAGCATGATAAAGTAAGACAATAACAGACCAACGAAAATAACAACTATAGTAGGAAATAATTTTTTATATTTTTTGATAAAAAGAACAAGCAAACAAAGCAGAAATAAACTAAGCAAAAAAAAACAAAGTAAAGAGATTGGTTGTGAGGGACTCCCCTTGTACAGATGTCCTTGACTCCCCGGCAACGGCGCCAGAAAAGTACTTGCTAACTCGTGTAATAACGAGCTCGTTGGGGAACCCCAAGAGGAAGGTATGATGAGCACAACAGTAAGTTTCCCTCAGTTATGAAACCAAGGTTATCAATCCAGTAGGAGCAAGGAAACACCTCCAAGGTGTTGCTAGCTGGACTTTGGCAGGGTGCACTACCGGCGCCAGCAGCAATGTGGAAACCTGTACAACACAACCACATAACTTTGCCCCCAACTTACAGTGAGGTTTTCAATCTCACCGGTTTTGCTAAAAACAAAGGATTAAACATATCGAGTGGAAGAAAGAAAAGCTTGCAGAAAGTAAACAGAAAGAAGTAAACAGTTGTAGATTGATGGTAAAAGAAAGGACCGGGGTCCATAGTTCACTAGTGGTGGCTCTCCTTAAGATAGATGACATGTTGGGTGAACAAACTACAGCGGGGCAATTGACAAACATTGAGAAAGCAAACATGCATATATACTAATCATCTTGACTCCTTTGAGATTTGATTGAGCATTACAACATTATACATAGACCGTAATCCAACAACATCTATGACTAATAATCCACCTTCAGGTTATCATCCGAACCCCCTCTAGTATTAAGTTGCAAGCAACAGATAATTGCATTACGCATTGCATGTAAAGTAAACAATACGATTGTTCTATGAACAAAGGATTGTTGTTTTCTCACTAGTAGCAACATCACATCTAGTACCTTAGAGATTTTTGTCACTTCCCCAGATTACTAGAGGCATGAACCAACTATCGAGCATAAATACTAACTCTTGGAATTGCTAGCATCTACTTGGCCAAGATAGCTACTAACAATAGAAAGCATGCAAGCTCACAAATAACAAATACATGATAGAATCAATAATCAATCTGAAATAGCATCTCAATATCCATCGGATCCCCGCAAACACAACATGTAGGAATTACAAATAGATGATCTTGATCATGAACGGAGCTCACAAGATCTAAACATGATAGCACAAAGGAGAAGAACTAGCCATCTAGCTACTACATGGACCCGTAGTCTAGAGATGAACTACTCACGCATCACACCGGAGGCTTGCATGATGATGAAGAAGGCCTCCAGGGTGAATTCTCTCCTCCGGCAGGGTGCCGGGAAGAGCTTCAGATCCCTCCCGATCTAGGGATGGAGATGACGGCGGCTACAGACTCTTTCGTGGAATTTTGATCTGGTACTTAGGGTTTCTGTATCGGAGGCATCTTATAGGCGAAAGGGGAGGCCGAGGGGGTGTCGGAGGTGGCCACACCACCCCCTGGCATGGGCCAGGCCTAGCCCACGTGGCTAGGATGTGTGGCGGCCCCCTGGCCCCTCTCCATCTCGTACTCTGGCCCCTTGTGTCCCTCGGTGAAAAACTGACTTTGGCTTTTGTCCCGTCCAATTCCGAGAATATTCATTTTCTGACTTTCCTGGAACCAAAAATAGCAGAAAACAGGCAGCTGGCACTGTGGCTCTTGTTAATAGGTTTGTCCAAGAAAGTGTATAGAAAGTACTCCAAGTGTGGACAAAACATAAGAAAGTAGATAAAACCAAGCATGGAACATCAAAAATTATGGATACCTTAGCAACGTATCAGGCCGCATGGTGTGGGCGTGTATGTTATCAATGAATGCATCAGATCGTGCCACACGTACATCCACACGACGCAGAAATGGAAACGGCAGATCATGGCTGAGGAAGTTATCGAGGAGTCCAACATTAAAGGGACGTGGAGCAGTGATAACTGGCACGGTATGACGAAAACTGACATCATGGCCCTTAGAATAAGGCAAAGACAGTGATTACCATCCACGTAGGATACGAGGAGGAGTACACGAGAAGCTAGGCATCTAAGAGGTATATCTCGGATGCAAGACTATGACTCGGCCAACGAGAGATAACTCAGAAAGATCCAAAGAGAGTAAAGGTGAAAACCAAGTCACCCCGAGGTACAACCGAGTTAGTCAGTATAGACCGACGTATACGTATGTCGGCAAGACAGCCGGTGATCCGAATAAGATTGAACCTGATGTGGCCTTACTAGCTAAGGCTGACAAGACTACGCCAGCTTCGGGGACTAATGTTGGGGGATGACTCTCGGTAGGGTATCCAAGGTAAAAGGACAAGATCCGCCGAGGCACAAAAGAGGTCAAAGCATAAGCTGGCCGAATCATAGAAGGGCCGGCCGGGTTATGGCCAGATTACCCTAAGTCGGAAATTTTTGGCGAGACTCGGCCGACATACATGGTATGTCGGCATGAGGAATGAGCTATTTTCACTTTGCAGGTACCAACTTGGCCGGGTTAACTTTACCAAGGCCGGGTTAGGACATGGCTTACACAAGAAGGAAGGAATCATCTCCAAGGTCAGCGCTTTTCTCTCTCTACTAGGTCTCCCTGTAGAGACAAGCGCTAGAGATAAATGACAGAGAGACAGAGACAGAACACAGGCCCACGAGCTTGGTGATGTGTGACCACCAATGGGCAGACAACATGGACTCTGGGGCTTTGCCTCATAGAGGCTAGCGACATACGAAAGAGGAGCACTATTTTGGGAAGATCATCTCTAGAGAATATACCAGGCCACGTAAGCCCTATCTATAACTAGGCCACCCCTTTGTAAGGTGAGCCAGTGCCTCCAAGGAGAGGTTCAGACATTTTGGTAGAGGGAAAACTCTAGAGTAAGAGTAGAGAGCAGGAGTTGTTCATCTCCTTCCTCTCCTCGATACAGCTCAAGGAGCTTCAGTAAACACCATTGATCAAAGTAATAGAAATCTTCGTGTGTGGAATCACCACACTATCCCTCCTTGGGTATCACTAGTGCACATTGACCCCATCTTTAGCCTACCCATGGCATCTGCCGTGACACCACCATGACAACCATGCTCTAGGAGCCTGTTTCAAACCATATAAAGCCTTATCAAGTCTACAAATATGATTTGGAGTAGCAGAAGACTGGAAACCTGGTGCTTCTTTCATGTAAACCTCCTCTTCCAAAACACCATGTAGGAATGCATTCTTTATATCTAGTTGCCTTAAACTCCATCCTTTTGAGACTGATATAGAAAGAACAAGTATGATAGTTGCAGCTTTAACAACATGACTAAAAGTATCTTCATAATCAATACCATAACATTGTTTACAACCTTTAGCAACAAGTCTTGATTTATACTTGTCAATACTGCCATCAACGTTCCTTTTAATACGGTAAGCCCACTTGCAATCAATAAAAAATTTATTGGAACTTGGCGGAACAAGATGCCAAGTGTTGTTTGCAATAAGAGCATTATATTCCTCCTACATATCTTGCTTCCAATTTGTGTCAGTAAGAGCCTCATTTAAATTTTGTGGTTCTCCTATTGATGTTAACAAAGCATACTTGATGGTGCCATTGGTATATTTTTTTGGTTGTCTAATACCTTTTACAGTCGTGTCTGAACACCAACAGTAGGCAGCGGTGCAGATATGTGTGGTGCAGAGGATCCGATCGCATGTACAAGTTCCTAGGCGGGAGAATTGTTGTTGTCACTGTCGATAGTAGCAAAATTGTTGGTGGCGCAGTCAGCTGACGCAGACAGAACATGCGACCGTTGTGATGTGACAGGCTTGGTGTGGCGTGCAGGGAAGGACGAGGACCACTATGATCCAGGGGAGTTTTCCCGCAGTGACGTGGCGAGCGGAGACTCGCACGTGTGCGTGCACAGGAGAAGCCGCGTCGGGTGCAGGAAACGAGGGAGAAGCCACATCTGGCACATCAGGGGGCATATCCGAGGCGGATTTCTGCAAGGAATCAGCCTCGGGATCGTGACGGTCTTACCCTATTGCCGTGTCATAACATATTTCATCAATTTCAATAGAATTTTGAGGAGAACTTTTGGACGAACTTGTAGAAGGCTCTTCGGTAGTAACATGTGTAGGCGTAATAACTAGGACAATTTACAAATAATGATCATTAGTATGCATACCCCTATCTTGTGATGCCGAGGAGGATGTCTGAGATGGGAGAAGAAGAATTTCTTCGCGAAGACAGCGACCAACATTTGGATGTAAGTCAGCAAAAAAATGTTCTCATCAAAAACAACATCCATTGAAATATAGACACGGCCAGTGCTGACATCTAGACATTTTACTCCTCTGTGACGAAAACTATAACCAATGAACACACATTGTTTTGAGTCAAGAAAGTTTGTGTTTGTTGTATGGATGAAGATTAGGCCAACATGCACAACCAAAAACACGAAGAGACACTCATAGTTGGGTTTGACATGAAGAATTTTTCAGTGGAGACTCAAGATTGAGAATCTTTTTGGGCAGTAAATTTATAACAAAGTTAGCTATGATAAATGCATCATCCTAATACTTGAGAGGCATGGAAGCGTTGGAAAGTAAAGCAAGGCCAACTTCAACAATATGACGGTGTTTTTGTTCTGTAGATCCATTTTGTTGATGAGCATGAGGACATGATACATGATGAACAATGCCTACCCTTTGAAAAAAGGTGTTTAACTTTTCATACTCACCACCCCAATATGTTTGCCTAGTGAGAATCTTTCTATCAAAATAGTGTTCAACATATTATTGGAAGTCAAGAAAAACTTGATACACATCAGAATGTTTCTTAAGCAAATAAATCCAAGTATATTTGATAAAATCATCAATGAAGCTTACATAATATGCATGTTTGCCTACAGAAAGAGGAGTCAGACACCATACATCCAAAAATATTTGTTCCAAAGGAACTATAGAAACAATGAAGGAGACAGGATAGGGTAACTGATGACTCTTAGCCTGTTGGCAGGGATCACATATGTAAGAAATTTGTGGAGTGTATGACAAATTATGCTTTCTAAGAACTTTCTGAACAATAAAGGATGACGGATTTCTTAGATGACGATGCCACGTGGAGGATGAAGGCTTGACGGTGACAAGAGCATGCTTGGAGGATGACCCCATTGAAACAGGAACAAGAGGGTAGAGGCCACCGTCACAAGGACCTCTAAACATGATTTGTTGTGTGGCTTGGTCCTTGATCAATAAAAAGAAAGGATGAATTTCAAAATAGGCATTGTTGTATAGTGCAAGTTAATGTGCAGAAAGCAAGTTCGTAGATGCATCAGGAACATGAAGAATATTTTTATTTTTTAAGGAACATTGTGGGATGTGTAAAACTGAATGATCAATATTAGCAATGTCCATACCTTGTCCATCAGCATTGTGAACTTGATCACACCCATGATAGGTCTCATGAACTTGAAGCTTGTTGAGTTGTCCTGTTGTGTGGTTGGTGGCTCCCATGTCAACGACCCAATTGGTGTATACTCCATAGGCACCTTTTGTATCCTTAGAGGCATCATTATCATCATTACCGTAGCGCCACCAGCAGTCACCAGCAGCATGGCCTACCTTCTTGCAGATTTGATAGTATACTCCTTCCTGCCATGGCATGGCAACACACCCACGATCCTTGATGTGTCCTCCCTTGCGACGCCCCTTGTTGTGGGTCCTGGCGCGCCGGTTGTTGTGGAGGGTGCACTGGCGGTGGAGGAGGGCGGTAGAACTGCTGTAGGGGAGGCGGCATATAGTGTTGTTGTGCGGGTGGAAAAGGCAGCAGCGGAGGCTGGTAGGGAGGTTGGAAGGGCATGACTGAGGGATAGTATGGCGGCTGATATGTGGAAAAAGAGGGCTGCAGCAGTGGGAACATGTAGGGTGCTGGAGGTGGTGGTGGGTAACTAGGTGCATCTCCAAAGGAGGGGTTCGGACATCGGGAGGCAACATTGACCGACGAGGTAAAGGAACCCAGAGCCTGTCCTATGGAGAGAAGCGTATTATCACGATTTTCACATGCTAAAAGATGAGAAGACATGTCGGTGAGAGTTGTCGAGGGGACAACATTGATGGCAGAAACAAGATAATTGAAGGTGCCATCAAAGACATTAAGAATGTAGTCCTTGAGTTCATCATCATCAATGGGCTTGCCATCAGCAGCAAGTTTATAGGCAAAACCCTTCATCTTGGAGATGTATTGCTAAGCAGTGAGATCAAACTTTTTGGTATTTGTCAAAGCACCACGCAGACTTGAAACCTTGGATTTGGATTGCGAGGAATAGAGAGAACATAGAGCTTTTGACACATCTGCAGTGTGTTGGAGGTCGGAAACATGAGGGAGAATATCTTCAGACAGGGAGTTCACAAGGAAACTTACGACCTGTTGATCTCTCGTGATCCAAGTCTCACAGGTAGGATTAGGGATAGTGATCCAAATATATATGCTAAGTAAATCCATCCCACCCTCGGGAACGCTTGTCACATATAAGTTCACACACACTTGAGCTTGTCCTCTTACTGCATAGAGGATTGGCATTTCTCTCGCTGAGAGCGTTTACTTGTTGCTATTTACTTTCAGTACCTTATATTTCTACAAACTACAAACACAAAACACCAAAACCAGTGCACATTTTGTTGATTTACTTGTCCAACTTGCTAGCCAATACCTTCAGCTCCTCATGGGTTCGACAACCTTTCTTATTTGAAAAGTAATACAATTGATCACTTGCACTTTGGAGCCATTAGAGAGACGGAAAGATGGAACATATAAGCGTTGTAAAAAATAGGAAAACCCAGGCGACAACGATGCACGACTGTACAACACGTACGTGCATACAACTGTTTTTGTGTTCTGACTGTGCCTCCTCACGAGACAAAACACGGACTCTCAATAACATCGGCTGCCATACGACCAGATCCTCGCGCAGTGTAGGGCCTGATACCCGCGTACGACTACCGTATGTGAGAGGCGTTCTCCCATGCAAAGGTGGCTCACCGCAGGATCTGACCATGAAAACCCATTGTCGTCGCGATAGCCGGTGGAGGGCATGGGGCTTCGCTACCACATCGCCTCTCGGTCATGTGAACCCGTGGCAGGCGAGGGTTCCCGCTGCCATGCCGAGCCACGATTGGTCCCATGCCCCGACAGGTGTGCAGCACCTATCTCCCTCCATAGACCTCTCACACGGAGCTCCTTTGCGCACAACCGCCAACGTGTGGGACAGGATACGGCTCGTGTCCCATCGTCTAGTGACACGGGGAAGGAAAGGGAGTGCAAGCTCTCCACAACAGGAAATCCTAAGCCATGGGGCCCGACTCCCTGGGGGAGCCAGACTCCGTAGAAATGTCGTCATGTCTCCTCCTCATCGTCCATCCCACGACCAGAAAGAATCGGGGAGACGTGGATAGGAGATTCATTCGAAACTTTCATGCAATACTATTGACTCCGATATGAAAAACCTAAATTAAAGTTCATAGTTGACTTGTGAAATCTGCATGGAAATAACAATACTAAATAAAAATCCTTATAAAACCCTAAAAAGGGAAAAAAATTACTAAAAGACAAGGGAATTCAAATCATATGAAATAAAATAAAATAAACGAAAGAATTGCATTGCATATAGTTGCATTATAACATTATTTGATTTTTATTTGAACATTGTCTTTGTTGGATAATGATTATGAATTATAGAACCCAAGGTCCAGGGTCAAGTATAACCTTCGAATTGCATTATATTGCAATTACCAGGCAAGTTCATTCTTGCATCAACTTTGTGAGATCAAACTTGCATTCCATTTGCAAGGGAAATCATAAATGGCATTTGGCTTAACTTGCAAATGTTTTCAAAACATTATCATTTGCATTCATAAGCTATGTCGTTTTCCAAATAAAATAAATAGAGAAATGGTGGGGGATAGAATCATGGTTGATATATATGGTTGCAAAATCATGTGGTGGAGATTCCATTGTCCCGGGAAAGTTAGGATTAACAACAACAGTAGTCAGTCATTTTTGCGCTCTACAAAACTGTGTTGACCACATATCTTGTTATGGGGCAAGCAAGTGAGAAGTACCTTCTTACTTTTGTTGTCCTTGTATACTGAGTCAGGCTGTGATTGTAAGTGGAGATCAGTGGTTGGGAGTCCGAGACATCCCTATTATGTCATGTAGGGTGATGATCTAGTATATTTGTAGAGATGGTAATTGAACGTTGGTGCTAGACTGAAATTCATTACACTAGGTGGGTAATAGTGTCATGGAGGGGGACTCGTCATGACTCGGATAAACTTGGTAATAGGTCCCATACCTGAAGAAGTATGGAACAGAGTAATAATGCCAATGAAGTTTATGGGTAAAGTATTCTTGGGTTCACAGCATGGAAAGCAAAAATAATCCTACAATATGAACAACTATGCACCAAGATCTATCTACCTAGATACAATCAACAGATGGATATACATACATAGATATTTTACCCTCGAAGACTGCTGACTCGTGTATTAACGAGCTCGTTGGGGAACCCCAAGAGGAAGGTATGATGAGCACAGCAGTAAGTTTCCCTCGGTTATGAAACCAAGGTTATCAATCCAGTAGGAGCAAGGAAACACCTCCAAGGTGTTGCTAGCTGGACTTTGGGTAGGCACACTACCGGCGCCAGCAGCAACGTGGAAACCTGCACAACACAACCATAGAACTTTGCCCCCAACTTACAATGAGGTTGTCAATCTCACCGGTTTTGCTGAAAACAAAGGATTAAACGTATCGAGTGGAAGAAAGTAAAAGCTTGCGGAAAGTAAACAGAAAGTAGTAAACAGTTGTAGATTGATGGTAAAAGAAAGGACCGGGGTCCATAGTTCACTAGTAGTGGCTCTCCTTAAGATAGATGACATGTTGGGTGAACAAATTACAGCGGGGCAATTAACAAACATCGAGAAATCATACAAGCATATACTAATCATCTTGAATCCTTTGAGATTCGATTGGGCATTACAACATTATACATAGACCGTAATCCAACTGCATCTATGACTAATAATACACCTTCAGGTTCTCATCCGAACACCCTCCAGTATTAAGTTGCAAGCAACAGATAATTGCATTACGCATTGCGTGTAACGTAAACAATACGATTGTTCTATGAACAAAGGATTGTTGTTTTCTCCCTAGTAGCAACAGCACATCTAGTACCTTAGAGATTTTTGTCACTTCCCCTGATTACTAGAGGCATGAACCCACTATCGAGCATAAATACCAACTCTTGGAGTTGCTAGCATCTACTTGGCCAAGATAGCTACTAACAACGGAAAGCATGCAAGATCACAAATAACAAAGACATGATAGAATCAATAATCAATCTAAAATAACATCTCAATATCCATCGGATCCCCGCAAACACAACATCTAGGAATTACAAATAGATGATCTTGATCATGAACGGATCTCACAAGATCTAAACATGATAGCACAAAGAAGAAGAACCAGCCATCTAGCTACTACATGGACCTGTAGTCCAGAGATGAACTACTCACGCATCACATCGGAGGCTTGCATGGTGATGAAGAAGGCCTCCAGGGTGAACTCCCCTCTCTGGAAGGGTGCCGGGAAGAGCTTTAGATCCCTCCCGATCTAGGGATGGAGATGACGGTGGCTACATACTCTTTCGTGGAATTTTGATCGGGTCCTTAGGGTTTCTGTATCAGAGGTATCTTATAGGCGAAAGGGGAGGCTGAGGGGGTGCCCTAGGCGGCCACACCACCCACTGGCACGGTCAGGTGGTGTGGCGGCCCTCTGGTCCCTCTCCGTCTCGTATTCTGGCTCTGTGTCCCCCTCGATGAAAAACTGATTTTGGCTTTTGTCCTGCCAATTCCGAGAATATTCATTTTCTGATTTTCCTGGAACCAAAAACAGCAGAAAACAGGCAGCTGGCACTATGGCTCTTGTCAATAGGTTAGTCCAAGAAAGTGTATAGAAAGTACTCCAAAGTGTGGACAATACATAAGAAAGTAAATAAAACCAAGCATGGAACATCAATTTTTTTGGATACGTTAGCAACGTATCAACATCCCCAAGCTTAACTCTTGCTCGTCCTCGAGTAGGTAAGTGATAAAAAGAAAGAATAATTTTTGAGGTGACATGCACCATCATAAACTTGATCAAAGTATTTGTAAAACATTGATAGCTGGGATCATAATACTTCAACATAACATGAAAGACAAAGTTCTAATAATAATACAAAGCAACTATTGTTGCAACATGAAAAGGCACAAACAAAAGATTCATGGATAACAATGCTTTGCAAGACGTTTGTTTGTTTCACATAAAGAAAACATAGCATAGTGGCATTCAGCTTGTCCCTCATAGAGTAGCGAACATAGATGCATAGGACACCTTCAAAGTTCATAAGAGTGACTAGATACAAATAGTTTAAGAACAAGCAATATCAAGTTATGCATCAATCAACAAGACTTGGGACAATGCACATAGAACTAAGAATGGACACTATGCTCTCAAAGTAGGTGCACAAAGATAGAAGGTGGAGACTCAACATAAAAGTAAAAGAAAGGCCTTCATAGAAGGAAGTAGGGATTCAAGTTTCATAAAGAGCTTCCAAAAATTATGGTACTTATTAGCTTTCAGCTCTCATTGCCCCTATCATAAGCATCTTCAAGTGATTAAGGTTAAAATGAACAAACTATGGTGTATATGCTTGACAAAGTATAAGTTCGAAATCTCATGTCCCTTGAATACGAGGGCCGCTCCTCATGCTACTCAAGTTTAGTTACTGGTAAGTTCTTGTCATAGTAAGTACATGTGTATCGTAGAGAACCGCCAATGGGGTACCCCTTGCCCGATGATACGGAAGAATCCCCATATCAAAATAACAAGGCAAGCAGATAACGAGCATCTCAACAATCTTCTTATTTACCGTGGGAAAATTGTGCTTTTTTCTCTCTTTCCTCTTTTCTCATATCTCTTTTATTTCTTTTTCTGTTTTTTCTCAATATCTTACTCTTTTTTATAAGAAGAATGCTTCATAGACAGCTCATTATGGTTCCGCTGCAGGTTTCCACCATGACGGCATGGATTAGACCAGCGGACCAGACGTTTCTCTAACACACATACATAACTCCATGGACTTACAAGCTCCCATTTCATTTCACACCAACGACATCCATAGACAAAAGAGCATGATATCAACTAGGTACAAAGTACAAGTGCAATGTTGAAAGCGTTCCCCATGATAGCATGGTTATGCTAATCCCCAACATATAAGTGCAAGCATATACAACATAGATGACACAATGGTTCAAGTTTATTAAGGGCAAGAAAAGTAAAGTGTGCCATCAAGTTTGTGAGAGCTTTAATCACTAGTTTTCTCATAACAAGTTTAATTCAGAAGGTAGATAAAAACATGAATATACTTGGAATAGCAAATGCTAATAGGTAGGTATGGTGGACTCTTTGGAATAACTTGGTTTTAGGAGTTGGATGCATGAGTGGAACTCATACTTGGTTATGGAGGCAAGCAAAAGACTGGGAGCGACGAACTAAGAGAAAAATAATGGCCATAATCATGCAGAGGGACAAAACATCATTAACCAAATCATAAAGTGATACTACAAGTCTAAAATTAAAGGATCATAAAGGCTATGGTGACTTGGGATAGTCATAACATGGTGTGAGCATGTGCCAAGTCAACCCAAATAAAGCATCAAAGGAGAATACCACAATACTATGATTTAATATGCTAAAACAACACATGATTCTTCGAAGGCACATTAAGCAATCTCAATTGTTTATAACATGTCATGCTACAGCAAAGATCACTAAGCATAAGGCCAAAACAATATCAATCATGGAATGACAAAGCATAGGCCACAGTCAAAAACAAGCTCTCTTTACCACTTAAGCATGAACTTTCCTACTCTTTTCCAATCCAAACCAAACTATTTGAAAACCAATGCATGAAAGAGGGGGTCCAACCAATTTATTGAGAAAACTAAGAAAACCAAGAAAACGAAAAACCAAAACAAAAACGAAAAAGAAGACGCTCCAAGAACAACACAACTGTGCATGAAACAATAAAAATGAAGTGTTTTGAAGAAACCTGGGATTTTTATTGATGAAGAAGGGGATGCATTGGGCATCCCCAAGCTTTGACGCTTGTACTTCTTCGATATGTATTGGGGTGACACGAGTGACATCCCCAAGCTTGAGCTTTAGTCCATCCTTAATCTCATTACACATTCCTTCCATACTCCTGAAATTTTTCTTCATACAAAACTTCACACAATCTTTTTTAGCAACATTAGTGCACTCAAGATAATAAGTCTTTAGGTTTAGTTTCAACACTAATAAAACTTTCATTAAAACACAAGCTACTGTAGCTCTTCCCTCAAAAATCTCAATTCCCCAAAAGAACTCAAAAAGGAATCAACAAGAAGCAAATGCAAATAATGGCAGAAATCTGACAAAACAGACCAGCAGGTAAACATCAATTTTTTCGAAGATCTTCTGTTGCTCAAATCAAAAAGTGTTGAACTAACGAAAGTTAGAAAACAACCTGGGACAGAAGCATATACATTCACGCCTCAAAACGACGTACAGAGATTTTACACGAATTTTTACAATGAAGCACAGAAATCTGTTTCGGGACAACAACTTTACCAATCATTATTTCTCTCTCATTAGAGGTTACTCTTGGCACAAAAAGCAAATAAAAAGGATAAGGAGCGGTTATTACATAAGTAATAACTTCCAAGACTCATCTAAAACTTTTGGGTTATCTTCCAATAAGTACTTTTCTTTAACACTTTTAAGCTAGGCATAATAGTTTGAGAAGATGCTCACATAAGAAATATGAATTGAAGTAAAAGAGAGCATCAAGAAGCAAATTCAAAACACATTTAAGTCTAACCCACTTCCTATGCATAGAAATCTTGTATGCAAATAAATTCACAAAGAACAAGGTGATAGGCATAGGAAGATAAAACAAGAGTAACTTCAAAACTTTTAGCACATAGAGAGGTGTTGCAGTACCATGAAAACTTCTACAACCATATTTTCCTCTCTCATAATAATTTTCAGTAGCCTCATGAATAAACTCAACAATATAACTATCACATAAAGTATGGTTTTCATGATCTACAAATACGTAATTTTTATCAAGCTCAAAAATAGTGGGATTAAAACCTTCATACCCACTTTTAAATTTTTTATAACAAGATGATGGATCAATCTCATTTTCAATAGTAGTACAATTAATATTATCAACCAATATAGGACCATCATCTAGAGCTTTGTTATAATCATTTTCAAAAGAAGCCAAAGGAACATAACATTCATCCTCCTTTACTAAGCATGGAGGACAATCAAATAATGTAAGGGGTAAAGAGTTACTCTCATTAGAAGGTAGGCATGAGTAGATCCATTTTCCTCCTCTAGATCATCACTCTCCTCCCCTTTTTCATCCAATGAGCTTCTAGTTTCAGCAATTTCTTCTTCCATAGGCTCCTGCAAGGCATTAGTCTCTTCTGTTGGTGGAGAGCATCTATTAAGATATTCAAGAATATATCCATTCTCTACCTTGTAATTATCAAAGAAAAATTTAAGTATATCATAAAACTCATATTTATAAGGTGCATCATCAGTATTTTCAAGAAAATAAGCAAGTTCAAATGCACCCTTCCAAGCAATAAATTCTTCAATTTGTTCCACATCATAAAAGTCATAATTTCCCTTAACATAAGAACATATGGTAACATTATCATTATACTCACATTAAAAAGGGAGGTGTTTATACCTCCTACAACAACAAGATTTATCAAAGCAATAAGTAACATTATAAATAGAGCACACATTTCTAGCAATGGTATCCAATTTATTAATTTGTTCCCATAAGTGTTTACCTTTTTGTGACATGCGGTGTTCCTTATAATAATATTTTTGTTCTTCCGTGAACCCACCTTGCCAATAAGATTCAGTTTCAAAGAAACCAATCATTGATAGAAAGCATGATAAAGCAAGACAATAACAAACCAACGGAAATAACCACTATAGTAGGAACTATTTTTTTGTATTTTTGATAAAGAAACAAGCGAACAAAGCAAAAATAAACTAAGCAAATCAAAAACAACAAAGTAAAGAGATAGGTTATGAGGGACTCCCCTTGTGACGATGTCCTTGACTCCCCGACAACGGCGCCAGAAAAATACTTGCTAACTCGTGTATTAACGAGCTCATTGGGGAACCCCAAGAGGAAGGTATGATGAGCACAACACTAAGTTTCCCTCAGTTATGAAACCAAGGTTATCATCTAGTAGGAGCAAGGAAACACCTCCAAGGTGTTGCTACCTAGACTTTGGCATGGCGCACTACCGGCGCCAACAGCAACGTGGAAACCTGTACAACACAACCACATAACTTTGCCCCCAACTTACAGTGAGGTTGTCAATCTCACCGGTTTTGCTGAAAACAAAGTATTAAACATATCGAGTGGAAGAAAGTAAAAGCTTGCAGAAAGTAAACAAAAAGTAGTAAACAATTGTAGACTGATGGTAAAAGAAAGGACCGGGGTCCATAGTTCACTAGTGGTGGCTCTCCTTAAGATAGATGACATGTTGGGTGAAAACATTACAGCAAGGCAATTGACAAACATCGAGAAAGCATACAAGCATATACTAATCATCTTGACTCCTTTGAGATTCGATTGGGCATTACAACATTATACATAGACCGCCATCCAACTGCATCTATGACTAATAATCCACCTTCAGGTTATCATCCGAACCCCCTCCAGTATTAAGTTGCAAGCAACAGATAATTGCATTACGTATTGCGTGTAAAGTAAACAATACGATAGTTCTATGAACAAAGGATTGTTGTTTTCTCCCTAGTGGCAACAACACATCTAGTACCTTAGAGATTTTTGTCACTTCCCTAGATTACTAGAGGCATGAACCCACTATCGAGCATAAATACTAACTCTTGGAGTTGCTAGCATCTACTTGGCCAAGATAGCTACTAACAACGGAAAGCATGCAAGATCACAAATAACAAAGACATGATAGAATCAATAATCAATCTGAAATAACATCTCAATATCCATCGGACCCCCGCAAACACAACATGTAGGAATTAGAAATAGATGATCTTGATCATGAACGGAGCTCACAAGATCTAAACATGATAGCACAAAGGAGAAGAACTAGCCATCTAGATACTACATGGACCCATAGTCCAAGGATGAACTACTCACGCATCACACCGGAGGCTTGCATGGTGATGAAGAAGGCCTCCAGGGTGTATTCCCCTCTCCGGTAGGGTGCTGGGAAGAGCTTCAGATCCCTCCCGATCTTGGGATGGAGATGACGGCGGCTATAGACTCTTTCGTGGAAATTTGATTTGGTCCTTAGGGTTTCTGTATTGAAGGCATCTTATAGGGAAAAGGGGAGGCCAAGGGGGTGCCCTAGGCGGCCACACCACCCCCAGGCGCGGCCAGGTGGTGTGGCGGCCCTCTGGCCCCTCTCTGTCTCGTATCCTGGCTCCGTGTCCCCCTCGGTGAAAAACTGACTTTGGCTTTTGTCCCGTCCAATTCTGAGAATATTCATTTTCTAAATTTCCTGGAACCAAAAATAGCAAAAAACAAGCAGCTAGCACTATGGCTCTTGTTAATAGGTTAGTCCAAGAAAGTGTATAGAAAGTACTCCAAAGTATGGACAAAACATAAGAAAGTAGATAAAACCAAGCATGGAACATCAAAAATTATGGATACGTTAGCAACGTATCAAAGACCAAAAAGCTTTGTTAACAAAATCTGATTTCGTGGATGATGTAGTTGTACACTTGCCGATCTCAAGATCGAGTTGAAGTCTAGCGCCACAAAGTAGCAGTGCATCCGTGATCACACACACGTTCAGCACCCCGACAACCTATGCTTCCTTGCTCCAGCAAAGTAGCAGAAGCAGTAAATCCTTCTAGAGAAACCACCGAGAACATGTACTTCGCTAATCTGAAGCCATCGGAAATTTACTAGAGAGGGAAGAGAATCTTCATGAGGAAGTGGTGCAAATGGAGAGGAGGCATGGGGCTCCTTTTATAGGGAAGGGGCGCATCCCCATGGCCATGGCTAGCCAGCGAAGATGGGTGCCCCCACCTCTCCCTTATTCATGTGGGTGGAGCTTCCACTAAGCCCACTCACATCAATTTAAAGCCACTCACTTTGCATTTAATACCCACTTCTTTAAATGCATTTTCTCTTTAAATAAAACACTTTTATTTATTTTATTCAGAATTTTATTTATTACTTTAATTAACAAACATCTGTATAAAACCTCTTACAATACTTCAATATTACATCTGAAACCATATTCAACAATTTGATATAAAACAATTCCCGTGTCCATCAAAATAATCCCGGTGCTTTCAAATTGTTTCTATGGTATTATATCTGCTCCAGTTGGTGTCGGTATACCTTAAGTGTGTCACCCTACGGTTCGAGAATAATGCAGACATGATCGAGACCCCTCTCTGATCAATAATCAGCCGTGAGACCTAGAGATCCGTATTTACTCTCACACATTCAACATGACTCTTGTGAACGTGAGAACCTTTGACGTCGTAACTAAATCCCTTTGTCTCGCGATATATTACATGTCCTAGATTCGATCATAGGTATCCCCATACCTAATTTGATCTCGTTACCGACAAGTACTCTTTTATCATTCCCGTGATATAACATTCTTAGTGACCTTATCACTTGCTTGCAAACTATGTCAATGTGATATCTGAAGGGAATATGCCCGAGAGGCAATAATAAAGTGGTTATTATCTTATTCCATGTTTATGATAGATGTTTATTTTGCATGCTATAATTTTATTGATCGGAAACATCAATACATGTGTGTTTAATAAACAAAAAGGGTTCCTAGTTATACCTCTCTTATAGACTAGCTTGTTGATTAACAAGATGATCAAGGTTTCCTGATCATGGACATCGGATGTTGTTAATAACAAGGTCACACCATTGGTGGAATGATGTGATGAACATTCATCCGAAGTATAGCATTACGATCAAGTCATTATGTTTATATTGCTAAACATCATACGAAGTAATCTTTATCCTTAGACCATGAGATCATGTTAATTGCTAACACCGGAAGAGTATCTTGATAACATCAAACGTCACACCGTAACAGGGTGACTATAAAGATGGGTTCAGTGCTACGAAGGTGTTATGTTGAGGCTCATGGATCAAGAGTGGAATTTGTCAATCCCGATGACGGATAGATATACTCTGGGCCCTCTCGGTGATATCACATTGAGATAGCTTGCAAGCAAGTGATGTGATCGCTAGAATGTTATATCACGGGAACGAGAAAAGAGTGCATGTCGGTAACGAGATCAAACTAGGTATGGAGATACCGATGATCGAATCTCGGCAAGTGTATGACTATATCAACCACGAGTTCCTACTTGTTAACAAAACTCGTTGTCTTCGAGGGTAAGTTCTCGTTGGATGTATGTCCACCCGTTGCTTTGTACCTAGTAGATAGATCTTGGCGTGTAGTTCACACCGTAGGAAATTTTTTGTTTTTTATGCTGCAGACCCAACAGTGGTATCAGAGCATGATCTATGCGTAGGTGCTTTGCACGGGTAGTACACATATGTTTATATGTGGGCGATGATGATCATGTTATTGCATCTTCTATGTATTTTGGATATTGGTGGCATTATGGGATGAAGCGGCCCGGACCAACCTTACATGTCATCGTACATGAGACCGGTTCCACGACTGGGATGCAACTAGTTTTGCATACGTGGCTGGCGCGTGTCTGTCTCTCCTACTATAGTCAATATCTGATTTACAATGAGTTGCTAATAACTTGGTTATCCTTGTTATGGTTCATGCTCATAGGTAAGAACGGTTCTATCTCCGGAAGCCCTAAGCCACGTAAAACTTGCAATTGATAAATTAGAGGCATCTCGTTTAGATCGTTGCTGGGCTAGTGTCTTGATATGGTATTGTTGTAAGTAGATGTATGATAGATACTCTTACAACACACTCAACGTGTAAGTTCCATAGACCTTGGCCTTACACACAAAGGAATGATAGATATCATACCACGATGCAAGTGATAGAGATCAAATGCATGGACCATATAATCTCACTTTACACATTAGATGTTAGCATCTTATACTGCTAGTTTGGTGCTTTCTGTAGCATTGTAAGATGATCCCTCATTTAGATATCAAGATAAAAATGTGTTCTTCCTTAAGTATGCACCATTTTATGGATCGTGTTTCAAGACATCACGTGATGATCGGGTGTACTCGACTCTACGCTTTCATACAAACGGGTGTAAGACAGTTTGTCACATGCGAGTACTAAGGTTCTTACTTGGCGAGCCTAGCATGTACAAACATGGCATCGAAACACGGACCAAAAGGTTAAGCATGAGTCATATAGTTGATATGATGCCCATATATATGCTCGCCTTTGAAGCTACATCAACTCACGTGATGATCGGACTTGGTGTAGTGGATTTGGTTCATGTAATCACCAAAAAGACACGAGGGATGTCGTTTTTGAGTGGGAGTTCATTTCTAATTTGGATTAGTCGAATCAAATTTGTCATAAATTAAATCAAAGTGAATTTGCATAGTTTGTTGTAGTCATTGGCATTCGTTTTCTACCTTATGCTTAGTTTTTATTTGAGATAATAGAACTATAGAATTCTGGATATTTACTTTACGAACTGGTATCGTATTGTTTTGAATGTCAATTTGAAGTTTATAAGTCCTACTGCAAACTTTCAGCAAACTCTATTTACTCCATGAAGTTTAATAAGTAGTATTAAATCAAGAGTAAGAATTCCAATGTTAGTATCTAAAGTATCATGTTTGCCTCCATGATTATTGATATTCAAAAGTTGTTTTAAGATCAAGATTATATAGGAGCTGGAAATTGTTTCAGAAACCATCATGTGTGAACGATATTGTGATATCTAAAACAATGTTTTTGGTTGCATTATGATAGAGTATAATTTAGCAAAATACATGTTCTCATATTGTATGAGAATTTGTGAAGGTTGGAGATGCTAGGCATCCGAATCTACCAAAAAGGTTTTGGGAACTGATATTATACTCGCGATTCTTCCTTATAGGCTATAGTAGCTTGATCATGAAAGTTGTCATGATAAGGATGAATAGAAGATGTAAGTAAAATGTTTACTACACTAATAGATTACTAAAGAATGGATTTTTGAAAGAATGCCAAACATTTGATGATGGTGATCCACTTCAAAGTGCAAGTCCAAAGGTATTAGTATTTGACTATATACAAGCTTTGTACCATGTGTCATGTTGATGACACCACTATTGATGTTAATAGATTCTTTTAAAAGAAAAGGAATTGATGAAATAGAATCTATAAAATATTTGGCAGAAAATAAAAGGTTGGAGATGTCCAACTTGGGTATATAGAAGATATACATGTTATGGTTGTATTGCTTGCTTATTAAACAATGTGGTTCTTAGGTACTGGATACCGGTATTGGAGACCGAATTGGTTGGTATGAAGTGTCATACAGGACAACGCAATTCATGAACTGCAATGGCCTAAGTAACTAGCAAGAGAATAAGTGATGATGATCATCGAAAACAAATAAAGTGTTATTGTGCTTTTTCATTGTCGTCAAACCTAGCCTTCAAGATTTGTTTTAATAATTATTATTTTGTTTCGGTATTACGAGAACAATGGTTGTTCAAATAATTACCGTATTCCATAAAGGATGGATGAACTTTTACAAGTCTAGTGGGAGAAATCACATCCATAAACACTATTGCTAAAATGTCGCAAGACAAATGATTGAAAGATCACTTATGAAGTGACATAGCTGTTCAAATTATATTGGAAAGAAAACATGAAGAAACTCCATGTTGATGGATTTTTGGAGTCTTTGATTTTGATCAATTGACGCATGTGAGACTTTCCTCGAGATAACTGAAACTCCGTCCATAGGCCAGAGAGGAACGGATGACTCGCTTATTGGAAATTGTGCAGGCTGATGTGCATAGTCGATTATGTGTAGTCAGATGCGATGGATCTTTTTGCTTCATATGCTTTCTTCGAAAATTTGAGTGAATATATCTATATATTTACTTAATAAGGAAGAAGTATGAAACATTTGAAAGTTGTTCAAAGACTTTCAAGATGAAGTGGAAAATCATTGTAACAAGAAAATAAAGAGTTTATGATTCGATCATAAAGGAATATATTTGAGTTACATGTTTAGAAAAACACCTAAGATTTGAGGAATTGTTCCATGGATTTGGATTTCCCGATAAACCACAGGAGTATGGTATGTTCGAGAGATGAAATCAAACCATGTTTGACATGGTAAGATCAAAGGTGTCATTTATAAAACTGCCATTATGTTTTAAGGATTGAAGCTTTAGAGACTACCGCTTCTACACTGAAAAGAGCACCATCGTGATCCATTGAAATGACACCATATGAGTTATGGTTTGGGATAAAACCCGAATTGTCTTTTCTTAAATGTTGGTATGCTATGCATAAGTAAAATGTTTACAACCAAAGTCGGATAAGCACATCTTTGTAGGTTATCCCAAAGAATTTGTTGGGAATTTCTCCATAACACCGAGGACAAAAGAGTTTGTTACTTGGAACGTCAAGTTTCTTGAGAAGGAATTTTTCGTGAAAAGTTAAGTGGGAGGACAATAGAACTTTGATAAGGTTGTTGAACCTTAGCTATATGTGCTAATTAGCGCAGCACCGGAAAGTGTCCCGGTGGCGGTCACAATGCTCATGGCTCTCGTGATTACAAAAGGTGTGATCTCGGAGATTAGAGTTCCTATAGAACCGTGTGGGTCGGTAAGAATCAAATAGTAATATCTGATAAGCAAGTCGTTATTGTTTTGACAATGATGAACCGACTACATGCAAAGAAGCGATGATGGGCCCTGACTCCATAAAATGACTAGAAGTCATAGAATCCGTGATAGTATCCATACACGAGAAATCAAGTTTCTGAACTCGGAAGACCCTCCGGAAAGGCGTGAATCCTATCGGTCGTGTTTGGATCTATAAAGAAATAAGACATGGATGTTTAATATCTATGAAATAGTCGACATGTCGGAAAGAAGTTTACGACAATGTTCAAGGAGTTGACTATGACAAGATTTGATCTTTCATAGTGATATTTAGTCTTGACGGATTAATGTAGCAACCACTACATATAATTTGATGTATGATAGTTGAATAAACAAAACAAGGTTCTTATAATAGAATGGTTACCTAGGACATGTACATGACATGGTCCGAAGGGTTTTGTTAATTCAAAAGATGCTAAAAGGGCATGCAAACTTCAATAGTTGAAGTGAGCATAGCGGAGTTGGAATCTTCACCATGATGAAAATGTTAAAGGAGTTCAATTTCATCGGAGATGATGAAGATGCTTGTATTTGTAAGAAATTAAGTGGGAGCACTGAGACATATTTCTAATACATTATGTAGAGGACATATTGCTGATTGGAAATGATGTATCTTGTATTGACACAAGTTAAGAATTTTATTAAAATAAGATTTCAATGAAAGACTTGGGTAAAACCGGAATATTAGGCATCAATATCTATATGGATAGATTGAGGCGCTAATATGGTTGTGCCAGACATACATATATGAGATCTTGAAAGGGTTCAATATGGAAACAACAAGAAAGGTTCTTGCTGCATGGAAAGGATTGTATCAAGATTCAAGTGTTTCAACACTTGGTGAGTAAAATCACATGAAGATTTTGATCGATTGTACCGTGATATGTATATATCCAGATATGTCCTATGCTCTAAATGTTATGAGCACATACCAGAATGATTCATAAGATGATCATTGGACGATAGTAAAGATATTCTTATGAGCTTTGGAAGAACTAAGAATATATCATGTATAAGTGACAAATAGTTAAAAAGAGTTCATTGTAAAGTGTTACATCGATACTAGTTTTGTCACAAGATACAAAATTAAAAATTTGTCTCAAATTAGACTATGGGTGGCACAATGTAATGGAAAGGATGTTCCATGATGGATTTGGATGAGTTCCAAAGTTGAAACATTGTGACGGATACTACAACAAAAGGGTAAGTATATGACTGCTATAGTAGCAACAAAGGAGGGCATTTGTGTTATATAGTTTGTTATCAAACTAGGTGTGGTTCAAAGTGGGCTAATACTATGAAGATATATTGTATGAAAATAATACATATTTTAACCTGAACAAACTAAAGGTCTCACCAAAGGACCAAATTTATACAATGCCATCTCATTTGAGAATGAGTGATGCGTAGAGACGCAAAGACATGCAAATACAAACGGACCTGAAACTGTCAGATCCGGAGATTATGTTAACCACTAGCAATCGTGTATATGCAACACCAGAAAGCCATAGGTGTTTATATTGCTAAACATCATACGAAGTAATCTTTATCCTTAGACCATGAGATCATGTTAATTGCTAACACCGGAAGAGTATCTTGATAACATCAAACGTCACACCGTAACAGGGTAACTATAAAGATGGGTTCAGTGCTACGAAGGTGCTATGTTGAGGCTCATGGATCAAGAGTGTAATT
Source organism: Avena eriantha (assembly GCA_910589775.1). Lineage (NCBI taxonomy): Eukaryota > Viridiplantae > Streptophyta > Magnoliopsida > Poales > Poaceae > Avena > Avena eriantha. The sequence continues at coordinate 261,121,793 of OU342745.1, read as the reverse complement.
TGTCAATCCCGATGATGGATAGATATACTCTGGGCCCTCTCGGTGATATCACATTGAGATAGCTTGCAAGCAAGTGATGTGATCACTAGAATGTTATATCACGGGAACAAGAAACGAGTGCATGTCGGTAACGAGATCAAACTAGGTATGGAGAGACCGATGATCGAATCTCGGACATGTAATATATCGAGAGACAAAGGGATTTAGTTACAAGCGTTAAATGTTCTCATGATCACAGAAGTCATCGTTGAATGTGTAGGAGTCAGTACGGATCTCCGGGTCCCGCTGCTGATTATTGATCGGAGAAGGGTCTCGATCATGTCTGCATTATTCGCGAACCGTAGGGTGGCACACTTAAGAGTTACCGGAAACCATTTTGGAGCACATATGTTTCAGACGAAAGAATTGCAAAGCGCAGGAATTGTTTCGATAGAAACCGGAAATTGTTTCGGGTGAAATTGCAGAAAGTGGTTCTGCATGTGATATTGAAATATTGCAAGGGGTTTTATGTGAATGTTTGTTAATTAAAGTAATTAACAAAATTCTGAATAAAATTAATAAAAGAGTTTTATTAAATGAGAGAATATTAAATTTGAAGAAATTTAATGCATTTAAAGTGGAGACTTTAAAAGGGAATGTGAAGAGGCATTTTAATGTGGAGGGGTTACCACCACATGAATGGAGGAGGTGAAGAGACACCTCCTCCATGCGCCGGCCATGAATGAGGGGCACCCCCCTCCTCCTATAAAAGGCCCCCCTCTTCCTCCTTCATCCTCACACCTCCTTGTGAAGGATCTCTCTCCCCCTCTAGAATTATTCCCCCATGGTCTCGGATTAGCGAGATACATGTTTCCGGTGGCATTTCGTCTGGAAGGAGTTGCTGCTTCCGCTGGATCGCTGGAGCGAGGAGGTGGAGGTTGTCCGGTGGCTTGAACGTGTGTGCGAGTACGGATGCGCTGCTGAGTTGCGGCGCTCAGACTTCCTCACGATCTTGAGATCGGCAAGTGTACGACTACATCAACCACGAGTTCCTACTCGTTAACAAAACTCGTTGTCTTCGAGGGTAAGTTCTCGTTGGATGTATGTCCACCCGTTGCTTTGTACCTAGTAGATAGATCTTGGCGTGTAGTTCACACCGTAGGATTTTTTTTGTTTTCTATGCTGCGGACCCAACAATATCACTGAGAGGGACCTGAGTATATATCTTTGTCATCGGGATGAACAAATCCCACTCTTGATCCATGATCATCTACATAACACTTTTGGAGCATCTGAACCCACCTTTATTGTCACCTTGTTACGGTCTGACATTTGATATTATGAAGTTACTCTTCTAGTGTTAGTGATTGACATGATCTCATAATCTAAAGACTAAAGTTACTTCGCATGATGTTATAGCAATATAAACGTAATGACTTTGATCATATTACTATACTTAGGTGAATGTTCGTCACATTATTCCACCAATGTTGTGACCTCATTATTAACAACAACCAATGTTCATGGTCATGAAACCTTGATCATTTTGTTAATCAACGAGCTAGTTTATATGAGAGGCATAACTAAGAACTCTATTTTTTTTATTAAATTCACATGTATTAACGTTTTCAATTAACAAAATTATAGCTTGATAAAAAACATTTATCATAAACATGTAATAAGATAATAACCACTTTATTATTGCCTCTCGTGTATATTCCCTTCAAGTAGCACACCTCTTAGGAGTGTATAAACGTGACATGTTAGTCTCTATCGTGAAAAAGTATTATGATCGCAACATGGAAAGGAACTCCATGAAATTCAGACAACCTAAAATCTAAAACTTATCTTTTTAAAAATCGTTTTCGAAAACCTATACAAGTCTTGGATCATTGATCTACGACTGTAGCTATAGCATCAAACAATCATCATAGAACGTGCTGAATACGCTCGTACTCAATCTATCCATCTTAAAACCGTTGCTTATGTTATCAACAGACTAGAAGACCTGTACCGACGGATAAATCCACGGCAGGGTATCAGAACAATTAGAAGATGGAGGAGGTGTTGATATATAAGGAATAAAATATGTACATGTAGTTTCCACTAAGACACGCATAAGTAGTTGAGCTAGAAATATTGTAGCTTCTCCAACAAGTTGCCACTTCCAATGGTTTTAAGCTTAGATTACCGTTGATTAGGAATCTATTACGTTTTGAATATTCATCGTGCCATGAATCCTTATTGTACTGAGTAGGATCTCAAAACTTTTGTACATTTTTGGCTCTTAGTATAAATAAGTAAAATGTTGGACCCATAATTTTTCTATTCTGCAACTCTAAGGGATTCAATATTTTATGGGAAGGGACTTTCGTGAGTATTATATCAACGAATTGTATACTACAACATGCAGTGATGTACTGGATCGACGCAGTAGAAGGTTCTTCCATCCTGCGTGTTGCTCAGCTTGCTAGGAGACGACAAAGGTTGGTTCCTCGCGACGGGAACGACATGTGTCATCAAAGATTCGGATCAGCGAGTGGGCACAGTAACTCGGTGGTGGAATGCAATGTACCTTATCATTACACCCATGGAAGCGAGATGGGTGGAGGATTTCACCGCCGTTGGGGTAGGGTTCGTGCACAGGAAATTTGCCAAGCGGCTTTCCATGTTGGCGCTCGCGTTACGAATAAGATAAGTACTGACAAGCGATACCCAACCAGGCCTTAACCGTGCAAGTCATGGAAATTTTGATTCGGGTGAGCCTTGAATGAATTTTACCTAAAATGATCCCTCTCGATAATTAGCTCCCTTTCAAATAGTTCTAATTGCAGGCAATCCTTCGTTGTGAGAGGGTGGGCTGGAGTACCGAATCTCCCGCCATACCGCCGATCTACCTTGGCCTGCTATCCATCACATCTTCCTGGCCGGTGGACCATCTCAATCACCATCTAGCAGTAGTTGAGGGCGCCCTTGGCATAGGATTATTCCCTTACGACAACAGCGCATGCTCTCTGGACCGGTCTCGTATCTTTCCCGAAGAGTGTTGTTAGTGGCCCGCCCGCACGCAATGCATAGTACTCCTACTTAGGGTTGAAAACGGAACAGGGACGAACAGAAATATACGTTATCGTTTTCGTTTTCTCTTGTGTTGCTAGAATCGGAAACGAAACCAAAAACTCCAAAAAAGAACACGAAATCAGAAATCATCCAAAACGAATATAGAACGGATACAAGACGGATATGATACAAAAAGGGATAATTTCGAAATATAATAGTGGTGTAATATCATGCTATGTACACTAAAAGTAACATATAACAGGCAAAGAATATCTCATAACTTCGAAAACCGATAATTGAACATAAAGTAACACACATAATTCAATACTACGATAAACACATAAGTTCACATAAATAGTTTCACATAAACGCTAAGACACTAACTTAATTAGTGTGTCGTTTGGACGGTTGCCTGTATAGACCCTTCATATACTCTATGGTTCAACAAGAGTAAGAGATGTCACTAACGGCAAGTATTATTTTATACATGGGCTTACTAGTTATATTTCTAGAAAGTTTCCGTATTTGTTTATCCGAAATTTTCTAACCGTTTCCGTCAAAAATAACTTCTCTGTTTCCATTTAGCATATTCCGTTTCCATTCTTTTTTCGCAAAATATTATTACCGTTTCCTTTTTAACACTCATTTTCTTTTTTTTTTAGAACGGACAAAAAGTTTTCTTACAATTTTCAACCCTGCTCCTACATTGCTGTGTCCTCTCGTACTCTCGTTGCAGGTGCTCGGGGAGGCTTTTGCACCAAGAACAAGTTTAAAATCCTCCTACACCGCCAAGCACAAGCACCAAGCGGTTACAATTAGCACACTCGTGAACAAACACGGCGCAGCAGCTAGCTAGCTAGCCGGCTGATCGATCTGGGTGGAAGTTAAAGACTCTGTCAGCTCTACACTGTGCATGTGGTAGCTGTACCAGCTCACCGGGAAAAAGGAGGCTCTCATGCGAGCACTGACTGACAGGCCTTGACTCTTGACCGCCGACATTTGCATTGCACATGCACTCACTCCCTGGCAGGTCGTGCCATCGATTGAATTATTGTGGTAATATTGCTGCTGATGATGCCCGCTGACAGGCCGGTGATGGGGCGTACTCTTCTCTGCATGGTAGCCATCATTACTCAGTTAATTTTAGAAGGAGGAAGCGCATGGACAGTGACCAGAACCCGACGTCTCTCAATTTTATTTTATTTTTTGAACGGGTACTCTCAATTTCATATTGCAATTTTATTAGAGAACTTGTGAAAATGCTCAACGTGTGCTTCATAACTTCTCCCACGGCCAAACGACAGGTCCGGGCATCCTTGATTCGAAACTAGCAAGTGACTTAAATTTGTTTAGATTCACATCCATATATACGAAAGTACGTCTAGATTTATATAAATCTAGAAAATTCAGATCACGTATTTTCTAATAAAATATTAAAAATTCACACGAATTTTAATGATAGCTAGTGGCCCCAAGAAAGTGGGTTTTTTTTTCCTTCACCCACGTATGGAATTGCCTACACTACACTACACTGGCCAGCCGGTTCCTTTTGATCCTTGGTGCAGTGATCGTGGGTAACTTTGCTTCAGAAACACACACCCGAATGTCTATGTGTCGACCCAGGCATGCATTGTTATCGCTCAAACTTCGAACACAAGCATGTCAATTGTCATGTGTCGAACTGTCCATATTCGTAGCTTCTTGGAGCACCTCTCGTGTCTTTTTCTTTATGTTACGCTACACTGCTTGCTTGGGTCCCCGGCACGACGATTTCAGATTAGGGATGGAAGATGTATTTGTTTATCTTGTCACTGATGACTGATTTGTGATGCCAAACTGTCCTATTAGCTTCAACTTTGGTGCATGTGACTGTAGCTAGGTACGTAGCAGGTAGGTATTGGGTAGCCCCACCATGGGACCACGCAATCTAAGGGCGAGCACTCTAATTCTAATCAAGGGGAAGTTGTTTACCAAACAACTGGTTTCCTTAATTATTCCTTTCATTATCATTCATACTGTAGCATGTACGTAATTTTTATGCAAAAAAAGAGCCAACCACCTGCTCATCCTTCACAACACGTATGTATTAGTATTGGAGCTTTTAGGAATAAAAAAAGACAACTCGAAAATTTGGTAGCGATCACCAGGGTGTGTAGCGAGACACAGGCCAACAACGCTAACATGCGCCTGGAAGACCCAGAGTCCCAAAGCAGCGACCACGCACTAGCTAGCATGGCACGTTGATTTCACGTGAAGCTTAACCCGTGGTGGACTTGCAATATGTGTGTCCCAAAAGGATCCTAGATAGCATCTCACTTTGGGGGACCTGCCTGGCTAAGAGTCTATGCCTATACAGATGGATGATTAGGCGGTACCTACTCTTGTGATGATCGATCGATCCAGCTTTTACGTGCCGCGCACCTTGCCTTGGGTCCTCTCCGAACCGCACTAGCCGGACAGATCGATCACTTGTCGTTGTTGCACAGCTGGTCCACTGGACGCATGGACAGTTGTATTCTGTTTTGGGGAGCTTCTGTTGTAACCTTTTTTTTTTTTTGCGGGGAGCTTCTGTTGTAACTTGAAGCAACGGAAAATTTCCTCCTGTCTAAATGAGAATCTCGAATACTCCTCAGACCTAAATTAGTTGATTCAAATTTGTCAAGATATATTAATATTAAATTATGTCTAGATACCGTCGAATCTAAACAATCTAAATCAACTAATTTAGGTCAAAAGGAGTATATTTATTTACAGTTGCAAGTTAAAACTTGTCCTGGATCATCTAAATGCTAGCTATTGCTTCTGTCCCAAAACTAAGGTTTATATATTTTTTAATCGAGCTACGAAAAGTTTGATCAAAACTTTAGAAAAAAATATCAAGATCTATAATATTATATAGATATCATGTGAAAATGTGTTTCATGATGTATCAAAGGGTGTGGATTTTATATTGTAAATATTGATATTTTTACTAAAAAAAATATCAAACTTTACATAATTTGACTTTTGAAAAAAAAAAAACCTTAAATCGACACGGACCATCTTGTAGTCCACTATCATCCCAAACAAGCCGGGACTCAATGTCGGTATGAGTTTTAAAAATTGGTCCTATATGGTCGAAGTCTGGTTGATACATAGCTTTTTTTTAACCATGCAAGAGCATTGAATGTACTTCGTGTGTCAGAAAATAAGTGACTTGGAATTATCTAGATTCACATGTATCTAGAAATGTTTTATTGTATAGAAACATCCGAATATAGGTAAATACAAGTCACTTGTTTCCGGACCCCGAAAAGAGAAAACCACCAAAAGTGGTTGAATTTACATAAAGACATATAGATATAACAAGATAAGCAGACAGAAACTAAAGGCAAACACACATCATGAGTTCACGAACCAAACTAAATACAGCTAAGTTCTACTCCCTCCGTCCGTAAATAAGTGTACTTCTAACTTTTGTCTAAGTCAAACTTTATTAAATTTAACAATCTTATATAGCAATATATATTACATAAAATTATCATATTATGAAATTAAATTTGAAAACAAATCTAGTGGTACCAATTTAGTGTTATAAATATTGCTACGTTTTTCTATAAAGTTAGTCTAATTTAAATTTGACTACGACAAGACTAAAAGTACACTTGTTTGCAGACTGAAGGAGTACTTGCGGGAAGTATGCTACTGAACGGCATTGGTTTTGTTAAGAGAAACAACTGAACACTGCTATGAGTTTTATTAATTAAATAATAGATAGATGATTAATTATGAAAGAAGCCGGGTATAAAATTCGCAGTCCCTCTGTCCAAACACGGAGGTATGAATCGGTCTCTCTTGAATGAACAACCAGCAACACCTGTTTCCCTATTACAAAAGCTATAAAATCACAGCAATAAAATGTATAGAAGCTAGTACTATGTAAATGTGCCACCGGCGTCAGCACAGAAGAAGAAGAAGAAGAAGAAGAAGAAGAAGAAGAAGAAGAAGAAGAAGAAGCCGTCTGCGGGTTCCTCCGGGGCTCCGAGTGCCGCTACCGCTAGCACGTCGGTGCCTCTCCAAGCGAGGCGATGCCTACAGTACTACGGGCATACCGTGGATCTGGGGGGGGGGGGGGAGGTCTACTACATCGAGATGGGCGGGGTACACATGACTGTGTTGGAGACCCTGGCGATGGTGACTGTCCTCCCCACCCAGGACCCCCCGCTTACGATAGAGGTCACAAAGGAGTTGATCCATGCCGAGCTCTACGAGGTGCTTCTGGGCCATGAGTGCCCGGTCCGGCACGTCTCGATTTTAGAGTTTGCGGTGTCGTTCCCCTCGGTGGCCATCCTGTGCATGTGCGCTTATGGCTCATTTTTCACCCTCCCCATCAACAACCTAAAAGTCTCGATCAAGCCGTCGTCAGCAGATCGGGAGTTGACCGCTACGCTCGCCGAGGTTTGGGTTCGTCTTCGGGGAGTCCCGACCGAGGCCACGAAAGTGGAGGTCGTGGCTCTCATCTCCCAGACAGTGGGCAAGTTCCTAGAGGTCAACCCAGCCTTTCTCTGGTGGATGGGTCCAGATGAAGCTCCTGTGCCCGGTCTCGATTTCGCGCTTCTTCTTCGGCTGCAGGGGCAGGGACCTTCTACTGGAGCTAGACAAGATCGAGGGACACTCAACTTCTCCCTCCCCTCCCCTCCCCCAGCTGATGACGGTGTAGGGACGGTACGGGGAGCCTCTGAGGAGGAATCCAACAACGAGGATAGGTCTCCCGCCGCGGTTGAGCCCGCCCCAGCCACCGCAAACCGGCCCAGGTTGCGTGTGGGGGCCAGTCGCGCTCGTCCACTCTGGACGGGGCTCCTGGGGGTGTTCTGTTCTTCCCCGGGCGGCGCCCACTCTCCCAGAGTGCGTTGGCCAAGCTGGCCCCGGTGGACCTCCCGCACTGCTACCACTCAGACCCCCAGGTGACCATCGACTAGAGCATCGCCTAGTACAGCTCCAACCTCGACTTCACTCTGATTGGGGGTACGATGATCCCCTGGGCCTCTCTGTCGCCCCTGGTGGAGACCTTCAGGAGTGTGGGTTTGGAGTGTGCACGAGGGGGTTCAGGGGGTTCATGCACGAGGGCCGCCGGCATCAGGTCAAGGAATATCTACAACTAGAAGTGTCGTGGTGGTGGCATGGCAGATGCCATGGATAGGTTAAAAGATGGGGCGAATAAGCACTAGAGGAATCCAGGGAGGGATAGTGTGGTGATTCTACACACAGATGCTTGTATTTCACTCTATCAATGGTCGTTTACAAGTGCTCCTTGAGATGTTCGTGAGAAGGAGACTAGTTCTCTTACCCCCCCACTACTATGCTCTAGGGTTCTATGAAGAAAGAATGATTGATCCCCTGCTATGGAGGCCCCGGTGCTCCTTATATAGGGAAGCCCGGGTTACAAAGTTAGGGCATACGTGGAGGTATATTCCCCGAATATGCCCCTTGGTTAAAGCTAGATACTTCTTTATTCACTTTAATGGTTCGTCCGGACTATGGACGTAACCCTCTGCATACTCCATGCCTTTAAGCGTCACCAGACACGAGCTACGTCAGCTGACACTGTCTGCGTCATCTTTGTCGGCCACGCCCCGCTGGTCCTTCCCTCTGCTTGCTTCGCTCACGCTACAGCAGACAGATGCCACCTTTTGACCAACAGGAGATTCCTTCCTTCTCTTGGAAGCTAAGTGGTAGCCCGACTAGCGCTTGGCTAACCCGTCTACATTTAGCGGATAGACATGGTCGACATATATTTTATGCCGGCCGGATTAATGCTAGGCAAATGTCCAACAGGCCGAGTTACTTCGTAAGTCGGTCTGCCTTGAGGTGACCCGGCTAGCACTTACTTTGACCGTGCCATACCTCAGCTAACTCGACCTTTATACCCCGGTGTGACCCTACCCGGGGGTATCCCCCCAACATTAGTCCCCGAAGCTGGTGCGGTCTTAGCAACTTCAGCTGTTAAGGCCACAACAGGTTCCCCTATCCGAATATGTGCTTCTTCAACCGATTTATTCCGTAACCTGGAGTCTTCACTTTGATGTTCCCTTGGCTCGTTCTGAGTTATTTCTCCTTCGCTGGGTTTTTGCTCACGTATTCGGGTTACCTTTCCTTATCTCATACGCTTCCTCACGTCCTACGTGGAGGGTAATTATCACTTTGCCTCATTTTAAGGGCCGCGCCAGTTTACTGCGTTGGTTCTCTATGATACATATGTACTTACAATGACAAGAGCTTACTTGTGACTGAAGTTGAGTAGCATGAGGTTTGGTACTCGTAAGCAAGGGGCATGAGATTTCAACTTATAACTTGTCAAGCATATCCTCTTAGTTGTGTTACTTTAACCTTAATCATTTAAATATGCTTATGATAGGGGCACTGAGAGCTGAAAGCTAATAAGTACCATAATTTTTGGAAGCTCTTTATGTGACTTGAATCCCTGCTTCCTTCTATGAAAGCCTTTCTTTTACTTTTTATGTTGAGTCCCCATCTTCTATCTTTATGCACATATTGAGAGAGCATAGTGGCCATTCTTAGTTTAATATGCATTGTCCCAAGACTTGTTGATTGATGCATAACTTTGATATTGCTTGTTCTTAAACTATTTGTATCTAGTCACCCTTATGAACTTTGAAGGTGTCCTATGCATTTATGTTTTGCTACTCCATGAGGGACAAGCTGAATTCCACTATGCTATGTTTTCTATATGTGAAACAAACAAACATATTTCAATGCATTGTTATTCATGATCTTTATGTGTATCCTTTCATGTTGCATGCATAGTCACTATGTCTTATTGTTAGAACTATATCTGCTATGTTAAAGTACTATGATCCCAGCTATCAATATGCCTTGATCAAGATTATGATGGTACATGTCACCTCAAAAATTATTCTTTCTTTTTATCACTTACCTACTCGAGGATGAGCAGGAGTTAAGCTTGGGATGTTGATACGTTGCAAACCTATCTACAATTTTTGATGTTCCATGCTTGTTTAGTATCTACTTTCTTATGTTTCGGAAATATACCACGGTAAGAGCATAGTGTCAGCCAAGGTATGCAACAAAGAGCAGCTCCACATGAGCAAGATAGATACAATGATGGTGATTCAGAAATGGTGAATGCTGGGTATCCCAGGGAGAACTATCATGTGATAGGGTCAAGATTGGGAAGCAGGAACTTGATGCCTGACAACTCTAGGTTCAAACTGGATCGGCTATATAGGTCAGAGCAAATTGAATGTCAAGGTCCTTCGGGTCCAGCATGTTTTGGGCCCCGGATCATGAAGGATCCTCCGATACCTAACTTCCAGTTACCTAGAGGCACTAAGACATATGACAGCAGCACAAAGCCGAAGGATTGGTTGATTAACTATGCAAACGCTGTAAAAATTGCTACAGGCAACTTGAGATGGGCTCTGAGATATGTACCCCAAATGTTGGAGGGGCCAGCTAGGGTATGGCTAAACAATTGCCACCCAGAAGTATTAACTGTTGGATCAATTTTGAGGAAATGTTTGTTAGCTATTTCTCAAGTACGTATCAGAGGCCCAATAGGCCACAGACCCTAGCAATGTGCAAACAGAGACCGAATGAGACAGACCGGGAATTCTTGACCCACTGGTGCACAGTGCGGAACTCATGTGAAGGCGTGATTGAGTCACATGCCATAGCTTGGTTTGCACAAGGGTGCAGATATGCAAGCATGCTATGGCAAAGGTTGCAAAGAGATATACCAACTACATTGGCAGAAACGATCCGGATTGCTGGTTCCTATGCCTTGGGTGATCCGACACAGCTTAGGATCATGTCAAACGAGTCAAGCGAGGAGTATTGTCAGCGAGATGGGGCCGGGTCATCCCGGAGAAATGATTACCGAGGTAAAAGAAGGGATGATAGACCGGATTACCGGTACAGTTCGCAACAAGTTGCAGCTGTGAATCAGGACCAACCCGGAGCAGGAGGCAGTCAACGTCAGAAAACTGGAGGACAGCAATGGACACCAAGAAATGATGGCAAGAAAACTTGGACGCCAGAACAGAAGAAACAGTGGCAGGAAAAGAAGGACCGTCTGAGGTATACCTATGAGGCAATGCTGGATCAGCCGTGTAAATTCCACACGCCAAATCCGAGTAACCCAGCGGGTCACACAACCAGGCAATGTGAATGGATGCGAAAGATAGAACAAGGTGGTTCGGAGAATGCTCAGGCACCTCGGAATGATCAACCTCGGTAGGAGTTACACCGGCAACAATTGCTCTCCGGAGTGAACACGCAACAGTTAATGTTGCCTCCCCCTCCGCCGAGGTATGACAACCATGAGAGAAGGGATGCAGTGCATCAAGTGGAGAACCAGAATCAGCCGGATCAGAGGTACCCCGGAAATGAGGGGAAAAATGAGTACAGAGAGCATCACCAGAGTTACTACGTGTTCACCATAGAAGAGACAGACAGAAAGAGTTTGCAGCGCCGACATATGGAGGTCAATGCAGTAATGCCAGCTGTGATGAGGTATATGCCTTGGTCGGATCAGGATATTACCTGGAGCATCAAAGATCATCCGAAGCTTATGCCTAGTCCTGGTTCATATGCGCTGGTGTTGGATCCGACATTCATTGGGCCTAACATCAATGTGAGATTCTCAAAAGTGCTAATTGACAATGGCAGTAGCATCAACATCATGTATGTGGACACGATGCGCAAGTTGGGTATCACGGAGAACATGCTCCAAGCTACAAGGACAACTTTTCATGGCATTGTGCTAGGCATTTCTTGTGAACCCATTGGGAAGGTCCAGGTTGGCGTGTTGTTCGATACGAGAGATAACTACCGGACTGAGAATTTGGAATTCGAAGTTGTCAATTTGGAAAGTGCGTATCACGCGTTGCTCGGCAGGCCAGCCCTAAACAAGTTCATGGCAAGTTGTCACATCAGTTACTTGAAGATGAAGTTGCCCGGGCCAAATGGAGTGATTACCATAGCTGGTGATTTCTGACGTTCCATTGAGTGCGTGTCAGCTGGGTCTAACCTGGCCGAGTCACTCGTGATTGCGCAAGAAAAGAGAAAGATCCAAGAAGTGGCGTCATTGGCTCAGTCCGCCCAGCAGTATATGCCGGCGCTGAGTAACCCGCATGGTAGTGTCTCATTCCAAGCGACAAAAGATACCAAGAAAGTGCCTGTTGATGACATGTTCCTAGAGCGCACCGTAACAATTGGTGCCAGGTTAAATGAGAAATAGGAAAGCGAGCTCGTCAACTTCCTCCGTGAGAATCGGGATATTTTTGCTTGGTACACACAGGACTTGCAAGGTGTTCCGAGGGAGTTGGCTGAGCACTCTTTGAATGTGATACCCGGAGCAGGGCCGGCGAAGCAACCTCTCCGCCGCTTCGCCGAAGACAGGAGAAAAGTCATAGGAGATGAGATAGCTCGGTTGTTGGCTGCTGGATTTATCATGGAAGTGCTTTACCCGGATTGGCTGTCTAATCCGGTGCTGGTGGAGAAGAAGAAGGACGATCCGAACGTGGCAGTGGTTTGGCGTATGTGTATTGATTACACGAACCTGAATAAGGCGTGTCCAAAAGATCCATTCCCACTACCAAGGATAGACCAAGTCATAGATTCTACTGTTGGGTGTGAGTTGTTGTCGTTCATTGATGCATATTCTGGTTTCCACCAGATACCTCTAAACCCAAGTGATCAAATAAAGACTGCGTTTATCACCCTGTATGGGGCTTATTGCTATCGCACCATGCCTTTTGGTTTACGTAATGCAGGGGTAACGTACCAAAGATGTATGCAGAAATGTTTACACGACCAAATTGGTCAAAATGTGCAGGTATATGTGGATGATGTTGTTATCAAGACCAAGGAAAGCAAAACGCTCCTTGATGATATCAGGCAGACATTTGCGAACCTAAGGAGGTTCCGAGTGAAGCTTAATCCGGAGAAATGTACCTTCGGTGTCCCGGCTGGAAAATTACTCGGATTTCTTATCTCCAGCCGAGGTATCGAAGTTAATCCAACTAAAATCCGGGCCATAGAGCGAATGGAACTGCCGAAGTGCCTTAACTATGTCCAGAAGTTCACTGGTTGCCTGGCATCCTTAAGTCGGTTTGTATGTCGGTTGGGAGAAAAGGCACTACCTCTCTATCAACTCATGAAAAAGTTGGAAAAGTTCATTTGGACGCCGCAGGCCAATGAAGCCTTTATCCAATTAAAGATGATGTTAGCCACTGCACCAGTGTTAGCCTCTCCACTATCAAAGGAGCCAATGTTGCTCTATGTAGCTGCAACCAACCGAGTTGTAAGTGCAGTAATTGTGGTGGAGCGCAACGAAGAGGGTAAGTCAGTGCAAAGGCCAGTGTATTACCTAAGTGAGGTATTATCCGCATCAAAGCAGAACTATCCTCATTATCAGAAGGTAGCATATGGGGTATATATGGCAGCTAAGAAGCTGAAGCACTATTTCGAAGAGCACCCAATCAAGGTAATATGTGAAGCCCCCATCCGAGATAATGAGCAACAAGGATGCGAGTGGCAGGATTGCAAAATGGGCAATTGAGTTAGCCCCTTATGCGCCACAATATGACAGAAGAGAAGCAATCAAGTCTCAGGCTGTGGCTGACTTTTTTGTGGATTGGGCCGAGGTACAATATGAGCAACCGTTGCCAGATCCGAACTACTGGAGGATGCACTTTGACGGGTCAAAAACAAAAACCGGGTTAGGCGCCGGAGTTGTGCTTACCTCGCCCAAGAAGGACCAGCTGAAATATGTGCTACAGATCCACTTCACTACATCAAACAATGTTGCAGAATATGAGGCACTTGTGCTTGGGCTCAAAGTGGCAAAAGAAATTGGAATACGTCGGATCCAATGCTTCGGTGACTCAGATCTCGTAGTCCAGCAAGTCTCCGGACAATGGGATGCTTTGGATGCAAACATGGCATTATACAGATTCCATGTGCAGAAGATATCTGATTACTTTGAGGGATGCAAATTTCACCATGTACCCCGGGTGGAAAATGAGGCTGCCGACGTACTGTCGAAGCTCAGATCAACCCGACAAGCAATTCCACTGGGTGTAGCATTAGAACACCTCAGAAAACCATATATCAGGCCATCCCAGAATCCGAGTCAATCTATATCCCGGAAAATCCGGAGTCGGAGGCTGTGCCCATGGACATTGACCCGGGGACTGCCTTGGCAAACCCGCGGACTGTCTCAGCAAACCCGGGGACTGTTTCGCATGACCCGGGGACTGTGCAGTGTGATCTGGTGGAACTTATGCCGGTGGATCAGATGGAAATTGACGAGGATCTGTTCCCTATGCAAACTGTACCAGCTTGGGCACTACCCATATTTCAATTCCTGAAAGATGGAACCTTACCCACTGAGGAGGTGATTTCCAGGAAAACTCAGAGGAGAGCAAAAGCATACACGATCATCAATTCCGAGCTATACAAAAGGAGTGTGACAAACGTTCTCTAGCGATGTGTTGACCCGGAAGAAGGACTTGACATCCTCCGAGATATACATCAAGGGGAATGTGGGCATCATGCCTCGTCCAGAGCCTTGGTAGCAAAAGCTTTCCGCCATGGGTTTTACTGGCCAAGCGCCTTGGAACAAGCAGAGGATCTGGTAAGAAAGTGCAATGGTTGTCAAAGATATGCTACCAAAACGCATATGCCAATGTCGGAGCTCAAGACCATACTAATTACTTGGCCTTTTGTCGTATGGTGCTTGGATATGGTTGGCCCCTTCAAACCAGCAAGAGGGAACATGACCCACATCTTGGTCATGGTTGACAAATTTACAAAATGGATTGAGCTGAAGCCAATAACAAAATGTGATGGAGCTACTGCCGTAACATTCCTCAAAGATATCATCTTGAGATACGGTTATCCTCACAGTATCATAACAGATAATGGCATGAATTTTGCTGAAGGAGCGTTTGCACGTTTCTACCAAGATAAGAAGATCTGGCTGGACGTTGCCTCGGTAGCCCACCCCGCATCGAACGGGCAAGTGGAGAGATCCAACGGATTGGTCTTATCCGGGATAAAACCCCGACTCATTGAGCCGCGGCAAAGATCAGCGGGGTGCTGGATAGAAGAACTACCAACGGTACTGTGGAGTTTAAGAACAACTCCAAATCGATCAATAGGCTATATGCCATTATTTCTGGTATATGGGGCAGAAGCTGTATTACCAGCCGACATAGAGCATGACTCGCTGATACATTGCAAATGTATCTATAATTTTTGATGTTCCATGCTTGGTTTTATCCACTTTCTTGTGTTTTGTTCCAACTTTAGAGTACTTTTCATATGATTTCTTGGACTAACCTATTAACAAGAGCCACAGTGCCAGCTACCTGTTTTGTGCTGTTTTTGGTTCCAGGAAAGTCAGAAATGAATATTCTCGGAATTGGACGAGACAAAAGCCAAAGTGCCTATTTTTCCGGAAGGGATCAAGTGCCAGAATATGAGACAGAGAAGGGTCAGGGAGCCACCACACCACCTGGCCGTGCGGCCAGGCCTGGCCCGCGCCAGGGGGTGGTGTGGCCTCTCCCGGCACCCCCTCGGCCTCTCCTTCCGCCTATAAGTTGCCCTCGGGACGAAAACCCTAAGGGCTCGATCAAAAATCCACGAAAGAGTCTGTAGCCGCCGTCATCTCCATCCCTAGATCGGGAGGGATCGGAAGCTCTTCCCGGCACCCTGTCGAAGAGGGGAATTCACCCTGGAGGCCTTCTTCATCACCATGCAAGCCTCCGGTGTGATGCGTGAGTAGTTCATCCTTGGACTACGGATCCACGTAGTAGCTAGATGGCTGGTTTCTCCTCCTTTGTGCTTTCATGTTTAGATGTTGTGAGCTCCTTTCATGATCAAGATCATCTATTTGTAATTCATACATGTTGTGTTTGCGGGGATCTGATGGATATTGAGATGCTATTTCAGATTCATTATTGATTCTATCATGTCTTTGTTATTTGAGATCTTGCATGCTTTCCGTTGTTAGTAGCTATCTTGGCCAAGTAGATGCTAGCAACTCCAAGAGTTAGTATTTATGCTCGATAGTGGGTTCATGCCTCTGGTAATCCAGGGAAGTGACAGAAATCTCTAAGGTACTAGATGTGCTGTTGCTACTAGGGAGAAAACAACAATCCTTTGTTCATAGAACAACCATATTGTTTACTTTACATGCAGTTCATAAAGCAATAATCTGTTGCTTGTAACTTAATACTGAAGGGGGTTCGGATGATAACCTGAAGGTGGATTATTAGTCATAGATGTAGTTGGATGGCGGTCTGTGTATTATGTTGTAATGCCCAATCAAGTCTCAGAGGAGTCAAGATGATTAGTATATGCATGTATTGCTTTCTCGGTGTTTGTCAATTGCCCCGCTGTAATTTGTTCACCCAGCATGTTGTCTATCTAAGGAGAGCCACCTCTAGTGAACTATGGATCCCGGTCCTTTTACTTTACATACAATCTACAATCTTTTACTACTTTGTGTTTACTTTCTGCAACCTTTTACTTCTTTCCATTCGATACGTTTAATCCTTTGTTTTCCGCAAAACACGGTGAGATTGACAACCTCATCGCAAGTTGGGGACAAAGTTCTGTGGTTGTGTTGTGCAGGTTTCCATGGTGCTACTAGCACCGGTAGTGCGCCCTGCCAAAGCTCAGCTAGTAACACCTTTGGGGTGTTTCCTTGCTCCTACTGGTTCGATTAAACCTTGGTTTCATAACTGAGGGAAAACTTACTGCTGTGCTCATCATACCTTCCTCTTGGGGTTCCCAACGAGCTCTACATCAACTACGAGTCAGCAAGATTTTTTCTGGCGCTGTTTCCGGGGAGTCAAGGACATCTTCACAAGGGGAGTCCCTCATAACCAATCTCTTTACTTTGTTGTTTTTGTTTTGCTTAGTTCTCTTTTTGCTTTGTTTGCTTGTTTTGTTATTCAAAAACACACAAAAATTAGTTTACTTGTTTGCTTTCTTATTTCAAAAACACACAAAAAATTAAGTCTCCTTTAGTTGTCACCTATTCCTTAGGTCACCATGTTGATCCCTACATTCACCCTGAAAGACCTTTCAATTGGTAGTGGTTCTATAATTGGGAAAGATAACATTGAAGAATTTTTTAATCATGTTAGCAAACATGAAGATACTGAGGATATATCCCTTGTAGAACTTACTCCAAATTATGAGATTGCTGCAGCTTCTTTAATTCACATGTTAGAAGCTAGGTTTGTTAACCTCAACCCCTTAATGCAAGTAATGTTTCTTAAGCTTAAAGAAATTGAGGATCCTGAAAAGAGGGATTTTATTCTAGAAACTTTGTTTAAGGAGTTCTATGATGTTGCCAAGGAAGCTAGAAAAGTTTTTGAATGTTTCAATATGCTAGGCTCATGTGTAGATGTTTTTGGTACACGAGAAAAGATGAACAAAACCTAACCTAATGGGGAGGAACCTAAGATACCAATACCCTTTAAACTAGTAGCAATACATGATGCCATAGAAAAGAATCTTGATTGGATTGTTCCTGCAAACCCTTTTGATGAGAATAGTGAACCCAAGAGCATTGAGAAAGTATCCTCTAGAACTTATTTGGATGATATACCTTGCCTTGTTCAAAATATTTCTGGTATTGGTCTTAATGCTTCTTCATTTGAGAACACTTGATTCTTTCTTTGCTTCTTATGCCTAACTTAAAGGCGTTAAAGAATAGTACTTGTTGGGAGATAACCCAAGAGTTTTAGTTGAGTCTTGGAAGTTATTACCTCTGTAATAACCTCTCCTTATCCTTTTTATTTGCTTTTTGTGCCAAGAGTAACCTCTAATGAGAGAGAAGTAATGAGTGGGAAAGTTGCTGTCCCGAAACAGATTTCTGTGCTTCACCGTAAAAAATCCTGAGAGAGATATGTACGTCGCATTTAGCTGTACTTTTTGGTGCTTCTGCCGCAGGTTGTTATCTAAATTTCGTTAGTTCAACACCTTTTGATTTGAGCAACAGAAAGTCTTCGAAAAAATTCGTCTTTACCTGCTGGTCTGTTTTGATAGATTTCTGCCATTTTCTGCATTTGCTTCTTGTTAGTTCCTTCTTGAGTTCCTTTGGGGAATTGAGCTTTTTGAGGAAAGTGCTACAGTAGATAGTGTTCTAATGGAAGTTTATTTGGTGTTAGAACTGAACCTTGAGACTTATTTATCTTAAGTGCACTAATGTTGCTAATGAGATTGTGTGAAGTTTTGTATGAAGGAAAAATTTCAGGTGTATGGAATGAATGAGTAATGAGATGAAGGATGGACTAAAGCTCAAGCTTGGGGATGCCACGCATGTCAACACAAGAAATATCCAAGAAGTACAAGCGTCAAATCTTGGGGATTCCCAAGGCATCCCCTTCTTCATTAATAAAAATCCCAGGTTTCTTCCAAACGCTTCATTTTTATTGTTTCATGCACAGTTGTGTTTTTCTTGGAGCGTCTTCTTTTTCGTTTTTGTTTTGGTTTTTAGTTTGCTTGGTTTTCTTAGTGTTCTGAATAAATTGGTTGGACCCCCTCTTTCATACTTTGGTTTGCAAATAGTTTGGTTTGGTTTGGAAAAGAGTAGGAAAGTTCATGCTTATGTGGTAAAAAGAGCTCGTTTTTGACTATGGCCTATGCTTTGTCATGCCATGCTTGATATTGTTTTGGCTTTATGCTTAGTATTCTTTGCTGTATCATGACTTGTTATAAACAATTGAGATTTCTTAATGTGCCTTGGATGAATCATGCGTTGTTTTAGCATATTAAAGCATAGTATAGTGGTATTCTCCTTTGATGCTTTATTTGGGTTGACTTGGTGCATGCTCACACCATGTTATGACTATCTCAAGTCACCATAGCCTTTATGATCCTTTAGTTTTCAACTTGTAGTATCACTTTATGCTTTGATTAATGATTTTTTGTCGCTCTTCATGATTATGGCCATTATTGCTCTCTTAGTTTGTCGCTCCCAGTCTTTTGCTAGCCTCCACCACCAAGTATGAGTTCCACTCATGCATACAACTCCCTAAACCAAGTTATTCCAAATAGTCCACCATACCTACCTACTAGCTTATACTATTCCAAGTATATTCATGCTTTTGTTTACCTTTCACTTGTTATGAGAAAACTAGTGATTAAAGCTCTCACGAACTTGATGGCACACTTTACTTTATTGCCTCTAATAAACTTGAACCATTAGGTCCTTCTTTGTTGTGTATATGCTTGCGCTTTATAAGTTGAAATTAGCAGAACCATGTTTCATGGGGAATGCGTTCAACATCGCACTTGTACTTTGTACTCCGTTGATATCATGTTCTTTTGCTTACGGATCCCGGCGGTGTGAAATAAATGTGCAACTTGTAAGATCATGGAGTTTGTATGTGTGTTAGAGAAACGCCTGGGCTGCTAGCCTAAGCCATGCCTAATCATGGTGGAAACTTGCAGCATCACCATAATTAGCACTCTATGAAGCATCCTCAATAAAAACCTATGCAAATAGCAAATAAAAAGATCGCTGAGATGCTCATTGTCTGCTTGCCTTGTCATTTTAATTATGGGAAAGCTCCTGTATCATGTGCAAGGGGTACCCCGTTGGCGGTTCTTAATGATACACATATAGTTACAATGACAAGAGCTTACTCGTGACTGAAGTTGAGTAGCATGAGGATCGGTCTTCGTAAGTAAGGGGCATGAGATTTCGGTTTATAACTTGTCAAGCATATCCTCTTAGTTGTGTCACTTTAACCTTAATCACTTTCAAGATGCTTATGATAGGGGCAATGAGAGCTGAAAACTACAAGTACCATAATTTTTGGAAGCTCTTTATGAGACTTGAATCCCTACTTCCTTTTACAAAAGGCTTTTCTTCCACCATTATATTGAGTCTCCACCTACTATCTTTATGCACCTACTTTGAGAGCATAGTGGCCATTCTTAGTTCTATGTGCATTGTCCCAAGACTAGTTGATTGATGCATAACTTGATATTCCTTGTTTTAAACTATTGTATCTAGTCACTCTTATGAACTTTGAGGGTGTCCTATGCATTTATATTTGCTACTCTATTGAGGGACAAGTTGAATACTATTATGCTATGTTTTCTTTATGTGAAACAAACAAACGTCTTGCAAGGCATGTTATTCATGAATATTTTGTTTGTAACTTTTTATGTTGCATCATAGTTTCTTTGCCTATTGCTAGAACTTTGTCTTTCATGTTATGATTGAAGTACTATGATCCCAGCTTTGAGTTTTGCAAATACTTTGATCAAGTCCTTGATGGTGCATATCACCTCAAAAATTATTTCTTTTTATCACTTACCTACTCGAGGACGAGCAGGAGTTAAGCTTGGGGATGTTGATACATTGCAAATGTATCTATAATTTTTGATGTTCCATGCTTGGTTTTATCCACTTTCTTGTGTTTTGTTCCAACTTTGGAGTACTTTTCATATGATTTCTTAGACTAACCTATTAACAAGAGCCACAGTGCCAGCTGCCTGTTTTGTGCTGTTTTTGGTTCCAGGAAAGTCAGAAAATGAATATTCTCGGAATTGGACGGGACAAAAGCCAAAGTGCCTATTTTTCCGGAAGGGATCAAGTGCCAGAATACGAGACGGAGAAGGGCCAGGGATCCACCACACCACCTGGCCGCGCGGCCAGGCCTGACCCACGCCAGGGGGTGGTGTGGCCGCTCCCGGCACCCCCTCGGCCTCTCCTTCTGCCTATAAGTTGCCCTCGGGACGAAAACCCTAAGGGCTCGATCAAAAATCCACGAAAGAGTCTGTAGCCGCCGTCATCTCCATCCCGAGATCCGGAGGGATCTTAAGCTCTTCCCGGCACCCTGCCGGAGAGGGGAATTCACCCTAGAGGCCTTCTTCATCACCATGCAAGCCTCCGGTGTGATGCGTGAGTAGTTCATCCTTGGACTACGGATCCATGTAGTAGCTAGATGGCTGGTTTCTCCTCCTTCGTGCTTTCATGTTTAGATCTTGTGAGCTCCATTCATGATCAAGATCATCTATTTGTAATTCATACATGTTGTGTTTGCGGGGATCCGATGGATATTGAGATGATATTTCAGATTGATTATTGATTCTATCATGTCTTTGTTATTTGAGATCTTGCATGCTTTCCGTTGTTAGTAGCTATCTTGGCCAAGTAGATTCTAGCAACTCCAAGAGTTAGTATTTATGCTCGATAGTTGTAGCACCCCAATTGTCTAACAATTGTAATGCTACTTGTCCTAGTAAGATATTGGCTACTTCATAGATATTATTGTTGCATCATAATTATATCATGCTCATGTCATCATGCCACCTTGCATTTGAGCATCATATAAAACCCTCTTTCTTTTGGTTTTTCTCTCATATGCATTATTAATTGTATTTGCCTCTTGATATTGTATTTTGTTATTGATATATTGTCTAAATGCCCAAGTTGAGTTGGGGGCATATCTCTTATTTCATTTCCATCACCTTTCTTTTCCATCACTTTATAATCCCACCATCCCATTAACCATGAGCTTGTTTCTCTTTCTTTGTTACTTAATTCTAGCTCATGTAGTTTGGGGTGGATTAAATCCTCTAAATTCTTGTGCTTGGTTTTATCTCCACTTTTGGATATGCATAGAGTAATGCCATAATATTATTATTGTTGTCACAAAATAAATAATGGCATTATTATTTTGCATGGGCCATGCACAATTCTTCACCACCTTTTCTCTCCATTGGTTTTTCTTTGGATTTAATGGATCCTATCTTGGGAGGCCATCTTCTACCATTCCACCATCCCCATACTCCTATCCACCTCTTATCCTCTTATTTTATTTTCTCCATGCACTAACCATATGTGGCCTTTTTCCACCTAATTCTTTTCTTCCTCCTTCTTTCTTGTTTCACTTCCACACTAGCTCATGCAAGATCAAGCTTCATTTTTCCTCTTGGGTTGGCCTCATAAACCAAATTAAATTCTAAATATCTAAAACCACCTAATCTAGCTATTTTCTCTCTCTCTCTAATTTCTCCTAAACCCTAACCTACTCCCAACTCTCTCTCTTACTCTCCCTCTCTCTCTAACCTGCTGAGCACCACCTGGCCACCCTCTCCCTGGCCCACACCCAGCCACCCTAACCCTAGCCCATGCCCTAACCCGAGCTCCATCTAACCCTAGCCCGAGCTAGCCTCCCCTCCTCTCTTTCTTTCTCTACCGCCATGCTGGCCCCACCTTGCAGCCGTCCGCCGCCCTGGCCCAACTGCAGCCCCTCCCCGCCGTGCCTACCAGCCCAAGGGCGAGCCCCAGCTCAAGCCGGCACGTGAGAGAGGAGAGAAAAGGTGGCACCGAGGCCACCTTTATCTCTGCCGTGCCCCAGCTGCCCTCCTCCCTCTCTCCCTTCTTTTCCTCCCTCCCCACGTCTCTCTGGCCTCGCCCAGATCTGGCCCGAGCCGCCCCCGTCTTCTCCTTCTTCCTCCCTGACGACAGCGCCTGCCGCCGCCCGCCGCCAGTTCCATCTCGTCCCCGTTGATCCTGCCGTGTAGCTCGACCTGGAGGTGGCCTAGGAGCTCATGGACGTTCCCCTGCGACGCCCTGTCCACGCCAGCACGAAGGAGCAAGCCCCAGCACCGCCAGATCCTCGCCGTCCTCCGAAACCCTAGCCCGCCGGAGCGTCTGCGTCGTCGACAATCCGCCGCGCCCCCGTCCAATCCAACCACACCAGGAAAACCACGGTGAGCATCTCCTTCTCCCTGACAACCTCCTCTTCTCCGTCGCCGTCTAGCGCCGCCGACCGTTTTGTCGAGCGCTCTCAGTGCGCGCTGTTCGCCGGCATCTGCAGCCTTCCCGCGCCGCGCCACACCCCATCTAGCCGGCGCCCACCTCCCTGTCAACTACCTGAGCCAGCCGCACCGGTTCGCACCCTCCGCGCGCACGCCCGCGTCCCGGGATCGATCCCCGCTCGCGCCGCGCGCCGGATTTCCTCGCCAGACGAAGGAAAACGAAGAACAGTACGGGCGCGTGGTCGTCTTACAAAAAGCCCCCCACCTTTTTGATTCCGGCAACCCGCGCTCCTAGTGACTCCACCAGTCAGCCGCGCTGACACTTTTGCTGAAAACCCCTCAGCTTTTCCCGGCTGCAACCCGCGCTCCAGCCCCCAGCCCCACCTGTCAGCCCCTGTCTCCCTCACCGCTGTCACGTGGGCCGCGCTAGTTGGCCCACCCCGCAGTCACAGTGGCTAGCCAGACCCGCGGTGACAAAAGTTTTCCCCGCGCGTGGTCTAGTCAGCACAAAGGCCCACCTGTCAGTGTCTGGGGTTGATTTTGCCTGGGTGAGAAAAGTATTTCCCTGAGTCTGTTTTTATTTGAATCTTTTCCAAATTTATTTAAATTCAAATTCAATTCAGATTCAAATAATTTTTAAAATACAAATCCAAATTTGACAAATAATATGTCTAAATCGATCAGCGCGACGAGGCCATTCTATTTATGCAGTCCTTGTTCTGAATTGAAGCATGCATCATGTTGTCATTTAAAATCTGAACTGCTTATGGTAATAAAACTTGGTCAAATGAATAATAAAATGCTACTTTAATACCATGTAATTATGCATCATTCATCATGGCATGCTTGGTTGCTTGTTGCATTTCAATTCATATGCTTGCGCACTTTATTTATGTTGGCCCTTGTTTGTTTGGTTCTTCTTCGAATAGACGCCCAGCAGGAGAATTACCAGGAATCACAGGAGTACTACCCAGATCCATCTCTCGCTTCAACTGAGCTGCCAGGCAAGCACTACCACATGCTTGCATACATACAGTACCTATTGCCTCTGTCTTATTCTTGCATCATTGAGTCGCAATTGCATTAAATTGAATCCCAAGTACTGCATAGCCTTTACTTTTAAACCACACCAAGCTTGTTCCGGTCCCATGAGCCAATACTACAGGAGTTGTTTGAGCCATGCGAGTCGTAGAAAAGAATGAGTAGGGTACGTGAGTGTTTGAGGAATAACGAGGTACCTAAACAACATAACCTGAGTAGTAATGGGATAGCTAATAAAAGAGGCACCGGTGAGCAATATCTGCTATTTGGTTTTTCATGCTCACTTGTGTCCCGTAGGACCCCGAGTACTTGATTCCTGTTCCTTGATTATTCGCACTATCCACATCCGGGAGGCCCCCTGAGCCAGAGCTTGATTCATTCTTATTTCTTGGGGCCACAATTAGTTTGGGGCTTTATTACTATTCTGTACGTATGCCATGTTACTGCTTTATTTAAAATTGTGCGAGGAGCACCTGTACTGTTTTGGATCGTGACACGTTTTCGCTGTATCGACAAGCCCAGTCACATTTTCGGGTTCCCAGTCGTTTACCGCTGTCCACACAAACCTTGGGTCCGCCTCGGAGCCGGCCAACTTCGTTGCGGGTAGCTTAATGGGGTGGCCCCCTGAAATATTTCTAAATCCTGTGATTGCTTTGTCGTGAATGCCTCGTTGGGTTTTGATTTGGTTTTTCCGAGGTTGATCGAGTGTGTGTTGCTATTCGTGCACCCCTGCAGGGTAAATCTTTCTGAAAGCCGTGTCCGCGGTTATGGACGACTTGGAGCACAGTTTCTCGATCATAGACAAGTATAACTAAAGTACCGCTTTTAAATTGACTAAGTACTTGACTAGTAAATAGTGCAATACTCATGGAATGGTTAATAAAACTGCCAACGGATGATGGGGGTTGTTCGTCCGCTTCCTCGTTGGTAAGCGAGGAGGAGGATGGATCTGTTAATTATACTGTTATAACTGTTGTTCTTAATTCATGGACTTCCGTCTATCATTGGTTAGGCGGGAGGTTAGCGAGTCTCTATAGAATTGTTAGGTATTATCTTTTGCTGCAATTGCGTCACCCCAGGTTGTGTCCCCTTTAGTGGCATAAAGACTTGCTGAGTACCCCTAGGGTCTCACACGATAAATTGTTTGATTCAGATGAACAGGTGTACCTGCAAGATGGACATTGGTGGAAGAGACAGATGATGTTGGCAACGATCATTCGGTGTAGAGATTCCGGGAACGGGGATCCGTGTGATCTGTGGGCGGGATGTGTTTATTTATGGGGCATCTTATGCCAATTTGCTTCTTATCCGTACTCGGATCTTGTTTTCCGCTTCCGCCTGATACTCTGATGTGTGAAGTATGAGGAGCTATCCTAAATTATTATATCTATCTAGGACATTTGGATCTTGCCGTATGGCGTTGCAATATTTCTATTTCTTTTAGATGGAATGGCTCTGAGGACTGTTGTATGTGGCTTGCATACATACTCATTTGTGTATGTAGTTGATCCCTTCGCCTGCCGATCACGCCGCTCGTTCTTGTCCTGTTGTCTGAAAGTGGTTAGGACGGCCGAAAGGTCTACCGTGAGTGGCCCCGGGCCCCACCATACTATTTTAACCATTTTCGTTCATCCAGGCATTAACTAAGAGCGTAATTCACCGAGGTAGTTACAATTGGTATCAGAGCCATCCCGCCATTCAGGGTCTCAGCCAAAATGGTCGTTGTCAGTCTAGCAAATATTTTGGTAGTTATGTATACTAGGGAAAAACAAACGTGAGAGTAGGACTGCTTCCATTTTTTCTTCTTACCCACCCACCCACCCTTTTCTGGTAAGGAAGTGTAACGTTTTCAATCCTCTTCTAAAATTCAAACTAGGATTCACGTGTTCTGGGTTCCATAGTACCATAGGTTGTGTTTGTGTTTGTGTGTGTGTGTGTGTGTGTGTGAATTCTTTCTCTATCTGTTGCATCCAAATGTTATCACTATCTGCCTTTGGTTATCAACTGTGGGTACATTCCCTACCGACAGTCCTTTGTAAACCGACGCGATCTATTCCGATTCGTTGTACACCGATGCGATCTATCTTACTCTTTATTATCCGATCTTATCTTGTTGGGGTGTTCTTTTCCGTAGTTAACAATCTTTAGGTTCATCTTAAGAAGAAGTTGTTGGGATATGTGTTTTACTGATTCATGTGCGGAGTAATGATTTGAGTACGGGATGGAGTCGCGACCATACCACTACTCTTGTCATTTGCTTTTGTATATTGAACTAGTAGAGTTACTAATCTTGATTCGTTAAGTGGTTTTGCGCATATAGTGGTATTTTAATGCCGAAATTTGCGGAAATTTTTTCTTTGTTAGTTGTGTACCACACTCCTTGTTCAGTCGTGTGTGTTATGCTTAATATCTTCTAGTTGCCTTGAACTTTGTTGATATTTTAATATCACCTCAGTGAATTGCATTCTTTAATCTTGATTAATTCAATTTTGGTACTATTTTGGATTATTATCATTCTCCATTATAGTACTGACTTGTGTTTTATATCAATCACAGGATGGCACCACCACGCCGTTCTGAGGAGGATATACCACCTGAACTTGGGGCCGCTTTGGCAAGTATTTCAAATGTTTTGGGCACTATGCAGCAGAACCAGCAGCGCTTCGAGGAAAGCGTGAGGAGGAATGAGTTTGTTCCGCTACCTCCACCTCCCAAGCGAGGAGACATCAAGAGTTTTCTCAAGTTCAACCCACGTCAATTCGAAGTGTCTGATCAACCACTTGAGGCGGATGATTGGCTTCGTGAAGTGTCAAGATTGCTGATGACTGCGGATGTTCCCGAGCAAGAATGGGTCAAGTGTGCTACTCGCCTTCTGAAGGGAGATGCAGCTCTCTGGTGGGAAAATTATCTCAAGGCAGATCTTTCTGGTTTTTAGCCTACTTGGGAGCAGTTCACTGCTGCTTTCAAAGAGCAATATCTGTCAGAAATTGTCATGGAAAGGATGAAGGAAGTGTTTCTCAACCTCAAGCAGGGCACTGGCAATGTCAACACCTACATCAGAAACTTCATGAACCTGTCTCGTTATGGTGGCGATGAGATCTCTGATGACAAGAAGAAGAAAAAGAGGTTTCGGCAAGGCCTCAATGCTTCCATCAAATATGCAATCACTCATGCAAGGCCAGCATCTTTCCTGGAACTTCAGCACACAACTCTGCAGGAAGAAGCAAGTAGGCAAGTGTTTGAGGAGTCAAAGAAACACAGCCGTGATACAGCAAGCTCTTCTGCTATGTCAGCTCCTTCTAAGCGTCGTGTCTGGGTTCCTAACACCCCACCGTCGCTCCCTGCTCCACCAAGACCGTCAAGCTACGCACCAAGGCCACCAAACTCCTTCACTGCGGCACCCAGGGGCTACAACCACAACTACCCTGGAGCGCCTGGCGGACTCCCTGGCTACGTTGCTCCACGTCCACCTGGTGCTTGCTATACTTGTGGAAACACTGGGCATCAGCACTGGAATTGTCCAATGAACAACAAAGCTCTTCCACCACCACCTCCAAGACCTGCGGCAAGTGCTCCTATGATTCGTGCACCTCCACCTCGGGCTCTCAACATCAACACTAAGCCGGGGTCTACGGTTGCTCGTGCCAACTGTGTCAACGCCGCTCAAGTTGAGCATGCACCTGGAGTTGTCATGGTTATGCTTCCTGTTAACTCAGTTCTGGCACGAGTTTTGTTTGATTCTGGTGCTTCGCATTCTTTTGTTTCTCACAAGTTTGCTCATGAGCAAGATCTGGCTATGGTTCCTTTATTACACCGTCTTGTGGTACAATCTCCTGGGTCAAACATGAGGGCTGCTCATATCAGCCATGGCAATCAAATTGAGATTGGTGGTTCTTCTTTTCCGGCTTCCTTAATTGTTCTGGGCAATTCTGATATTGATGTTATCTTGGGCATGGATTGGTTGACAGCAAATGCAGCTGTGATTGATTGTGCTAAACGTTCGGTTTCTCTGAAAATTCCTGAAGGCCATATAGTCTATTCTCCATGTCTGACTCCTGCAATTCAGCTTTATTCTTTGGCGGCTCTGAATGATGATGCTATGGAAGGTATTCAGAGTGTTCCTATAGTTTGTGAGTTTCCAGATGTTTTTCCTGAAGAGTTGCCAGGTATGCCTCCGGATCGTGAGGTTGAGTTTGTCATTGAACTTGAACCTGGTACCGCTCCTATTTCCAAGCGGCCTTATAAAATGGGTCCTGCTGAGATGGCTGAACTTAAACGTCAGTTGGATGAACAAGAGAAGTTGGGTTTCATTCAGCACAGTACTTCTTCCTGGGGTAGTCCAACCATCTTTGTGAAGAAGCGAGACAAGACTAATAGACTTTGTGTTGACTATCGGGCACTCAATGCTAAAACCATCAAGAATAAATATCCCCTTCCGCGGATTAATGATCTCTTCGATCAGCTAGCTGGAGCTATGGTATTCTCTAAGCTTGATTTGAGAAGTGGTTACCATCAAATCAAGATCCGCAAGGAAGATGTTCCTAAAACAGCTTTCACCACCCGCTATGGCCTGTATGAGTACACGGTCATGTCTTTCGGTCTCACCAATGCACCTGCCACCTTCTCGAGGCTTATGAACTCGGTTTTCATGGAATATCTTGATAAGTTCGTTGTGGTCTATCTAGATGACATTCTAGTCTATTCTAAGTCAAAAGAAGAACATGAAGAACACCTTCGTTGTGTCCTAAACAAGCTTCGTGAGAACCGCCTGTATGCAAAGTTCTCCAAGTGTGAATTCTGGCTGCCTCAAGTCACCTACCTTGGTCACGTCATCTCTGCCAAGGGCATTGCCGTCAACCTAGAAACTATTAAGACAATTATGGACTGGCTTCCACCCATAAATGTCAAAGAAGTCCGGAGTTTCCTTGGCTTGGCCAGTTACTGTCGGCGATTTGTTCAAAACTTCTCAAAGATTGCGAAGCCTCTTACCGATCTCCTCAAGAAAGGCAAGAAATATCTTTGGACTCCTGCATGTCAAGCAAGCTTTGAAACACTCAAAGAGAAGCTCACTTCCACACCAGTCTTGGTTCCTCCAGATACATCAAAGCCTTTCTAGATTTTCTGTGATGCTTCATTGCAAGGATTGGGTGCGGTCCTTATGCAAGAAAAGCAAGTTGTTGCTTATGCATCTCGTCAGTTGAAGACGCATGAGATCAACTATCCTACACATGACCTCGAACTTGCAGCAGTTGTCTTTGCTCTGAAAGTATGGAGGCATTACTTGCTTGGCAACCGTTGTGAGATCTTTTCTGATCACAAGAGTCTGAAGTATATATTCACACAGCCTGATCTCAACCTTCGTCAGAGGAGGTGGATTGAAACAATCAATGATTTTGATTTGACCATCAACTACACTCCGGGCAAAGCCAATGTCATGGCAGATGCTCTCAGCCAAAAAGCTTATGTCAACAATCTCATGGTGGAAGAACAACAACCTCTCTTGTGCGAGGAATTCCGCAAGCTCAACCTTGAAATTGTGGATCAAGGTTATCTTCTGAACCTTCTAGCAACACCTCTCTTAGAAGAAAAGGTCCGTTCCATTCAGCTTGGGGTTCCTTACACTAAAAAGATCATCTCCAACATTCAACTTCCGAAGTACGAGTCTTTCCACGTAGATGACCAAGGCACTCTTTTCTTTGAACACCGGATGTTTGTTCCGAACTACCCAGGTTTAAGAGAGCAAGTTCTCAAGGAGGCGCATGATTCTGTTCTTTCTATCCACCCTGGAAGGACTAAGATGTACATGGACTTGAAAACACAATATTGGTGGCCTGGTTTGAAACGATATTGTGCCAAGTATGTCTCAGAGTGTGATGTTTGTCGCAGAGTTAAAGCTGTCCATCAGAAACCTTCCGGTCTTCTACAGCCATTGAAGCCTCCGGAATGGAAATAGGAGAAAGTAGAGATGGACTTCATCACTGGTTTTCCAAGGTCGCAGAAAGGCAACAATGCAATCTTTGTTGTCATTGACAGGCTTTCCAAAGTAGCTCACTTCTTTCCAGTCAAGGAAAAAATTTCTGCAATTCAGTTGGCTGAGCTCTATATCAACAGAATTGTCTCTCTGTATGGAGTTCCTCTTGAAATCAGCTCAGACCGTGGAAGCATCTTCACTTCCAAGTTCTGGAGAAGTTTCCAAAATGCTTTGGGAACAAAACTAAACTTCAGCACAGCTTACCACCCTCAGTCGCAAGGACAAGTTGAAAGGATCAATCAGATTCTGGAAGATATGCTCCGTGCTTGCGTTATCTCTTTCGGCATGAAGTGGGAAGAATGTCTTCCTTATGCTGAATTCTCTTACAACAACAGCTTCCAGAAAAGTCTAAAGATGGCACCATTTGAGGCTCTCTATGGTCGCAAGTGCAGAACTCTGATGGTTGGTCAGGTGCAGGTGAAAGAATATTGTTTGGCCCCGACATTGTAACTCAAGCGGAGGAGAAAGTTCACATCATTCTTGAAAATCTGAAGATTGCTCAAAGTCGCCAGAAGAGAAATTATGACAGAAAGCACACGGACATGGAGTATGTCCTTGGTGATCTCGTTTACCTTCGTGTCACTCCCATCAGAGGCACGCATCGCTTTGGTATCAAAGGAAAGCTGGCTCCTAGATACATCGGTCCTTTCAAAATTCGT
The DNA here is from genome assembly GCA_910589775.1 of Avena eriantha. Taxonomy (NCBI): domain Eukaryota; kingdom Viridiplantae; phylum Streptophyta; class Magnoliopsida; order Poales; family Poaceae; genus Avena; species Avena eriantha. Next base: position 261,091,202 of record OU342745.1, on the reverse strand, counting down.
GGAAGAAGAGGAGAAGTTGCTTATGCTTTTGAGCTCCCTGAACAACTCAAAGTCCATGATGTTTTCCACATCTCTCAACTCAAGAAGTGCTTCAAGGATCCCGGCAGGACCGTGGACCATGAACTCATTAATCTCCAAGAAGATCTGTCTTATCAAGAACACCCCACAAAAATTCTTGAAGTCGCAGAAAGAAGGACTCGCAACAAGTCCATCAAGTTCTGCAAGGTGTAGTGGTCGCACCATTCCGTTGATGAAGCCACCTGGGAACGTGAAGATGAGCTCCGTGCCAAGTATCCTACCCTCTTTGAGTCTTCTTCTTCCTAGAATCTCGGGGCGAGATTCCTGTTTAGTGGGGGAGAGTTGTAGCACCCCAATTGTCTAACAATTGTAATGCTACTTGTCCTAGTAAGATATTGGCTACTTCATAGATATTATTGTTGCATCATAATTATATCATGCTCATGTCATCATGCCACCTTGCATTTGAGCATCATATAAAACCCTCTTTCTTTTGGTTTTTCTCTCATATGCATTATTAATTGTATTTGCCTCTTGATATTGTATTTTGATATTGATATATTGTCTAAATGCCCAAGTTGAGTTGGGGGCATATCTCTTATTTCATTTCCATCACCTTTCTTTTCCATCACTTTATAATCCCACCATCCCATTAACCATGAGCTTGTTTCTCTTTCTTTGTTACTTAATTCTAGCTCATGTAGTTTGGGGTGGATTAAATCCTCTAAATTCTTGTGCTTGGTTTTATCTCCACTTTTGGATATGCATAGAGTAATGCCATAATATTATTATTGTTGTCACAAAATAAATAATGGCATTATTATTTTGCATGGGCCATGCACAATTCTTCACCACCTTTTCTCTCCATTGGTTTTTCTTTGGATTTAATGGATCCTATCTTGGGAGGCCATCTTCTACCATTCCACCATCCCCATACTCCTATCCACCTCTTATCCTCTTATTTTATTTTCTCCATGCACTAACCATATGTGGCCTTTTTCCACCTAATTCTTTTCTTCCTCCTTCTTTCTTGTTTCACTTCCACACTAGCTCATGCAAGATCAAGCTTCATTTTTCCTCTTGGGTTGGCCTCATAAACCAAATTAAATTCTAAATATCTAAAACCACCTAATCTAGCTATTTTCTCTCTCTCTCTAATTTCTCCTAAACCCTAACCTACTCCCAACTCTCTCTCTTACTCTCCCTCTCTCTCTAACCTGCTGAGCACCACCTGGCCACCCTCTCCCTGGCCCACACCCAGCCACCCTAACCCTAGCCCATGCCCTAACCCGAGCTCCATCTAACCCTAGCCCGAGCTAGCCTCCCCTCCTCTCTTTCTTTCTCTACCGCCATGCTGGCCCCACCTTGCAGCCGTCCGCCGCCCTGGCCCAACTGCAGCCCCTCCCCGCCGTGCCTACCAGCCCAAGGGCGAGCCCCAGCTCAAGCCGGCACGTGAGAGAGGAGAGAAAAGGTGGCACCGAGGCCACCTTTATCTCTGCCGTGCCCCAGCTGCCCTCCTCCCTCTCTCCCTTCTTTTCCTCCCTCCCCACGTCTCTCTGGCCTCGCCCAGATCTGGCCCGAGCCGCCCCCGTCTTCTCCTTCTTCCTCCCTGACGACAGCGCCTGCCGCCGCCCGCCGCCAGTTCCATCTCGTCCCCGTCGATCCTGCCGTGTAGCTCGACCTGGAGGTGGCCTGGGAGCTCATGGACGTTCCCCTGCGACGCCCTGTCCACGCCAGCACGAAGGAGCAAGCCCCAGCACCGCCAGATCCTCGTCGTCCTCCGAAACCCTAGCCCGCCGGAGCGTCTGCGTCGTCGACAATCCGCCGCGCCCCCGTCCAATCCAACCACACCAGGAAAACCACGGTGAGCATCTCCTTCTCCCTGACAACCTCCTCTTCTCCGTCGCCGTCTAGCGCCGCCGACCGTTTTGTCGAGCGCTCTCAGTGCGCGCTGTTCGCCGGCATCTGCAGCCTTCCCGCGCCGCGCCACACCCCATCTAGCCGGCGCCCACCTCCCTGTCAACTACCTGAGCCAGCCGCACCGGTTCGCACCCTCCGCGCGCACGCCCGCGTCCCGGGATCGATCCCCGCTCGCGCCGCGCGCCGGATTTCCTCGCCAGACGAAGGAAAACGAAGAACGGTACGGGCGCGTGGTCGTCTTACAAAAAGCCCCCCACCTTTTTGATTCCGGCAACCCGCGCTCCTAGTGACCCCACCAGTCAGCCGCGTTGACACTTTTGCTGAAAACCCCTCAGCTTTTCCTGGCCGCAACCCGCGCTCCAGCCCCCAGCCCCACCTGTCAGCCCCTGTCTCCCTCACCCCCTTACCGCTGTCACGTGGGCCACGCCAGTTGGCCCACCCCGCAGTCACAGTGGCTAGCCAGACCCATGGTGACAAAAGTTTTCCCCGCGTGTGGTCCAGTCAGCACAAAGGCCCACCTGTCAGTGTCTGGGGTTGATTTTGCCTGGGTGAGAAAAGTATTTCCCTGAGTCTGTTTTTATTTGAATCTTTTCCAAATTTATTTAAATTCAAATTCAATTCAGATTCATATAATTTTTAAAATACAAATCCAAATTTGACAAATAATATGTCTAAATCGAGCGCGACGAGGCCATTCTATTTATGCAGTCCTTGTTCTGAATTGAAGCATGCACCATGTTGTCATTTAAAATCTGAACTGCTTATGGCAATAAAACTTGGTCAAATGAATAATAAAATGCTACTTTAATACCATGTAATTGTGCATCATTCATCATGGCATGCTTGGTTGCTTGTTGCATTTCAATTCATATGCTTGCGCACTTTATTTATGTTGGCCCTTGTTTGTTTGGTTCTTCTTCGAATAGACGCCCAGCAGGAGAATTACCAGGAATCACAGGAGTACTACCCAGATCCATCTCTCGCTTCAACTGAGCTGCCAGGCAAGCACTACCACATGCTTGCATACATACAGTACCTATTGCCTCTGTCTTATTCTTGCATCATTGAGTCGCAATTGCATTAAATTGAATCCCAAGTACTGCATAGCCTTTACTTTTAAACCACACCAAGCTTGTTCCGCCTCGGAGCCGGCCAACTTCGTTGCGGGTAGCTTAATGGGGTGGCCCCCTGAAATATTTCTGAATCCTGTGATTGCTTTGTCGTGAATGCCTCGTTGGGTTTTGATTTGGTTTTTCCGAGGTTGATCGAGTGTGTGTTGCTATTCGTGCACCCCTGCAGGGTAAATCTTTCTGAAAGACGTGTCCGCGGTTATGGACGACTTGGAGCACAGTTTCTCGATCATAGACAAGTATAACTAAAGTACCGCTTTTAAATTGACTAAGTACTTGACTAGTAAATAGTGCAATACTCATGGAATGGTTAATAAAACTGCCAACGGATGATGGGGGTTGTTCGTCCGCTTCCCTCGTTGGTAAGCGAGGAGGAGGATGGATCTGTTAATTATACTGTTATAACTGTTGTTCTTAATTCACGGACTTCCGTCTATCATTGGTTAGGCGGGAGGTTAGCGAGTCTCTATAGAATTGTTAGGTATTATCTTTTGCTGCAATTGCGTCACCCCAGGTTGTGTCCCCTTTAGTGGCATAAAGACTTGCTGAGTACCCCTAGGGTCTCACACGATAAATTGTTTGATTCAGATGAACAGGTGTACCTGCAAGATGGACACTGGGTGGAAGAGACAGATGATGTTGGCAACGATCATTCGGTGTAGAGATTCTGGGAACGGGGATCCGTGTGATCTGTGGGCGGGATGTGTTTATTATGGGGCATCTTATGCCAATTTGCTTCTTATCCGTACTCGGATCTTGTTTTCCGCTTCCGCCTGATACTCTGATGTGTGAAGTATGAGGAGCTATCCGAAATTATTATATCTATCTAGGACATTTGGATCTTGCCGTATGGCGTTGCAATATTTCTATTTCTTTTAGATGGAATGGCTCTGAGGACTGTTGTATGTGGCTTGCATACATACTCATTTGTGTATGTAGTTGATCCCTTCGTCTGCCGATCACGCTGCTCGTTCTTGTCCCGTTGTCTGAAAGTGGTTAGGACGGCCGGAAGGTCTACCGTGAGTGGCCCTGGGCCCCACCGTACTATTTTAACCATTTTCGTTCATCCAGGCATTAACTAAGAGCGTAATTCACTGAGGTAGTTACAATAGTGGGTTCATGAAGGAAATATGCCCTAGAGGCAATCATAGAGATGATTGTATTTCATGTGTATCCATGAGTTATTATAATGTTCCTTGAATATCCATATACCAGGCAACTTGTATTGATTGGCAATTATGTGAATTGTTTGTGAAACTCTTTACTTGTATGGTTATCTAATAATTGTCCCTAGTCGGAGTTCATGCGAGGACACACGTGAATATTAGACTAGCACATCGATTGGTTAATGACTATGTTTCGCAAGTCATTGACATGGAGATGTCAAACCAATGATGTGGACACATGTTATGAACATGGGGTTGGACTGACCCAACATGAGACTAGCAATAATACTTGCAGCTCTCTCTACACATCGTGTACGTTTTGTCCTTAGACCTGAGATTGTCGCATGTACTTGAGATGTGGATCGACCTACTTTGGGGCTATCAAACACTACTCCGTAACTGGGTAGTTATAAAGGTAGCTTTCGGGTTTGTCCTGATACATGCTGCAAGGCATCGGTCAATCAAGATGGGATTTGCCCCTCTCTACTTGAGAGAGATATCTCTGGGCCCCTCGAGTGATCGGATCCAGAAATGCATGGCCGTGCTACATATGGTTAAGAGTTAACCTAGTAAAGGGATTCTGAATCACAGTATCGAGAAAGAGAGGTCAGCTTAGAGCTAGACCAAATATCGTGAGGCAAAGGGAAATACATGTACTCAACCTTGTGATGGTTCGTCCGAATGATCTTTATATGCGTTTAGGAGTTGGCACGTCTTGCTAGAGGCCGCTACCAACTATTGACGGAGTAAGTGTACTCGCGTCATGTCTATACGTGTATGAACCTATAGGGTCACACACTTTAGGGGCTGGAAGCCTAATGAGGATTGGATCCGAATTAGACCAGGCTTAGGCTGCTAATGGGCTGCTAATGTAGAAGCCCACCAGGGATGCCTATATAAGAGGGAGTAAGGCGAGCTGAAAAGGAGAGAGCATTCCACCCAGCCGCCACTCCTCTTCCGCCTGTGTTGCACGCGCAGACCTAGCAGTCTGGCGTGTGACGACTTCCACTCCGGACGTGTGGATACCTCGGAGGTGCTGCATCTGTAGCACTTGGACGAGCCGCGCAAAGGGGAGCTGCTCGTGGGACGAGGACGAGGAGGAGACGTAGAACATCTACACTGCCGCAACGTGCTTCATCGAGTTCCGCACCTGCGCGTCTAGCGGTAATCCCGTGATCTATGACAATAGTATTCCTGGTTGACGCGGTAGAAATTTTTGATTTTACGCTAGTGTAGCCTACCCGTTACCCTTCAGTTCATGCCTCAGGTAATCTGGGGAAGTGACAGAAATCTCTAAGGTACTAGATGTGCTGTTGCTACTAGGGAGAAAACAACAATCCTTTGTTCATAGAACAATCGTATTTTTTACTTTACACGCAGTTCGTAAAGCAATAATCTATTGCTTGCAACTTAATACTGGAGGGGGTTCGCATGATAACCTGAAGGTGGATTATTAGTCATAGATGCAGTTGGATGGCGGTCTGTGTATTATGTTGTAATGCCCAATCAAGTCTTAGAGGAGTCAAGATGATTAGTATATGCATGTATTGCTTTCTCGGTGTTTGTCAATTGCCCCATTGTAATTTGTTCACCCAGCATGTTGTCTATCTAAGGAGAGCCACCTCTAGTGAACTATGGATCCTGGTCCTTTTACTGTACATACAATCTACAATCTTTTACTACTGTGTGTTTACTTTCTGCAAACTTTTACTTCTTTCCATTCAATACGTTTAATCCTTTGTTTTCCGCAAAACATGGTGAGATTGACAACCGCATCGCAAGTTGGGGACAAAGTTCTGTGGTTGTGTTGTGCAGGTCTCCTCGTTGCTACTAGCACCGGTAGTGCGCCCTGCCAAAGCTCAGCTAGTAACACCTTTGGGGTGTTTCCTTGCTCCTACTGGTTCGATTAAACCTTGGTTTCATAACTGAGGGAAAACTTACTGCTGTGCTCATCATACCTTCCTCTTGGGGTTCCAACGAGCTCTACATCAACTACGAGTCAGCACTCGCCTAGGGTCACCCAATACACAGAAGCCGAAGTGCAAGAAGCCCGGCAAAATGATGTTGATCTACTGGAAGAAGTGAGAGAATTGGCATTGTCCAGATCCGCTATATATTAGCAAAATCTCTGATGCTATCATAGCCGGAAAGTAAACCCCCGAGTTTTCTAGGAAGGTGATCTGGTACTCCGGTTGGTACAACATACTGCTGGCATGGATAAATTATCCCCCCATGGGAAGGGCCATTCATTGTGAGCAAAGCATTGCACAATGATTCTTATTATCTTATCAATGCAAAACCACAGGAGAAGAAATAGGCGGACAGGTCCGGCGAGGAATCTAAGCGTCCATGGAATGTAGCTCTACTTCGTCCTTTCTACACTTAGCAGAGAAGTGTATGTATCTGAGTCTCTCATATGTCGGTATGTATGCCGACAATGAGCTTATCAATGAAAAGTTGGCACCTCGAGCAGTAACTCGGGGACTGCCTTAATAATATTTGTTGTATTCTGTATTTATTATTTATATGTCAGCTGGCGCAAGTTGCTTCTACCTATGCCAGATTAGTAGTGTGTGATCACCAAAAACCCAACTCTTCGACTCACTGGTGTCCAACAAGATTTGGCTTCATGGCAAGCAAGAGAACAAGTTTGGAATTGTGTAGCACACGAAAATCCTCTAAGGAAAGGAACTTAATCGACCCGACGTTTATTTTTCATACTAACCTTAGGCTTATTTTATGTTTACTACGCTGAATTATTTTGAGCTAATCCTAAAGTTTCCAAGTATTGTTAAGTCAATTTTTGAAACTCGGACTCGTAAGTCATAAAACCGAACCAAGGTGGACACGAGCCGAGCCAAGAAATTGAAGAAACAAGGAAATGAAACTCGGGGACTACGCCCAAGTTAATCCGGCATAAAAACTTAGTAGCAAAATATCACTTAAGTGCTTAATACAATTGCACCCAGCATACCGGGGATCTGATAAACTTTAAAGTGTTTTCGCTCAAGGAGCAGCGGGAGGAGGTAATTTGGCGCCAGCGGGTGCAGCTCCAGCTTCGGCTTCAACGTCATCTTCATCTTCCTTGACATCCGAAGCTTCGTCCCCTTCGTCCTCACCCGAATCATCTTTGGCATTTTCATCGTCGGCAGCGCCAAGGAAGCTTGGTCCCTTGTTCCATTGATGAATGGGGGCATATTCAATGAGGCTATGGGCACAAGCCTTGCGCCGAGCTATCCACTCCAGGTCGCTGGACCACCTGGATCTGGTGCGCATGCGCGCAAGGAGGTGGAGGTCGATCTTCTCATACCACGTAAGAACGTAGTGGAGAACGATTTCAGCCCCGGCGCGTCTAGCAGATTCCCTCCAAAGGTCAAGTTGGGTTTCGTAGTCCATTCACTTGGTGATGAGAGCTTCGGTCCCTTCTGGGGTATCTTCATCAGGCCAAAAGGCATTAAAGATCCGGATTGCCACATCAAGAATGTCCTTGCCATAATTCTTCACAATTTCGACGCGAGAGGACAAGCTGACCAGCAGGTCCTCCATGTCATAAGGAATTTCTCCAGTGCCAGGAGCAATTGGGGTACCCCTCTGCTGGCGGAACTTGGTAACGGCAGTGGTTGCAATGGCATTGCCCTCCGGAAATTTGTCTGAAAACAAGACAAGTGAAATAAGTAAAAGAGGTTGACCTGGAGAAATTCTTGCCGGATGAAGGAAAAGAACTTACGAGAAATGTGGCTGTGGATCCGAGTCAGCTCCTTGGTATAGTCATCATGTCTTTTCCGGAGTTGCGCAAGCCCAGTGTCCGCCGACTCAAGCTTAACGTCGGCTTCCTTAAGAAGTTCTTGGTCCTTGGCGATCTAGAGGTTGAGGCGCTCTCGTTCTTCTGTAAAGTCTTGGCCTGCTTTCTCCAGTTCGGACTTATGCTGCGCCTTGAGCTTCTTCATGTCTGCCTTAAGCTTGGCAATTTCTTCATCTTTGGTCTGGAGGAGGGCAAGCTCGTCGTCCTTCTTCTTGAGTTTAGCTTGGTGTTGCCCTGCTTGTTCGAGAAAATGCAGCATCATGTCAGGCACGGGCACAATATCTTCAAGAGAGGCTGAAATAGTTTGTTGACCCGGCAAAGACGAGGTATGAATATTTGCCGAGCCAAGGAGAAAAGGAGATAGAAAGCAGAGCAAGGTGGACCAAGATTAACTTACCCTTTATCTGGTCCAAGTTTTTCCTCATGAGGATATTCTCAGCCTCCACTCCAGATGCGAAATCCGTATGATGGATTAGTTCGGCGGAAAAAGACGAAGAGAAATAGAAAATTGTCAAGGAGAAAACTTACCCCTTTTATCGTGTTCGGCGAGAAGCGCAGTATGTTTCGCGTGCAGCATCTTGTGAGTATCCAAAAGACGCTGAAACTCAGCGCTCCGGCGATTGGTGGTCACCTGAAAAGAGTAAAAAAGGACAGCTTAGTCTTGCGCACATTCGAGGTGTTCAAAATCCGGGCCAAGCAGAACTTAACCCGGCTCTAGGTGTGTGCATATTCGAAGTGTACAAAATTCGGGCCAAGTGGAACTTAACCCGGCTCTAGGTGTGTGCATATTCGAAGTGTACAAAATCCGGGCCAAGTGGAACTTAACCCGGCTCTAGGTGTGTGCATATTCAAAGTGTACAAAATCCGGGCCAAGTGGAACTTAACCCGGCTCTAGGTATGTGCATATTCGAAGTGTACAAAATCCGGGCCAAGTGGAACTTAACCCGGCTCAAGGTGTGTGCATATTCGAGGTGTACAAAATCTAGGCCAAGCAGAACTTAACCTGGCTCTAGGTGTGTGCATATTCGAAGTGTACAAAATCCGGGCCAAGTGGAACTTAACCCGGCTCTAGGTGTGTGCATATTCGAAGTGTACAAGATCCGGGCCACATGGAACTTAACCCAGCTCTAGGTGTGTGCATATTCGAAGTTATTAAGGTGCTACGTTAGTTCTCTAAGGAGCATCCGGCCGAGTAACAAGTTACTCCCCCGGAGGCTCAAGGACTAATGGCTATGTCACTAAATGCTAAGGAAAAGGCGAACTCCATCATCCGACCTGCAAGGTTGATTGCCTTGGCAGCGGTATTCATCTGGGCAGCAAACTTAGCGGGCCCGAATTTCTCCGGGAGATCATCATTGTGGACGACCTCCGCCTTGTTCCAGTTATTTACGAACTCGATCAAGGTCAGAGGGTATCGTTCGCCGCTGAGCATGTGGGGTGCAACTAGACCGTTAGCATGGGCTTCCCTCCTCTCAACCTGGGCAATGGCGGGGCTGGTGTGCAAAACGAGTTGCGCATCAGCTGGCTCGGCAGGGCCGTCCTTCGGCGGTGGAGTCTTTTTTGGGAGCATGGACGCAAGTGTGCGCTGTCCAGCCTCGATTGACGCTGCCCTGGTGGCGTCAGGAGCCTTTTTGCCCTTGGGTTGCTATTGTGAGGTGGAAGTTGCTACGGCGGATTTTCCCTTGGGTGCTGCCTTGGTGCTTTCCTTGGTGCTTCTGGTGCCTTCTCGCCGAGTCTTGGAAGACTCGGATGAGGCGGAGGGGCTTGGCGCTGTTGCTGGTGCCTTCGTTGTTGCTGCTTGTGCTGGAGCTGATGCTGGTACTGATTTTTGTTTTGGCGGAGGTGCTGTGGGTATCTCGGATGAAGCTGGTTGCGGTGAAGCCGAAGTGGTGGTTGCCACTTCCTCGGCAAAGCCAATTTCCCCTGCTCCGAGGTTGCCCTCCTCTTGACGAGGTGGGCTAGAACCCGGAGCAGCCGCTGAACCCTCCTGAATGGGGCTCAACGGGCGTGAATCGTCGCCACGAGGGGGAGAAGAGCTATGCCGGAGCGGTGAAGCAATGTCGGATCCACTTTGAGGGACCTCCACCGCGGCCCTGCCGAATCAAATCATGAATGATGAGAAACTATAACAAAGGAAGAGCAAGTGAATAGCAAAAGGATAAGTGACTTACTCATCCGAGGTCAAAGGGTCCTTAGGCTTCCGAACCCTCCGAGTTATGGCCTTGTTTGTAGGCTTGGTGGAAGTTTTGTCCGCGGACTTCTTTCGCCATTTAGCTGGCTGAGAAGGTCCGGAGGAAGAAGCAGATGCGGCTCCCCTCTTCTTCGGTGCGACCAGGACAGGCTCACCCGTGGCAAGGGGAGGATCTTCATGGATCTGCCCACCAGGGTTAGCTGATGCTAGAAAAGCATAAGAAAGGGGGACAGCGTCAAATGCCTCCATCACCTCAACGTCCGAATCATCTTCATCCTCGGGCCAATGTCTAATGGAAGAGAGTTTACCGGTGTGTCGCTTGGTCGCGTCAGCCGTCGGCAGGAACATCTCCTGATCCGGTTCCTCCTCGTCCGAGGTATCATGATCAGCCGCCCATTTGAGAGAAGGCTCAGTGCCATCCTCAATGGTTTGCTGAAGAAACATCTAAGTGAAAGAAAAGGCAACAGGATTAAACCTACAACAAAAACCGACATATAATTTAATTCGGAAAAGGTTTGGGGCACGAAACTTACCGCAGGGGGAAGCCTATCTCGGCAGAAGTGCTCGATCCCCCACATCCACTCAGAAGAGAAGTCCTTGTGGGTGGTGAAGAGGGCCTTGACCTGGCAGTAGATCTCGGTGTTGCTCAACTCGAATGAGGAGGTCCGGTTGGGGTCACGACCCCAGCTCATGTGACAGAGTTTATGCGTGCGTTTCTGGAGGGGGAGATCCGGTTGCGGATAAATGTGATCATTGCGTCCTCATTGCGCAATCCAAGATCCTTCAACTCCTGGAACCTCTTGTTGACTTGGTTCGCCAGGATAGTGGGCTTCTTGGGGATCTTGTCCCACGGATCCGGATTAGGAGGACCCGGAGCATAGGGGCGCAGCCGGATCAGATCCTCAGATGTACTGTTCCGGACATAAAAGAAGGTTCGGGCCCATCCCTTGCAAGAGTCAAGCGCCGTGACTCGGGGGAAGATTGACTGTTTCCTAGGAGAAATGGAGGCTACGCCGAATTGCGTGAGCTGCTTGTCCTCCGGATTAAGCTGTATGTTCGGAATCACGTTCCGGCAGAGGCCAAAGAACCGGATCCAGAGCTCCTTCGTGGGCCATAGTCCGGCGTAGCCCTCAATGGTGGAAGCAAAGGCGGAGAGAGAGGTGATGGCGTTAACCGGAAGATGGTGCGGCTGAAGCTCATACGTGTTGAGCCAGTCGTGGAAAAAATCGCTAACCGGGAGACCGAACCCACGTTGGAAGTGAGAGAGGAATACCACATACTCACCCGGATTAGGGGAGGGGGCAAGCTCCGCAGCGGCGAGGCGTGCGGTGACGCCCTCCGGGATACGCCGGGTGCGATACAGCTAGTCAAGGTTATCCTGGCAAACCTAGGACCCAGCCCAGGCGTTCGCAGTGTCCTCCTCCATTTCCTGCTCCGCGTCAGCGAGCTCCTCCTCTGTCATCTCAAGGTCACTATCCTCACTGGCGCTAGTGGCAGTGTGGGGCAGTGGCCTGGACTGACGAGGACCCGTGGTGGAGGAGATGCGCGGAGGAGACGGAGACGCTGGTGCGCGACGAAGCGGTGCGACGACGGCGCGGCTAAGCAGATGCGGTGGCGGCGGCGCTGTCGTTGGAGAGGAAGAAGAAGAAGAGGCAGAGGGGCGTGGAAGTGGGGAAAAGACCCAAGGGGCGCGCCCCTCCCCTATTTAACCACACCCTTGAGGGGTAGTGGGATCGCGCAGTGCGGACGGGCCACACGGTGTGGCTGTGTACAACCCGGATCGACCAATCAGCGACGAGCCACAGGAAGGGCCACAGGGCGCAGCGGATCCCACGACGCGACGTTATGATACAGTTAACAAGGAGGCAGGCACGATGTGACGTGTGCTACAGTAAATTCTGACAATAACTGCGGCGGTTACTGTCGCGGCCCTTAAAATGAGGCAAAGTAATGATTAGCCTCCACGTGGGGAAACGTACAAGATAAGGAAGAGTGACCCGGATGGGTATGAGGTGACCTGACCAGCGAGTGAAAACTCGGAATGTGCCAAGGGAAAGTAAACCTATCAAATTCGGACTATGAGGTAACTTGAAAAAGAAACGAAAGGCTCGGTAAAATTGAACCTGCTGTGGCCTTAGCGGCTAAGGCTGCTAAGACCGCACCAGCTTCGGGGAGTAATATTGGGGGGATACCGCCGGGAAGGGTCACGCCGGGGTATAAAGGCCGAGTTAGCCGATGTACGGCAAGGTCAAAGCAAGTGCTGGCCAAGTCACCTCAAGGCAGGCCGAATCACGGAGTAACCCGGACCAGGGGATGTCCACCTAACTAGGTCTCAACCGACTTATGTCGTATGTCGGTAAGATGTATCTAATTAATATGCAGGTACAGGTGAGGCCGGATCAACTAGGTACGATCTGGGTTATATCAAGCTTGCAAGAGAAGGAAGGTATCTCACTGGTCAAAGGGTGACCACTGTACGCAGAGCGTGAGCGAAGCGGACAGAGGCCAGGACCACCGAGGCGTGGCCGACAAAGGTGACGATGCCTATGTCGGATGATGCAGGCGTCGCAGAGGCTCACGTAGCCTCTGCATGGATGACGCTGGGCAAAAGTGACCCAGTCGGCTTACTATTTTGGGAGGAGGCATATTCCACGGAATATGCCTCCACGTATGCCCTAATTGGAGACCTAGCCACCCCTAAATAAGGAGGACTAGGGCCTCTGTAGAAGGGGTTGGTCTTAACTGGGTTGATCTCAAGTGTTTTGTGATTTACTAGTGTGTTCCTGAGGGCTAGCTAGTGTGGAGAGTAAGAGAGTTCTTCTTCCTCCTCTCCCCAATACAGCTCAAGGAGCACTTGTACATTGTGGAAGTGAATCGAATACAAAGCAAACGTGTGTGGAATCACCACACTATCCCTCCCTGGATTCCCCTAGTGCATTTAGTCCCCACCTTTAGCCTATCCATGGCATCTGTCGTGACACCACCACGACACGGGTTAAGTTCCACTTGACCCGGATCTTGTAGACTTTGAATATCCACACACCTAGAGCCGGGTTAAGTTCCACTTGGCCTAGATCTTGTATACTTCGAATTATTTTCTCTTTACCAGTGAACTAACTTTGGCTTGTTTTTCAGATCACCAAGAACCACCGAACTGCTGAGTTCCAGCGCTTGCTGGACTCATACAAAGATCTGCGTGCCAAATACGGCAAGTTGTTGGCTAATCACCAGAAGAAGGGTAAGTTCTTTCACCTAAGCCCTTTTTATTCACATCCATTCGAGTTATTCACTATCCGTATTAACTTATTATCCGAGTTATGCAGCCGAGGTCGAGGCTAAAAATGTCATCATGCGCAAGAATCTGGTTGAAATCCAAGGTAACTTGACTTGTTCCTTTAGCTAGTGCGTGCTCTTTCCTCGACCCGGTAGATATTTCTACCTCGGTTCTTCCGGGTCAACTCACTATTGCAGCTACATTTGAAGATAGCGTGCCCATTCCTGATATGATGACACATTTTCTCGAACAAGCAAGGAAGCACCATGATGAGTTGAAGAACAAGGATGATGAGATAGCTCAGCTGCGCCTCAAAGACTCGGAGATTACTTGGCTGAACGCCGAAATCCAAAGGCTCAAGGACCTTCATAAATCTGAGCTGGATAAGGCTGATCAGGAGTTCGCCGAGGAAAAGGAGTGCTTGGCCACTCAAATATCCAAGGATAAGGACTTGCTGCAGGAAGCCGATGTAAAACTTACATTGGTGACGTCTGAATATGAGAAACACTAGGCCAGCAGCACGAATGTGTATGCCGAGCTTACTCGCATCCTCCTCCAGATTTCCCATGAGTTCCCTTCCTCTTTTCCATTCTTATTTCTCCAGATTAGTTGTTCTTGCTTGTTGACGTCCCTCATTCTGTTCGCAGGCAAGTTCCTAGAAAGCGACTCTATTGCTTCTGGTGAAGTGGCCAGTTCTCGCCAGTAGCGGGGTATTCCAACAGGTCCTGCCGCCGGGTCAATCACTTATGACACGGAGGATCTGCTGGTGATCCTCGCTGCTCGCATGGAACTGGTGAAGAACTATGGCGCAGACATAATGCCGGCAGCGGTGTGGATGTTTAATTCTCTCTGGCCCACTGAGCTCACCCCCAAGGGAAGCGCTGCTTTTATAGCAAAGTTGATGGAGTGCGAAACTCAGGTGCACCTTTGGCAGGAATCTACTGCGCGAGCCGGAGCTGATAAAGCACTGCAGTTCATTCTCTCACGGTATGAAGGGATAGACTTGGGGCTGCTTGACCGTATGCGCACCGGATCGAAGTGGTCCAATCCGGAGTGTGTCTCTCAACACAAAACCTACGCCAACAGGCTCATCCAATATTCCTTCTGCCACGCTTGGAATGAGGGTCCGAGCTACCTGGATGTAATCGATGATGCCTACGTTTCTGAGGGCGCGGAGGACGAGGAAGGTGAGGATGAGGCCTTCTAACTTGGCGACAATGCCAAAGATTCGTAAGATGAGGAGGCCAATCCCGAAGATGAGTCCGAGGCTAGCGCCCTGCCCCCAGATGCCGAAGTACCTCCTCCGTTGGCCGATGATTCGGCTTCTGCTGCTGATCCTTGAGCTTCAAAAACACTCAACAATATTTGTCAGATCCTCAGTATGCCAGGTGAAGTTGTATTTAAGCACCATGGTTTGTTTTGATACCATCATTTTCGTTTTTACTAAGTTTTTATGTTGGATTAACGTGGGCGAAGTCCCCGAGTTTCATTTTCTTGTTCCTCCAATTTTATGGCTCGGCTTGCGTCTACCTTGATTCGGTTTTTTGACTTACGAGGCCGAGGTTCAAAAAATTGTCTTAACAATACTTGAAACTTTGGGACTAGCTCAAAATAATCCGGCAAAAATAAATGAAATAAACATAGGGTTAGTCCAAATAACAAACATCAGCTCGATTAGTTCCCTTTCCTTAGTCAATGTTCATGTGCTTTGCCATTCCAAACTTGTTCTCTTGCTTGCCATGAAGCCAATTCTTGTTGGATAGCAGCAAAGTCAAAGAGTTGGGTTTTTGGTGCTCACACACTACTAATCCGGCTAAGGTATAAGTAATGTAAGCCAGCCGACGTATAAAAACATACAAACAAGAAAAACAATTATTATGGCAGTCCCCGAGTTTCTGCTATGGGTGCCAAAGTTTCATTGATAAGCTCATTGCCGACATACATTCTGACATATGAGTGACTCTGATACATTCACCTCTTTGTTAGGTGTAAAAGGGACAAAGTAGTGCTACATTCCACGGACGCTTAGATTCTTCTCCGGACCTGTCTGCCTTGTTCTTCTCATGTGGTTGTGCATAAATAAGATAGTAGGAATCATTGTGCAAAGCTTTGCTTATAATGAAAGGTCCTTCCCATGGAGGGGATAATTTATGCATGCCTGTAGTGCGCTGCACCAGCCGGAGTACGAGATCACCTTCCCAGAAGACTTGGGGGTTTACTTTCCGGCTATGGTAGCATCGGAGATTTTGCTGATATATGGCGGATCTGGACAAGGCCAGTTCTCTCGCTTCTTCCAGCAGATCAACATCATTTTGCCAGGCTTCACGCACTTCGACTTCTGTGTATTGGGTGACCCTTGGCGAATCATGCTCTATGTCGGCTGGTAATACAGCTTTTGCCCCATATACCCGAAAAAATGGCGTATAGCATGTTGATTGATTCGGAGTTGTTCTTAAAACTCCACAATACCGCTGGTAGTTCTTCTATCCAGCACCCCGCTGATCTTTGCAGCGGCTCTATGAGCCGGGGTTTTATCTCGGACAAAACTAGTCCGTTGGATCTTTCCACTTGCCCGTTCGATGCGGGGTGGGCTACAGAGGCAATATCTAGCCAGATCTGCTTTTCTCGGCAGAACCTCGCAAATGCTCCTTCAGCAAAATTTGTGCCATTATCAGTTATGATACTGTGGGGATAGCCATATCTCAAGATTATGTCCTTGAGGAACATCACTGTTGTTGCCCCATCACATTTCCTGACTGGCTTAACTTCAATCCATTTCATAAATTTGTCCACCATAACTAGGATATGGGTCATTCCTCCCTTTGTCGGTTTAAATGGTCCTATCATATCTAGGCACCACACAGCAAATGGCCATGTAATGGGAATAGTTTTGAGTTCCGACATTGGCATGTGAGTTTTTGTGGCATATCCCTAGCAGCCATTGCATTTCCTCACCAAATCATCTGCTTGTTACAGGGCACTTGGCCAATAAAGTCCATGCCGAAAAGCCTTTGCCACCAAGGCCCTAGAGGATGCGTGATGACCACACTCTCCTTGATGAATATCTCGGAGTATGTCAAGCCCTTCTTCCGGGTCAACGCATTGTTGCAGCACCGTGGTTATGCTTCTTTTGTACAGTTCGGCATTGATGATGGTGTAGGCCTTTGCCCTTCTCTATATTTGCCTTGAGAATACCTCATCATCCGGCAAAGTTCTGTCCTTTAGGAATTCAAATATGGGTTTAGTCCATGTAGGTATAACTCGGATGGGAAAAGGTTCTTCGTCAACCTCCATTGCATCCACCGACATTACTTTGGCCGGACTGAGCGGAACAGTCCCCGGGTTCTGCGTAACAGTCCCCGAGTCTACTGAGGCAGTCCCCGTGTTTGCTGGAGTGCTTCCCCAGTCCATTTCCATCGGAGTAGCTTCAGATCCGCACATTGCCAGGATATATATTGACTCGGATTCTGGCGATGGTGTAATAGATGGTTTTGTTAAGTGCTCCAAGGCAATGCCTGGTGGGATTGGTTGCCAGGATGATCCTAGTTTGGATAATACATCAACTGCCTCATTCTCAATCCGAGGTAGGTGATGGAATTCACACCCCTCGAAGAAACCACTTATCTTCTAGACGTAAGATCTATAAAGTGCCATGTTTGCGTCCAGGGCATCCTAATTGCCAGACACTTGCTGCACCACCAATCCGAATCACCAAAACATAGTATCCGACGTATGCCTACCTCCTTTGCTACCTTGAGCCCATGTACTAGGGCTTCATACTCAGCCACATTGTTTGACGCGCTAAAATGGATCTGGAGGACATATTTCAGTTGTTCCTTCTTGGGTGAGGTAAGCACTACCCGGCCCCCAGTCCTTCCTTTAGCTTTGATCCGTCAAAGTGCATTTGCCAATAATTTGAGTCTGGCAGAGGTGGTTCATACTGCATCTCAGCCCAATCCACAAAGAAATCTACCACTGCTTGTGACTTGATCGCATCCCTTCAATCAAACTGTGGTGCATACGAGGCTAACTCAATTTCCCATTTTGCAATTCGGCCACTAGCATCTTTATTGCCCATAATCTTAGATATGGGTGCTTCACACACCACTTTGATGGGGTGCTCCTCAAAGTAGTGTTTGAGTTTCTTAGCCGATATATATACGCTGTACGCCATCTTTTGATAGTGAGAGTAGTTCTGTTTTGAAGCCGATAATACCTCGCTCAGGTAATACACCGGCCTTTGCACCGACTTTCCTTCCTCTTCACGCTCCACTACGATTACTACACTTACGGCTCGGTTGCTCGTGGCTATATAGAGAAACATTGGCTTCTTGGGTAGTGGCGCGGCTAATATTGGTGTCGTGGACAACATCTTTTTCAACTCATGGAATGCGATATCAGCTTGCGGTGTCCATGTAAATCTATCTGCCTTTTTCATTAACTGGTAGAGGGGCAATGCCTTCTCTCCCAGCTGACTCACAAACCGAATCCACGATGCTAGGCAACCAGTAAACTTCTGCACATTGTTGAGGAACTTTGGCAGTTCCATTCTCTCTATAGCCCGGATTTTCATTGGATTAGCTTCAATACCTCCGCTGGACACAAGAAAACCGAATAATTTTCCCACCGGCACACCAACAGTACATTTTTCCGGGTGAAGCTTCATCCGGAACCATCTTAGGTTTGCGAATGTCTACCAGATATCATCAAGGAGTGTATTGCTTTCCTTAGTTTTTATCACAACATCATCCACATAAACTTGCACATTCTGACCTATTTGGTCACATAAACATTTTTGCATGCAGCATTGGTACGTTGCTCCTGCATTACGTAATCGGAACGGCATAGTGCAATAGCAATAAGCCCCATACGGGGTAATAAACGCAGTTTTTATTTGATCATCTAGATTCAGGGGTATCTGGTGGAAACCAGAATGTGCATCTATGAATGACAATAACTCACACCCCGCAGTTGAATCTATGACTTGACCTATCCTTGGCAATGGAAATGGATCGTTTGGACATGCCTTATTCAGGTTCATGTAATCGATACATGTAACATCCCAAAACTTTAATCCAAGGTTATTAAGATCCAAATCATCAAAATTAGGGGTAACAAAAAAAACTTTTCCAATTAAAATTATTAAAGCATCCATATGTGTGTGCATTTAAAATAGGAGTTGATTTGAGTTGCCTTGTTTAAGTGATCCATTGCTTGTAAAATGATTCTTAGGTGAAATAAACATCATCTAGATCATTCCCAAACAAATCCCAAAGAAAAACAAATCAAAATGAATAAAAGAAGAGAATGGCCATTTGTGCCAAATTAACTACCATGCCTATTTTGGCTATTCCTAGAACTCAAAACCTAATAGAGACAAATGTGGATCTTTACACCCCTTGCTAGTACACATAATGATGTACCAAGTCCCACTTTGTGATCTGCCAAAAACTTTCAAACACTATATTTAACTGGCAATTGAAAATTGAATCTAGTGTATGTCTCAAGATCATCCTATTTCAAAAACCACTCAAACAAGTTCAATTTTCAAAACCTAAGTACCCACAGAGTCTCAAGCTTAATACTAGCACACCCACCAGAAATCTTTTCAAAATTCAAAAGTTTATTTCTTGCGGCCATTTCCACAAACACTTGGCAGGCAAGAATCTAACTCTAATCTTAGCTCACTATTTTGCATAGGGTTTTGCCCCCAAATGATCTCCATTTAATCTCTTTGTCCCTCTTGATCCAACCAGGCCAATTGCACCCCATCCCCTACCCCCTAGCAGCATGGCCATGCCAAGCCGAGCACATGCTCGCCGGCCGATCATGCCATCGCCGCAGCAGACTGTCCCCTCCCTCTCACCATGTCTACGAGCCAGCTCACACCTCACCGCCACCCTCTGTCCCCTCCCCGAGCCAAGCCAGAGCATGGACCACCGCCAATGTGCCGCGCCTAGTGTATCTGCACCATGTTGAGCATGCGCTAGAGCGCCACGCCCGACACGCGTGTAAACGCCGCCCCTCGACCGCAACCCGCGTCCACTGCTCTGCCACGACCCTAGGAGCACGCCAGACATGCCCGTTCGCCGCCCAACGCACCACAGCCACCGCTCTCCATTGAGACCGCCGCCTCTCCTGCTCAGAGCACGCGCACCACCCGACCGCATACCACCGTCCCTAGGCCCGCATTCAATTCATAGAGAACCACCAGGAGACCAGCCACCGTCCCTACCTCGAGCCACGTCGCTAGCACGTTGTGTAGCCCTCGCCGGAGCCGCCCGCCCATGTCTCTCGGTCGCATCGTCGTCCTATAAATAGAGGCCTTCGCCAGCCATTCTCGGCACACCACACACCTCCCCTCACCCCACTGAGCCTTCCCCACTTCTCCCCGAAGCAAGGCGAGCAGTCATTGGCCGGAATTGCACCGGAGCTGGCCGCCTCTGGAGGAGAACGGCCCCGTTGATTTCGACCACCCCCGGAGCTGCCTCGACCGTTCCTGAGTTCGCCGTCGACCACCAGTTCGTTTACCCCCATCACCGTCGTTGCTGGAGCCCTGGTACGCCCCCTAAGCACCCCCACCGAGCCGCTAGGGTTAGAGTTCGCCGACGATAGTTCCGTCGTTGACGACGAGATCCACCCACTGATCCATGTTCTAATCTAACAGCCCACATCGCCCCATACCGCTTCGCGTGTTATGAGCCTCTGACCGGTGGACCCCCTGTCAGTTGAGCCCCGTGCCGCGTAGTGTCACTAGGCAGGCCCGTTAGCTTTCCCGCGCGACCCATTTAGTTTGAATTAGGATTTTTCTAATTTTAGTTAAACCTAGTTATGTCCCCTAGTTTGAAATTCAATTCAGAGGGATTTACAAATCCAAATGGAGTGATTCCAATTTTGTTAGAAAGCTACTGAAAAGATCTACCCAAGCCTGTTGGATTAAATTCAATTAGAGTTAGAGAGCTCTCCTAGTAAAAATAATAATACATAAGCATTTGCACCTTGCAACATTTTTATAAAATCAACCATGAATGCTTTGGAGTTGATTCCAACTCTCAAAAATCAAATTTAACCATATCTATCTGAATATGTAATAATATTAAGGTTTACATGCAGTGAATTTGGACTAGTACCAAAATAATGCTATATAGGCATTTCTAGTCACTTTAAATCATTAAATAATGAACTTAAACCAAAGTAATTATGATCAAACCTTTAAATCACTTTCCCACATGTTAGAATATGTGGTGATGACATGTGTCCACATGATCCCATATTTTTAGTGGTGAATATTAAATCTTGGTTAATTTTTCAATGAGTAGAAATTACTTTTCTAGAATAAAAAGGATGAAACTAGTTAATAGACTTGTGATGCTTGTGGTGATAATAGATCATCAAATGTATGCCTTATAGTGATAATTAGACTAGTTAAGTATTGTTTGGTGATTGTGTACTCCGTATGTATTTATAGACGATAGTACCGACCAAGCTTTCGAGGAGGAGGAGTTCTATCAAGAGGAGGAAGAAAACTTCAACCACTGCACCAACCAAGGCAAGCTAGCACTATCCAAGTTAACCCTTGCAAGTTGTACTTGCAAGCCCCCATTAACAATGCAAGCTAACCCTTGCAATCTAGATAACCCAAGCAAAGATGCTTTAGGCATGCTTTAGTTATACCACTTTGACTATTACCTACCCCAAGTATTATTTTCCAAGCTTTACTTACTTTACTTTACCAAAGTCCTTTACTTGTTTTGAAGGTAGCATAAAGAGTATAAAACTTGGCCTATTTAGATAAACCTTAGATGTCATTCTATGGCATGAGATTGATCCCATCATTTCCACCTTAGTGAACACTCTTAACTTGGTAGTTTAGAGTAGATAAAAACTTAGTCACTTTAGATGGGAATACTTGGTGAAAATGAATTATGAAAACCTTGGAATGATGAGTCATTCTATCGAGATGTTTTGACATGTGTTGAGAAACACAAATGGTTTATGATGGTGAAAATGTTGAGGCATGAGCCTTAACCCTCTTGTAAAACTGATGGTTGGATTCGGATGCGATACCATTCCAAATTTACCATACAACCACATTACCTAAATTGGGTAAGGCTTAGCCGGAAGTTTATATGCATTAGTATTAGTTCCCTCGCGGGAGAGGTCTGAGCTGAGGCTACCTCTCAATGTTGTCCACCTATGCAGTGCCCAAGATGACAGATGGTCATGGTTGGGAGGCCATGCTCAT
Source organism: Avena eriantha (assembly GCA_910589775.1). Classification (NCBI taxonomy): domain Eukaryota; kingdom Viridiplantae; phylum Streptophyta; class Magnoliopsida; order Poales; family Poaceae; genus Avena; species Avena eriantha. The sequence goes on along the minus strand of OU342745.1, from coordinate 261,069,456 downwards.
AGGAGAGGTGCTTATACTAGGGTGTGTAAAGGAAAGGTTATGTTTGATTATCTTCATACTAAGTATGATGATTCAGGGTTATCCTTGACAGATGTATCGAATCTTGTGGTGAAAGTGTACCACCTCTACAGAGTGTCAAACTATTCGAATAGCCGCGTCCGCGGTTATGGACAGTTGGAGTGGCCACACTGTTTCGTTGTCAAATGTTTTCCAAAATGACTTATGAAATGATCAATCTTGACTTGACCACAACAGGGTTGTGTTTATGACAATAGCTTCCCAACTTAAGTGATTCTAGAACTTTATTTTATCTTTCTTTGCTTCTGAACTCAGCTTAGGTTTCAAACTTAACTTATTAGTTAAACTTAGAGTTAGCACTTTACTTTAGAATCATACTACTTGTTAGTGGTAGTTTGCGAGTACTTAAAGAGTACTCATGGCTTTTGTCCCTAGCTATTCTCATGGCCAGACTATGAAGGAGACTACCAAGATGATGGCCAGCAAGACGGCTATGATAACTAGGACTATCTGCCTTTGTCAGCATTGCTTGTGCCCCTGGAGATGGACCCCACCGCTACGCTTATCTTTTATTCCGCTGCTTGTTGTATTAAGACTAGATCATGAGATCCTTATTTGTGTAAGACCTTATGTATGGTTTATAATGGATGATGTACTATGATATCCAATCTGTTATGTCTCGCAAAAATGGTAATCCTGGGATTGCGATGGATGACGTAACAGGCATCTTGGATTAAAAATCCGGGTGTTGACAATACACATGCGCCACACCACTGCCACATTCGAATCATCCTTCTTATTTTCCACAAGCACCGAATTAGAGAGCCAATCCGGATAAAGTATGTCCATGATAAATTCGGCTGCAAGTAACCTAGCTATCTCATCTCCAATGACTTTTCTCCTGTCCTCGGCGAAGCGGCGGAGAGGTTTCTTCACCGGCTTGGCCCCGGGTCTCACATTCAAAGAGTGCTCGGCCAACTCCCTCGGCACACCTTGCAGGTCTTGTGTAGAGCAAGCAAAAATGTCTCGATTCTCATGGAGGAAGTTGACGAGCTCGCTTTCCTATTTGTCACTTAACCCGACACAAATAGTTACGGTGCGCTCCGGAAACTAATCATCAATTGGCACTTTCTTAGTGTCCCTTGTCGCTTGGAATGACATACTACCATGTGGATTGGTTAGGGTCAGCATATGCTGCTACGCGGACTAAGCCAGTGCAGCCACCTCCATGATTTTCCTCTTCTCCTGAGCAATCACAAGTGATTCGGCCAGATTAGACCCAGCAGACGCACATTCAAAGAAACGCCTGAAGTCCCCAGCTATGGTTATCACTCCCCTTGGTCTAGGTAATTTCATCTTCAGATAACTGATGTGAGTACTTGCCATAAATTTGTTCAAATCAGGCCTGCTGAGTAACGCGTGATACACGCTTTCCAAGTTTACCACTTCAAACTCCAAATTCTCAGTCCGGCAGTTATCCCATGTGCCGAATAACACATCAACTCGGACCTTTCCAATTGATTCACATGATATACATGGCACAATGCCATGAAAGGTGGTCCTAGTAGCTTGAGGCATATTCTCTGATATCCCCAACTTGTGCACGGTATCCTTGTACATGATGTTAATGCTACTACCGTTATCTATCAGTACCTTGGAGAATCTCACATTAATATTCGGCCCAATGAATGTTGGATCAAGCACCAGCGCGTAAGTCCCCGGACTTGGCATAAGCTTTGGGTGATCCTTGATACTCCACGTAATCTCCTGATCCGACCAAGGCATATACCTCACCACAGCTGGCATTACCGCATTCACTTCCATATGCCAGCGTTGCAAGCTCTTTCTGTCGGTCTCTTCCATGGTAAACATACAGTAACTCTGATGGTGCTCCATGTACTCATTTCTCCCCTCATTGTCGCAGTATCCTTGATCATGTTGTTGTTGATTATTCACTTGGTGCATAGCATCCCTCCTTTCCTGATTTTCATACCTCGGTGGAGGCAGAGGCAACATAAGATGTTATTGGTTCCCCCTAGTGAGCATCTGCTGCCGAGGTGCTTCATTTCGAGGTCCATCATGCTGAGGTGCATGCTGCCGAGGTGCCTGAGCATTCCTCAAACTACCTTGCTCTAACTTCCTAATCCATTCACATTGTCGGGTTGTATGATTCGCCGGGCTATTGGGACTTGGAGTATGGAACTTGCATGGCTGATCCAGCATAGACTCTGTCGTGGTGGTGTCACGGCAGATGCCATGGATAGGCTAAAGGTGGGGACTAAATGCACTAGAGGAATCCAGGGAGGGATAGTGTGGTGATTCCACACACGGTTGCTTTGTATTCAATGAGATTCCAAGGTTACAAGTGCTCCTTGAGCTAAATTTGGGAGAGGAGGAAGAAGGAACTCTCTTACTCTCACCACTGGCTAGCTCTCAGGAAACTAGAAATGAACCAGTAAAGACCAACCCCTTCTACAGAGGCCCTAGCCCTCCTTATATAGGGGTGGCTAGGTATCCAATTAGGGCATACGTGGAGGCATATTCCAAGGAATATGCCTCTTCCCAAAATAGTAAACCGACCGGGTCACTTTCCCCGTCGTAAGCCATGTAGGGGCTACGTGATCCTCTGCGGCGCCAGCGTCATCCGACACAGGCAACGTCACCCTTGTCGGCCACGCCTCGGTGGTCCTAGCCTTTGTCCGCTTCGCTCATGCTCTGCATACAGTGACCTCCTTTTGACCAGCGAGATACCTTCCTTCTCTTGCAAGCCTGATATAACCCGGATCGTGCCTGGTTAATTCGGCCACATCTGCACCTGCATACAAGTTAGATATATCCTGCTGACATATGACATAAGTCGGCTGAGACCCAGTTAGGTGGACATCCCCTGGTCCAGGTTACTCCGTGATTCGGCCTGCCTTGAGGTGACTCGGCCAGCACTTGCTTTGACCTTGCCGTACCTCGGCTAACTCAGGCTTTATACCCCGGCGTGACCCTACCAGGGGGTATCCCCCCAACATTAGTCCCCGAAGCTAGTGTGATATTAGCTGCCTTAGCTGCTAAGGCCACAACAGGTTCAATTTTACCGAGCCTCTTGCTCCTTTTCCGAGTTATCTCCTATCTAGGATTTCATTGACTATCTTTTCCCTTAGCACATTCCGAGTTTTCACTCGCTGGCCGGGTTACCTCATACTCATTCGAGTTATTCTTCCTTCTCTTGTACGCTTCCCCACATGGAGGATAATCATTACTTTGCCTCATTTTAAGGGCCTGCGCTAGTAACCGCCGCAGTTATTGTCAGATATTACTGTTGCTCACGTCACATCGTGTCTGTCTCCTCGTTAACTGTATCACCACGTCACGTCGTGGGATCTTCTGCGCCCTGTGGCCCTTCCTGTGGCTCATTTCTGATTGGTTGATATGGATCATACACGGCCACACGGTGTGGCCCATCCGCACAGCACGATCCCACTACCCCTCTGGGGCGTGGTTAAATAGGGGAGGGGCACGCCCCTTGGGACTTTTCCCCATCTTAGCGCCCCTCTGCCTCTTCTTCTTCCTCTTCCTCTTCCTCTCCAGCGACAGCGCCGCCGCCACACTTGCTTAGCTATGTCGCCATTGCACCGTCCCTCGCGCACCAGTGTCGCCGCCACTCCCGCGCATCTCCACCGCCACGGGTCCGCGCCAGTCTAGGCCACTGCCCCCCACCGCCGTTAGGGCCAGTGAGGATAGCGACTTAGAGATGACAGAGGAAGAACTCGTCATCGCGGAGCAGGAAATGGAGGAGGAAGCGGGGAACGCCGACCGCGGCGCTTGGGCTGGGTCCTGGGTATGCCAAGACGACCTTGACTGGTTGTACCGCACCCGGCGTATCCCGGAGGACGTCATCGCCCGCCTCGCCGTCGAGGAGCTTGCTCCCTCACCCAATCCGGGTGAGTTTGTAGTGTTCCTCTCCCACTTCCAACGTGGGTTCGGCCTCCCCGTTAGTGACTTCTTCCATGATTGGCTCAATACCTACGAGCTTCAACCACATCACCTCCTGGCGAATGCCATCACCTCTATTTCTGCCTTTGCTTCCGCCATAGAGGGCTATGCCGGATTGAGGCCCACTAAGGAGCTCTGGATCCGGTTTTTTGGTATCCGCCGGAATGTAATTCCAAATAGAGAGCTTGACCCGGAGGACAAGCAACTTACGGAGTTCGGCGTTGCATCTATCTCTCCTCGGAAACTTTCCATCTTTCCCCGAGTCACGGGGCTTGAATCCTGCAAGGGCTGGACCCAAACCTTCTTCTATGTCAGAAATGGCATGGATGAAGATCTGATCCGGCTGTGCCCTATGCTCCGGGTCCTCCTAATCGGATCTGTGGGACCAGATCCCCAAGAAACCCACAGTCCTGGCAAACCAAGTCAACAAACAGTTCTAGGAGCTAAAGGATCTGGGACTGTGCAACGAAGATGCAATGATCACCCTCGTCCGCAACCGGATCTCCCCCTTCCAGAAACGCACGCATAAACTTTGCCACATGAGCTGGCGCCCTGACCCCAACCATACCTCCTCATTCAAGTTGAGAAACACCAAGATTTACCGCCGGGTCAAGGCCCTCTTTACCACCATCAAAAACTTCTCCGCTGATTGGGAGTGGGGGATCGAGCACTTCTGCCGAGATAGGCTTCCTCCTGCGGTAACTCTCGTGTTCCAATTCTTTTCCGAGTTAAATCATACGTCGGATTTTGTTGTATGTTTGATTCCTTCGCATTTTCTATTTCTTAGATGTTTCTTCAGCAAACTCTTGAGGATGGCACTGAGCCTTCTCTCAAGTGGGCGGCTGATCGAGATACCCCGGATGAGGAGGAACCAGATCAGGAGATGTTCCTGTCGTTCCCTGATGCGACCAAGCGGCACACCGGTAATTTCTCTTCCATTAGAGATTGGCCTGACGATGAAGATGATTCCGACGTTGAGGTGATGGAGGCATTTGACGCTGTACCCCTTTCTTACGCTTTTCTGGCATCAGCTAACCCCGGTGGGCAGATCCATGAAGATCCTCCCCTTGCCACGGGTGAGCCAGTCCCGGTCACACCAATGAAAAGGGGAGCCGCATCCGCTTCTTCCTTTGGACCTTCTAAGCCAACCAAAAGCCGAAAGAAGTCTGCAGACAAAGCTGCCACCAAGCCTACAACCAAGGCCATAACCCGGAGGGCTCGGAAGCCCAAGGAGCCTTTGACCTCGGATGAGTAAGCCATTTCTTCCTTATCCAATTTTCTACTTCGTGCCTTCCTTTTGTTGTAATTTATTGTTTGTTGTTTGATTCGGCAGGGCTGCGGTGGAGGTTCCTCAGAGAGGATCTGGCATTGCCTCGCCGCTCTGACATAGCCCTTCTCCCCCTCATGGCGATGATTCTCGCCCGCTGAGCCCCATTCAAGAGGGTCCAGCGGCTGCTCCGGGTTCTAGCCCACCTCGTCAAGAGGAGGGCAACCTCGGAACAGGGGGAAGTGGTTCTGCCGAGGCTGCGGTTGCTCCTAGATCCTCTTCGGCTCAGCCGCAACCAGCTACCACCGAGGTTCCTTCAGCACCCCCACCAAGGTCAACACCAGCGCCAGCACCTGTGCCAGCAGCACAAGTACTAGCAGCACCAACTCTTTCTACCTCGTCCGAGTCTTCCAAGACTCGATGAGAAGACACATCCAGCACCAAGGCTAGCACCAAGGCTGCTCCCAAGGTCGTGCCCAAGGGCAAATCCGCCGCCCAAACCTCAACTTCTCAGTAGCAGCCCAAGGGCAAGAAAGCTTCTGATGCCACCAGGACAGCAACTATCGAGGCTGGACAGCGCACGCTCGCGTCGATGCTTCCGCAGAAAACCCCACCAAAGAAAGACACCTCTGCCAGGTCATCTGATGCGCAACTTGTCTTGCACACCAGCCCTGTTGTTGCACAAGTTGATAGAAGGGAGGCCCACGCCAAGGGTCTGGTCGCGGCCCACATGCTCAGCGGAGAACGCTATCCTCCGGCCTTGATCGAGTTTGTAAACAACTGGAACAAGGCGGAGTTTGTCCATAACGACGATCTCCCGGAGAAATTTGGGCCTGCGGAGTTTGCTGTGCAGATGAACATAGCCGCCAAGGCTATAAACCTTGCGGGTCGGATGATGGAGGTACGCTACTTCTTTTCTTTAACATGTACTAGATATTAGTGATATAACCATTAGTCCCTGAGCCTCCGGGGGAGTAACTTGTTACTCGGCCGGATGCTCCTTAGAGAACTAGTGTAGCTCCTTAGTAACCTCGAATATGCACACACCTAGAGCCGGGTTAAGTTCCACTTGGCCCGGATTTTGTACACTTCGAATATGCACACACCTAGAGCCGGGTTAAGTTCCACTTGGCCCAGATTTTGTACACTTTGAATATGCACACACCTAGAGCCGGGATAAGTTCCACTTGGCCCGGATTTTGTACACTTCGAACATGCACACACCTAGAGCCGGGTTAAGTTCCACTTGGCCCGGATTTGGTACACTTCGAATATGCACACACCTAGAGCCGGGTTAAGTTCCACTTGGCCCGAATTTCGTACACTTCGAATATGCACACACCTAGAGCCGGGTTAAGTTCCACTTGGCCCGGATTTTGTACACTTCGAATATGCACACACCTAGAGCCGGGTTAAGTTCCACTTGGCTCGGATTTTGTACACTTCGAATATGCACACACCTAGAGCCGGGTTAAGTTCCACTTGGCCCGGATTTTGTACACTTCGAATATACACACACCTAGAGCCGGGTTAAGTTCCACTTGGCCCGGATTTTGTACACTTCGAATATGCACAAGACTAAGCTATCCTTTTGTACTCTTTTCAGGTGACCACCAATCGCCGGAGCGCTGAGTTTTAGCATCTCTTGGACACTCACAAGATGCTGCACGCGAAACATTCTATGCTCCTCGCAGAGTTTGAGAAAAGGGGTAAGTTTTATCCTTAGCCTTTTCCCCTCTTTCTTTGTTTTTCGTGCCCAACTAACTCATCATTCGGATTGCACAGCTGAAGTGGAAGCTGAGAACACCATCATGCGGAAGAACTCGAAGCAAATCAAAGGTAAGTCCATTTTGCTTAGTCTTCTTCTGTGCCCTATCTCCTTTTCTTCTTGGCTCGGTAGATATTCATACCTCGGCTTTGCCGGGTCAACAAAATATTTCAGCATCTCTTGAAGATAGTGTGCCCGTGCCTGATATGATGCTGCATTTTCTCAAACAAGCAGGACATCATCAGGCCGAACTAAAAAAGAAGGATGATGAGCTTGCCCTTCTCCGGACCAAGGATGGTGAGATTGCCAAGCTCAAGGCAAAGATGAAGAAGCTCAAGACGCTCCACAAATCTACAATGGATAAAGCTGGCCAAGATTTTACTGAAGAGCGAGAACGCCTCAACCTCCAAATTTCCAAGGATCAAAAACTGCTGAAGGAGGCCGACATTAAGCTTGAGTCGGAAAATGCTGAACTTGTGCAACTCCGGAAGAGGCGTGACAACTGCACCACGGAGCTGACCTAGATCCACAGCCATATCTCTCGTAAGTTCTTTTTCTTTAGCCAGCATAAATCTCTCCGGGTCAACCTCTGACCTTATTTGACTTGTCTTGTTTTTCTAGACAAATTTCCGGAGGGTGATGCCATTGCATCCAATGCTGTTACCAAGTTCCGCCAGCAGAGAGGTACTCCATCTGGTCCTGGCACCATTCCTCTTGATCTGGAGGACCTGCTGGTCATCTTATCTTCTCTCATTGAGATTGTGAACAACTATGGCTAGGATATCCTAGACGCAGTAGTCCGGATCTTTAGTGCCGTTTGGCCTGGTGAAGACACTCCGAAGGGTTCCGCTGCTCTAATCAACAAGTTAATGGAGTGCGAGACCCAGCTTGACCTTTGGAGGGAATTCGCCTGACGTGCCGGAGCTGAGACCGTCCTCCACTACGTGCTCACATGGTACGAGAAAATTAATCTCGATCTTCTCGAACACATGCGCACCAGGTCAAGGTGGTCCACTGATCCGTATTGGGTAGCTCGGCGCAAGGCGTGCGCCCATAACCTCATTCAATATGCCCCATCCATCAATGGAACGAGGGACCAAGCTTTCTCGATGCCGTTGACGATGAATACGTTGACCATGGTTCGGGTGAAGATGATGAGGGCGAAGCCTCGAATGTCGAAGAAGATGAAGATGATGCTGAAGCCGAGGCTGGAGTTCCACCTGCTGGCGTTGAGTTACCTCCCCTGCTGCTCCTTGATTAAAAACACTTTGCAGTTTATCAGATCCCCGGTATGCCGGGTGCAAATGTATTAAGCACAATTATCGTATTTTGCTACTAAGTTGCTCGTGCTGGATTAGCTTGGGCGTAGTCCCCGAGTTTCATTTTCTTGTTTCTCCAATTTCTTGGCTCGGCTAGTGTCTACCTTGGTTCGGTTTTATGACTTACAAGTCCGAGTTTTAAAAATTGACTTAACCATACTTGGAAACTTTTAGGACTAGCTCAAAATAATTCAACATAGCAAAAAATAAGGTAAACACAAAGTTAGTCCAAATAACAAATGTCATCTCGATTAAGTTCCTTTCCTTAGTCGTTTTTCGTGTGCTACGCAATTCCAAACTTGTTCTCTTGCTTGCCATGAAGCCAAAATTTGTTGGACAGCAGCAAGTCGAATAGTTAGGTTTTTGGTGCTCACACACTACTAATTCGGCTTAGGTAGAAGCAACTTACGCCAGCCGACATAAAAATTATAAAGTACAGAAGAAAAAAATATTATTAAGGCAGTCCCTGAGTTACTGCTCGAGGTGCCACCATCTCATTGATAAGCTCATTGTCGGCATACATACCGACATATGAGAGACTCGGATACGTACACTTCTTTGCTAAGTGTAGAAAGGACGAAGTAGAGCTATATTCCATGGACGCTTAGATTCCTCGCCGGACCTGTCCGCCTTGTTCTTCTCCTGTGGTTTTGCATCGATAAGATAATAAGAATCATTGTGCAATGCTTTTCTCAGAATGAATGGCCCTTCCCATGGAGGGGATAATTTGTGCATGCCAGCAGTAGTTGTACTAACCGGAGTACCAGATCACCTTCCCGGAAAATTCGGGGGTTTACTTTCCTGCTATGATAGCGTCGGAGATTTTGCTGATATATGGCGGATCTGGACAATGCCAATTCTCTCGCTTCTTCCAATATATCAACATAATTTTGCCCGGCTTCTTGCACTTTGGCTTCTGTGTATTGGGTGACCCTAGGCGAGTCATGCTCTATGTCGGCTAGTAATACAGCTTCTGCCCCATATACCAGAAAGAATGGCGTATAGCCTGTTGATCGATTTGGAGTTGTTCTTAAACTCCACAGTACCGCTGGTAGTTCTTCTATCCAGCACCCCGCTGATCTTTGCAGCGGCTCAATGAGCCGGGGTTTTATCCCAGATAATACTAATCCGTTGGATCTCTCTACTTGTTCGTTCAATGCGGGGTGGGCCACCGAGGCAACGTCCAGCCAGATCTTCTAATCCCGGCAGAAACGCGCAAATGCTCCTTCAACAAAATTTGTGCCATTATCTGTTATGGTACTGTGAGGGTAACCGTATCTCAAGATGATATCTTTGAGGAATGTTAGGGCAGTAGCTCCATCACATTTTCTTATTGGCTTCACCTCAATCCATTTCGTAATCTTGTCCACCATGACCAAGATGTGGGTCATGTTCCCTCTTGCTGGTTTAAACGGGCCAACCATATCCAAACACCATACGGTAATGGCCAGGTAATTGGTATGGTCTTGAGCTCCGACATTTGCATATGTGTCTTGGTAGCATACCTTTGACAACCATTGCACTTTCTTACCAGATCCTCTGCTTGTTCCAAGGCACTTGGCCAGTAAAACCCATGACGGAAAGCTTTTGCTACCAAGGCTCTGGATGAGGCGTGATGCCCACATTCTCCTTGATGTATATCCTGGAGGATGTCAAGTCCTTCTTCCGGGTCAACACATCGCTGGAGAACGTTTGCCACACTCCTTTTGTATAACTCGGAATTGATGATCGTGTATGCTTTTGCCCTCCTCTGTGTTTGCCTAGAAAGCACCTCCTCACTGGGCAAAGTTCCATCTTTCAGGAATTGAAATATGGGCAGTGCCCAAGCTGGTATAGCTCGTACTGGGAATAGTTCCTCATCAATTTCCATCTGATCCACCGGCATAACCTCAACTGTATCACGCTGCACAGTCCCCGGGTCTTGCGAAGTAGTCCCCGGGTTTGCCAAGGCAGTCCCGGGTTTTGTGAACTACTTCCCACATCAATGTCCATGGGCACAGCTTCCGATTCCAGATTTGCCGGGATAAAAATTGAGTTAGATTCCGGGGATGGCCTGATAGATGGTTTTCTGAGGTGCTCTAGTGCTACCCCTGGAGGGATTGCTTGTCGGGTCGATCCGAGCTTTGACAATATGTCGGTAGCCTCATTTTCCATCCGAGGTATATGATGAAATTCGCATCCCTCAAAGTATCCAGATATTTTCTACACATGGAATCTGTATAGTGCCATATTTGCATACAAACCATCCCATTGTCTGGAGACCTGCTGGACTACGAGGTCCGAGTCACCGAAGCATTGGATCCGATGTATTCCAACCTCTTTTGCCACTTTGAGCCCATGCACAAGTGCTTCATATTCTGCAACATTGTTTGATGTTGTGAAGTGGATCTATAGCACGTATTTCAGCTGGTCCTTCTTGGGCGAGGTAAGCACAACTCCGGCGCCTAACCCGGTTTTTGTTTTTGACCCGTTAAAGTGCATTCTCCAGTAATTCGGATCTGGCAATGGTGGCTCATATTGCACCTCGTCCCAATCCACAAAAAAGTCGGCCACAGCCTGAGACTTGATTGCTTCTCTCCTGTCATATTGTGGTGCATAAGGGGCTAGCTCAATTGCCCATTTTGCAATCCTGCCACTTGCATCCTTGTTGCTCATTATCTTGGATATGGGGGCTTCACATATTACTTTGATAGGGTGCTCTTCAAAATAGTGCTTTAGCTTCTTTGCCGCCATATACACACCATATGCCATCTTCTGATAGTGGGGATAGTTTTGTTTTGAGGCTGATAATACCTCGCTCAGATAATATACTGGCCTTTGCACTGACTTACCCTCCTCGTCGCGCTCTACCACAATTACTGCACTTACAACTCGGTTGGTTGCGGCTATATAGAGCAACATTGGCTCCTTTGAGAGTGGAGAGGCTAACACTGGTGCAGTGGCTAACATCATCTTTAATTGGGTAAAGGCTTCATTGGCCTGCGGCATTCAAATGAACTTGTCCGACTTTTTCATCAGCTGATAGAGAGGCAGTGCCTTTTCTCCCAACCGACATACAAACCGACTTAAGGATGCCAGGCAACCAGTGAACTTCTGGACATCATTAAGGCACTTCGGCAGTTCCATTCGCTCTATAGCTCGGATTTTAGTTGGGTTAACTTCGATACCTCGGCTAGAGACAAGAAATCTGAGTAATTTTCCAGCCGGGACACCGAATGTACATTTCTCCGGTTTAAGCTTCATTCAGAATCTCCTCAGTTTCGTGAACATTTGCCTGATATCGTCAAGGAGCGTTTTGCTTTCCTTGGTCTTTATAACAACATCATCCACATATACCTGCACATTTTGACCAATTTGGTCATGTAGAAATTTCTGCATACATCTTTGGTACGTTGCCCCTGCATTACATAAACCAAATGGCATAGTACGATAGCAATAAGCCCCATACAGGGTGATAAACGCAGTCTTTATTTGATCACTTGGGCTCAGAGGTATTTGGTGGAAACCAGAATATGCATCAATGAATGACAACAGTTCACACCCAGTAGTAGAATCTATGACTTGGTCTATCCTTGGCAGTGGGAATGGATCTTTCAGACATGCCTTATTCAGGTTCGTGTAATCGATACACATGCGCCAAACTACTGCCACGTTCCGATCATCCTTCTTCTTCTCCACCAGCACCGGATTAGACAGCCAATCCGGGTAAAGTACTTCCATGATAAACCCAGCTGCTAGCAGCTGAGCTATCTCATCTCCTATGACCTTTCTCCTGTCTTCGGCGAAGCAGCGGAGAGGTTGCTTCACCGGCTTTGCTCCGGGTCTCACATTCAAAGAGTGCTCGGCCAACTCCCTCGGAACACCTTGCAAGTCTTGTGTGGACCAAGCAAAGATATCCCGATTCTCATAGAGGAAGTTGACGAGCTCGCTTTCCTATTTATCATTTAACCCGACACCAATTGTTACGGTATGCTCCGGGAACATATCATCAACAGGTACTTTCTTGGTATCCTTTGTCGCTTGAAATGAGACGCTACCATACGGGTTACTCAGCGCCGGCATATATTGTTGCGCTGATTGAGCCAATGCCGCCACCTCCTGGATTTTTATCTTCTCTTGCGCAATCACGAGTGACTCGGCCAGGTTAGACCCGGCTGACGCGCACTCAATGGAATGTCGGAAATCTCCAGCTATGGTAATTACCCCATTTGGCCCAGGCAGCTTCATCTTTAGGTAACTGATGTGGCAACTCGCCATGAACTTGTTCAGAGCTGGCATGCCGAGCAACGCGTGATATGCGCTCTCCAAATTGACAACTTCGAACTCCAAATTCTCAGTCCGGCAGTTATCTCTTGTGCCGAACAACACATCAACCTGGACCTTGCCAATGGGTTCACAGGAAATGCCTGGCACAATGCCATGGAAAGTTGTCCTTGTAGTTTGGAGCATGTTCTCTATGATACCCAACTTGTGCATCGTGTCCACATACATGATGTTGATGCTACTGCCATTGTCGATCAGTACCTTTGAGAACCTCACATTGATGTTTGGCCCAACGAATGTTGGGTCCAACACCAGCGCATACGAACCAGAGCTTGGCATAAGCTTGGGATGATCTTTGATGCTCCAAGTAATTTCCTGGTCCGACCAAGGCATATACCTCGTCACTGCTGGCATTACCGTGTTAACTTCCATGTGTCGGCGCTACAAGCTCTTTCTATCTGTTTCTTCTGTGGTGAACACACAGTAGCTCTGATGATGCTCTCTGTACTCATTTCTCCCCTCATTTCCAAGGTACCTTTGATCTGGTTGATGCTGGTTTTCTATCTGGTGCACTGCATCTCTTCTCTCATGGTTTTCATACCTCGGCGGAGGGGGTGGCAACATTAACTGTTGCGTGTTCGCTCCGGAGAGCAATTGCTCCCGGGGTAACTCCTGCCGAGGTTGATCATTTCGGGGTGCCTGAGCATTCCTCGAACCACTTTGTTCTATTTTCCTCATCCACTCACACTGCCGTGTTGTGTGACCCGCTGGGTTACTCGGATTTGGCGTGTGAAATTTACACGGCTGATCCAGCATTGCCTCATAAGTGTACCTCGGGCGGTCCTTATTTTCCTGCTACTGTTTCTTCTGCTCTGGCGTCCAAGTTTTCTTGCCATCATTCCTTGGGGTCCATTGCTGCCCTCCAGTTTTCTGACGTTGATTGCTTCCTGCTCCGGGTTTGTCCTGATTCACAGCAGCAACTTGTTGCGAACTATACCGGTAATCCGGTCTGTCATCTCTTCTTTTACCCTGGTAATCATTTCTCCGGGATGACCCAGCCCCATCTCGCTGATAGTACTCCTCGCTTGACTCGTTTGACATGAGCCTAGGCCGAGTCGGGTCACCCAAGGCATATGAATCAGCAATCCGGATTGTTTCTGCCAATGTAGTTGGCATATCCCTTTGCAACCTTTGCCATAGCATGCTTGCATATCTTCACCCTTGCGCAAACCAAGCTATGGCTTGTGACTCAATCACACCCTCACATGAGTTTCGCACTGTGCACTAGCGGGTTAGGAATTCCCGGTCTGTCTCATTCGGTCTCTGTTTGCACATTGCTAGGGTCTGTTGGGCCTCTGATAAGTGCTTGAGAAATTACTAACGAACATTTCCTCAAAATCGATCCAATAGTTAATACTTCCGGGTAGAAAATTGTTTAGCCATACCCTTGCTGGCCCCTCCAGCATCTGAGGTACATATCTCACAGCCCATCTCAAGTTGCATGTAGCAATTTTTACTGCTGTTGCATAGTTAATCAACCAATCCTCCGGCTTTGTGCTACCATCATATGTCTTAGTGCCTCTAGGTAGCAAGAAGTTAGGTACTAGAGGCTCCTTCATGATCCGGGGCCCAAAACACGCTGGACCCGTAGGACCTTGACACTCAATCTGCTCCGACCTATACAGTCGATCCAGTTTTAACCTGGCTTCATCAGGCATCAAGTTCCTGCTTCCCAATCTTGACCCTATCACGTGATAGGTCGGCCTTGGATACCCAGCGTTCACCATCTCCGAGTCACCATCATTATATCTATCTTGCTCTTGTGGAACTGCTCTCTGTTGCATACCTTAGCCGGCACTACGCTCTTGCTGTGGTATATTCCGCTGCTGCTGTTGCCCTGCATCCGCCGGGTTACGCTGTCCCGCATTGCCGTTCACAGTGTTCCTTTGACCGGCATTGCCTTGGTTGCGGTTACCGCCAGCTTCACCTCGGCTCACACTTTGTCGATCCTCATTTCCCTACACCGCTTTTCCTTTCCCTAACCTTGCCGAGTCATATGGGACTATCTGTTTGTTCCTCCTGGCCGAGGTTACTACCTCTTCTCTCCTAGGACCACCATGAGGAGATGATGCTGCTCCAGCAGATTTCTCCGGGTGACCTACTACCGAATAAACAATCTTGGAGGCCCCAGCTCTTTCCGGGTTAGCCCTGAGCAACTCCTCATTCTGCCTGTTTGCGATCCGAACCAACTCATTGACCCTTTCCTGCTGTCTCTGCCGGGCTTCACCCGACAAACCCTCTAACTCGGACGCAGATGCATCTGCTGCTTTGAGGTTCTTTGCCGGGGTACTGTACTTTGGCAGCCCCACGGACAGACAGTTCTCTAATTCCTCAATTCTAGTATCACCCTCTTTGTTCATTTCACTCATGAGGTTTCTCCCCTTCACTTTTACAGCATCAACCTTATTTGCCTTTGCATACTCACGTAGTGTCATGTTCAACGACTGCTGAGCCGCGGCTATCTTTTTCGCACCCTCTAATATTTTCTGCCTAGTCTCCTCTAACTCGGCCTGTGCCTGAGCCGGATCTACCACTGCTGCTACTGGGCTTGCTAGGCTATCTATTGCCTGCTGCAGCACATTCTCTGGCCTCTCTAGCGGAGGACCTCTACTTTTCCTCGGTGCCTTGGGTGTTACCTCCGGATCTGGTGCCGGTTCCTTGCTCGCGCCAACGCCAGGCGCAGTCATCATCACCTCGGCGTGCTCGAGGGAGCGAGTGATACGCGCCCCACAAGCCGCACTAAGGGGTGGCTCGCCTCCCTCGACGACGTGCCGCGGGTGAACGCACGACACATTGACAACGACGTAGATCTTGTGCATGCCAAGCTTGATGAAGAGGTCGTTGCGTGGAAGAGGTCACTTGCAGAAGCAGCCAGCGTTGTCGCTAACAAAGTCCAGCGCTCCAAAGCGCTGGACAAGCCCGGAGACGATGCGTTCGCCGGTGCCGATGAAGTTTCCCATCCGGATCTTCAGTCCTACTAGCACTGCTTGCCCTACGGTGGGTGCCAACTGTCGTGGTGGTGTCACGGAAGATGCCATGATAGGCTAAAGGTGGGGACTAAATGCACTAGAGGAATCCAGGGAGGGATAGTGTGGTGATTCCACACACGGTTGCTTTGTATTCAATGAGATTCCAGGGTTACAGGTGCTCCTTGAGCTGAATTGGGGAGAGGAGGAAGAAGGAACTCTCTTACTCTCACCACTGGCTAGCTCTCAGGAAACTAGAAATGAACCAGTAAAGACCAACCCCTTCTACAGAGGCCCTAGCCCTCCTTATATAGGGGTGGCTAGGTCTCCAATTAGGGCATACGTGGAGGCATATTCCAAGGAATATGCCTCTTCCCAAAATAGTAAACCGACCGGGTCACTTTCCCCGTCATAAGCCATGTAGGGGCTACGTGAGCCTCTGCGGCGCCAGCGTCATCCGACACAGGCAATGTCACCCTTGTCAGCCACGCCTCGGTGGTCCTAGCCTCTGTCCGCTTCGCTCATGCCCTACGTACAGTGACATCCTTTTGACCAGCGACATACCTTCCTTCTCTTGCAAGCCTGATATAACCCGGATCGTGCCTGGTTAATCCGGCCACATCTGCACCTACATACAAGTTAGATATATCCTGCCGATATATGACATAAGGCGGCTGAGACCCAGTTAGGTGGACATCCCCTGGTCCAGGTTACTCCGTGATTCGGCCTGCCTTGAGGTGACTCGGCCATCACTTGCTTTGACCTTGCCGTACCTCGGCTAACTCGGCCTTTATACCCCGGTGTGACCCTACCCGGGGGTATCGTCCCAACAGACTCGAACGTATACCTCGGACAGTCCTTTCTCTCTTGCCACTGTTTCTTCTGCTCCGGGGTCTAGAGCTTTCTTCCTTCGTTCTTTTGTTGCCACTGTTGCCCTCTAGTTTTTTGACGCTGGTTCGCGCCGGAATTTGACTGATCTCGGTCCATAGCGGCCTCTTGATACGAGATGTACCAATAATCCGGACGATCGTCCCTTCTTTTACCTCGGAAATCATTCCTCATGGATGATCTGGAACCATCTCTGTTGTAATACTCCACATTGGACTCGCTTGACATTAATCGGGGTTGCGTTGGATCTCCCAGAGCATACAAATCCATGATCCGGATTGTTTCAGCTAGTGTAGTTGGCATATCCCGCTGCAACCTCTGCCACAACATACTTTCGTATCTACAGCCTTGGGCGAACCATGCTATAGCCTGTGATTCAATTACCCCCTCACACGAATTACGCACATTACACCACCGCATCATAAACTCTCGGTCAGGCTCATTCGGTCTTTGCTTGCACAACGCCAAAGTTTGTGGCATGTTTGGCCTCTTGTAGGTGCTCTAGAAGTTGCTTATGAACAACTCCTCAAAATCCAACCAACAGTTGATACTCCCTGGTGGCGAATTGTATAGCCAAACCCTTGCTAGTCCTTCCAGCATTTGGGGCACATATCTCACCGCCCATCTCAAATTACCTGTGGCAATGTTCACTGCAGTTGCATAGTCAATGAGCCAATCATCCGGCTTTGTACTACCATCATATGTCTTTGTTCCTCTTGCCAACTGGAAGTTCGGCACTAGCGGCTCTCTCATAATCCGGGGTCCAAAACATACCAGACCTAGAGGGTCTTGTACCTCAATCAGCTCCGACCTATAGATTCGGTCCAGTTTCAACCTTGCGTCATCTGGCTGCAAATTCCTGCTTCCCAACCTCGATCCAATCACATGGTGCTCTGGTCTAGGGAATCTGGCATCCATCATCGCTGAGTAACCATCATTGTACATATCTTGACCCGGACGAACGTTTTGTTGTTGTGCTGCTTGACCTGTGCTTCTCTCCTATCGAGGTGCATACTGCTGCTGCTGTTGCCAAGGTACATTTTGCCCTGTTCCCGTCAGATCACGCCGTCCGCAATTGCCATCGGTAGCATTCCTTTGACCGGCATTGCCTTGGTCGCGGTTACCTCGGCCAGCTTGACCTCGGCTGGCACTGTGGCGATCCTCATCAACCTGCACTACTTTTCCTTTTCATGCCTTTACCGGATCATACGGAACCATTTGTTTGTCTCTTCTCCCCAAGGTTACCACCTCCTCTCTCCTAGGAGCGTGACCCGGGGATGATGCCGCTCCAGCAGATTTTGCCAGGTTGTTCCCTGCCAAATGAACCACACGTGATGCTCCGGGTTGCACCAGGTTTGCTTTACTCAACTCCTCATTTTGCTGGCAAGCCACCCTCAACAAGTGATTTACCCTTTCCTATTGTCTCTCCCGAGCTTCTTCGATTAAGCCCTCTAATTCGGAGGCTGCTGCATTCGTAGCCCAGAGGTTCTTTGCCGAGGTACTGTACCTCTCCAGCCCTCCTGTTACTATAGTCGTTATCTGACCCGACCTAGGCTCACCTTTCTTGTCAATTTCCGCAATCAGGTTTTTACCTCAGATTTTTACTCCATCTATGTGGTTTGCATTTGCATATTCTGTCAGAGTGATGTTTAGCGACTGCTGCAACTCGGCTACTATTTTCGCTCCAGCTAACATATTTTGCCTGGTCTCCTCCAACTCCACTTGCGCCTGAGCCGGATCTACTACAGGAGCTATTGGTGTCGCTAGGCTATCTATTGCTTGTTGCGGTACATTCTCTGGCCTTTCTAGTGGTTATAATCTAGACCTTGCCTGTTTTGGCGTGACTTCCGGATTTGGCACTGGATCCTTGCTTGCTCCTGCGTTTGGCGCAGTCATCATGACTTCAACGCAGCTTGCGGGGCGAGTGATACGTGGGCCGCTAACTGCGCTGAGAGGTGGCTCGCCACCCTCGGCAACGTGTCGTGGATGTACGCAGGACTCATCGATGCCCACGTAGACCTTGTGCGCACCAAGCTTGATGAAGAGGTCATTGCACAGAGGAGGACGCATGTCGAAGCTCCCAGCATTATCACAGACATAGTCCAGCGCTCCAAAGCGCTGAACCAAGCCAGAGATGATGCGCTCGCCAGTGCCGAAGATGTTTCCCGTCCGGATTTTTACTCCTTATAGCGCCGCTAGCCCCACGGTTGGCACCAACTATCATGGTGGTGGCACGGTAGATCCCATGGATAGGCTAAAGATGGGGCCAATGAGCACTAGAGGAATCCAAGGAGGGATAGTGTGGTGATTCCACACACAGATGCTTGCATTTCACTCTATCAATGGTCGTTTACAAGTGCTCCTTGAGTTATTCGTGAGAAGGAGACTAGTTCTCTTACCCCCCCCCCCCCCCACTACTATGCTCTAGGGTTCTATCAAGAAAGAATGATCGATCCCCTGCTATGGAGGCCCTGGTGCTCCTTATATAGGGAAGCCCAGGTTACAAAGTTAGGGCATACATGGAGGCATATTCCCCGAATATGCCCCTTGGTTAAAGCTAGATGCTTCTTTATTCACTTTAATGGTTCGTCCAGACTATGGACATAACCCTCTGCGTACTCCATGCCTTTAAGCATCACCAGACACGAGCTATGTTAGCCGACACTGCCCGCGTCATCTTTGTCGACCATGCCCCGTTGATCCTTCCCTCTGCTTGCTTCGGTCACGCTACAGCGGACAGAGGCCACCCTTTGACCAACGGGAGATTCCTTCATTATCTTGGAAGCCAAGTTGTAGCCCGGCTAGCACTTGGCTAACCCGGCTACGAGGGTATTTGCACATTTAGTGGATAGACATGGCCAACATATATTTTATGCCGGCTGGATTAATGCTAGGCAAACGCCCAATGGTCCAGGTTACTCCGTAAGTCGGCCTGCCTTGAGGTGACTCGGCCAGCACTTACTTTGACTGTGTCGTACCTCGGCTAACTCGACCTTTATATCCCGGCGTGACCCTACTCGGGGGTATCCCCCCAACAAGAAGAGGCGGATATATATTGCCGGCTTCCAAGAAACAATTCACCAGGACTTCTCCATTACTGAGCTAGAAGGGTTGAGCCGCCACAAAATCATCTGGTCCTAGCTACCTACCAGTGGCCACTCGGGAGGGATCCTTCTCAGTGTGAAGGAGGATACCTTTGAGGTAGATGATATGGACCACGGGGAATTCTTCGTGAGCATGGCACTCACCCACAGATAGACAATCTCACCTCAAATGGGAGGTGATTATTATCTATGGCCCCGCGAACCATAAGAGGTCCACTGAATATTTGAGTGAGCTCAAGTCTAAGGTGGAAAGGACTGAGATCCCGGTTATCCTAGGTGGGGACTTCAACCTAACCTGTTCCGTTGACGACCAGAGCTCATCAAACATGGATCTCTCTAGGATGTGTATGTTTAATGACTACATCGCTGATCTCGCTCTTAGAGAGGTCGTGAGGGCAAGTGTGAGATATACGTAGACCAACAAGCATCTTGATCCTGTGCGTAGTGTGTTGGACCATGTATTCGTGTCGGTGGGAATTAGCCTTACCGCTTTGCTCTCTATGGGCGATCACCAGGCTTGGTTCCGACCATACTCCTCCTCCTCTCCTCAGGAGGAGGGATGCCACCGCGACTGGACCACTTCCACTTTCAGACCTTTTGGCTTCAGAAGCCTAGGTTTGTGGAGGCAGTTCAGACAAAGTGGTTGGAGGCCGCTGCCCCCCCTAATGTGTACTACGCGATGGATATTTGGCTGCGCTGTGCCATGCTCTCCTGCCAGTTCATGTGAGGGTGGGGGGCTAGCCTAGGGGCTTCCCTACGAGGTCAGAAGGAGGCGTTGCTTCAAGAGATCCAACCACTAGACTAGGAGGCCGACCAAGTTGGCCTCTCAGTGGATGCTTGGTCCATAGGTACTCCCTTGAGACCTCCACTATAGAGATTTATAAGGGAGAAGAGGCATTCTAGCGGCGGAGGAGTCACCAGAACTAGACTCTCCAGGAGGAATCGAATGTCACCTACTTGCATGCCATTTCTAATGGTAGGAGGAGAGGGACTCCCTTATGGAGGACCGAAGGACATATCCTCCCATATTTATGCCTTCTATAAGGCGTTGTTCTCTGCCACGCCATGCTCTGGGCTCTCGCTAGCCCCAGATTTCTAGTCAGAGGGGGCAAAGGTTACCCCGCTGAGAATGCAGAGCTCACACTCCCATTTCTCCTGGAGGAGGTAGCCGCTACGCTTAAGTCCATGAAGACCAACTCGACTCCAGGGCCATATGGTTTGCCAGTCATCTTCTTCCAGACCTTTAGGGCATAGCTACAGTCAGCTCTCATGAAGATGTTCCAGGAGTTCTACACTAGGACTCTTGTGATGTCTCGACTAAACTTTGGTGTGATAACCCTGATCCCCAAAGTAGTGGGGGCATGGATATATATCAATTTAGGATGATTACGGTGATCAACTTCGTCCAGCGTATATTTGCTAAAGTTTGTGCTTACAGGCTCACTCCAGTTATGGAGCGTCTTACCCACCCTCTCTAGTTCGCCTTTCTGAAGGGACGCTTGATTCATGATGGTGTCCTTTCCCTTCATGAAATCATTCATGAATTCAAGGTACGCCACTAGAAGGGAGTGTTCCTTAAGTTGGACTTCCAGAAGGACTATGACCGTCTGGACTAGGCCTTCATACAGTTGGTTCTGGAGAGGAGGGGACTCGATGATAGAATGATATGCTGGATTATGTAGTTCGTTATGAGCAGTAACACCACAATTAATGTCAATGGGGAGATCGGTCCCTATTTTAGACCATCATGTAGAGTGAGACAGGGGGACCCCATCTCGCCTCTCCTAATCAACTCAGCGGTGGATGCCCTTGTAGAGTTTTGGATAGAGGCAAAATCGCTGGCCACATCTCTCGTGTGGTTGGGAATCTTATCCCCGGAGGTGGTATCTCACACCTCCAATATGCGGACGATACCATGATTATGGTGCAGCGCTCGAATCTTGACATCATCAACCTCAAATTCATCCTTCTCTTCTTTAAATCCATGTCAGGCCTAAAGATCAACTTCGATAAGAGCGAGGTTATGGTCCTAGGGTAGTCATATGAGGATAGACATTGCATAGCTGACAACCTCAACTATAGGTTGGATGACTTTGCTATCACGTACCTAGGGATGCCCATTCGGGAGACACGCGTGCTGTTCAAGGACCTTGCCCCCTTGTCATGAGGGTTTAGTCAAAATCTAGACTCCCGACTAAGGGGAGCAAGACGATATTGATCAACCCATGCATGTCCAGCCTACCTGTGTACCTGATGGAGTTATACCTACTGCTGGAGGGGACCCATGCGGACTTCACGAAGGAGTTTTCTTGGTTCTTCTAGGCTGCTAGGGATAGTCGCCAGAAGTACCACATGATTAAATGGGCACACATGTGCGCTCATGATGCATGTAAATGCGTACATGAACTTTGTAGTTTGTTGATATAAATTCCCACATATTCGCTACATATATGATGTTATATCCATGTTTTACATTGATTATGGGGATTTGCTAATGATCCTCCTTATTTTGGTTATAACTCTACATGACAGGAAAACCCTGTTTTGTGCACCTTTACCTTTTAGGGACCTAAACAAAGTCAAATGGAGCTGGGATTTATGGAGCGTAAATATTTCATCAAGAGAAGCACCTAGAGCACTTGGGCCTCACCAGATGGACCAGGTGGAGTGCCTAGTAAGGGTGGTCATGCCATCTAGTCTCTTTTCCTCCTCGACCGTCGATTTGATTCGATCTTTCGCCCACTGCCTCCGTATCACCTAAAAACCACTATGGTCATATATGTAATTCCTATGTGGTGGATATTTATTCTATGATTTGATATATGAGATTGGAACCTAATATGTGTAAGATGTATTGATAGATGCATATCATGTACCCTGTTCTTAAGTACTTGTTCTGATATGCAAGAGCATGTGTGCGGAGCAGTGTGTATTAGATGGAGTACCATGGTGGTAGTGATTGAATACTGACAACAAATTCAAGATCTACTATGGTGTTTACCTTTCTTTTGTTGACTCGCTAGGGATGAAGTGAATTCATGTGCTATAATTATCTTGTGATAGCTAGATAATCTTGTTTGGTCAAGATAGCATATTGTTGATTCAAACATCATGTCAAATTACTTAAGGCTATACTCTGTTGATTCTTAATTCAAGATTGCTTGGAGTTTTCTCTTTCTTGAGGAGTATAAGAGAGATGTGTTGCATCATCTCTACGTTAGGACGTGATGCCCATATGAATGTTTATCAAACACATGTTAAAGTTCCACCAATATTATATCTTTGATGAATTGGTTGTGTCCATTGCAACCCCAAAAGAGAGTAGACAAGTGAACCCAAGAACCATAGTCCATTTTAAACCATAAGAAACACCTTTCCAACACAACTATCACACTTTATATGTTCTACAATTTATTATTTCAAAAATACAAAAATACTTTCTTCACTTGCCAAACACACACAAAACCCAAAAACAACCTGTTGGGGATATGCTAAATGGGTATCCTCATAGCATGTCACCAATCCGGCTAACCCGGGTGGCCCATAGTTGGTAGCAAGGCCTATGGCCTGCTGGGTGGCCCAGTTAGACAGATCTAGAGTAGAGGCCCATGCCGGATAAAGGAAGGCTACGCAGGAGTCACCGATATAATCGGAGCCTTGGAGTGCAAGACATGAAAGACTAGTTCGTACTAGTGTAGGACTCTTTACCTTGTCCGGCAAGGACCTTTCCCTGTAAACCCTAGGTTCTGGTGCCTTTATAAGATAGACCTGTGGGAGCCTTTAGGGGACAACCTCTTAGATTGCTACATACAACATGCAACGCCTCTCGCAGTGAACCTAACTCTGTAACTTGGCGCATTGCCATTATAGTGATTTATAGAAGGAGTAGAGTTCCACCACCGTTGTGGGACTTGAACCTGGGTAAGCTATGTTACCTCGTACCCGCCAACTCTCTGCCTTACCCCATGTCTCTAAACACGCACTGTGAGGACCCCTCCATGTTGTACTCATCAACAATACCACGACAGTTGGCGTCCACCGTGGGGCAAGAGGCGCTTCGAGCTCTACACCGGGCGAGGTCCAATCTCTTCGCGGGAATCGGCGACACCGTAGCCATCAGACGTGTTCTCTTCTCCGGCAACATCCCAATTGTCCCCCTAGATGAGTTGTAGGTGTCGGTGAAGACAAACCCTACGTGTTGCTCCATCATCCCCTTCGGAGACATCCACATCTTCATCGGTGAAACCGACTCGGGTCCTAGATCCTAGGAAGTCGGAAAGTCGTCAAGCCTCGCACGGACTGCCTATGAGCAGGACATGTTTGCAGATGGATCTGGGCCATATCTCTCCTTGGAGTATGGTGGCTCGGATCAGGAAAATTCAAGGCCCACCCAAAATGCCCCTGTGCAGGATATAAAGGTGGAAGGACCCTGTAAATCCGCTTGGCTTCCCCGAGCGTTTGAGATGTGCAGGTCACACTTTGTCGGTGTAGTCACCATCTTCGATCTGGCTAGATGCATTCAAAGGGACGGAGAAACCCCCGTGAATACCCCACCAGATGGATGAGGGTGAGGGAAACCCTAGAGGGCGACCGCACTGATGAGCTCGTGTACCACTTTGTGGAAGGGATCACACCCAGAACACTCCTCCGGCATACCCTCCAAAGGCGGCAGGCCATGGGTCCTCTCACACTTGGTGAGATGGTCGCCATTGTCAATGAATACGCGGACGCTAAGGAAAACACCCAAGCTATGCCTGGGCCAGAAGCCGAAGGAAAAGTGCCAGCTCACGTCATCGAAGACCCCGACGTTCACCGTAGGTTGGGATATGACGGGTCCAAGCCAACAAAAGCCACCCCATACATCGATTTAGAGGGGAGACAAGTCATGCCAACTCCCACCCTCAACATCGCCGTTGCCAAGACCCTCTTGGAACAGGACATGTCACCAGAGGCAGTTGCTCAGGTGTATGACCTCGTCGCTAAGGCATGCAAGCAACAGGAAAAGGCTACCTCACAGAGGCTTGAGTCTAACCCGAAGCTTTGCCAGTCAACCCTGAACAGCCACAGAAGGCCAAAATCTCCCCGTGACGAGGGATCCCACACAGGCTCCACAAAGAAAAGATGGAGGGAGGCACGCAACAGGACTGACGCCATCCCCATATCCTCCGACCACAGAGAAAATGCTCGTCCTCGCCGGTCGCCACCTCCACCACCATCTTAGCGTCATGAGGAACCACAGCCACGCCACCGTACAAGCATGCCACCGCCAAAGTGTCCCCAGGACGGCATCGTTATACGCGACCAGGGTGAGCAGCCCCGGCATGCCGGAGAGCGCAGCAGCATTGAAGGATACAGGAGCAGGTCCCACAAGGAGCCGCCACATCCAACAAGCAACCGCAACAGGCGTGAGGGGTCGCAGGAGGGACACAACAAGAAGGCTAACCCACCGCCTCCTTCGCCACCATCACCACCTAGGAGCCATCATGGCGGAGGACACGGTGGATCTCATAGATCGCGCCACAACTCCCCTCCCCATGACAGAAAAGGGAAGCATCTAGAGCCGTATGACGCATGTACACGGCTGGACAAGATCCAAGAAGCTCGGGAAATTCCATACCTTGGGCCAGGTTGTTTTGGACCGGTAATACAGGCCACAACCTACCCCAAGAGTCTCTGAACTGACAAGACCATCAAGCCCTACGACGGCACCGCCAGGCCAGCAACATGGTTGCAGGACTACAGCGAAGCGATTCACATCGCAGGGGGAAACCCCAATGTCGTCGTCAAGTACCCCCCACTCATGCTGACCGGCACCGCCAGACAATGGATCGACGACTTACCGGAGAAATCAATATGCAATTGGTTGGACATGCATGAAGCGTTCACCAAGAATTTCGAGGGTACGTACAAACGTCCCTGCACTGTCGGAGACCTACAGCGGTGTGTGCAAGAAAAGGATGAAACCTCTCGTGCCTACCTCTCTCGCTGACTGCATATGAAAAATTCCTACGCAGGGGTGCACGAACAGACCGCTATGGCCGCCTTCATCGACGGTCTGGAAAAGGGAACTTTTCTCTAGCATACGTTGAAGCGCAAGCAAGACAACAATGAGCTCAACCTTAATGCAATGATCGCCATGTCTAGCAAGTTCGCCGCTGCTGACGACGATGCGCGCGGATCGTTGCCGGCAATAGCAATCCCTACCCAGGCCAGAAAAAACAACAATAACAAGCGTACATGTGGACGTGGCCAGAAAAAACCCAGGCCAGAAAATCCGCCTGAAGCAAAGCAAGTAGCCGACATGGTCACCGCAACATTCACTGGCAGAGGGGGAGGCGGACAGCGTGGACGTGGCCGGGGGCTAGCAGTGGCTAGCAATGGAGTGATCCTACACCCTCTGTGCCCCGTGTTCCCCGAACGTACGAAGAGTACCGTGATATTCCATGTTTCATCCACCTGGATGCAAACGGCAAAGCCACCCACACTAACCGCCAATGCAAATTTGTTAACGACCTCAAGGAAGACCCTGAGTCCGGCTACGAGCGAAGTCGGAAGAAAAAACCCCGTGGTAAGGGCAAAGGGAAGAAGAAGGAGGAAGAGTCCAAGGAGTCAAGTGATATGGATGAAGACGTGGAACCCAAATCTTCCGACAAGGGAGAGGGTAAAGGGAAAAATCCCTTCGAAAAGAAGGCTCTAGTCTACCACACCTTCCTTGGCACTCCTACCATCCGGGCCCAGAAAACCTCTATGAGGATACTGATGGCCACCCTCCCTCCGGTTCCTCAGTACGTCAGGTGGTCGGAAATTCCAATTACTTGGGATAGGAAGGACCACCTAGACCTTATCCCAACAGAGAACCAGTATGCCATGGTCATCAATCCTTTGATGGACGGCACAGAGTTCACCAAGTGCCTCGTGGACAGTGGAAGCAGCATCAACATCATGTACCTGGATACACTGCACAAGATGAAATTGATGGAGACCTAGCTAAGTAAGAGCAACACCATGTTCCATGGGGTTGTCCCCAGCCGACAAGCAATTTCCCTAGGCTACATCACCCTTCCGGTCGCTTTTGGCGATGTTAATAATTACAGCCAAGAACGCATGACCTTTGAAGTGGCGCCTTTCAGGAGCATGTACCATGTCATCTTTGGACGTGACATCTTCCACTCCTTCCTCGCAAGGCCATGCTTTTTCTACAACAAGATCAAGATACCCAGACCAAACGGCATCATCACCGTTGACCGAAGCTTCACTAAGGCACGGGAGTGCGAGCTCAGTGAGGCCGCCTTCACCGAAGTAGTTCTGTATGGTGAGGAGTTCAAGGAGATCCAAAACCAGGTCGATGCCTTGGAGATGCCAGCTTCAAAGAAATAGATCACTACTGCCAAACCCGCATTCAAGGCCACCATCTAGACCAAGAAAGTGGAGCTTATTGAAGGAGACTCCTCCAAGACCATCGCCATTGGCATGGACTTGGATCCCAAATAGGAAAGCGCACTCGTCAAGTTCCTCCATGAGAATAGGGACATCTTCGCCTGGCAACCTGCCGACATGAAAGGTGTACCTAGGGAACTTGCCGAGCACAGCTTGAATATTGATCCCAATGCCAAACTGGTGAAGCAACCTCTATGACGCTTTGGTGATGAAAGACAAAGGCCTATAGGCAAAGAAATAGCTAGGTTACTTAAGGTTGGCTTTATTCGAGAAGTTATCCACACCCGATGGGTGGCAAATCATGTACTTGTCCCTAAAAAGGGAACCAATGAATTAAGAATATGCGTTGATTACACCAGCTTGAACAAAGCATGTCCGAAGGATCCGTTTGCTTTGCCTTGCATTGACCAAGTCATTGACTCGATGGATAGCTCGGAACTTCTGTGTTTTCTCGATGCTACTCAGGTTACCACCAAATCCGGATGCGAAAGTCGGACCAACTGGCCACTTCATTTACCACACCATACGGCACATATTGCTACGTCATGATGCCCTTTGGGTTGAAAAACGCTGGTGCTATTTACCAGTGGGCAATGCAACGTTGCCTACACGACCAAATAGGTCACAACATACACACTTACATGGACAACATCGTGGTAATGTCAAAGAAATCAAATGATCTTATTGCTGACTTGCAGGAAACCTTTGACAATCTCTGGAAATACAACATGATGCTGAACCCCAAGAAGTGCATCTTCGGGGTACCTCCGGCAAACTTTTGGGTTTCATCATTTCGCATCGCGGAATCGAGGTGAACCCGAGGAAAATCAAGGCCATCCTCGACATCAAATGTCTGACATGCCTAAAGGACATACAAAGGCTCACAGGCTACGTAGCAGCAGTAAGCCGGTTCATCAGCCGACTTGGTGAGAAGGCTATGCTGCTCTACAAGTTGCTCAAGAAGGCGGACAAATTCACATGGACGAACGAAGTTGACGTAGCACTTTAGGAGTTGAAGAGAATACTCTCCTCCCCGTCAATACTTGCAGCACCGGTGTCAAGGGAGCCTATGTTAGTATACATGGCGGCAACCAACCGAGTAATCAGGATCGTCATCATGGTGGAGCACAAAGAGCCAACGCACGAATTCGCAGTTCAGCGACCCGTTTACTATGTAAGTGAGGTCTTGACGGAATCCAAAAAGCGTTACCCGCACTACCAAAAGATAGCTTAAGGAGTTTTCCTTGCTTTGTGCAAGCTAAGGCATTATTTCCAGGAGCACCCAATCACAGTGGTAAGCAAAGCTCCACTGGCCAACATCATCAACAACATCGACGCTACGGGAAGAGTGGAAAAGTGGGGTATTGAACTTGTCGCATTTGAAATCACTTACAAGAGACACGACGCTATCAAATCACAAGTATTGGTGGATTTTATCGCAGATTGGACAGAACTGTCAGAAGACACTCTTGTGCCAGAGCCAGAATATTCGGTCATGCATTTTGACGGATCAAAGCTACTCAACGGCTCGGGGGCTGGTGTATTATTGCAATCACCAATAGGAGAAAAGTTGCAATACGTCCTGCAGATTCACTTCATTGCTACCAACAACATGGCAGAGTATGAGGCCCTCATACACGGACTATGCATGGCTAAAGATATTAGCATCAAGCACATAGTTTGTTGTGGAGATTCTGACTTGGTTGCCCAACAAGTAGCTGGCACTTGGAACGCGCGGAACCCTATGATGGCGGCATATCGAGATGAAGTAGACGAAATAGCAAAGTGCTTCGATGGCTACAAAGTCAAGTACGTCAAAAGGGAGGAGAATGAGACAGCAGATCTGCTGTCAAAGCTTGGATCAGCTCGTTGACCAATTCCGCCAGGCATTTTCCTAGAACATTTATGGACCCCATCCGTGAAGGGAGCGGACCCCGACAACCCGGATAGAGTGGATTCATTTGTTAACACAATAACAATGACCTCTCCGGTTTGGACGAAACCGTTCATGGACTATCTACAAGATGAAACTTTGCCCGCCAATAAAGTTGAAAGCCGACAAATAGTACGTAGAGCAAAAGGCTACATCATCATTGACAGCTAGCTATACAAAAGAAGTACCATAGGAGTTTTCCTTCTATGCGTCTCCCAGCAGCAAGGTATTGAAATCCTTAGAGAAATACATCTCGGAGATTACATGCATCATGCTGCTCCTCGATCATTGGTGGCCAAGGCCTTCCAGCAAGGATTCTACTGGCTAACTGCCAAGGCGGATGCCTATAAGTTGGTACAAACATGCCTTGGGTGTCAGTTCTATCCAAAACAACGAACTGCCCCAGCTGAAGAATTGTGAACAATACCAATAACTTGGTCGTTTGCAGTATGGGGGTTGGACATGGTGGGACCTTTGTAGACATCACCTTGTGGATTTAAACACTTGCTAGTAGCAGTGGATAAGTTCACAAAATGGATTGAAGTTAAACTCATTAGAAAGCTTGATGGGGCAACATCCCTAAAATTTGTCCGGGATCTAGTGGTGAGATTTGGTCTCCCACACAGCATCATCACCGACAATGGCAGAAATTTGTCTCTCGGATAAGTTGAGGAGTACTGTCATGAAAAAGGCATCCGCCTTGACCTAGCATGTCTGAGAAACCCACAATCAAATGGGCAAGTTGAAAGGGCCAATGGACTAATTCTGCATAGAATCAAGCCACGCTTAGAGGCACCGCTGCATAGAGCAGCTGGAGCCTGGGCGGAGGAATTACCATCTGTCTTTGGAGTTTACGAACAACACCCAACAAATCCACCGGATTGAGTCCTTTCTTCATGGTTTATGGAGCAGAAGCTATCCTTCCATCCGACATCCTCCACGATGCACCAAGAGTCGCTGCCTACGAGGAGGATGACGCTGAAGAATACATACGCCTATTTGTGTACCTACTTGAAGAAGAGCATGTGCTGGCATGCCAGAGATCCACCCTCTACCAGCAGAAGCTGCATGGCTACCATAGTTGCCGTGTAAAGCATCACTCATTTAAAGAAGGGGATCTGGTGCTTAGACTCAAGCAGGAGAAATCACACAAACTATCCCCACCTTGGGAAGGACTGTTCGTCATAAGCAAAGCATTGCTAAATGGTTACTATTACCTTGTCGATATTCGCAAGTTGAAAGATAGGCCAAAATATTGCAAGCACAAGAAACGTGACTCTGATGATGATTACCTGGAGACAGATCGGCCATGGAACATAGCACAGGTACGTCCCTTTTACACTTAGCACATTTATATTATGTAATAAGTTTCTTATATGATCAATGAAGTAAAGCATTTGGTTCACTCATATTATCTGAGTCTTTTACCTCCTTTAGTTGTTCATTTTTGGATCATATAAACTCTTTATGCACAAGTTTGCATTTGCACTTGTGAAAATTCTACCTACGAGTGTTAGCTTAAGTTTTCTGGTCTACACATTTTCTGAAGTTTTTATGTGGATTCCGAAGTAGTGACTTCTCGGCACTCAAAGCCGGTGATTTTTCTCTTAGGTTCTTGATGGTGTTATTAGGCATCATCACCTGAGGGCATAGTTCTGTGCTGCGAGTCTTCTGTCTCACAAAAGGTCAAGCATACGAACCAGAATAATGGATAAGCCAGCACTTGCTTAAAAAATATACACATACAGGAAACAGATAAGTAGTAGGAAACTTGAGTACAAGTTTTTCCTCCTTAGAAACACATAAGTTTTCTGCATACACTTCACAGAGATACATTTAATACAAACATTGTTTTTTCATGGCTCTGCTGCAGGGGGCTTCGTAGTGGCATCATTAGGAGAGCCAGACCAAAAGAGCTCGTCAAACTCGGAGGGAGATGGGCTAGACTCAGATGAGGCCATGTCTTCATCAAGGATCTCGGCAGGCACAAAGACATCTGCATTGACCATTCTAGCAATCCTGGTGTCGAAGCCGGAGAGGGAATTCCAAATAGCATCATTATCGATTTCCTTCCCTTCCTCATCCAACTTGGGAAAGCTAGAGCTCACCAGGTCGATGCTGGTGTTGTCGTAATGTGCCTTGACCAAAGAAAGGGACATCCTAGCACCAGCCCGGATGCAAGAGGCCTTCTAGTCCTTGACCTTCTCGGGGGCTCGGCATAGGATTTCCACGTACTTGGTCGCTGAGTTTGCCTCCTTGATGTTAATCCCTAGAGGCTGGGCTATCTCTTTGGCCTAGGCAATGGTGGTGCTGACGAAGTTGCCAGCAAGAATTATGCGTTCGTTGGGGTCTGGAGCACGTTCACCCAGGTTGGCCAAGCCAATGGGAGCTCTGGTTTGCACAAGAAACAAGGACCATGAGTACAAACAAATCAAATGGTTATCCAAAGTACAGAATTCACCAAGACGGAGAAAAGTTACCAAAGATGCTCGTCTCCGCTTGCTTGCATGTCTCCGCCAAGGCATCCCGCTCCTTCTGGACTGTCTTGTACACCTCAAGGTTCCTCGCATTCTGCTCTTTGGAAGCTTGGTTCTGCTCTTGAGTTGTGCAATTTCGTCCTTCAGGTGTTGCATCTCGGCGTCAGCAGATTCTTGCAGCACCTTCATCGCCTCCTCATGGCCCTTGACGACATCGGCTAGGTCTTTCTTCAAGATTTTGTTCTCATCGCCGAGCTCCTGAATATGCTAGGATTGCTCAACGATGCTCTTGGCCTTGGCAATGGCTTCTATAAGACGGAAATCATAAAGTACTATGAGAAGACGACAGAAATGAATCCATGAGGAAAAGCAAGGAACTGTTACAAGAAACAGACTCTGGCTATTTTTGTTCTGTTGCTTCAGGAAAGCTGTTTTACCGTGTTCAAGGTCTAGCTCCTTCCGCAAAGCAGCAAACCTCTCATTGGCCGTGATCCTCCATCTATTCTCATTCTACAAACAAACAAGCATGCTTAGTTTCTCTAGAGCATCTAGTTAGAACTATATGGTTTCAACTACATGCTCGGGGGCTACAACACAAGATTTTAATCAACAAGTACGCTACCCTTAGAGCATCTAGCCGGAATTCTTCTAAGTTCCACCTAGATGCTCGGGGGCTACACTATCAAGTTCTACTCATAAAAGTTCTTTGGAGCACTCATGCCAATAACCTTTGTTTATCTGCCTTAGAGCTCGGGGGCTACAGAGGGATATACTATGCAAAATAAACAAAGTGAAGTTCAAAAGACTTACAATGGCAATAAGCTTAAGATTGTTGGCCAGATTGGCATATGCGGTGTGGAAGATGCCGGCATTGTTATACACGGCATCCGCCTGCGCAATAAGGTCATCTAGGCACAATGTCAGAGGAGTTGCAGCCAAAGGAGATGTTGAAGCCAGAGGCATGGATGATGCCCTAGCCGCATGTTGCATTTTCAGAATAGATGATGGCTCAGAGGCTCCCGCCTTGACCGTTTCCTTCGCCTCTTCCATCACTTGCTTCCCTTTCTCAGTGGCATCCTTAGTTGGAGCTTCAACAACTTTGGAGGAAGTGCTCTCCTGCATCGCTTGACCGCTAGGAACAACGTTTGCCTCGATAGAGCCTGAGATATCAAGGATTGGATTGACATCTGTCTCTATGGCGGAGATCTCAGGGATGGTGGGCGATGAAGACCCAGCAGGGCAGCAGAAGGCTTCGCGGCAGGAGTAGGGGGAGCAGTTGCGGGAGAGGGCTTGGTGGCTACATCTCTGGTCAGCATGTCACGAATGTTTTTTGACCCTCCGTCATCTCTGGAGGATCGCTTCAAACTAACACCAGCTTTCCTCCTAAAACATACAAAGTATAAGTACAAGAGTTGAAAAAAGGTATGAGCTGAAAAAGTACAAGTTGGAGAATGAATACACTTACTCCATGGCAGGAGCCTTGGTGAGGGGAATGTCAGAGGACTTCTTCTTCTTTGCCTCTAAGGTGGCGATGGATCGTCTGGAGACTCCACTCTCCGATCTCTTCTTCTTCTTGGCCTCGGCAGCAGCGTTAGAGGTGGATCTCTTCCGCTTTCGCATTGCCAGAGCTGGCTGATCCTTGGGGGCATCGTTGTCGGACACCACTTGGATATCCTTCAGCTTGGGATCATAGACCTAGGTGGCCATCTGATCCGCTGCCAAGGTCGCTAGCTGGGATACAGAGGAGTGTTAGACAGACAACTTCAAGTCAGAAAAACCTTAGAGTATATAACGAGCAACAAAGGAAACAAAAGCTACCTCTGGGCATGTGTCACAATCGAACATGTCATAGGTGATCTTGAAGTCGTGCTTCCTATCCTTCACCTTGACAATTTCCTTAAGCCGGAGTTTTATGGAGTCAGTGGAGAAGTTATCTCGCGAAATTCGCATGTGATCCCTCCTGTCTTGAGTGTACTTGCACATCAACTTGACGCGATGCTGCAGAGGCTGGATCCGCCTAACAAACCAGCACATGGACAGGTCCAAGCCCATTAGACCTCCATCTACGAGCCATTGAATCTACCTTATGGCGTGGTTGGCCTCGTCGTCGGAGGGAAGGGAGGCTGGGTTCCGCCATGTGGGCACCTCAATGGTGGCTCCATCCACAAAGTTGGGATAAGTCTCAAGGCGGTCAGGTAGAGGAATATTTGGGCCGTAGAAGTACGTGTGCTGCCAGTTCTTGCATGACTCATGCCCTACGATGTCAGGGAAGCACCGGCTAGGCCAGATCTTGAAGCTAATGGTTCCACAAATCTGCAATTCGTCCTTGGACATTACGGACTCTCTCTTGATGGTAAGAAAGTAAACGAATAGATCTAACCTAGGTTTGATGCCTAGGAATCCTTCGCACAGAGCTATAAAGTTGCTAAGGACCAAGATGTTATTGGGAGAGAGATTGTGGGGAAGTACCCGGAAGTGTCGGAGAATGTCCAAGAAGAAGTCGGAGACTGGCAGGCTTACGCCTCATACCAGCTGGGCCTTGAGTCACACCTTCTCTCTATCTTGGGGAGAAGGAACCACCTCGCCGGCCGGCGGCGCCTGCCAGACCAACTCCTTCGCCGCGGGGAGATACCCCTTGGTGACCAGTTCCTGTAGATCTTCAGCGGAGAGGTCAGAGCCCCTCCACACCCCCTTGTGGGAGTCATTTTCTTCTTCAGCAGCTTCTGGCGCTGCTCGTTCTTGGTCGTCGCCGGTGGTTTCCACCACGGCGATGACAGGGACAACCACCCTCTCTGGCGGGACAGTTACTCCCTGGGATGGCTCTAAAATAGCCTGGGGGTCGCCACCGTCGAGGGAATGGAGTTGCTTGTCAACACCCGGATTTTTAATCCTAGATGCCTGTTATGCCATACCTCACAATCCCAAGATTACCATTTTTGCGATACATAACGGAATTGGTACCACAGTACATCATCCATTACAAACCATAATAAAGGTCTTACAAATAAAGATCTCATGATCCAATCTTAATACAATCAAAGCAACTGAAATTAAATGTAGTAGGGGCTCCATCTTCAGGGTCACAGGCAATGTTGATGATGGGAGATGATCCTAGTTGTCGTAGACTTCCTACAGTCCATCATCCTGGTAGTCCTCCTCATAGTCTAGCCACGGGAATAGCCAGGGACAAAGCCATGAGTACTCTTTAAGTACTCACAAACTATCACTAACAAGTAAGGTAGTTCTAGTAGGAATCTTAATCTCTAGGTTTATTTGCAAAAAGGTAGGTTTATCTCAAACTGAGTTTAGAAGTAAATAAAACTAAGTTAATGTTCTAAAGCACTTAAGTGGGAACCTAGTTTTCATGTCCACAATCCTGTTGTGGTCAAGTCAAAGTCATAGTTCAAGTCACAAGTCATTTTGAAAACATCTGACGACGGAACAGTATGGCCACTCCAACTGTCCATGACCGCGGACGCGGCTATTCGAGTACTTTGACACTCTGCAGAGGTGGTACACTTTCACCACAAAATTCGATAGACCCGTCAGGGATAACCCTAAATCAATCATACTTAGTATGCGGATAATCAATCATAACCTTTCAATTACACACCCTAGTATAGGCACCTCCCCCTATGAGCTTGGCCTCCCAGCCATGGCCATCTGCCATCCTGGGAACTGCATAGGTGGACATTCGTCATGAGGTAGCCTCAGCTCAACCTCTTCCGCAAGGGAACCCATACTAAGGCATATAAACTTCCATCTAAGCCCTACTCAATTCAGGTATTGTGGTTGTATGGTAAAATTGGAATGGTATCGCATCTGAACCCAACCATCAGTTTTTGTAAAGGACTAAGGATCATGCCTCACCATTTTCATCATCAAACCATTGTGTTTCTCAACACATATCAAAACATCTCAATAGAATGAAACATCATTCCAAGGTTTTCATAATCATTTTCACCAAGTATTCCCATCTAAAGTGATCAACTTTTATGCTTAGCACTAGCCACTAAAGTTGAACATATTCCCTAATGAGGGGTGCTAAGTGTAGCTATCCAAATCTAATCTCATGCCTTAGAATGACATCTAAGTATGACTACTTAGGCCTAGTTTTATACTCTTTATGGTATCTATACTATTGTTCCAATACCCATAAGAACTAACTAAAAGTAAAGAACTTTACTTAAAGTAAAAGAATAAAGCTTGCAAGTAAAACTTGGTATTGGTATAATCAAAGTTGGATAACCAAGGATACCTAATGCATCTTGCATAGGTTATGGATTTGGTACTAGTACATTGTCACTGCACGTAAACCTAAATATTTTTACATATTCAGATAGATCTTGTCAAATGTGATTTTTGATAGTTGGAATCAACTCAAAAGCATTTAGCGTTGATTTTTGAAAAATGTTTGAAGTTGGGAAAGTCTCGGTCTTGTTATTTTTACTATAGCTGATCTCTAACACCAAATGATTTGAATCCAACGGGCTTGGATAGATAATTTAAATAACTTTCTAAAAAAATTGGAATCGTGTAATTTGGTTCAGTGAATCTCTTTGAATTGATTTTTGAATCTACTGGCAGAAACTGGTTTTAACTAAAAATGAAAAATAACTATTTGAATTTGCAGGCCTGCGCGGGATACCTACTAGTCCGGCCCAATCTGCACAGCACGGCGCAATGGGCTGGTGACAGCAGGGTCCCACTAGTCAGTGAATCTATCTAACCAAAACGGTATCTTTAAATCTAGGCCCTACGATTAGAACTTGATCTAACGGTTGTGGTTCATCGTCGACGATGAACTGCTCCGGCAAGGTCTGAACCCTAACGCGGCGGTGGGGGTCGTGTGAGGCTCACCAGGGCTCCAGCTAGGGTTGGTGATGGGGGCGAACGACGTTGTCAACGATGCAGTTTGAACGGTGGTCACAGCAACTCCTAGGGCGGCTCCAATCGACGGCTCCCTTCTTCTTCTGCAACAGTGGGCTCCGGCCAAATTCCGGTGATGTGGTGCTCGCCTTGCTCCGGAAAGAGGTGTGGGAGGCTCAGTGAGGAGTGAGGAGTGTGATGGTGTGGAGAATGGAGGCGGAGGGGGTCTCTATTTATACATCGGTGAAGGGACCGAGCAGGATGGGCTGGCTTCTCCGGTGATGGTGGTACAATGAGCTATCGGCGTGGCTGAGGGTAGGGGGCAACACGGTGCTCCCTGGCGGTCACCACAGGCATAATGGTGCGGCACGGGGTGGTCTAGGACGTTCGGGCACGTGCAATGCTCTACGCGGAACCGGCGGTGTTCGAGACGGCGCACGGGGGATATGGATCGCGCGGCGGCGAACGGGGGTGTCTGGGAGCTAGCTGTGATCATGGTGAGTGTGTGCACATGCGGAGAGGGCGAGGCGCGACGTGTGCGAGCTGGTTGGCTGCGGCGCTCTAGCGTGCTCTCGGCACGACGCAGAGAGAGTGGGCGTGGTGGTTTTCTGGTGGTCCATGGCATGGCTGTTGTTGAGGGCTGGACAGGGGGTGGCGGTGGACGGTGGCATGCCTCCTGGACATCATGGACGGTTACGGTGATCGCTGTGGCGGGCGGTCCATGGTCAGCCGGTGTGGGCTGTTTCGTGCGGCGGCGCACTGGTCCAAACGGCAAAGAGGGGTGCTAGTATGGTGATGCTCGACACTGGGGGAGACAGGGGGAGTGAAGAGGGGACCAAATGGTCGAGTGATCACTGCTCAAATATTGAAGTTATGCCAGGTTTGATTAGTCTCTGCAAAGTGTTTGATTAAATGGCTGCAAGAATTTAAATTTGAAATATTTGAATGAAACTTGGTGAGTGTTTTGATCTTATGCTTGAGTGTCTATGGTTGCTTGGAAAAGTCAATGTGAATTGATTTGAGTGGTTTTTGAAAAATGGTGATCTTACCATATGAACTTGATTCAATTTTGAACTGTCCTTTAAATAGATTTGGAAATAGTTTCTGTTAGTTTGTAAAGTGGGCTTGGGTTCACTTTTACTTGGTCTAGCAAGGGGTGAAAAGAAGTGGAAATGTTTCGGTTAGAAATCCTTTGCTAGGAACACTCAAAGTGGCCTAGTGGTTAACTTTGGTCAAAATGACCATTTGATCATATGCTTTATATTTGATTTCCTTTTCTTTGGATTTTGTTTGTAATTGTCCTAGATGATGTAGTATTCACCTTTAAACCATTTCTTATCATTTGTAGCAATCAAACATGGCAAATGCAATCAATTCTACCCTAATGCAAAACACACATGCATTCATATTCAATTTAATAATAAAAGTTTTTGTTAACCCTAAACTTGGCTAATTTTCACTTGATAATCTTGATTAAGATTTTGGGGTGTTACACTACTGGAGGCCATTGTTATGAGGGAGTGCGAGGGGAAGAAGAGGGCTCTGGCTACGGTTTTCGAAGAGGAGCTCGAACAGGCGCGCGGCTGGAGGAAGACAAAGACGAGGAAGCGAATGTGGGTAAAAAGAAAATAAACTGACCGCGGTGAAAATATATAGACCCCACATCAAGATTCGTGCTAAGGGATCTAAAAAGGATGGAGCATTGCCGACATGGAGGCAAACATGCATAGTAATTTTTCCACGTCCTCCGTCTTTGCCGCTTCCCGTTTAGGATTTCGCGCGCGTGAAAATAGCTGATGATTAATTATCTGTTCTCTGTGAGTTTCGAGGTAGCATAGGCTGCACCCTACGTCATCCTCCTGACAGTGGTAGTGAAGTGTAACGTCTGAAGATTCCATCGAAGGCGGAGATTGTTCGGCTCTGGAAACAAAGACTCAAGGAATCTCCGGCTACATTGCGAAGCCGGAGAGGATTGCAGGGTTCTTTGGGAGACCTGTGAGATATTTCTTGACGAATTGCCGGCATCACCTACGCGGAGTATTCGAAGATCAATGGGCAACACGGTGCAAGATTTCAAAGTCCTCCGGGGACTACTATTGGGGATATGCTAAATGGGTATCCTCATAGCATGTCACCAGTCCGGCTAACCCAGGTGGCCCATAGTTGGTAGAAAGGCCTATGGCCTCCTGGGTGGCCCAGTTAGACAGATCTAGAGGAGAGGCCCATGCCGGATAAAGGAAGGCTACGCAGGAGTCACCGACATACTCGGAGCCTTGGAGTGCAAGACACGAAAGACTAGTTCGTATTAGTGTAGGACTCTTTACCTTGTCCGGCAAGAACCTTTCCATGTAAACCCTAGGTTTGGTGCCTTTATAAGCCGGACGTATGGGAGCCTTTAGGGGACAACCTCTTAGATTGATACGTACAACATGCAACGCCTCGTACAACGAACCTATCTCTATAACTCCGTGTATTGCCATTATAGTGATTTGTAGCAGGAGTAGAGTTCCGCCACCATTGTGGGACTTGAACCTGGGTAAGTTGTGTTACCTTGTACCTGCCAACTCTCCGTCTTACCCCATGTCTCTAAACACGCATTGTGAGGACCCCTCCATGGCGTACTCGTCGGCAATACCACGACACAACCATCCTTTATTGTTTTTAATTTGCTTGCCTAGTTTTACTTGTTTTACTTTACTTTATTTATATTTATATTTCATATTAATAATATGAAACCTTGTGCTTGACAACCACACGGTGGAGTTGGAGACACAAGACAAAAACTTTGCTTTGCGGGTTGCTAGAAGAGGATAAGAAGAATCAACCCCATTGCCAATTCCCTAGGAGTTCAATATAAACACTCGAGTCACCCTTGTGTGGAAAATAAGTTTGCTACAACACTCTACACTTGGAGTCCCAACGAGTTGCTACACACGGAGTTGTTGCCATCAAGAACATATTCGGGCGCCGTTGCTAGGGAATTGGAGGGTCACATCATATTGGTTGCTGCGTGGTGAAGCACAAGTCAACTACCACTACAACTGCCAGAACATTTTCTGGCATGGTTGGAAGAGGGATATCACAACTTCCTCTTTCTCAAGTTGGAGTGAGAACATCTTATGGCACTGTCAACACCAACTTTGTGCAAACACCTAAGATTGG
The DNA here is from genome assembly GCA_910589775.1 of Avena eriantha. NCBI lineage: Eukaryota > Viridiplantae > Streptophyta > Magnoliopsida > Poales > Poaceae > Avena > Avena eriantha. The sequence continues at coordinate 261,029,941 of OU342745.1, read as the reverse complement.
GGAGGCTGCACCACTACGAGCTTTTCCTTCTCCTTTAGATTTTCAAAGTAATTTTCTTTGTCTTGATTTTAATCTTTTTAGTTTTCCTTAAACACAAAAACACATAAAAATTAGTATCAACCTTATTTGCAAACTTGAGCATTATGAACCAACCTGGACCAATCCTCCCCATGAATGCTACTACATCCTTTAAACAAAAAATTGTAGAAACACTAAGAGATGCTTGGGAAACAATAAATAAAATGCATAGTGAGGATCCTATTCCTTGTGGGGAGAATAATATGAAACTTTTATTTTATTATGGATTAGATGGATGGTTCGAACATGCTTTGGATAGAGCTACAGGGGGAAGTTACATTTTATCCTCACTTGTAGGGTCAGCCCTTGCTCTTAAAAATATCTTTGCCACTTACCGAGGAAATGATAGGGTAATAGATGGTATAATAACAATACTTAACTCAGCAAAAGAAAGAATTAAAAGTTGTATCAAAGAACTTTCTATGAAGGACGATTTTGGACACTTAGAACACTTCTCCAAAGGCACTCTACCAGAAATAGAGGTTAAAATGGACACTATCATCTAAAAGATAGATATTTGTGAAAATGAATTTACGAAAGATGACAAGCAACTTTTAAGTGCACAAAAAAGGGTAGCATACTTGGGTGATATATTTAAAGGAGATGCCTCATGTAAATTCTTACCAAAAACCAAAGCCAAAAAGGCAACATTACCAACAACTAAAGAATTTAAGAAGGAAGAAAAAATAGTTTGGGTAGTTAAAGGGGAAAAGGAATAAGGAGATAAAGAACCAATGGAAGAGGAAAAAGAAACACTTATGATAAAAAATAATAAACAAGTTGAGGAAGTTAAAATTCTAAGTGAAACAAAAGAACCTCTATTTGACCTTGACAAATGCAGCTTGTATGAACTTACCAATATCCCACAAAAGTTTTCTAATGACACATCTATTATTATTCATCAAGCAAGTTTTGGCTCCTACATAGAAAACTATGTCATCAAAAAAAGATAGAAAGATACAGTAATGAAGCCATGATACCACCAAAGCTTGGGGATGCTTGGCTCCTGAAGATATTAATCACTATTGTCAAAGAGACCCATCATACTATTCTTGATCTAGGATCTAGTGTCTCTGTGTTATAAAAAGAACTATATGATCTACTAGAACTCAAAACCATGGAAATTTTTTCAATAGATCTTTTGTTTGCTGATGACTCAACTAAACATTCTTTTGGAAAATTAAATGATATAATGGTTGAGTTACATATAACTTTCGCGCATGTTGATTTTGTTATAATGGACATGAGGAGTAAAACCTCTAGTCCTATAATTCTTGAAAGACCTTTTTTGAGAACTGCATGTGCAATCATAGATTCAAAGGAAGGGAATGTGAAGTTTCAGTTTCCACATAAGAAATGCATGGAACACTTCCCAATTAATAAGGAGGTAGCACCAAGGTACAAGCTACCACATGATCTCCACATCACTTGACACAAGTAAGTAAGCCTAGCTATATGGCTATAAAGAAAGCGCTTTGCGGGAGGCAACCCGGTTTGTTTAATTTTAGATTTTATTTTTGCACTCTTGTTGTAGAAAGAGAGTTTTATTTTGGTTTTATTTTTGGGGTTTTCAATAAAGTACCAAGTTCAACCCATTTGGATGTTTTAAAGTTGACAAAACCTATGGAGCAGAAAATTCATGCACGAACTCTTTTCATTAAAAACATTCTCTATTTTTTATGTAACTCCGGTTGCTCTCATATTTATACTATAGTTGAAACTTTTCATCCTATATATACACACAAAAATTGGCAAAAAATCCTGACATGTTTAAGTGGGTGAAATAAATGCGTACTACAGCTGCTGTTTTTCTAGACATAATCTGTCTTTTGTTGCAAGAGTTGTCTCTTTGGATTTTGATTTGATTCTTTTTGAGTATTTTGATAGCTTATGGATATTGGACACTCAAATAACTCTCTAGACATTTAAAATCAAATTTTATTTGGACATCTTATCATGGATATTATCATAATCTTTGTACCCAAGAATGTCACCCCATAGAAAAGAAATGGGAGAAAGTTTTGTTTTGAAGTTTTTGACAGGGAAGGGAGGAACACCACACCAAGAGCTATCCAAGAATGGTGAAAACCATAAGCTTGGGGATGCCCAATGCACCCCACTAGACCTATAAAACTCTCGGTTTGCAAACCTCTAAACTTTATTTTTTGAGCAACATAGAATGATCATAGAAAACTTGGAGCGTCTTTGCTTAGTGTTATGTTTAGTTTTGCTTGATATGTTTGGAAATAAATATGACCACCATGATAGATATTTTATGTTCTTATGAAAGAGCTACTGAAACAAACTATCCCATGAATGAATGCCATGTTTGATTGAATGCCTTGCTTGAAATAGAAAAGGTGGGAAAACCAAACTATGCATGTTATTGTTTTAGGTTGGACTGTTCATATGGTTTATGGAGTAATAACTTACAAGTCTATCATCTTGTTCTAGTTCTTATATTCAACATAAATGGTGCTCAATGCTTATATTGTCTTCTAGAAATGACTTAGTACTATGGGCACTTTGCATTCTTGTAGAAGGTCAAATGGTTACGATTGCTAGCCCCACCATATTGAAAAAACCTCTTTTAGCAAAATAAACTTAGCATTTATATAGGAAACACCTACCTAGATAGCTCAGAGCTATATCCTGAAGTATATTATCATGTGTGAGTCATTATTTAGCTTCCAAACACTATTACTATGGGTACGGGTGACATGGAGAAGTTAGTCGTGGGCTGACCACGAACTCATTGGGCATAGAGTACCCCTTCCCAAAAGGCAATAAGAGGATGCATACACTAAAATATGAGGGCAAAAACCCTCCATAGAAGGGGTACCACCGCTAAGATGAGGGCAAAAATCCTCCAAATATTTATATGATATCAAAATGTGAGAAGAGTGAGTACGCAGAGGCTAGGCCTTCCAAAAAAATCAAAACAAGCAAAATGTGACATAGAAATTGAAAAAAGGAAAGAAGCAAAAAGTGCCAAAACAAGAATGCCAAAAAGAATCAGGTAATGAGGGGCAATGGAACCAAACACTAATGATGAACTATGCTTCAACCATAAACTTAATGGATAGTGTTTGGAAGATAGCTTGTGTCTCACATATGATATTCCCTACTTGCCAGCCATACACTCTCTCTAACCTCCTTTGCCAAATATTCTGACCATGGGACCGCCACTATATATACTTTTCTCTATGCGAAGAATTCTCTCCTGCCTCATAGTACTATATGAATTTGTGTTAGTCAATATGAACATTGTATTGTCAAGTATCATATTATAAGAAGTATCACGTTATGTTATGCTTGCTTATTGTTATTCTCTAAGCAAATGAAATGTTTAACTTTTTGTGATACTTTCTAGTGAAAAGAAGCACCAAACTCCAAAATCCATGTTAGTTTTATCACCTCATGCTCGAGGACGAGCATAGGTTAAGCTTAGAAATGTTGATGCATGTAAAATACATACATGAACTTTGTAGTTTCTTAATATGGATTCCCACATATTTGCTACATATAAGATGTTATATCCATATTTTACATTTATTTATGGGGATTTACCAATGCTCCCCTTTATTTTGGTTATAACTCTGTAGGACAGGAAAACCTTGTTTTGTGTATTTTACCTTTCAGGGACCTAAACAAAGTCAAATGGAGCTCAGATTTAGGGAATGTAAATATTTCATCAAGAGAAGCACCTGGAGCACTTGGGCCTCACCAGATGGACAAAGAGGCCCAAGATGGACTAGGTGGCGCGCCACCCATTCTCTTTTCTGCATAGGCCATCGATTTGCTTCGATATTTTGCCCACCGCCTCCATATGACCTAAAAACCACTATATAAAGGGTCCCTTAGGATTTCATCGAGGAGGCACAGCAGAAACACTGAAACAACAGACCAGAGCCAGAACCAACAAATATTGGAGGGGGAAACTCCGCTGGACTGTCTCTACCTTCTTCAATGTCTCCACCATCATCACCATGTCGAAGAGGGAGTAGTCCACCTCTGGACTATGGGTTTGTGGCATTAGCTTGATCTATTTCTCTCTTGTTCTTCATAGATCTAGTACCATATGAGCTGCTCAACATGATTATTGTCATATATGTAATTCCTATGTGGTGGATCTTTATTCCATGATTTGATATATGAGATTGGAACCTATTATGTGTAAGATGAATTCATAGATGCTTATCATGTACCATGTTCTTAAGTAATTGTTATGATCCAACTTGTATGCAAGACCATGTGTGGGAAGAAGTGTGTGGGGAGAAGTGTGTATTAGATCGAGTAGCATGGTGGTAGTGATTGAATAGTGACAACAAATTCAAGATCTAGTATGGTATTTACCTTTCTTTTGCTGCCTCACTATAGTGAATTCATGTGCTATAAATATCTTGTAACAACTCAATAATCTTGTTTGGTCAAGGTAGCACATTTGTAATTCAAATATCATGTCAAATTACTTAAGGCTATACTTTGTTAATTCTTAATTCAAGATTGCTTAGAGTTTTCCCTTTCTTAAGGAGTATAAGAGAGATGCGTTGCATCACTACATATATATATACACGAAAGTGGTGCACTTCAGTGATCCGTCCGTGCGCCAAATCAACGATGGTACTGTAGATGTCTACAGTACAGTGCATCAACAGTAAATGTGGGTCTGGGAATGGGAAACCTTCTACCGCTTTGACCAAACACTCCACAAAGCACTTCTCCTTCCTAATCCCCCAAATCTTTCCTGTTTCATCTCCTTCCCTCACATCTCATCTGGTCTCCTCTCTCTCTCTCTCGCAAATCAGCGGCAAAAAGAAGTGGTAGCCTCCATGGTCGTTCGGTAGTGGGCAAGATAGAGGAGCTCCAGGGTGGCTCTCGAGCCCTTCCCATGTTCCTACTTCTCTGCTGGAAGGCGAGCATGCTACAGCGAGGTGGTCCCATGCGGCTTGTGCATGGCCCACGGCAGTGAGTTCAACCTCCCCGCACATCGCGTCGGCGGAGCAGAGGGGCACCGTGGAGGACCACAATGACGACCACGACTGCCTGCCGTGCAGGTACGCCCGCCTCACCCCATGTCCATGTCCCATCTTCTCTAAATCTTCCTCATCCTCTCTTTTTCTCTTTCTCTCAGCGAGCAGCCGTGATGACCCGAAGGCAACCTCACGCTAGAGCTCAATCTTCAACAGCGCATCCATGATTCCATGATGATCGTCGACCGCCGCTTCTGGTTGTCGGCGTGTCCCGACCGCAACGCCGCAGAGGCGGGCACAAACGAGGAGTGCACGTCCACGTCGATGACGAGGCACGCGGCAACTCAAATGGTTGGATCGAGGCGACACCATGGCGCCCTTGAGAGGATTTTAGGGGTGCACTAAAATTCCACTTTCGTTGGGCTGGTGGCAGCAGCCGAGCCTGAGTACCTTCACCCTCGCCTCTCAGTTGTGCAGCCCAAGTGATTTCCCCGTCTCATCACCTCTTCTCTCTTTCTCTATGAATTTGTCCTGAATATATGCTACGTGGCACTTTTTCTCACATGTTTTCTTATACTATTTCTCCAGAATATTAAGTTCAAAATATGATTTGATGTGGTATGCTTGCTTCCACTGGTTCAGCCATGTTATCTTTAATTTGAGTTGATTAGTTTGGCCAATTCAGCTGATTTGCTACAGTACCTGATATTAACTCCCTTGATGCCTTAAGAAGAATGATCATTTGCTTACTGCGACCTCCGTGGCCTTCTTTAATCACGTCTGTTTTGGTACCTTTAACAGATGTTGTTGTGCTTCTGCATTTCATAATTGATTTGTGTGCCCCAATAGATCAAAGAAGAAGCTGGTGCATCAAAGGCTGTTCACCGCTCACTTCTGCAGGTAATTCATGTAATATTTGATATCCTTACATTACCTACATATTTAGTGAGAGAACTTGTGGAAATACTCTTCAACAATCATACTATTTTGCTGAACTATTTTCTTAATTACATTGAGTCGTTTGCTCGGCCTTTAAGCCATTGATTCGGTCATATTTCCTACTGGATGGTGGATATATAGTTTTAGAGCTAAATACATCGGTAGTCCCAATAGTTGTTCGTTAGATGCATTTTAGTCTCAATAGTTGTAAAATGGGGCGTAGTAGTCCCAATACTTGCTAGAAGGTGCAAAACTAGTCCCAAAGTACCGAGGAGCCAACAAGTGGCGGTGTTTGTTTTGCAAAAGCACCCTTATATTTTTTTTGTCTGCCACATTTAACCATACTACTGTTTGCTAACATATGTTCCACCTATCAGAGAGTTGGAAATAAAATCTAAAACCATTGGAACCACTAAGGTTTGTACTCCCCATGTTAAGGATGCAACATAAAATGTATGTGTCTCTACCACTACAGCTTTGACGTTCTTTTGTAAAATAAAAAAACATGTCTTGTCTATTGATGGCCCAAAATATATCGAGCTCGTTGGGGAACCCCAAAAGGAAGGTATGATGAGCACAGCAGCAAGTTTTCCCTCAGTTATGAAACCAAGGTTATCAATCTAGTAGGAGCAAGAAAACACCTCAAAGGTGTTGCTAGCTGAGCTATGGCAGGACGCACTACCGGTGCCAGCAGCAACGTGGAATCTTGCACAACACAACCACAGAAATTTGCCCCAACTTGTGATGAGGTTGTCAATCTCACCGATTTTGCTGAAAACAAAGGATTAAACGTATCGAGTGGAAGAAAGTAATTGCTTGCAGAAAGTAAATAGGAAGTAGTAAACAATTGTAGATTGATTGTAAAAGAAAGGACCGGGGTCCATAGTTCACTAGTGGTGGCTCTCCTTAAGATAGATAACATGCTGGGTGAACAAATTACAAAGGGGCAATTGACAAACATCGAGAAAGCAATACATGCATATACTAATCATCTTGACTCTTTGGAACTTGATTGGGCATTACAACATTATACATAGACCACCATCCAACTGCATCTATGACTAATAATCTACCTTCAAGTTATCATCCGAACCCCCTCCGGTATTAAGTTGCAAGCAACAGATAATTGCATTACGCATTGCGTGTAAAATAAAGAATACGATTGTTCTATGAACAAAGGATTGTTGTTTTCTCCCTAGTAGCAACAACACATCTAGTACCTTAGAGATTTTTGTCACTTCCCCAGATTACTAAAGGCATGAACCCACTATCAAGCATAAATACTAAATCTTGGAGTTGCTAGCATCTACTTGGCCAAGATAGCTACTAACAACGGAAAGCATGCAAGATCACAAATAACAAAGACATGATAGAATCAATAATAAATCTGAAATAGCATCTCAATATCCATCGGATCCCCGCAAACACAACATGTAGGAATTACAAATAGATGATCTTGATCATAAACGGAGCTCACAAGATCTAACCATGATAGCACAAAGGAGGAGAACTAGCCATCTAGCTACTACATGGACCCGTAGTCCAAAGATGAACTACTCACGCATCACACCGGAGGCTTGCATGATGATGATGAAGGCCTCCAGGGTGAATTCTCCCCTCTGGCAGGGTGCCGGGAAGAGCTTCAGATCCCTCCCGGTCTAGGGACAGAGATGACGGCGGCTATAGACTCTTTCATGGAATTTTGATCAGGTACTTAGGGTTTCTGTATCGGAGGCATCTTATCATCGAAAGGGGAGGCCGAGGGGGTGCCGAAGGCGGCCAGACCACCCCCTGGCGCGGGCCAATCTAGGTTACGGGACCAGGTGGTGTGGCGGCCCCCTGGCCCCTCTCCGTCTCGTATTCTGGCTCCTTGTGTCCCTCGGTGAAAAACTGACTTTGGCTTTTGTCCCGTCCAATTCTGAGAATATTCATTTTCTGACTTCCTGAAACCAAAAATAGCAGAAAACAGGTAGCTGGCACTGTGGCATCTTGTTAATAGGTTAGTCCAAGAAAGTGTATGAAAAGTACTCCAAAGTTGGAACAAAACATAAGAAAGTAGATAAAACCAAGCATGGAGCATCAAAAATTATGGATACGTTAGCAACGTATCATCTATAAAGCTAACCACCCACAACTAGCGACCTTGACCCGGCAAGCATGATGAACTGCTGCACGTACTACCGGTGTGGAGCACGCCGACATGCTACATGTTGATCCAGGCCATCGGCATTGACGTTCCGTAGTGCCACACTATGGGTACCCGTACACGCCGTCTATGGGGATCCGGGACATGTGCTACGACTTAGCGGGTACATCATCATGAAGCTGTCGACGGTGGCGCTGACATTCAGCGGTGGCACGACCATTTTCATGGAGGAGCCAGGGATCCTATCGAGCGGGTGCCTTACTTTCGCGCCCAACGGCAGCGACGGGACTTGGCAATCCTCGGGAACATGCATCAGCGCTCCTTCGCGGTGTGCATCGAAGCTACTCGGCAAGCATGCGACGGTGATGCGCGCCTTCTGGACCATGACGGACATGTAGCACGTCATTAGTGTCCCACTCATGGCGAAGATGTGTACTTCGTGGACTAGGACCTGCATTGCTGCGCATGGTTGTGGACTTGTGGTATAGCTGTCCTTCTTCCTGAAGTAGTCATCCACATGTCGACCCGTGTAGGTACGGCTTGTCGGAGCGCGTAAAGATTCACACTGTCCTGTCTTGCCCTTGTGTCCTTGGCACATTTAATCTTGGCTCGTCCAGGCGTGCTCGGCTACACGTAGCGATTTATGGCGTACGCTTGCCGGTTCCAGAACAGTGTGTTGGCTTTGGGTGGGAAGCTTCTGTGTAATTAGGCGAAGGTTTGTATTAGTGTAAGCAAATGGTCTGAGTTGCAATGGTAGAGGCACATTGTTTGCTGCTGCAGCGGTGAGAGTTCGACCCAGTGTGGTGTCAATATTTTTGATTTTCTTTCCAACTCCTCTGATAGGTGGGACTATGTTGGCAAACAAGTAGTATGGTCACATGTGTTAGTTAAAAAAGTATAGGGGTCTTTTTGCAGAATAGACACCACCACGTGTTGGCTCACGAATCATTTGGGACTAGTTTTGCATGGTGTAGCGAGTATTGGGACTACTCCACCCCAATTTGCAACCATTGGGACTAAAATGCACCTAACGAACAACTATTGGGACTGCTGGTGTATTTAGCTCATAGTTTTACATCTTTGCTAGAGAACAACATATTTATGAATTAGGACTGCTTTTTATTGACCAACAGGTATCTCCTAACCATTCAGTTATCTAACCCATCAATTTGGTTTGCTCTATTGCTTATTAATGTGCAATCTATTCTTCTTTAAGTTGTGGTCTATTAATGCTAATTTTCAGCATGCTCATCTGCAAAAGCTCCAGATCATTATGCTTATTTATTGTCTGCCAATTTTCAGTTCTCTTTTATATATATTCCATACTGTCTATGCACTAAATTACCTATTCTATCTTATTACTCATTCATACATAATTTGTTTCTATTCGAGCCATGGTAACAGCTAATCCAAATTGTTTATCTAAGTTTACTACATATCAGTGTCCATGTTGCCTTTTATAGAAAGCATGTCCCATCGATGGTAGTCTCTACATTACCGTTTTGCTGCTTACAAATAGGGATGACGGTTAATTACACAAAATATATACTTGGAATTGAATAATTCACTATCCTTCGGTTATTGAAGTATTTAACTACACTTATAATTGATATGGTATCATTTGCATATTATATAGACTAGCCATTGGTTGATTCTTTGTTGTAGATGCCGCTCTTCTTTAAATTATGTTTCACCGGTGCTAGACATCCATGTGCTCACTTGCAGTTCATTGATGCTAGGTTCCTTTCACTTGCATATATTTTCTTCTTTTTCCTAAGCTATATTTCATCAATACTAGCTTGCATTTAATGTATAGTGCTTACTAAAATAGTCTGTAATTATTTACATGAAATGCATGCTTACACCTAGCTGGAGGGTTACGTGCTAGATAACCGCCTATACCAGCTCACAGAGAGACCGAAAGAGGGTTTCGTGTACACAATTGAATCTTTCATAGTCGCTGTCGGTCGAACAAATACAGGACCCTAGACTGTCCCCATAGAATAAAGACCGGCCAACAAACAAGGTTGATAGAAGTAATTTTAGAACCTGAGGACTTCCCTCTTTATGCACATCGTGCAAAACCTTTTGATGTTCACGAATCACGTGCAGAAAACAACACTCTCTTATCAGGTTTCGACCCAATGCGTCTTATATATTTTTCTACCACGTTATCGCCCTTTCATGTACACTTACATTTTTTTTGCTTGCTGCTAATTTTACATGTCATTGGAGTAGTGACTAAGTTAACTATATTATTCCCTCTAGGATAAATCTACACTCCAGGAGGCAAATCTTCATACAACATTGCTTTTTTGTTAAGCATTTTGTGGAAAAAGCACTTGCTCACAGGAGCCATGGTGACGTTTGGTAGTGACAAACTGGAGCATGTCCAACCCTCTATGGGGCAAGACATCACGCAACATTATGGACGCTCATGCATATAGCGGACTTAGTTGTCTGGTGGCCAAACTCAACGGGGAACCCAAGGTATTTATTTATATATTGTACTATTATTTAACATACTAATTTATTTTTATTTTTATCTTATTATCAATTGTACACTAGCCAAGATATTAGGACATTGTTTCAGTAGCACCATTTCTCTACAATGGCTGCTAACTCAGTAAATCCTTATCTCAGTTGTACGGTTATCTTCATGTGCCTACCAGATACCATTATTATGGAGATCACACCACAAACAACCCACTGAAGAACACGTATTCATAGAAGTACAATCACGTAATATGTGAACTCTCAGAAGGATTTGACCTCCCTGGAGCCTGGTCAGCTACTAGATATACTTTAATGCACGTAGGTATACTACTGATGTTTGCATTCACAAATTTTATAGGTGCTCTTCTATTAAAATTCATATAAAAAGAAGCATCAGCGTATATTGTCTTCAACTTTTAAAGTTTATGCTATCTCTTATTGCAAGTTATCAAAAGACCAATGCATATTTATAATCCAGAGACATGTTGTATATAGGGAGAAAAGGCTAAATTATTCACTATATTTTTCTTTTATAATAGTGGGTTTTTGAACATATATTTATTGCAAGCGAAAGCATGCTAACTATGGTATTTTCATATCCTTCTCTATTTCTAAGATATTATTTTTTCGTTGAGTTGCATGCTTATTTTCCAACCCGCTGTTTTTGTTCATCGATTATGCATCTAGGTAGACCAGGGGTTTGGTGCTACCTATTGTGAGTATGTGTACATAGTTTAATGCTTATATAGCAACTATGTTTTAGCTTAGTTGTTCAAACTCTTTGCTACACTTTCCTATTTGGTGACCTTTGTGCAAAAGTTAAATCTGCAAAAGTCATCCCTCACACTCACACTTTGAGTGTTCATCCTTGGGTGTACAAGTTATATTCCTTGACTGGAGACAACATCAGTGTATATTGGCTTTGATTTGGGGCTTATAGGTTCTGTCTTATCTCAAATGATCATGGATATTTGTTGTTTACATGTCTTTTGTCTTAGATGTAGTCTTGCCTCAAATATTAGTGCATTTTTTCTGCATACACTCTTTTATGTTTATATCCATTTGATGCTAGAGAAGGCTTACTTTTTTGTTTATACCCAATGAGCACAAAAGACCATAACCATTCCTTTGGAAGAGAGTTTTTAGTTCCTAACCAGCCCAATGTACCTAGTGAGCACAATTGTACCTAGTGAGCTGCTCTGCTCCATGCTCCTGCCCTGGACTTAATATGTTATCTGATTAGAACCTCATCAATTTGCGACCAAGCGCGCCTGTGGGCCATCTTAATCTGGCTATGATTATTAACTATTTAATTTCTCCCATGTGTCTGATTCATATTGATCTGACATCTTCGTCAATTGATTTGCTGAAAGGTAAGGTTCTCAAGATGAGTCGTTCCCAGATGTATTTTCATTATGTCTTCTTCTCACAGTATGATTACAAGCAATGTAAATGTTGGAAGCCATCTCATGAAACGGAAATGTTCAGATGAACAATTGGGAAATTTCCATTGGGAAAAGTGTAATTATACCATATGATATATCACAAAACTGGTTTACAAGGAATATTATCTATTCAGAATTGCCATGGTGCAGTAGTATGAATTAACAACACAATAGCTCTGAAACCCGATTTCCTGACATGTTCATTGAATTGCATGTTGATTAGCTCCAGGTCCAGCATATGACCTTCCCTAATGTATATCATTGTTCTTGACCTTCTTTCTAGCATTTTAGTGTGCCTTAATATTGGTGCTCTATTCAGGCGACCTTCTTGCATACTTCAAAGTCCAATATTGCTGATTTGGTGACAATTTTTTACCTTCGTTTTTACCCATAGCAAGGTATCATCTAATTTTTATGTGAAACTCTTCATTCGAGTTAATACTCCTCTTGGTGCAACGACCGTTTGTTGTTCTATCAATCCATACTTATTTTCTGATCCCTCCATTCAGAGCAATGATTTTTTGAGACAATAAAGACTGACTATGAGTAAGTGACAGCATGCCAAGAAGAGAGTTCTTGACCTTCAGTTTTTTAGAGTGCAAGATATAATTTGTATGCGACACTATGGTCATCAGAGTTAGTACTCCTCTTAGGGCCATAAGCTTTTGTTTTTTCCATCAATCCACATTACTTCTGATCCTTCCTTTCAAACCGATGAGATTTTTGAAAACATCCAGGCTGAATGAGTAAGTGACAGCAAGATGAGATCACTGTCAGGTTATACCGGTTGTTGCCACTCACATTGGAAGGTGTTCAATTTGTATCTCTAATGAATTAAGGAAGAAAAAATATAAGTCTACCACTTCCAAGAAAAGATTTCATGATTGTTAATATGGCCCCTCAACAAATGCATCGTGTTCTTCTCTTAGAAGTACTAAAAAGAGAAATGTATGATCTGTTTGGTATCAGATTTATGCTTATGTTCCCTCATATTTGAGATGCTGTCGGAAACCAAAACAGACAGGAATTGCAAACCGCATAGGGCACAAGATTTTTGGATTATCAAACGCATGCAATTATTTTGAGATGCTGTGATGACTTTAACTCCTGATTTTCTTTGAGGAGTTTGTTATGGCATTTCAATCTTTCCATGTTGGCCAGGCTATAAAGAGTGAGTTACCAATCCCATTTCACAAGAGCAGGAGGCCAAACCTCACAATATGGTGCCAACATGAAGGATACTTGAAAGTTAACGTTCACAAATATATATTTTCATGAAAAGAAACTCCTTTGTGTACATATTCAAGGCAATTGAGCTGATGATTCTTACAAGAAAACATCAACAGAAGTTCAACTTGATTTTGTTGTTATCGAAAAGTACTAAATTATCATATAACGTCTTATTATTTCTCTCTATTCTTCAGTTTACAATCATGGCAACCGTAGCAGCGACTCAAATACGCCACGGGTGCAGCGTGTCGCCACACCAACTTCCCTAGTCATCTCTATGTTAGAACGTGATGCTTATATGAATGTTATTCAAACACATGTTGAAGTTCCTCCAATATTATATCTTTGATGAACTGTTTGTGTCCACTTCAACCCAAAAAGAGAGTAGACAAGTGAACTCATGAACCCGGTCCATTTTAAACCATAAGAAACACCTTTTCAACAAAACTATCACACTTTATATATTCTCCAATTTATTATTTCGAAAATACAAAAATACCTTCTTCACTTGCAAACACACACAAAACCCCAAAACAACCATCATTTATTGTTTTTTACTTTGCTTGCCTAGTTTTACTTGTTTTACTTTACTTTATTTATATTTATATTTCATATTACTAATACAAAACCTTGTGCTTGACAACGGGACACAAGACAAAAAAATTCTTTGCAGGTTGCTAGAAGAGGAGAAGAAGAATCAACCCCTTGCTAATTCTCCGAGAGTTTGATATAAACCTGTGAGTCACCCTTGTGGGAAAAAAACTTGCTACAACACTCTGCACTTTAAGTCCTAACAAGTTGGTACACATGGATTTGTTGCCATCAGCCCCCAAGATTCTTGGGGGCATAGGTATCCTTGATTCGCGCCGCTTCAATGTGGCCTTGATGCTAAAATGGGTATGGTGTATCCTTCGAAAAGATGGAGGTCCTTGGCTGCAACTTATCAAAGCCAAATATCTCCGGGATGCCCATTGCTAGCATGCAAGCGTAGACAGGGCTCCCAATTCTAGCGAGGCATTTAGTACATCAAGCAGTTTATCCGGAGGGGCGCCACCTTTAGTATTGGCAACAGGAGGGAGGTTCGACTATGGCTAGACCCGTGGCTGATGGACTCCCCTCTTTGCGAGGAGTTTCCTACCCTGTTTTCCATTAGTGCGTCCCCCTCAATCCTGGTAGCTGATGCCTTTCAAGAGGGACGCTGGAACATCTCGTTCCACCGGACCTTTAGCCTGGCTGAGGCTGCAGATTTGCAGAGATTGAGATCCTCCCTCTTGGAGGCTCACCCTTGTGGGAAATTTCTCGGTTAGCTCGGAGTCCAGGGCCCTCTTCCAGGGCCCTGAGTTAGGTTGGACTATCCCCCTCTGGATGGCCCCCCTTCCCCTGAGTATTCGAATCTTTGTTTGACAACTTCTTCGCGATCGTCTGCCCTCAGGAGTCGAGGTGGCTAAGCGTAATGGCCCTGGCAATGGCATGTGTCAACTATGTGGGACACCAGAGACGTGCGTCCATATTATGTTCGCATGCACCACGACTCAGTTTCCGTGGAGCTTTGTTCGGGAAGCCCTTCGGCTTGCTTGACAGACCTAGGATCTCGGAGAGTTCCTTCAAATTGAGGGAAACCATACTAGAATGAGGCGCTGCCTCTTCTGGCTTGTGTTTGTGGCCTTGGGATGGACCCTATGGAATGTGCGGAACAAGATGGTGATTGATCCGATTTTCCCTAGCTGCGCATCTAACTCTATTTTTCTCTTCCCGCCTACCTGCAGCAGTGGAACCCGCTGGTTAGATAGCGAGATCAGGAGCCCCTGGCCGACACCTTCCGGGTGCTGAGAGCGGCGGCGCACCCTTTCTAAGCTCCTATCAGCACGTGATCCATGACTCTATTGTGCCTCTGGGCTAGTTCTGGCTTTTTTTTTCTTTGGGCTATCTTGTGTTGAGGCCCCAACGGACTACTATGATTTTTTCCTTTTCTTTGGCCCTAGCTGGTTGTGTATCGTGTTGTATCGTGTTGGAACTTGGTTATATCTAGACGTTGCTTCATTTATAAAGTGGGGCGCAGACTGTTTTGAGGATTACTATATAAGGGCGGGGCGGACATGGGGGCACGTCACCGGCGACCAACGCCGGCGCCAACCCCGTCTTCTCCAGGATCCCGCTTCGCCTGCCTTTAGGCGGATCATGTGGCTGTTCAGATTGCGGAGGAGGCCATCACCGAGGAGGGGCCTTGGACGCCGGTGGTACGTCGGAGGAATCGGCCGCGAGCCGAGATCTTGGCGGAGTTCTGGTCGGCGGCGGGTTTCCCTACGCCGGAGTCTCGCTTTTGGGAGCGGCGGCCGAAGTCGCCGGAGTCTGCAGCTGAGATGGGGACTTCCAAGGCGAGGTCCTTGTCGCCGCCGTCACAGGGTGTGGACCATGGTGGCCATAGACGCTGCGCATCCTCCTCGCCTTCGGGGCTGCGGCTCTCGCGGCCTCCTCGGATGGGACCATGGCGCGGACTGTTGCCTGCACGGCGGCAGACACCGCCGCCGGTGCTAGGGGCATTCTTCCCGACAACGATGCGGTGCTCGGGTTTTCCTCCTCCGCCGGGTACGGTGCTGCATGGGGCGGGCTTTGCGGGAGTCACGCGTGCGTTTCCTCCCGTGGCGACGCAATCTACGGAAACCGTTTCGGTTGTTGATACAGAACCAAGTGGGGCCCACCGGAAATCTCTATCGGGGCAGACACGGACCGCAAGGCTGCATCGCCCTATTCCGCTCGACGTACAGCGCCTCAAGTCCGTCTCTGCGTCGGCGCTGCCGCCTTCTCCGCCTCTTCAGCCTCCGCATGCTTCGACTCGGTCGCCTCCGCAGACGTCTCCGGCCGGATACCGCCGCCCTCCCTGGTCGCCGGGGTCAATCTCCTTCACTCGGGTTGTCATGGCGGGGTCTGCACCGTCTGGTTCGGCGGGAGGGGCTCCGGCCGGTGTGCCGCCTCTTCCTTCGTCGGGGCCTGGCCCCGCGGTGCCGGCTGCTGCCCCTCCTCTTCACTCGCTCCCGGCGGCTTCCATGGCTAGGGGGGTCCGATGACGGGGGCTGCCTCGATTCCGTTCAGGCCGTTGCAACCTCCTTTTCGTCCGTCTGGTCAGCCGGGCTTCGCTACGCAGCCCCCAGGACAGTTCTTTTAGCCGTTCCAGCCGCCGCAGAATTTTCCGAGGACGGTGTTCCCTCCGATTATTCCTCCGCAGCAGTTTGCTCAGATGTTTCCGCAGTATGCTCAGGCTCCTACACCTGCTGTTAATCCTACAGTGCTGCGAAATAAGAGGAAGAAAAAGAAGAATCTGCAGGTCCCTTCAGCGCCTCCGGTGGCTCCTTCTTAGCCGATTTTTCAACCTCAGTTTCAGCAGATGGTGGCTCCACAGACGGCAGGTATGGGGTATGCTACTCCTGTTTCGAGTATGCCTCTGGTTGATATTGCTCAGAAACCTATCGGCACGGCTGTGGACGCTCCGATTTAGGCAGATGTGGGCAAGTGCAAGAAGGTTCTGAAATGCTAGAAATGCTCTAGTGATTCACATGCGTCCAAGAACTGCCCAGTTGCGCACTACTGTTTGATCTGTAACAATTCCGCTCATCCCACTATCAAGTGCCCAACGTTGAAGTTGCCCAAGCCCACGATGATTGTTGCGGGGAATGGTACAGAGGATACTCTTTTTAATCAGCTGCCGGACTGTATTTTTAAGGCTAATCTTGCACCGAAGTGTACACCTACTGCTAAGGTGTCGATGATCGGCACGCTGGTTCCTACGGCTGTTATTGAGGCTCAGATGATGCGCATTTGTCCGCTCAGAACTCAGTGGAAGTGGGAGGCGCTTCCTCATGGTGATGACGCTTTCCTTGTGAGTTTTCCCTCCTTTGAGGATCTACAACGGGTTGATGGTATCCAGATGCCAGTTCCTTCTCATAATACCAGGGTTGTGATCAGCATTTGGGAGATGCAGGATATCCAGCCCAAGTTTATTCTACCTCAGGTGTGGGTTCATGTGGAGGGGGTTCCTCATACTATTCGTCATTTTCATGGTCTTTGGGCAGTTGGTTCTCTGTTGGGTACGACTGTGGATGTGGATTTGCCGACGCTGTATAGTCGCAACGTTGTTCGCATTTGTGTGGCTATGATGAATCCTAATGCATTGCTGAAGTGTGTGGATGCCAAGGATCCATACATTTGTACTACTGCTACCTTGAAGCTGAAGGAGTTTGATTTCACATTTCGCTAGGAGGCTGCGGACTTTGTCCCTGATCCCGCTTTTACCCCTTTTTTCTGGAGGCGTAAGGGGGATGATTCTGAGGATGATGGCAATGGCCAGAAAGACGCGGATTCACCTGCTGATGAGAGTGCATCTCGGTCTCAAGGGAATCGCATGGATGTTGATAACACGGGTGTCCATACAGTTACGGGAGGTCCACCCGTAAACAATGCTTCTTCATTACCTGTCTTTGTGGTTACTCCTTTTAACCCGCGACCTTAGACTCCGCGGGGGAAAGCTATTGTGGATGTTGCACGTTGTTCTCGATCAGGCTTTCAGCGTCCCGATGTACTTCTCGCTCCTTCGCCGGGGACACCGGCTACTTCACCGATCTCCCTGCTTCGGGCGGAGGAGGCCTGGCCTACTACTCCCTCGTCGGCTCGTCGTACTACTCCTTCGCCGACGGTCTTCGCCGACTTGCCTACTGAGAGGGTGTCTGCTGGGGAGCGGATTGACCCGCTCCAGCAGCCGGCTCGTTCTCCCACTCCTCCGCCGGCGGACCTCGTCGAGCCTGCTGATGAGGCTCTTGCTAGGGAGCGGACAACCCCGCCCCAGCAGAGGGCGGCTGGGGATTCTGATCCGCCACCTGCTGGTCGTGGGCCTTCAGAGGGACCGGAGCTGCTGGAGGTCCCTCTGGCGGTGGCCCCATCATCTACGTCGGCTGGGCTACTGGAGGCCCCTCTTTTGGGGACTGTGATGCCGACGATGGAAGAGGTGTCCGTGCCGGTGGTGGTGCTGGCGGTGGGGGGTACTGCGTTGATACACTGCAAATGTATCTATAATTTTTGATTTTCCATGCTTGGTTTTATCTACTTTCTTATATTTTGCCCAGAGTTTGGTGTACTTTTCATATGATTTCTTGGACTAACCTACTAATAGTTGCAAAAGTGTACAATGTTCTTGTTTTACACTTTGATGTGTAGGAATTACAAAGAATACAAGTGGAAACCTTGTTGGAGTCAAATTGGGATTTTCCAGAAATCTGTCTCAGAACTCTTTTTGAAGATGGTCACGTTTTGGGTCAAAGACGGCGTCAAACGGAAAACTCTTCAACTACAAAGTTGTTGAAAATTCGCGACAAACGTTCTGGACATAAAATTTAGCTGATTCCGAGTTCGGACGGGCCTGATAGACCCGATTTACTGCAGCCCAAGATGGGATGATGCAAATCCGAGAAGCTATATAAAGGGAGAAAACCTAATTCGTGGGAGACACCTCCACCCACGAATTTTCAGCCACCAAAGCCACGTTTTTGCCTTCCCCATAGATCTCATCTCCATGGGGAAGGGCTCCCAAAAAGCCATGAAGAAAGGGTGCTAAGGGGCGGTGCTCCCCTGTGATACCGGCTGTGGGGAAGGAGTCCTCCACGCCGCCACCGCTGCCTCTTCACCATCTTCACCGCCATCTCCATCCATCTCCATCACCATTGCTGATTCCCATGAAGAGGAGGGAGTAGATCTCTCTCGAGGCTAAGGGTTCTACCGGTAGCTATGTGTTCATCTCTCTCTTTATGCGTGATCATATTGTGATCATGAGCTTGTAATCTATAGATCTACCTTTCTACTCAAGTGCTTTAATAGATCTCTGCTCTCCCCATGTGTGTGAAAGTGACAGGCACACCATGGTGGCACTTAGGCTAGAGATTACAAATACTTGTTATAAGTTATATTTGGAGTTGGATGTCTTTATGAAATTGTGGTGTTTGTTGGAACCATCTAGTGCTCAAGGTGACAGTGTGGGGATTTCTAGATGGGAAAGGCTTATTTTGAGGTATGCTGTTATAGCCCTACCAATGATTAGAGTGTCCAACCGGAGATTAGTTCAGCGTAGTATCATGAAGATGATATATTTATATGAGAGTGTTCACTAGTGAAAGTATGATCCCTAGGCCTTGTTTCTAAGCATTGAAACACCGTTTGCTACTAGATCTGTTACATGTTTGCTTGCTTCCATCTTTATTTCAGTTTGCCTTTAGTCTCTTCCACGCCATCAAGTTATCTTCTATCACTGTTACCACTTATAAATATCTATACCACTTGTATTTCACTATCTCTTCGCCGAACTAGTGCACCAATACACCTGACAAGTGTATGGGGTGTGTTGGGGACACAAGAGACTTCTTGTATCTTGATTTCAGCGTTGCTTGAGAGGGGATACCTTTGACCACTTCCTCCCTGAGTTCGATAAACCTTGGGTAACCCACTTAAGGGAAACCTGTTGATGTTCTACAAACCTCTGCACTTGGAGGCCCAACAACTGTCTACAAGAATAGAAGTGCGTAGACATCAAGCTATTTTCTGGCGCCGTTGTCGGGGAGGTAAGGTAAAAGGTACTCACATCCTCCGGTGTGAGTGCTCGAAGTTATTTCCTTTAGATTCTGCAATTTTGTCTTTTTGTTTCTTGTTTTCACTAGTTAGGCTTAATGGAAAACAACAACAAAATTAGAGAGCTTTATAGTATTTATCTTGAGTTAGGACATGAAGTGTTTGAAGAGAAAACTAAAAAAACTATGAAACTTTATTTGCATGCTAATAGCAATGTTATTAGTATGAATTCTTTGGACACCATTATTGCTAATGCTATGGAAAAGTCTAAGCTTTGGAAGCTAGTTTTGATGAAAATGATCTTTTTAGTCCCCCATCTTTAGAGGAGAAAATTTACTTTGATGATAATATGCCTCCAATATATGATGATTACAATGATGAATATGATATTTTCCGTCCGCCTACTATTGAGGAGGAAAGTAATTATGATTACAATATGCCTCCTATATTTGATGATTATGGTGATGAAAATAATAATGATAGCTATTTTGTTGAATTTGCTCCTACTACAATTAATAAGAATGACTATGTTTATGTGGGGAGTATTAATTATTTTATGCATGTGGATCATGATAAGAATGTTTTATGTGATAGTTATATTGTTAATTTTATTCATGATGCTACTGAAAGTTATTATGAGAGAGGGAAACATGGTTTTATGTGTCTCAACAATATT
The DNA here is from genome assembly GCA_910589775.1 of Avena eriantha. Taxonomy (NCBI): domain Eukaryota; kingdom Viridiplantae; phylum Streptophyta; class Magnoliopsida; order Poales; family Poaceae; genus Avena; species Avena eriantha. The sequence continues at coordinate 261,009,352 of OU342745.1, read as the reverse complement.
AAGTTTCCCCTCTTTATGTTGAAAGTCTTGAAGTTGCACTTGTTTTGCTTTCCTATGCTTACTGCTTTGTGCTTTCATGACTTGTTTCTTTACAAGATTCCTATGCATAGGAAGTGGGTTAGACTTAAGTGTGTTTTGAATTTGCTTCTTGATGCTCTCTTTTACTTCATATTCCTTATGTGAGCATCTTCTCAAACTATCATGCCTAACTTAAAGGCATTAAAGAAAAGTACTTATTGGGAGATAACCCAAAAGTTTTAGATAAGTCTTGGAAATTATTACTTTTGTAATAACCGCTCCTTATCCTTTTTATTTTCTTTTTGTGCCAAGAGTAACCTCTAATGAGAGAGAAGTAATGATTGGGAAAGTTGTTGTCCCGAATCAGATTTCTATGCTTCACCGTAAAAATTCGTGTAAAATCTCTGTACGTCCTTTTGAGGCGTGCATTTTTGTGCTTCTGCCCCAGGTTGTTATCTAACTTTCGTTAGTTCAACACTTTTTGATTTGAGCAACAGAAGGTCTTCGAAAAAATTCGTCTTTACCTGCTGGTCTGTTTTGACAGATTTCTGCCATTTTCTGCATTTGCTTCTTGTGGGTTCCTTTTTGAGTTCTTTTGGGGAATTGAGCTTATTGAGGGAATTGCTATAGTAGCTAGTGTTCTAATGTAAGTTTATTTGGTGTTATAACTGAACCTTAAGACTTATTTATCTTGAGTGCACTAATGTTGCTAATAAATATTGTGTGAAGTTTTGTATGAAGGAAAAAATTCAGGTGTATGGAAGGAATGAGTAATGAGATGAAGGATGGACTAAAGCTCAAGCTTGGGGATGCCACGCATGTCACCCCAAGAAATATCCAAGTACAAGCGTCAAAGCTTGGGGATGCCCAAGGCATCCCCTTCTTCATCAATAAAAATCCTAGGTTTCTTCCAAACGCTTCATTTTTATTGTTTCATGCACAGTTGTGTTTTTCTTGGAGCGTCTTCTTTTTCGTTTTCATTTTGGTTTTTCGTTTGCTTTTGTTTTCTTAGTTTTATGAATAAATTGGTTGGACCCCTCTTTCATACATTGGTTTGCAAATAGTTTGGTTTGGTTTGGAAAAGAGTAGGAAAGTTCATGCTTATGTGGTAAAAAGAGCTCATTTTTGACTATGGCCTATGTTGTGCCATGCCATGATTGATATTGTTTTGGCTTTATTCTTAGTATTATTTGCTGTAGCATGACTTGTTTTAAACAATTGATATTGCTTAATGTGCCTTGGATGAATCATGCGTTGTTTTATCATATTAAAGCATAGTATAGTGGTATTCTCCTTTGATGGTTTATTTGGGTTGACTTGGCGCATGCTCACACCATGTTATGACTATCTCAAGGGACCATAGCCGTTATGATCCTTTAGTTTTCAACTTGTAGTATCACTTTATGCTTTGATCCATGATGTTTTGTCGCTCTGCATGATTATGGCCATTATTGCTCTCTTAGTTTGTCTCTCCCAGTCTTTTGCTAGCCACCACCACCAAGTATGAGTTCCACTCATGCATCCAACTCCCTAAACGAAGTTATTCAAAAGAGTCCACCATACCTACCTATTAGCATATGCTATTCCAAGTATATTCATGTTTTTGTCTACCTTCCAAATTAAACTTGTTATGAGAAAACTAGTGATTAAAGCTCTCACGAACTTGATGGCACACTTTACCTTTTTGCATCTAATAAACTTGAACCATTGTGTCTTGTATGTTGTATATGCTTGCACTTATTTGTTGGGAATTAGCAGAACCATGCTTTCATGGGGAACTCTTTCAATATTGCACTTGGTACTTGTACCTAGTTGATATCATGCTCTTTTGTATATGGATGTCGTCGGTGTGAAATGAAAGGGGAGCTTGTAAGTCCATGGAGTTATGTATATGTGTTAGAGAAACGCCTGGGCCACTGGTCTAATCCATGCTGACATGGTAGAAAACTGCAGCGTAACCATAATGAGCTGTCTATGAAGCATTCTCCTTATAAAAAAGAGTCCTATATTGAAAAAAAGGAGAAAAAAAGAGATACTATGAAAAGAGGAAAGAGAGAAAAAAGCACCATATTCCCATGGTAAATAAGAAGAATGTTGAGATGCTCGTTGTCTGCTTGCCTTGTAATTTTGATATGGGGATTCTTCCGTATCATCGGGCAAGGGGTACCTCATTGGCGGTTCTCAATGATACACATGTACTTACAATGACAAGAACTTACCGGTGACTAAACTTGAGTAGCATGAGGAGCAGCCCTCGTATACAAGGGACATAAGATTTCTAACTTATACTTCGTCAAGCATGTACACCATAGTTTGTTCACTTTAACCTTAATCACTTCAAGATGCTTATGATAGGGGCAATGAGAGCTGAAAGCTATAAGTACCATAATTTTTGGAAGCTCTTTATGAGACTTGAATCCCTACTTCCTTTTACAAAGGCCTTTCTTCCACCATTATATTGAGTTTCCACCTTCTACCTTTATGCACCTACTTTGAGAGGATAGTGGCCATTCTTAGTTCTATGTGCATTGTCCCAAGACTTGTTGATTGATGCATAGCTTTGATATTGCTTGTTTTAAACTATCTGTATCTAGTCACTCTTATGAACTTTGAAGGTGTCCTATGCATTTATGTTTGCTACTCTATGAGGGACAAGTTGAATACTATTATGCTATGTTTTCTTTATGTGAAACAAACAAACGTCTTGCAAAGCATTGTTATTCATGAATATTTTGTTTGTGCATTTTCATGTTGCATCATAGTTTCTTTGTCTTATTGCTAGAACTTTGTCTTTCATGTTATGATTGAAGTACTATGATCCCAGCTTTGAATGATTTACAAATACTTTGATCAAGTTTATGATGGTGAATGTCACCTCAAAAATTATTCTTTTTTTATCACTTACCTACTCGAGGACGAGCAGGAGTTAAGCTTGGGGATGTTGATACATTGCAAATGTATCTATAATTTTTGATGTTCCATGCTTGGTTTTATCTACTTTCTTATGTTTTGCCCAGAGTTTGGTGTACTTTTCATATGATTTCTTGGACTAACCTACTAATAGTTGCAAAAGTGTACAATGTTCTTGCTTTACACTTTGATGTGTAGGAATTACCAAGAATACAAGTGGAAACCGTGTTGGAGTCAAATTGGGATTTTCTAGAAATCTGTCTCAGAACTCTTTTTGAAGATGGTCACGTTTTGGGTCAAAGACGGCGTCAAACGGAAAACTCTTCAACTACAAAGTTGTTGAAAATTTGCGACAAACGTTTTGGACATAAAATTTAGCTGATTCCGAGTCCGGACGGGCCCGATAGACCCGATTTATTGCAGCCCAAGATGGGATGACGGAAATCCGAGAAGCTATATAAAGGGAGGAAACCTAATTCGTGGGAGACACCTCCACCCAAGAATTTGAAGCCACCAAAACCACATTTTTTCCTTCCCCATAGATCTCATCTCCATGGGGAAGGGCTCCCAAAAAGCCATGAAGAAAGGGTGCTAAGGGGCGGTGCTCCCCTGTGATACCGGCGGTGGGGAAGGAGTCCTCCGCGCCGCCGCCACTACCTCTTCACCATCTTCACCACCATCTCCATCCATCTCCATCACCATTGCTGATTCCCATGATGAGGAGGGAGTAGATCTCTCTCGAGGCTAAGGGTTCTACCGGTAGCTATGTGTTCATCTCTCTCTTTATGCGTGATCATATTGTGATCATGAGCTTGTAATCTATAGATCTCTCTTGCTACTCAAGTGCTTTAATAGATCTCTGCTCTCCCCATGTGTGTGAAAGTGACAGGCACACCATGGTGGTACTTAGGCTAGAGATTGCAAATACTTGTTATGAGTTATATTTGGAGTTGGATGTCTTTATGAAACTGTGGTGTTTGTTGGAACCATCTAGTGCTCAAGGTGACAGTGTGGGGTTTTCTAGATGGGAAAGGCTTATTTTGAGGTATGGTCTTATAGCCCTAGCAACGATTAGAGTGTCTAACCGGAGATTAGTTTAGCGTAGTATCATGAAGATGATATATTTATATGAGATTGTTCACTAGTGAAAGTATGATCCCTAGGCCTTGTTTCTAAGCATTGAAGCACCGTTTGCTACTAGATCTGTTACATGTTTGCTTGCTTCCATCTTTATTTCAGTTTGCCTTTAGTCTCTTCCACGCCATCAAGTTATCTTCTATCACTGTTACCGCTTATACTATACCACATGTATTTCACTATCTCTTCGCCGAACTAGTGCACCTATACACCTGACAAGTGTATTGGGTGTGTTGGGGACACAAGAAACTTCTTGTATCTTGATTGCAGGGTTGCTTGAGAGGGGATACCTTTGACCACTTCCTCCCTGAGTTCGATAAACCTTGGGTAATCCACTTAAGGGAAACTTGCTGCTGTTCTACAAACCTCTGCACTTGGAGGCCCAACAACTGTCTACAAGAATAGAAGCGCGTAGACATCATGCGTCTACCACGCAGGCACCTACAGCTGGTGCTATAGCTGGCGCTTAGAAGAAGAAGGCATCGATGTTCCCGGTGCTTCGCAGGAGTGGAAGGCATATGGTGGGCCATGGTGGTGCTTCCGCGACGGACATGGATACCTTGGAGAAGGCCATGCGCAGGAAGGCTGAAGTGAACCTGGACTCTGGTGGTAATGTCGCATCTTCCAAATCTTTTATTTCTTTTCCATCTACTAGTATTTCTTCTAAGCTAAACTCTGTTGGTATTAGTCTCAGTAAGAATGCTAGTGATATTTCAATTTCTGCTAAGGTCTTGAAGCGGATGGAATTTGACCGGCTAATGGTTGTTCCAAAAGTTTCGACCTCTTCTATTCCTCTTACTCGGATGATGAGGATGCGGACCATTCTACGGATGGTCAGCTCCTATCTCATCTAGTAGGTGAAGTTCTAGAAGTTGGTATGGATGAGGACAGTTTGAGTTCATTATATGAGCTCACTGCTTATGGTCGCAAATCAACTTCTGAAAAAAAATGTAATAAATCTCGTAAACGAGATCTTGCTCCTAAATCTATCATCGTTTCCCAATGAATGGCATGTTTTTGAATAGCAGAGGTCTTCGAGACTTGGCTAAACATTTACACATTGCACTTTGTTCTAGGGAACACAATTTAGATTTTGTGGCTATCTACGAAACAGGTAGACGGGAATTCTCACAGAGTATGCTGGACCGCCTATCGGGTGGGTTAGACTTTGTGTGGCATTCTCATCCACCTAGGGGACGGTCAGGGGGTATTTTACTAGGTGTGCGGGCGGATACCATGGACATATTAACAGTTTCGGAAGGGGAGTTCCATATAAAACTTCATATCCGGAATAAGGCTGATAGTTTCAAATGGAGTCTGGTCGCAGTGTATGGGGTTGCCCAAGTGGCCTTTAAGGCTGACTTTCTTCGTGAATTGGTGAACTTAGCAAAATACAATCCATACCCTATTCTGGTAGGGGGAGATTTTAATTTGCTTAGATTCCCACACGAGAAGAGTAGAGGCTGTTTTGACGATCATTGGCCTTTCCTTTTTAACGCTGTCATCGACAATTTGGATTTAAAGGAAGTGTCAATGATTGGAAGACAGTTTACTTGGGCCAATTCTTTGGCGTAACCTACATACGAAAAATTGGATCGTGTACTCATGGACTCTGATTGGGAAGATCATTTCCCTCTTGTCACGGTACGCGCTCTCGAACGTATTGAGGCTCTGTCCGATCATGCTCACATTCTGCTTACCACGGGATTACCATCATCTCGCTCGGCTCGCCCGTTCAAATTCGAACTGGGATGGCTAACACGAGATGGTTTCCAGGATATGGTGAAAGCGGTGTGGGAAAGACCGGATGAGGGTGATACTCCTGTCTAGAGGTGGAACAAATAAAGTGCGTATGACACGTAAACACCTTGGGGGTTGGGCAAGACACACAACCGGTATCCTGAAAAAAGAAAAAAAAGAGGCTTTCTTCTATTATTGATGACCTTGAAGCCCGAGCAGAAACACGGTTGCTAACTCCGCGGGAAATTGAGCTCAAAAGCCAATCGAATGCGGAGATTGCCTGGTTACTGGGGGAAGAGGAACTCAAATGGTACCAACGTTCTAAATCGCAGTTTATCTTGTAAGGGGATTCGAATACTAGATATTTCCATAGTGTAGCCAATGGCAGACACAAGAAGAAACGTATTCATTCCTTAATGCATGATGACGAACCGATTGAAGGACACGACCAGTTGAAATATCATATTACAAGCTACTATAAAGCTCTTTTTGGGGAACCGGATGAAGGTTCTTTCACTATGGATGAATCTCAAATAACCGATGTGCCCCAGGTCTCTGATGAGGAAAATAGCTATCTGACCTCTACTTATTCTAAGGAAGAGGTCAAATTAGCTGTTTTCCAAATGGAACATAATAAGGCACCTGGTCCTGATGGATTCCTAGCGGAGTTCTACCAAACCTTCTGGGATGTCATTAAAACAGATCTCCTCGCTATGTTCGATGCTTTGCATCTGGGACAATTTGAGCTGTTTCATTTGAATTTTGGTGAAATTATCTTATTACCTAAGGTTAATGAAGCAGAACGGATACAACAATATAGACCGATCTGTCTTCTTAATGTTAGTTTTAAGATTTTTACCAAAGTTGCTACTATTAGGCTAAATTCGGTGGCTGATCATGTTGTCAGACCTTCGCAAACTGCTTTTATGCAAGGTCGTAACATTCTTGATGGCATAGTAACTTTGCATGAAACTGTTCATGAACTTCATAGGAAGAAACTGAACGGGGTCATTCTTAAAATTGATTTTGAGAAAGCCTATGATAATGTCAAATGGTCTTTCCTTCAACAAGTTCTTAGAATGAAAGGCTTCTCCGCTGAATGGCGTGCTTTAATCAATAGCTTTGTAGTCGGAGGTAGTGTTACCATCAAAGTCAATGACGATATTGGTAGCTACTTCCAGACAAAAAAGGGGCAAGACAAGGAGATCCATTATCGCCAATGCTATTCAATATAGTGGCTGATATGCTATCCATCTTGATTGAACGCGCCAAATTAGAGGGCCATATTGAAGGTGTGATTCCTCATCTAGTGGATGGTGGTTTATCTATACTTCAATATGCGGATGATACAATTCTCTTTATGGAATATGACCTCGAGAAGGCAAAAAATCTGAAACTTATACTTTCAGCTTTTGAGCAACTATCGGGATTAAAGATTAATTTCCACAAGAGTAAATTGTTTTGTTTCGGTGAGGCTCAAGTGAAGGAAATATGCCCAGAGAGGCAATAATAAAGTTGTTATTATATATTACTTATATATGATAGATGTTTATTTTACATGCTAAAATTGTATAGATCGGAAACATCAATACATGTGTGTTTAATAAACAAAAAGGGTTCCTAGTTATGCCTCTCTTATAGACTAGCTTGTTGATTAATAAGATGATCAAGGTTTCCTGATCATGGACATTGGATGTTATTAATAACAAGGTCACACCATTGGTGGAATGATGTGATGAACCTTCATCCGAAGTATAGCATTACGATCAAGTCATTATGTTTATATTGCTATAACATCATACGAAGTAATCTTTATCCTTAGACCATGAGATCATGTTAATTGCTAACACCGGAAGAGTATCTTGATAACATCAAACGTCACACCGTAATAGGGTGACTATAAAGATGGGTTCAGTACTACGAAGGTGTTATGTTGAGGCTCATGGATCAAGAGTGGAATTTGTCAATCCAGATGACGGATAGATATACTCTGGGCCCTCTCGGTGATATCACATTAAGATAGCTTGCAAGCAAGTGACGTGATCACTAGAATGTTATATCACGGGAACGAGAAAAGAGTGCATGTCGGTAACGAGATCAAACTAGGTATGGAGATACCGATGATCGAATCTCGGACATGTAATATATCGAGAGACAAAGGGATTTAGTTACAAGCGTTAAAGGTTCTCATGATCACAGAAGTCATCGTTGAATGTGTAGGAGTCAGTACAGATCTCTAGGTCCCGCTACTGATTATTGATCGGAGAAGGGTCTCGATCATGTCTGCATTATTCGTGAACCGTAGGGTGGCACACTTAAGAGTTACCGGGCACCATTTTGGAGCACATATGTTTCAGACGAAAGAATTGCAAAGCGCATGAATTGTTTCAATAGAAATCGGAAATTGTTTCAGGTGAAATTGCAGAAAGTGGTTCTGCATGTGATATTGAAATATTGCAAGGGGCTATATGTGAATGTTTGTTAATTAAAGTAATTAACAAAATTCTGAATAAATTTAATAAAAAGAGTTTTATTAAATGAGAGAGCATTAAATTTGGAGAAATTTAATTCATTTAAAGTGGAGACTTTAAAAGAGAATGTGAAGAGGCATTTTAATGTGGAGGGGTTACCACCACATGAATGGGGGAGGTGAGGGGTCACCCCCCCATGCGCCGGCCATGGAGATAGGGGGCACCCCCCCTCCTCCTATAAAAGGCCACCCATTCCCTCCTTCATCCACACACCTCCTTGTGAAGGATCTCTCTCCCCCTCTAGAATTATTCCCCCATGGTCTCGGATTAGCGAGATACATGTTCCCGGTGGCATTACATCTGGAAGGAGTTGCTTCTTCCGCTGGATCACTGGAGCGAGGAGGTGGAGGTTGTCCGATGGCTTGAACGTGTGTGCGAGTGCGGATGCGCTGCTGAGTTGCGGCGCTCGGACTTCCTCACGATCTTGAGATCGGCAAGTGTATGACTATATCAACCACGAGTTCCTACTCGTTAACAAAACTCGTTGTCTTCGAGGGTAAGTTCTCATTGGATGTATGTCCACTCGTTGCTTTGTACCTAGTAGATAGATCTTGGCGTGTAGTTCACACCGTAGGAATTTTTTTGTTTTCTATGCTGCGGACCCAACAGTGGTATCAGAGCCTGATCTATGCGTAGGTTCTTTGCACGGGTAGTACACATATGTTTATATGTGGGCAATGATGATCATGTTATTGCAGCTTCTATGTATTTCGGATATTGGTGGCATAGTGGGATGAAGCGGCCCGGACCAACCTTACATGTCATCGTACATGAGACCGGTTCCACGACTGACATGCAACTTGTTTTGCATAAGTGGTTGGCGGGTGTCTGTCTCTCATACTATAGTCAATATCTGATTTACAACGAGTTTCTAATAACTTAGTTATCCTCATTGTGGTTCATGTTCGTAGGTGAGAACGGTTCTATCTCTGAAAGCCCTAAGCCACGTAAAACTTGCAATTGATAAATTAGAGGCGTCTAGTTTAGATCGTTGCTGGGCTAGTGTATTGATATGGTATTGTTGTAAGTAGATGTATGATAGATACTCTTACAACACACTCAACGTGTAAGTTCCATAGACCTTGGCCTTACACACAAAGGAATGATAGAGATCATACCACGATGCAAGTGATAGAGATCAAATGCATGGACCATATCATCTCACCTTACACATTAGATGTTAGCATCTTATACTGCTAGTTTGGTGCTTTTGGTAGCATTATAAGATGATCCCTCATTTAGATATCAAGATAAAAATGTGTTCTTCCTTAAGTATGCACCGTTCTGTGGATCGTGTTTCGAGACATCACGTGATGATCGGGTGTACTCGAATCTACGCTTTCATAGGAACGGGTGTAAGACAGTTTTACACATGCGAATACTAAGGTTCTTACTTGGCGATCCTAGCATGTACAGACATGGCCTCGGAACACGGACCGAAAGGTTAAGCATGAGTCATATAGTTGATATGATGCCCATATAGATGCTCGCCTTTGAAGCTACATCAACTCACGTGATGATCGGACTTGGTGTCGTGGATTTGGTTCATGTAATCACCAAAAAGACACGAGGGATGTCGTTTTTGAGTGGGAGTTCATTAGTAATTTGGATTAGTTGAACTCAATCTATCATAAACTTAGTCTAAATAAATTTTACAAATTCTGTTGTAGATGGCACCACCTGCTTTTAATTTCAATGTGTTCATGGAGAAAGAGAAACTTGCTGCGAATGGTAGCAACTTCACCAACTGGGCTATGAATTTGAGGATTCTCCTCACTGCTGCACAAAAGCAATATGTGCTAGATGCGCCGCTAGGCCCCCCACCAGCTCCTGATGCCCCTGACGAGGAAAATAATGTCTATGTGACTCGTCAGGAGGACCACAACTTAGTTCATTGCGGCATTCTGTATGGGCTAGAGCCAGAACTTCGAAAGCGTTTCGAAAAAGGCAATGCCTTTGATACCATGGGAGAATTGAAAATAATTTTCGATACCCATGCTGCCGTAGAGAGTTATAATGCTACGGAAAAGTTCTTTAGCTGCATGATGGAGGAAAACAGCTCCGTTAGTGAGCATGTACTCAAAATGTCTGGGTACGCCGATAAGCTTGTGTCCTTGGAAATAACGATTCCCATTGACTTAGGCATACACCGTGTTCTCCAATCTCTTCCACCTAGATACAAGATCTTCGTGATGAACTATAATATGCAGGGCATGAAGAAGTCTCTTCCCGAGCTTCTGTCAATGCTTAAGACTGCAGAAGTGGAGATTAGGAAAGAACATCAAGTGTTGATGATCAATAGGACCACCGGTTTCAAGAAAGACAAGAAAGGCAAGCACAAGGGAAAGAAGGGTGGCAAGTCTGTTGCCACGCCTGAAAAGAAACCCCGAGATGGCCCTAAGTCTGACACCGAGTGCTACTATTGTAAGGGGACTGGCCATTGGAAGCGTAACTGCCCCAAGTATTTGGCGGACAAGAAGTCCGGCAAGGCAAACAAAGGTATATGTGATATACATGTTATTGATGTGTACTTGACTAGTACTCGCAGTAGCACCTGGGTATTTGATACGGGATCAGTTTCTAATATATGTAACTCGGTTCAGGGGCTACGAAACAAGCGACAACTAGCAAGGGATGAGGTCAGAATGCGGGTCGGCAATGGAATAAAAGTTGATGTGATCGCCGTCGGGACGCTACCTCTCCATTTGCCATCGGGATTAGTTATAAACCTAAATAATTGTTATTTAGTGCCTGCAATGAGCATGAACATTGTATCTGGATCATGTTTGATGCAAAGTGGTCATTCCTTTAAATCTGAAAACAATGGTTGTTCGATTTATAAGAATGATATCTTTTATGGTCATGCACCTATGTTGAATGGTTTATTTCTGTTGGATCTCGATAGTAATATTACACACATTCATAATGTTAATGCTAAAAGGATTAAACTTGATGATGATATGTCTACATATATGTGGCACTGCCGTCTAGGTCATATTGGCGTTAAACGCATGAAGAAACTCCATTCTGATGGACTTTTGGAATCACTTGATTTTGAATCATTTGATACATGTGAGCCATGCCTTATGGGCAAGATGACTAGAATGCCGTTTTCCGGTTCAATGGAACGGGCGATAGATCTATTAGAAATCATATATACTGATGTGTGTGGATCAATGAGTGCGTCGGCGCGAGGTGGATATCGTTATTTTGTTACTTTCATGGATGATTTGAGTAGATATGGGTATATCTATTTGATGAAACACAAGTCTGAAACTTTTGAAAAGTTCAAGGAATTTCAGAATGAAGTGGAAAATTATCGTAATAGAAAGATCAAATTTCTACGGTCTGACCGTGGAGGAGAGTATCTAAGTTACGAGTTTAGCACACACATGAAAGAGTGTGGAATAGTTTCACAACTCACGCCTGCCGGAACACCACAACGTAATGGTGTGTCGGAACATCGTAATCGTACCTTATTGGATATGGTTTGATCTATGATGTCTCTGACTGACTTGCCACTATCATTTTGGGGTTATGCACTGGAAACGGCTGCATTCACTTTAAATCGGGCACCATCTAAATCCGTTGAAACGACACCGTATGAATTATGGTTTGGGAACAAACCTAAGCTGTCATTTCTTAAAGTTTGGGGATGCGATACTTATGTGAAGAAACTTCAACCGGATAAACTCGAACCCAAAGCAGAAAATTGCGTCTTCATAGGATACCCTAAGGAAACAATTGGGTATACCTTCTATCACAGATCCGAGGACAAGGTTTTTGTTGCCAAGAATGGATCCTTTCTTGAGAAGGAGTTTCTCACGAAAGGTGTGAGTAGTCGGAAGGTAGAACTCGAAGAGGTTATTGAACCTTCTCTTCATGGAATGGCGAGTGGCGCAACACCGGAAGTTGGTTCGGAGTTAACTTCACCTGATGAAGAGAGAGCTAATGATAATGATCATGAAACTCCGAAAGAGGATACTACCGAACCTCGCAGGTCAAGCAGGACACGTGCATCTCCTGAACTGTACGGCAATCCTGTTGTGAATTTCATGGTTGATGAAATGGATGACCCTGCGACGTATGAAGAAGCGATGATGAGCCCGGATTCCAACAAATGGCTAGAAGCCATGAAATCCGAGATGGAATCCATGTACGAGAACCAAGTTTGGAACTTGGTGGACTTACCTCACGACCGAAAGGCCGTTGAGAATAAATGGTTTCAAAAGAAAAATTGATGCTGATGGTAATGTGACCATCTATAAGCTTGACTTGTCGCAAAGGGGTTTTGACAAATTTAAGGAGTTGACTATGATGAGACATTTTCTCCCGTAGCGATGCTTAAGTCGGTTAGGATTATGTTAGCAATTGCTGCATATTTCGATTATGAAATATGGCAGATGGATGTCAAAACTGCGTTCCTCAATGGTAATATTGAAGAAGAGTTGTATATGATACAACCTAAGGGTTTTGTCGATCCTAAGGATGCTAATAAGGTATGCAAACTTCAGCGATCCATCTATGGACTGAAGCAAGCATCCCGGAGTTGGAATCTCTGCTTTGATGAGGTGATCAAAGAGTTTGGATTTGTCCAAACTTATGGAGAGGCTTGTATTTACAAGAAAGTGAGTGGGAGCAATGTGGCATTTCTGATATTATATGTGGATGACATATTATTGATTGGAAATGATATAGATCTTTTAAACAGTGTTAAAAGTTATCTGAAACAGCAAATTTTCGATGAAAGACCTTGGTGAAGCATCATATATATTAGGCATTAAAATCTATAGAGATAGATCAAGGCGCCTAATTGGGCTATCGCAGAGTACATACCTTGATAAGATATTAAAGAAGTTTAATATGGACGGAAGTAAGAAGGGGTTCTTACCTATGTTGCAAGGCAAGACATTGAGTAAGACTCAAAGTCCGGCTACGGCGGAAGAAAGAGAGATGATGGATAAGATCCCCTATGCCTCGGCCATAGGATCTATTATGTATGCCATGCTATGTACAAGACCGGATGTGGCACATGCTATTAGTTTGACTAGTAGGTACCAATCTGATCCAGGTTCAGAACACTGGATAGCGGTAAAGAACATCCTCAAGTACTTGAGAAGAACTAAGGATATGTTTCTTATATACGAAGGTGAAGAAGAGCTAGTCGCTAAGTGTTATGTCGATGCTAGCTTTGACACCGATCTGGATGACTCTAAGTCTCAATCCGAATACGTATTTCTCTTGAATGGAGCAGCAGTTAGTTGGAGGAGTTCCAAACAACCTGTGGTGGCTGGATCAACGACGGAGGCGGAATATGTTGCTGCTTCAGAAGCGGCGCAGGAGGCGGTTTGGATGAAAGAGTTCATTACGGAACTAGGTGTGGTTCCCAGTGCGTTGGACCCAATGGTGATCTATTGTGACAATAATGGAGCCATAGCCAACACAAAGGAACCGAGGTCTCACAAGAATTCCAAGCATATTAAGCGCCAGTTTCAATCCATCCGCGAGCATGTCAAGGATGGAGATATAAAGATTTTTAAAGTACACACAGACCTAAATGTAGCAGATCCATTGACTAAAGTTCTCCCTAGGGCAAAACATGATCAACACCAGAACTCCATGGGTGTTAGATTTATCACTATGTGAACTAGATTATTGTCTCTAGTGCAAGTGGGAGACTGAAGGAAATATGCCTTGAGAGGCAATAATAAAGTTGTTATTATATATTCCTTATATAAGATAGATGTTTATTTTACATGCTAGAATTGTATTGATCGGAAACATCAATACATGTGTGTTTAATAAACAAAAAAGGGTTCCTAGTTATGCCTCTCTTATAGATTAGCTTGTTGATTAACAAGATGGTCAAGGTTTCCTGATCATGGACATTGGATGTTGTTAATAACAAGGTCACACCATTGGTGGAATGATGTGATGAACATTCATCCGAAGTATAGCATTACGATCAAGTCATTATGTTTATATTGCTATAACATCATACGAAGTAATCTTTATCCTTAGACCATGAGATCATGTTAATTGCTAACACCGGAAGAGTATCTTGATAACATCAAACGTCACACCGTAACATGGTGACTATAAAGATGAGTTCAGTACTACGAAGGTGTTATGTTGAGGCTCATGGATCAAGAGTGGAATTTGTCAATCCAGATGACGGATAGATATACGTTGGGCCCTCTCGGTGATATCACATTAAGATAGCTTGCAAGCAAGTGATGTGATCACTAGAATGTTATATCACCGGAACGAGAAAAGAGTGCATGTCGGTAACGAGATCAAACTAGGTATGGAGATACCGATGATCGAATCTCGGACATGTAATATATCGAGAGACAAAGGGATTTAGTTACAAGCGTTAAAGGTTCTCACGATCACAGAAGTCATCGTTGAATGTCTAGGAGTCAGTACGGATCTCCAAGTCCCGCTGCTGATTATTGATCGGAGAAGGGTCTCGATCATGTCTACATTATTCGCGAACCGTAGGGTGGCACACTTAAGAGTTACTGGACACCATTTTGGAGCACATATGTTTCAGACGAAAGAATTGCAAAGCACATGAATTATTTCAATAGAAACCGGAAATTGTTTCGGGTGAAATTGCAGAAAGTGGTTCTGCATGTGATATTGAAATATTGCAAGGGGCTATATGTGAATGTTTGTTAATTAAAGTAATTAACAAAATTCTGAATAAATTTAACAAAAAGAGTTTTATTAAATGAGAGAGCATTAAATTCGGAGAAATTTAATGCATTTAAAGTGGAGACTTTAAAAGGAAATGTGAAGAGGCATTTTAATGTGGAGGGGTTACCACCACATGAATGGGGGGAGGTGAGGGGTCACCCCCCATGCACCGGCCATGGAGAGAGGGGGCACCCCCCTCCTCCTATAAAAGGCCACCCATTCCCTCCTTCATCCACACACCTCCTTGTGAAGGATCTCTCTCCCCCTTTAGAATTATTCCCCCATGGTCTCGGATTAGCGAGATACATGTTCCCGGTGGCATTTCGTCTGGAAGGAGTTGCTGCTTCCGCTGGATCGCTGGAGCGAGGAGGTGGAGGTTGTCCGGTGGCTTGAACGTGTGTGCGAGTGCGGATGCGTTGCTGAGTTGCGGCGCTCGGACTTCCTCACGATCTTGAGATCGGCAAGTGTACGACTACATCAACCACGAGTTCCTACTCGTTAACAAAACCCGTTTTCTTCGAGGGTAAGTTCTCGTTGGATGTATGTCCACCCGTTGCTTTGTACCTAGTAGATAGATCTTGGCGTGTAGTTCACACCGTAGGAATTTTTTTGTTTTCTATGTTGCGGACCCAACATCAAGAAGCGACTAGTCTTTATACTGAACTGTTCGGTTGTAGTCACGGTGTTTTTCCGATCAAATATTTGGGCATACCGGTACATTACCGTAGGCTTACAAATGATGAATGGAAAATTGTCGAAGAAAGACTACAACTGCGCTTGAGCAGTTGGAAAGGTAAATTATTATCCATAGGAGGAAGATTGATACTCATAAATTCAGTACTCAGTAACATGGTACTTTATATGTTATCTTTCTTTCAACTACCGAAAGGAGTCTTGAAAAGATTAGATTACTTCAGATCAAGATTCTTTTGGCAAGGAGATAATGAGAAAAAGAAATATAGACTGGCTAAATGGAGTGTGCTATGTCGTCCCAAAGAACAGGGTGGGCTTGGTATTCATGATTTGGAAATCAAGAATATAGCCCTCCTTAGTAAATGGCTCTTCAAGTTATTAACTGAAGAAGGGATATGGCAAACTCTTATTAAGAGAAAATATGTTGGATCAAAAGCTTTGTCCCAAATGGTTTGGAAACTGGGAGACTCTCACTTTTGGGCTGGCCTGATGGCGACAAAGAAACAATTTCTTCGCTATGGCACATTTTCTATTAATAATGGGTCTCAGATAAGGTTTTGGGAGGATAAATGGCTTGGTCATGCTACCCCCGAGAACAATATCCTGTGTTGTATTCCATTGTTCGTTATAAGGGGGAGACGATTGCTACTATATTGGAATCTTTTCCACCCAATATAACGTTCAGAAGGGATTTAACTAGTGTCAGACTTGACTCTTTGATCATGCTGCTACATAGATTGGGGCATGTCCAGTTCACAGATGAGCCAGATGAATTCCGTTGGAACCTAACTGAGAATGGTTCTTTCTCGGTTAGCTCTTTATACAATGCTTTAACTCAGCCAGTAATACAAGTTTTAGATAATAGGATGATATGGAAGATGAAGATACCTCTTAAAAACAAGATTTTTGCTTGGTATCTTCGTCGTGGAATTATCCTTACAAAATACAACCTTATTAAGCGCAATTGGCATGGGAATCTGAACTGTGTGTTTTGTCTCCACAATGAGACAATCAAACACCTATTTTTCCAATGTAATTTTGCACGGTCTATATGGCCAGTCACCCAAGCAGCTTCTGGCTTGTCCCCACCACGTAGTATTGCCAATATTTTTAGGAATTGGTTACATGATATCGATAACAAGTTTAAGACACTTCTTCGGGTTGGAGCGATGGCATTAATTTGGTCGCTATGGCTATGTAGGAATGATAAGGTTTTCAATGATGTTAACTGTTCCCTTCTGCAGGTTATTTACAGGTTCACGCATACCCTTCGGGATTGGTCGGTGCTACATCATGTGGAGCTGCGAGACCTTTTTTTGGAGGTGTGTACGAGGCTAGAGGATACAGCACGGGACTTATTTACTAGACATGGATGGCTACATAATCTTCGGATCGGTCCGCCTCCAGCTCCTTTGGCGTAGTTGCATTTAAACATGGTTTTTTATAACGCACTATCGAGTTTTATCTTTTCGTTGGACTCGTTTGGACACTTTATCGGCTGTGTGCATCCTAGATATGCAGAGACCGGGTGTAATACTTAAACTTTTGAGTAATAAAACGCCCCTTATCAAAAAATATAAATGTTATAAAAATGGCTGCCGAACAGATCAAACAAGCTATTGGCATATAGACAGCTGTCTTTTCTCTCCCCATCACAAGTTTCTACAAGTGGGACTCATATGAAGCGTTTGTGTGATCGATCGATACCAATCGTCGTTTGTCAAGCGGCGTTCTGAAGTAAGAGCATCTCCACTCGTCCCCCTAAAAGTCTCCTAGGCGGATATGGAAGCACAGGCAAAAAAAAAAAAAAACACGTCCAGTCATTCTCCTAAACAAGCCCACCCACAGCCCATAGGGAGTCGATGTATTGGGGGACGAGTGGAGATGGCGCTCCCTCGATCGCTTTGCTGCAGGGCAACAGCCGCGCGGGATGTTAACATTTGCCCGACCATAGCTAGCTAGCGGCAGCGACAGCGAGGCATGCAGCAGCGGCCGCCGGCTAGAGCTAAAACGTACATGCCGTCGGCTGATCTGAACTCGGGGCGAAGGCGCCGTCGGTTGATTAGCGCGGCCGGATGCGTGTACCAGCGGACAAGAAGTCAAGATCGGCATCGCGGACGCGATCGAGCCAGCCGATCGGTCAGACACGGCGCGGCTAGCTGTACAGCTTGTGTACGGAAATACTGCGGATCTGAGCAGAGAGAGCGAGCGTGCATGCATGCAGCTGCAGCTGACACCATCGGCGGCGACGGCGACACCTGTGTAAATGCGGCGGGGCAGAGCCGGCGTGCCCGGACCACGTCGTACGTAGGAGCGGCCGTTGCGGCTAGCCCGGTCGACGACATTGACAGTCACGTAAGACGACGTACGGGGAACGGATCGCCGGCGAGGGCCCCGTCCCGCGCGATTACGGCGTCCGGACGTTTTGTTAGTTTTATGGCAAACAGGAGGGAGGGATCTAGCTATCACGGCACAGTACTGCCAACGTCGATCGTCCCGACCCTCTTGTCCCGTCCCTCCATGGAATTCCTGCAGCTCGATCAGTTGTCGCTACGGCACGAATCGAATCGAGTCGATCATGCATCCATGTGATCGGTCTCGGCAGGCCGTGATGCATGGAGCTTGTTGGTGGCTTTTTACGCGGCAATCCCTGATGGTTTAGTTTGGGGTGGAGGAACGCTTTTGCTCACGTGCTCCTGCTGGCCCAGCCTTTTTTCACTCTCTTCTCCGGCACTCTGCACCGGAGACCGCGCCGTGTCCAGTAGCTAGCGTGGGGCGCTCCAGTTTCTGAAGCATCGTACGGTGCGGCGTGCGCGACCATCTACTGTGGACGTGATGAGCATCCTATGATCATCACGCATCAGGTCCTCTCATCCTCTGGCTCTCAAGTTTCTTTGACATCCACCTTTTCTGAATTATTCACCCCCTTGTTATGACCACATGAATTATGAGCTTATGACGGCGGCATTATTGACCCGTAATGGAAAGTAGCTACAGTACAGTTAGCTAGTAAGTCGAACACACGCCAAATTGTGACTCGAAATCACTGTTTGCTTTGACCCAAATATACCTCTGGCTCGGCTACATATAGCGTGTCTTGAGGCGCACACAAACCTCCATACGTGGCTTGGCACCGACAGCAACAAGCACGGGCACAAAACGTACGCTACAGTGCACGCTCGGAGTAGGTCGCTTCCGTTGCACGTACACCGCCAGTTGATCTCCCCCGCCGGCCGGCCGTTCCTTTCGAAATCATCACCACCAGACCCCGTGACACCAACGCCCGTTCGATTGGCCCGCGCCTCAGTAAGGATAACACGATCGACGCCCAGCTGAAAGGGACAACTCGGTGCGGCACGTCCTTCTCCGACGTACCCCCCACCGGCAAAGCAACGTGCGTGATCTTTCCCCCAAAGGGCATTCATAAATAAAATCGGGTTTGAATGGTGACCATGATCGCTGGGGTACTAGTACGTCGCAGGGTGACGCCTGTGTCACCAGCTAGTACTAGTCAGCCATCCAGCTAGAGAATCCACGTCAACACACAGCCACGTTGATCGTGATCCGGGAAGACCACGGAACAGTAATCCCACATGGTACTGTATCTGGCACCCATAACACTGACATTCACGTACGTTACCTACCTAGCTGCCGACGTAAAAATAGACATCAACAAAATAGTGAAACTCATAACGGGGCCTCGAGCTATTGAAGCGGCGCCGAAATTTGTTCTGATTCTGCAAAGTGTAGACTGGGCTTCGAAAATATTTTAAGCCATTCCTGCAGATCATCCTAACCGGCCCAACTCACCTCTAGCATGTTTGTGTACAAGTATTTGATTTGTTGATGCTTCTTTCTCTTCTTCATGGTGCATGCATCGATTACATTGTCCTTCTCCTCAAAGATCAACGATGTCGAGGATCATGGGGGTTAGCTCGTCGTAGTCACTAAGAGCACCTCCAACAGCCGCTGTATAAAACCGTCGATATATAGCACCGGAGTTCATTTTGCGCGCTCCAGTAGTGGCTGTAAACAAGCGCGCTGTAAAAAAATAATGTGCGCGGCGTTTTGTGCTATCCAAGGCAGTATATTTGGGCGTGCAATGCAACACGCTGTCGCTCGGGCTCCCGCACGAACAAAATGGCCGCGGAAACTTCCTCGCCTGCGATTTCTGCACCTCGGCATGGAGCTCCGCCGCCTGGCCGCCGACCATTCCTCCCAGACAAGGCAGCCACACCTAGACGTCGGCCGCCCGCTCCTCCCGGCTTGAGCTCCGTGGTCGTCCGTCGCTGCAGCCGTGTCAGTCATGTGCCGCTGGGTAGCTGCTGGAGGCTCTCAGCGCGTGCCAAATGGTAAGAATCGGTTTTGCTATGATTTTCAGTCTATTTATTTTGTCTTGTTTGATCTTCTTTTGATACACATGTGGAAAAAAGGTGTTTGCTGCAAATTAGAGCCTCCGGTGGATGTCGCCTGGCGTTGGCAACCTATCTAGATGCAGCGCGTTGTAAAAGGGATTTTGCAGCGCCAAATTATAGTGCAACAACTCGAGATGCTCTAAACCCACCTCCTTCTTCGAAGACCTGGACCACTAGACGTGTGCGGATTCAGGAGCTGCAAGCATGGTACCGGGCTTGGGTGGGCTGTTTTACTCAGGTCCCTCGGGTTGCGGTTGTCTGACACGTCGGGTTCCCCACAGTGGTGCAGGGCTGTACTGAGATTTCGAAAACCTGGGACGGGAACTACAATTCAAGCCCCTTAATATAAAAATCAAAATGACAACAAACATTTGGAATAAATATTTTAAGTGCGTCCAAAATAAATATTCATATATTTCTTTAAGATTGCTAGATGCAAAGTAAACGATGGTTGTATCAACATCAGTTTTATCCAATAATTTCTTACCAATTAGCAATAAAAAATGAGGGTAAAGACACAAAACTACTTGAGCACCCTACCAACTTAATAAATTAGCGATTATTGTGTAGTATAACTCACAAATCACAAATCCCAACGATACAAATCAGGCTTTTCGGTACTGGTCGGCCCCCTCGGTTCAACTGGTCCAGCTTTTTTATGTCCAGGTGGCACCGTAGGAATGTTTTCTATAGAAATCATACCCTCTGTAATTCGTACATTTTTTTCCTTTGTTCCAAACATGCCTCGATACCTTTTGAAAATAAAATCCAATAAGATTGAATTCCGATGTATATTCCATACTTCCACTTTTGTTACACTACACACGTCGCCCTACTTAACAACTTTTCAGGATACCGTATTTAGTGAAAGGGGTGAAAATGGTAAAAGGTTGAAACACTTCCACTAAGGTTGGTTATAGTGCAAAGTATCATACACTAGTATCATGCATGTGCTACTATCTCTACGGTGGTTACTCAGTACTTATACTTAATACAATTGTGTGTATGAGATGTATTTGTCATTTAGTTATCTAGTTTCATATGCTATGATACGGTATCACTAACATCTCTTTTTTCAGTAGTTATGGTGCCACATCAGATTTTTTTGTCAAAGTGCCATGCATGATACTCTTTATGATACTATCACTATGGCTAGCCAATTGAGATAAAATCAGCTAAATAGGATGATTTGTGTAATAAGTAGGGTATAAACCATTACACCACATCGACAGTTTTGACACCTTTGATTCACTCAACAAATACTTTTTGTAAAACCGGTACACTATCCACCCAAAAAAAATGAACTTCGCCATCTAAAATAGGATTTGGAAGCTACCACTAAACGTAAGTAGCCTTTGATTAGCTACTAATAACTACCTTGATTAGCTGGTCGTTAAGTTAGCATCGCTTTAAGCTAATCACTCCCGAAAGCCGACGCTTTAAAATCCCCAAACACCCCTCCCTCACCTTCGGGTTTTCAAACACCACTGTCGCGAGCAAGACAACACTAGGCGAAGCAAAGCGAAGCAGAGCGCACGACCCCAGAAGCAACAACCCGAGACCGACGCCGCGGCTAGGGTTTCCCTCGATTCCTGCATTGCGCAGGCGCCGAAGCCCCCCCAGCGCGGCGAATTCGGAGCTCGCGGTCTCGCTTGATTTGGATGCTGTGCTTTGACGCCGGGGCTCAGATCTGAAGATGGCCGACGGCGGCGGCGAGGAGGGGAATGTGTCGGCGCACAAGAGCTCCTCGCGAAGGCGGGGGGCGGCGCAGCTGGGCCTGGACGCCGACGAGCTCCTCACGCTGATGCACGGGTCGGATCCCGTCAAGGTCGAGCTCAACCGGCTCGAGAACGAAGTGAGGGGTGAGTTGATTCGTGGCTCGTAGCTTGCGTTGCGTGAATTTTCCGCTGCCTTTTTCGAATCTCAGAGGGGAATGTTTGGTAATTTTGTTTGGTTTTAGATAAGGATAGGGAGCTCGGCGAGGCGCAAGTGGAGATAAAGGCGCTGCGCCTATCAGAGAGGGCGCGGGAGAAGGCCGTCGAAGAGGTAATCACCGAGTTTGCTGCAGATTTGTGTATACGTCTTTTCTGTTCTCTTTTAGACGATCATTTCACTCGATTTCGAGCTTGGACTAGTGTCGGTGCAAGAGAAACTGATACCTAAATTTGGACGGGTTTTGATTCATTGATTTTGGCGGGGTGTTACGGACAAGATGGATATCTTCCCTTTTTTGGGTGTGGATATTATTTTGTTGGATGCATGGATTCAGAGGGGTTGTGTTTCTCTTTCCTTTGTGGTATACTGAAAGTTCAGCACGAGCTTACTGTTTACTTAAAATGTATTTGGTTAGCAGGACTGCATTTGATATTTTTGTACTGCTAGGCCGTGTCTTCTTTTTTGTTGGCCTGACTTGATACGTGACCATTAATGTTTCTGATATGATTTCATTTTTTTTCTCCATCTTATACCCTTCTTGTTTGTTCATGCTTCATAGGGGCAGAGAGTACTAATTAGCCATGGTGTTAAGACCATTAATGTTGGACTATTTTTTTGCACGAGTTTCTGACCAAATGTTTAGCTATGCTAACTTTAAAATGTGTGGTGAGAACTAGTTAAAGCCGCCCTAATCGTAGTTCATAGAATTGATATACTTCTACACCAGCTAATATCTATGGCAGTCAAAGCACTTTCAATGTTGGGCGCTGAATATTTGATCGTCAGTCCTTGTTGCAACTTATTTGGTATATAATAATGCAACTGTAGTTTGCATATTTATTGCGCCTGCCCAATTCAGTTCAGATTTCTTAATATACCCAAGGGATGAATTAATGCACACTTTAATCTTAGTTTGACGAGCAAGATACAGTAGCAAATGAATGGAGGTATCAAGGTTAATCCCTTTCCCTGACTTTCAGGTTTCCTTAGGTGCTGCCACAAGAAAAAATATGGCCATAATGTTAGAGCAAAGTTTGCCTTGGAACTCATGTTTTGGTACAACTATAGAAAACTCCACATTCTAGTTTGCTCTTGGAGATAATCACATAAACATACACACTACAATCTAACATTCTAATAAGCCATACGGCTGCAGTGGATTCTGGCATGCTGGACCTACTTGTTCGTGTAATTGGCATGCAAGTTTGGTAAGATGTGTAGTTCATTTAGACTCTTAAAAAATGTATCCTTTTCAAACAGGGATTTGGACATATATTTGATTGGGATCAAATTAAGTAAGAATTGCTATTTTTTTTTAGTATTTAGATTTGATGAAAAAAACTAAATCTAGTTACACGATTCCACCTAAATAATGGTTAAATTGGAGTAGACATATATGTCGCCAGTTATATTTTTGGTATTTTAATTCTGCAAGATGTCTAGATACATATTTTAAAATAATTACTTTTCTTGAAAGGAAATAAATATTTTTTATTTGCTTTAATTTAGTTCAGTTAACTTTGTAACTTGCACACATTTTGTCATAACTATAAAGTATATCCCCGCAAAAAGAAAAAAAAACTATAGAAGTACAGAATGACTAAAGTTTTCACAGAACTACAGTAATTTTGGCTGTTGGCTTGTGGTTCCCACATTGCAAATACACCTGTTAGATTCCATCTTATAAAAAGAATTGTGGATGTGAGGTGTATTGAAATGTTTATGTCACATTTCTGTGATGTGTAGTTATCTGATTTATTTTTGGAAACATGTGTAGATCTGTGAAATTTGCTTGTTCTCGTAACATCCGTGATTCTTTTTGGAACTCAATTTGACCTTTTTTTTTTCTTTTTTTTTTGAAATGGAGACGTAGCTCCGGCCTCTGCATCGATTGATGCATGCGGCTTTTTTATTAATTTATTATTATTTTGGTCTTACAAAATATTACATCATGGGTCACACAGGGTCGATACATGTATCAACCATTTAAAGAAAATAGATAACATGAAGTGGTGTTGCATCAACATGCTATACTACGATCAAAACGCCAGCTGCGCTGGCTGTAAAAATCCCGTTCAACCATTTCCAGTTGGTTGCACCCAATATCCATAGTCTGATGCTTCTCTGTTGGCTGCAGATAGGACCACATACGGATCCAATGGGTAGCCATAGGAATAACCTGCGTAAATGAAGATGATTTTGCATTGTTAAAAATATAATCATTACGTATGTTCCAAATGGCCCATAATAAAGCACAAACTCCTACTCGAATTTGTACTTTATCTTTCTTTGCTACACCCCTTAACCAGTTGCCAAAGAGATTCGTGATGTTATTTGGAGGTATTATGTTGAAAGCCATATGAACAATCCGCCATACAATTTTCGCAAAGGGGCATGAAAAGAATAAACGTTGAATTGTTCCATCTTGATTACAAAAACAACATTTTTTACTGCCTGTTGGCAAACCAAGTAGCTCCTGGAAAAGTGAGTGACCAAAGTTGTGTTGTTGGGACCAGTTAAAGTGCCTTTTTGTCTGGGCTTTCTTTTTCATCTGGACACTGATTGATCTTTAGTTCATCTCTAGTTCCTTTGTTTTCACGATGTTTCTGGCTTTTGGCCATGTTAGTGCTATGTAGTCTTTTGCCTCTGTATTTGATCATGTGAGTCTTACTGTTTCGTCATAAGTGAAGCAATTGGGCATGCTAAAAAATAAAAATTCCATCCAATTTTGTAAGGTTAGCATCTTCTTCACTTAAGGTGATTGTGTCATTATGTACGGCACTTAGCTATGGGCAATGCCTGCTATGTTGAGTAATGTTTTTTGGCTTGACTTTCCAGATAGTGCTTGTTTATCAAATAAAAGTATGTATGCTCTTTATTAATTGATTAGTAAGCTATCTCTGTGATTACTTTTGTCTCTTGCTATGATGGAAACATCCCTTTCAAGGACAGTTTAATCCAGTACTTTACTCATTAAGGTTTGTTAAGATGACCTGACACCTATACGAAGACTAGCATTAATGCATTATGCTCTTGTGAAGTTTGGTACAGCTACAGGTGTACAGTATGCATGTTATTTGCTTGCTTGCTGTAATGAAAACTGGGATGTTCCCTGCTATGGAACAAGGAAAAACCAAGAAAAAATATTTCAAGTGTTCAATTATTGGTGCTTGTTCTCCATTTTTTAAGATGATACTAATTTTTATCTTGCCATGGCAGCTCACTGCTGAATTGGAGAAGCTGGATGAGAAGCTCAAGTTGACCGAGTCTCTCCTTGATAGCAAAGTACATTTCCCACCTTTTCTGTAGTTGGTTCCCCCTCCCTCCCTCCTGAGTGCTCTCTGATAAATATTTATTTTATTTGTGCAGAATCTAGAACTCAAGAAGACGAATGATGAGAAAAAGGCTGCTATGGCGGCTCAGTTTGCAGCAGAAGCAACACTGCGAAGAGTCCATGCAGCCCAAAAGGATGATGATATGCCGCCTATTGAAGCCATTCTTGCACCACTTGAAGCTGAGCTAAAGCTTGCTCGGCAAGAGGTAGTACTATCTACCATGTTAGCCACCTCTTATCTCTCATTGTTCACTGTGATTAAGTTGACATATTTTTCTCACACTTTGCACCAACCACATCCACTGATCCAAATCCTTATGTGTATTGGATGCATGTTTAGTATAATTGATAAAAGTATAACTTGGTTATTTCAGATTGCCAAGCTTCAAGAGGACAACAGAGCATTAGATCGTTTGACAAAACAAAAGGAGGCAGCTCTGCTAGAAGCAGAAAGGACTGTACAAACTGCATTAGCAAAAGCTGCTATGGTTGATGACATGCAAAACAAGAACCAAGATCTGATGAAGCAAATTGAGATCTGCCAGGTATAAGGAGATATCTTGTACTCCCTCTGTTCCACAATATAAGCCTTTTTAGAAGCTGTTTAAGCCTTTTTAGAAGCTGTTTAGCTTGCCAAAAAGGCTTATATTGTGGAACAGAGGGAGTATTTTCCAAGGTTGTTGGGAGAAAATAACTCCTCCAAGTTATTCCAGTATAGCTGCTAAGTGGTTTTCATCCCTGATTGCAGGAAGAAAATAAGATCTTGGATAGGTTGCACCGCCAAAAAGTTGCGGAAGTAGAAAAGCTCAGTCAAACAGTCAGAGAGCTTGAAGAAGCTGTCCTTGCTGGTGGTGCAGCTGCTAATGCTGTTAGAGATTACCAGCGGAAAGTCCAGGAAATGAATGTAACATGCTACCCCTCAACTGTTTCATATTCTTCAAATTTTCATTGGTTATTCATGCAAAAAAACTGATCCATGCTATTCTTCGATCATGGCACACTAGGAAGAAAGAAAAGTTCTGGACCGTGAACTTGCTCGGACAAAAGTTACAGCAAACAGGGTTGCTGTGGTAGTTGCAAACGAGTGGAAAGATGGTAATGATAAAGTAATGCCCGTTAAACAGTGGCTTGAAGAGCGCAGATTCCTGCAGGTAAGATGATTAATGTTTCTTTGTTTCTTGAGGCATACCTGTAGTTGTGTATGCAAAGTTATGTATTTTCTTCCTTTCTTCAAGTTTTATTCAATGAGAATTATTTCTACAGGGTGAGATGCAGCAACTACGTGACAAACTTGCTATTGCAGAGCGAGCTGCTCGATCGGAAGCTCAAGTAAAGGTGAAGATGGCTGTTATGTTCAATTTGAGCTAAGCTTTTAAGACAATTTATTTATTAATTGTAGAAGAATTCTCATACGTTCTTTGTACTCAGGAAAAGTATCAGTGGCGACTAAAAGTTCTAGAAGATGGATTGAGGGGGCCACCAAGTGGTTCTAGTCGTCCTCCTACAGAAGGAAAGAGTTTAAGTAATGGATCCTCCCGTCGGCTATCGCTAGGTGGAGCTGATAATTTGTCCAAAGTCTCCCCTACTGGTTTGTTAACAAGGAGATCTCCATCCTTCAATTCAAGATCCTCTCTTTCTACTGGTAGCAGCTTGGTCCTCAAGCACGCAAAAGGAACTTCAAGGTCATTTGATGGTGGTACGAGGTCTTTAGACCGGGGAAAAGTGCTTGTGAATGGACCTCATTTACTCAATAGATCCACAGATGCCGTTAGAGATTGTGAGACTACTAATAACTGGAGGGCTAGTGCAGAAGAGAAGAGTACCGAAACCACAAATAGTGATTCAACTGATATGGTCTCTGGTGTACTGTATGACATGCTGCAGAAGGAGGTGGTTTCATTGAGAAAGACATGCCATGAGAGAGACCAAAGTCTAAAGGACAAGGATGATGCAATTGAGGTATGATGTTGGAGTTTCTTTTTTCGATAAAGGGCTTTATTACTTAAAATGATGTTGGAGTTTCTAGTTATTGTATTTTGAGGGGACACCATGTACTATGCTTCTGCTTACCCCCCTTATTTACAGATGTTAGCAAAGAAAGTAGACACATTAACCAAAGCCATGGAAGTGGAAGCTAAAAAGATGAGGCGAGAGGTAGCGGCTATGGAGAAAGAAGTTTCTGCTATTCGCCTCGAGAAAGAACAAGAAAACAAGGCCAAGCGGCTTGGGAGTTTGAGAGGACCTGGCA
This sequence comes from Avena eriantha, assembly GCA_910589775.1. Taxonomy (NCBI): domain Eukaryota; kingdom Viridiplantae; phylum Streptophyta; class Magnoliopsida; order Poales; family Poaceae; genus Avena; species Avena eriantha. Next base: position 260,981,689 of record OU342745.1, on the reverse strand, counting down.
ACGCTTCTCAGGCACTTCCAGGAAGGTACGCCTCTACAAATGCCTTACATTTTGAGAATTTGATATTTCAGCAAATACCTCACACACTGGAAATATGCCATGTGCGCTACAGTTCCAAGTATTCATAACTTCAATTACAGGTCACATTTCTATCACAGTCCTGCTTAATAACTCTTTTAGCTGGCTGACTACCTCTAGTCAGCTAATGGGGTGTCTGGCTTGAGGGACCACCTTAACCTATGATGGTTAAGTCCATCATGGGATCATTGGAATCTCATGATTTTTGTTGTGACAACCCCTCATATTTTTAGAATACTTGTCCTATTCCTTAAACAAAACAATTTATATCTTAATGCATTGAGGTGCAGTTCCCCTGCATGGCATCTAAAGAAAAATAGCAAGTTAGGTTCAGAGTTTGGATCAGATGTTTCATTCACCGCCCAAACCAAATCTGACAAAATATTTTAGGTGGGTTGGTAGTTGGCTTTCTCAGGCTCAACAAACTATACCTTGTTTCATCATTTGTTTGCTTGTAAGCAATGAGCTTGGAATATTGAACACCGTGTCTCCTTTTTTTTCCGGAATAACCCCTTCCTCTGCATTAATCGATGCACACAGCCCTTTTATTGCACATTGTGACTCTCTCCTAGTCCCGGTGACATTTTTTCCATAAATATTTGTTGTCAGTAGTTATTGCAGGCATTATCTGACACAAAAATAACATTACGGCTTGTTTGGAAGATGAATATTTCTTGGTATATTTTTGGTACTTAGTTTAAATACCAAAACTTTACCAAGAAATATCATTCTTCCAAACCTATTGCTTTGGTACGATGCTTACGTGTTTTCTAGTGTAACCCAGATATTATGTTTTCATTTATATATGCTTTACTAAAATTGTCTTCCATTCCGTTACTTTGTTGCAGAAATGCAGCGCGTGGTGGGTTGACACGCAATATCCAATAGCGTACCTCTAACACCGGCAGCATGAGATTCTTTGATAGGTTCTGTTTCCCCTTGTATTTTCTCTCGGTTTCCGCCCCTATTAATTTTGTGATTGAGATAGAACAGATGACCCCTCTGATACCTAGATTGGGGAAAGAGTAGGCTTGCATCTGACACGACTTGCTGTAATGTAGTGGAAGGTAGCCCTTGTGTAAGGTTCAACCTTGCGGCACGCTCTCATTTTGTCAAGGCAGTGCGCGTTGTGGTTGTATAGGCTGGACGAAGATCCTGTAATTTAGGTAGTAGTGTGGTTTCGTTTTGCTTGTCCGAGTTGTGGTTTGTGAATATCATTGTATCCTACTGTGGGCACCCGTTTTTGTACCATTTGTTTGTTGTGGCTGGGTTTGCCTTTGCTTGGGCTGGAATCGGTTTCTTTGCTCGGGATACCCTTTTGGAGCATTCAGTCTCGAGCTGAATCAGAATGGAAGGCTTCTAACACGAGGTGATCTCTGTATTGCATTCAGTGATACTGCTGGTAATTTGCTACACCGATTGCATATTCAGGACATGTACTGGGACAATTTCTCTGTACTGTCAATCTGTCATGGCAACCAGCATCTCTGGAGCCTGGACCGATTCGCTTTCCACAATGGTTCTCCTTTGGCTCTGTAAACAGGTCGAGTCACTGATCCAGCCAGAGCCAGACTCTTGTGGAGTCACCTGTGGACTGTGGTGTCGTTTTTCCTAAGTTGATTGTTCTTTTCTCCTTTTCTGAAGTCGGTCACTTTTCTGTTCACTCAAGCCGCTGTTAAATTATTACTCTCTCTGTTCTAAAATAAGTGACTTGATTTTGTCTAGATTAGGGTGTATCTAGATATGTTTGAGTATGTAGATATATACAAATCTAGATAAAGTCAAGGGGAAATCTAATTTGGCTCGTACGTGTAGCTGCCGAAAAGACATACATCAAAATGTTTGAAATTTTTGGAAAAAAGATCTGAGTGTACATGTTGACATTGTATGTTCATACACAAAGTTTCATGAAAAAGTAATATTTTATGTGGCTTGTGCAAAAAAAGACAATTTTCGATGTTAGAAAATAGCTTTTCACAAGATATTTTTTGTCTTTTTTGCAAGACCACAAAAAATGTCTTTTCACTATAAAACTTTCACGTGAGGACGTAGCATGTCCGGATGTACACCCGACATTTTTTTACAGAATTTTAGAACATTTTAAAATTCATATAAAATGCATTTTTCACAATAGGTGTATCTACACCTGGGAGCCAAAACGCTTTTTCACGCTTATTTTGAGATGGATGGAGTATCTGTAGACCGAAGGACCAGGGAGGAGGACAACCATTGAGGTGCTTGATTAAAAAATAAGTGGTTACTTTGCAAATGGCATGTGGCAACAATTGCTACATAATGAATACTTAGACAATTAAAATTTAGCTTAGGTTGAGGTAAAACCAATAGAATCTCCTTTTTAAAAGGGTCTTATGCAGGTTTTCTTAACAAAGGCTTTTTCAAAATAGGAGCTAGGTTGACTATGGTTTTTTGGGAGGATTTATGGGTTTAGCGAAGCAGTATTCGTCGTTATATAACACTGCACAAATGAAACATGTCTTGGTTGCAAATGTTGTTGTCCAAACCCACTTAATATGAGTTTCAAAAAGGCGTTAACTCGCAACAAATGAAATGAATGGTTATAATTATATCAGAGGTGAATGATGGTTGTCGGTGATGGGTGGATTTAGGTTTGTGCCTTTACATGAGTCTTAATGCACGATTACTGCTCACACCTACCTCTACCATCAACGATCTGAAGGCCTACATCTTGAAACTCTCAACCGACCTTACCTCGACTGACATGACCAGTGGGGCTGGAAGACGACTCTCTGGAGATCCCGAAGACCAGACGTGCATCCAAGGGAGATCGGATATCAAGATTGTGTAAGACAAGATGAAGACCTAACGTGACTAAGGAAGACGGCATCGCCATCAACACCTATAAGTACTGAAAAGCATTCGCTTGAAGGAGGACACACCATAAATGCCCGAGTCTTTACCATTAGCCTTAGTCATAGCTCTAACTTCATCTCTCATCAGGTGTCATTATAAACCCACCAAGATCTCTTGTAGACATATTGTACGATCTCTCAATCACCTTATGAATAAAATCTGAGAGAATCCTCCCCATTACACATATACCTTCATCTTTGTCTTTGAGAAATCCAAACGTGTTGGCCCGAGCCGATTGCCGAAGAAATAAACTCACTTCCATCCTTCGGAAGTGAGACTGCGGAGAGATCGTGAAAACTATCCTTCGTTAGTTGGTGCGCCAGACAAAGGGTTCCCGCGTCATGAAGATCAGATCTACCACGATGACACCAAAAATCCCGGACCGCTGGTGACGAGGGGTAACCTCGGCAATGCCCATGGTTATGGACTTAGGGTTTCATGAAAAAGAGAATGCTGGGATTTCGTCGGCTGATCAGACAAACAAGATAGTCGAAGTCATCTGATTGCTTATGAACAAGCCGATTACAGATCGCTTAAGGCTTTTTTTGGTACCTCTTCGTTGGCTCCTCCCAGCCTATATATAATAGGCTAGGTCCCGAGGCCGTATACGGATAGGTTACAATCTTACAATTACAACACTAATACAATTTCGGTTTTTACTCTCTTCTTATCCGGCAAGCTATGCCTTCCGTCGGATGCTTCCTAGGTCTTCCTTGATTCTTCTTGGGCTTTATGGGTTGTGCACCTTTACGTTACTAGGTTAACTAATCATCAGGACCCGGGTAATCATACCTATGTCAGTTGGGTCTACACGATCTCCAACAACCCAAACCACTTCGAGCAAACCCAGGGGCTCACGAATCTCGGCTGGAGGCGGCTTTTAGCTTCGGGAGAAGAGCGGCAAGATTCTTTCCACCCAACGCCTGGTGAGAGGAGTACGCATCAGGCGACCCACACCATGTGGATGGCCACACAGACCTTAGGGAGTCTCGGCCACCCACCATGGAGTGCGACTATGGGGAACACGGCTACGGAAGAAGGATGGAGCATGTTAACCTACTTGGATACGCATACGGAAGGCGCATGCCACTGTCCCGAGCTCGGGGGATTGACGCACCTCGGTGGAGTCTTGACCAACCACCCAGGTTGGCGGGACAAAATCAGGTCTCGCCTCTCTGCTCGGGAGAGGAGTGCTCGGGATGTCAGACAATAGAATCCCTATTCAGGAAACGAGAACCAGACCAATGAGCAAATCCACCCGGGCATCGAATGTGGACATAGCGCATGATGGAAACATGCTCGAGTACAAAGGCAGACTACGAAGGGCGCTGCTCCTCCGTCATCAGGTTGGGCCACGCTGGGAACCGGCCTAATCTCACCAGGCGGTGAACAGGTGACCAACGGCAGGCCCAACCTACGCGAGAAGGATGTCGGCAGCCCAACAAACAAGGGACAATTGGTGCGGATACAACATGACGAGCTCTCACATATACAACTAGTGTCGCACAGTGCAGCGTTGGATGGAGTTCGAGACTGAGTAGGAGCAAACACCCCGGCGCTTACCGACATGTATCGACCTGATGAGGAACATGGATGAGGAAACAGAACCACTAGATCCCTTCAACCCGCGAAATCCACCTCCCTACTAGCTGAACCACCTCTAGACCAGGTCTATGACAAGCCAAGTCGATGGAAACATAGCTCGAGCTCCGGCGCTCGGGTCCGCGGGGTCTCCCGAGCCTCGCATCCTTCAATCTGTTACCCGGAACGACCACCCCAACTCTTCATTCCTCGTATCCCCGTATATTGCAAACATACGGATACGAGGAAGCATAGCAGGCCCGACCATAATCAGAAGTACCATCTCTTCCAAGCTCCCGGACTACCTTCAGATCTCGTCGACTAGTTCAGGCTAGAGTGTGGAGCTAGCAACTCAGACGAGGACACCGAGGAGGTCACGCTCCTCATTACCTTTGGTGAAACAAGAAATTTGTTCACTTAGTTCTGCATGTTCGAGGTCGTGGATCACCGACGCGACAGCTGGTCGTACTAGGACACAGTCAGCTAAACCAATTCAAGGCCCACCTAAACCCAGCGAACCGAACGATGTTCCTCGTTGGTCTGAAGGGGTATGTCACGATAAGGGAGGACCTGCCACACTAAGACATTGGGCCTGGAGAGCTGAAGGCAAACATGTCGCGATCAACCACGAGACCAGTAGGAGGAGTCCGCGTACCTGGAAGCTCCCTCCTCACGAGAGCCTGCGCGGAGGCAGGGACACTCATCAGGCGCATCCTGCCCAAGTCGTGTGCTACGATACTAGGGACCCTCTAGAGGGAGCTTCACGGTCCCTCCGATAGGGACCCAGAGTTCCGACAAGCATGATGTGAGGTGACACTTCAAGTAAAGTGAATCATACCTTACACTGCTCACCCTGAAGACCTTGAAGGATTAGGACCTGCCAGGGTGGTCAGACCTCGGCAGGGTCATGGATCTGCCACTCGACCCGAAACCCGAGACATGCCGGAGGCCTGCCCACCATAGACCTCCGGATAAGTCAGCCTACTCTCCGAATCTACAAACAACAACGAGATGGATCGGTTGCACCCCATGTACCCAATCAGAACCACGGTGGACTACATGGAACATCACCCGCCTATTAAATCATTCGGTCACCCAGGCTAGGCAGTACCTTGTTGAGTAGGAGCAATTAACCCCTGGGGACACTATCAGATTTAGATCGAGGGCATACCCCAAAAGAACATCTCTCTGCTGCATTGGTTAAGAGAAGAGGAGCTAAGGAAGAGCCGGAAAACGAGTGGGTTCCGTGAGAAGGAAATAGTCGTAACCTCACACCGGGGCGCTGGCTCCACTAGTAGCAGCAACTCGGCTTCCGGCATCAATGAAAACTTAGACAGCAGCTCGAGCTCCGGTAATAGTGACAGTTCATACAATAACTCAAACCTAGGAAGGTGAAAGAACATTTCATGACTTCCTATGTTTTTTGTGTTAGATAACAATACCATGGAAGTTCTAATGTGTACTAAGTGTTACAGGAAAGTTTTGTGCATTTGAGTGACCGGATTATCCGCCCCCATCATGGGCCGGATAATCTGGCCAGACCATCTTGGCCAGGGCTGGCTCTACGCGAGCTTCTGTCTAGGGGCGGATTTTCCCCTGGACAGTCCGGCTTTGGGGAGGTTTTTCTCCCTGGACCGGATAATTTGGCCCTCCAGCCCCAGGGGAATCTCCCAAGAGAGCGTCTGCGCGAGCTTCTGTCTAGGGGCGGAATTTCCCCCGGATATTCCGTGGCTGGGGCGGATTTTTCCCCAGCCGGATAATCCGGCCCTCCCCTAGGGCCGGATAATCCGGTTCCCAAGAGAAGGTGTCAAGGGCAAGCCTACGCGAGCTTCTATCCATAGGCAGATTTTTTGCCGGATAATCCGAGTCTGGGCAGAGTTTTCCCTAGGCCAGATAATCCGACCCTCACTTGGGCCAGATAATCCATCCCCCAAAGACTCCAACGGCTTGGTTTGGAAAGAGGGTATAAAAGCCCCTTCATCCCCTTTGAGCAGAACTCTTGATTCATTCGAAAAGTGTCAGACCCATTGCAAGAGCTCTCTCTCTCTAGATCTCCCACTTCAACCACCCGAAGGCTTCGATCTTCAGGGGAATTGAAGGAGAAGACAATCTTCATCGCCATCACGAATCAAGTGCTCAACTCCTCTCCATTCATTTGGAGAAATCCCCGATCTAGTATTCTTGTTAATATCTAGATCTTGTGCTTTGTTATTGATAACTTGTTCTTGTGGCAGCTTGTTGTCATTACGGGAGCCTCCAATTTGATTGTGGAGTTCTACCCCGCTAGTTGTGTAAAGGCGCTGGTACCCGCCTTGAAGGGTTCCTATAGTGGAAAGGTGGATCAGGCCTTTGGTGGCGGGATCCATCGGAGAACAGGGTGAGGCCTATTGTGGCGTGGTGGTCTTAGAACCGCCCACCCCTTCGACGTAGATGTACTTCCCCTAACAAGGAAGGAACTGCGGTAAAACAAATCATGTGTCTCCGCGTGCTTCACTATGGTTCACTCGTTCCTCTTTCCACTCGCCTCTTACTCACTAGTAGATAGGTTTGCATATAGGGAAATTCTTCTAAGTAGTTATCTAGAGAATTTACCTTTTGTGTTAAGCCTAAAATTGAAAAAGCATTAAAATTTGAAGTAGCACCTATTCACCCCCCCCCTCTAGGTGCCCATACGACCCATTTCAGAAGGGACTCGTCTTCTCACACCAGGTTAAGAGGACAACATATCTCCTGCCACTCAGAGGGGAGGATACCTAAGCCATCTCTTTGCCACAGGACGGACCTCCTCCGCATGCGCGATAGCAATGAAGACTCGGGGGCTCAGACGTCGCCACCAGGCCCAGATCAGCAATGCAATCCATATTGTAAAAGACCAAGTATTACATGCCCAATCCTACTAGGCTGCCCGAACAAGTCCTCCACACTTGATCAAACACGCGAGGGATGCATGTAGGGGAATTCCATACTCACATTTCATACACTGAGTACATGTTCACCATCTAAAGTCAATCCCATTTTATTATGATTTACCCTAGTTACTCGAGTCAGGATAACATGAATAACCAAGAAGGACCATGAGGCACGCTCCTACCTTGGAACATACGATGTTGAGCGAGCTCCGCCCCCAAATGATTGGTCACGTGGCTACTAACCCGTGCGACCTGATCCCCTAAACTAAGGCTTGCGTGCTCTTTGGTCTATTGAGGCCAAAAACCCACTCAAAATGCTCAGGATCCTCCCTTCACCTAGGCTAGGCTTGGTCGCTCCTAGTTATGTTCGACTAGAGAGTACGTGTATGTGGATTCCGCGAGTGGTGACGGGGTCATGGAGGGATCAATTCTCACTCTGATAGCCTAAAATTATGCCATAGGCCTCAAAAACCTTTGGCATAGGCGATAGGAATGTGGAGACCTTTCATGGGGGATTACTCGGGCGAACCCATGACCAAAACGCCAATGCAGGGCACAATGTAGGGAAATTATGAACCCTGATGTAATCCAACGGATGTAATGGCCTAAGGAACGTTGCCAACGGGACAGAGGCGGATGGCTTCCTCATGAGCGCTAAGACTCGGGCTAGATGGAAACTCACACCTACCTTCAAAACGGCGACAATTGTACGAGGACCCCTACAGGAAAAACACCCGCACAAAGCCTGAGCTACTAGCCGCGTCCTACAAGCAAAAAACCTTCGTAAAGTCCGACCTACTAGCCTCGTCCCACATGTGAAACACCTGCACAAAGACCAAGCTACTAACCTCGGCCTACAAGTGATATGCCCGTACAACGTCCGAGTTTCCAAACCCTGGCAAGGCTTGACTCGTAGAGCTCCTATACACGTGAGAGGGATACCAGTTGCGGTCTGACCTAGCGGAGCAAGAGACCTCTGCACAGAACACTACAGAGCGAGTGTGCGCTTATAGGATGGGACTCAAAAAGAAACAAGCCAACTTTATGCAGTGGTACCGGGTCATACATGACCACACGGGCAGTCAAAAGGGAAGGTACTTAGAGAAATTATTACATGGAGGGCAACGAAAACCTCTGCAGGACCTCGTCAGCTCTCCACACGCGCCTCTCCCTCACCTCTTGGGATGACAGCTTTAAGGGATCCCACTGACAGATCTGGCGTCACGACCTCTACTGTGGCCAGGGCAATCGCCATGCACTTAGAAGCCCGTTGTGATGCTTCTCTCTCAAGGTCCCCATCAAGCCAGGAAGAGAATCTAGGAAAGAGCCCTAACACATCCTTAGCGGAGAAGAGGACATTCCTTAGCGGTGCATCAGAAAGCACCGGACTCCCAATGAAGCCTTTGGATGCCATCAGACCTGCGACCCGCTGAGCAAGGCACACCATCACATGACGAGTATTGCTCTCTTGGCGGTTGTCCTCGATAAGTCCCCAGGAGTAAGATTTGGCCTCCCCTGACTCCTGGGCCAACTCCTTTCTGAGTACAAATACCTTGGACTCGGTGGCTTTAACGGCCTCTGAAAGGATCGTATGGGCACCTAGAGGGGGGTGAATATGTGCTACTTCAAATTCTACTCTTTTTCAAGTAAGGGTTTGACACAAAAGGTAAACTCTAGATCATGCAACTATGGTGAATTTACCTACATGTCAATATAGCACAAACACTAAACAAGAACTATATAAGTAAAGTGCGATAAAGGATAGAAGTAACCAGAGTGGAGCATGCGGAGACACAAGGATTCGTTTCCGTAGTTCCTTCCTTTTGAGGGGAAGTACATCTACGTTTGGAGAGGGGGTGATTTCAAACCACCAACGCCACGAGAGGCCTCCCTTGTTCTCTAGTGAACCTCACCCCAATGGGTTCGATTCACCTCTTCCACTATACGGGAAGCTTCGAGGTGGAAGCCAGCATCTTTACAGCAGGTTCGAGGCACATATCCACAACTTAATTGGAGACTCCTGAATACAAGCTAGTTGTTAAACAATCAAAGACAAGCTTGTAAGAACCAAATCACGAGCTAGGGTTTCCAATGAAACACTAGAGCAAGGGGCCCTCAAGTGAATGAGGGGGAAATGAAGATCTCTCTTGGTAAAGCTGTAGATCAAGGCCTCCTCCTTCGATTCTCCAAAGGTCAATGACTTGGGATGGTTGAGTGAAGAGATCTTGTGGATTTGGTGGCTCAAATGGTGCTGGAGTTCTTGAGGTGGACGAGCAGCTTCCAAGGTAGAAGAAGGGGCCTTTATATAGGCCCCCTGGAATTAGAGCCGTTGGGAGCCACTTACCCCGGACAGTCCAGCCAACATTAGCCGGATAGTCCGGCACAGCCAGACATTCCGGGTGAAACTAGTCGGACACTTTGGCCTGGCAAAGTTTATGGCCAGTGTCTGGATTGTGTCCGGGAGGTATCTGATATGCAGTTTTGAATGTCCAAGCAGGTCGACAAGCCCCCAATGTCGGACACTCCGGGCCAAACACGCCGGACACTCCGGCCAGAAAAGTTTCCGGCCAGAATCCAGACCAAGTCCGGGGAGTGTCTGATATGATGTTCTGAATGTCCGACAAACTCGCCCACTTCCCAGGGCCGGACAGTCCGGCCGGGGGCAGACACTCCGGCTTAGATCTGCCGAACAGTCCGGCTGGGACTTGTTTCCTGCACAGACAAGATCCTGGGGCGCTCTTTTCCTTTAGCGCAAAATACACGAGAGTAGATGATATCTCCTGAAACATTTAACAACAGATTAAACCTATCCAAGTGTTGTCAACAAACATCAAAATAATAGGAAGGGCATAAATGCCCTTTCAATCTCCCCCTTTTTGGTGTTTGATGACAACCCAAGGATTTGCAAATAGGATAGGTAATAATTTTCTCAATAGGAGATATACAAACTATAGTGATGCTCCCCTAGATGTCTGACCAATTTTAACTTTGCATTTGAATACAACATCACACACCCTAGGATCACATCCTCACTAGATTTTGTAGCTGACAAGTTATGACGTGATATAATAACAACTAGATCAATAAGCTAGGCATAACATAGTCACTAACACAACCGGTAAGCATGTCACAACACACATAACAGAGTTCAACACAACATAGTACTCAACAAGTAGGATAAAGACAAGAAGCTTCAAAGAGGCAAATCGAAATAACATGAAGCTCGTGTACCCATGCAAATCCCTGGTAACAACCTAATAAAGGGGCAACTTCTCCCCCTTTGGCATCGAGACACCAAAAAGGGGAAAGAGCACAACTAAAGCGTCCCAAGGCCAACTCTAGCCACTGTAGTCATCATCGTCAACCTCCTCCTCATCCTCGTCCTCATCCTCATCGCCATCCTCATCATCCTAATCCTCCTGAGTAGAGCTTTGGCCGTGAGGGCGAGAAGAACACGTCCCTGACTCTAGTGATCATAGGAAAGAGTGCCATTTGACGCTTGCTGCTGAGCAGGATCAACATCCATGGGCTGGTTGATCTGCTTGAGCTCCTTCATAACATTCCGGTTTGCCTTGTATGCATCGTACTGTCCATAGCGAATGTCAATGTTCTAGCAAAGAAGAAGCTTCTTCCACTAGGAAGCCTTCTTCACCTTCTTGTGCACTTCCTCCTTGGAGGTGGTGAAGTGATATGCATTGCTGGCATGCTTCATGCAAGGGACACGGGTCACATCCTCCGCTACGTCCTCAGACCCATCATCACTGTCGGAGGCATCAGCATCCATCCCATCATCCTCAAAAATATCCTGAGCAGGGGGTAGCCACGAGGTGCCTTGGTGGTGGGGGCAGCCTTCCTCTGAAGCTTGGCAGGAAGGTGTGCAACAAGGTCAGTGTAGATCAGTGGAGTGACTAGAGCCTGAGCAACAATGAGCTTCATCACATATGGAGCAAACAGAGGACACTTCTTGTCAGTGATGCACTTGTACATGTCCTGATAGATGAAATCCATGACATCTATGTTGGGTCCGCAACATAGAAAACAAAAAATTTCCTACGGTGTGAACTATATGCCAATATCTATATACTAGGTACAAAGCAACGGGTGGACATACATCCAACAAGAACTTACCCTCGAAGACAACGCGTTTTGTTAACGAGTAGGAACTCGTGGTTGATGTAGTCGTACGCTTGCCGATCTCAAGATCGTGAAGAAGTCCGAGCGCCGCAACTCAGCAGCGCATCCGCACTCGCACACACGTTCAAGCCACCGTACAACCTCCACCTCCTCGCTCCAACGATCCAGCGGAAGCAGCAACTCCTTCCAGACGAAATGCCACCGGGAACATGTATCTTGCTAATCCGAGACCATGGGGGAATAATTCTAGAGGGGGAGAGAGATCCTTCACAAGGAGGTGTGAGGATGAAGGAGGGAATGGGTGGCCTTTTATAGGAGGAGGGGGTGCCCCCTCTCTCCATGGCCGGCGCATGGGGGGTGACCCCTCACCTCCCCCATTCATGTGGTGGTAACCCCTCCACATTAAAATGCCTCTTCACATTCCCTTTTAAAGTCTCCACTTTAAATGCATTAAATTTCTCCAAATTTAATGCTATCTAAATTAATAAAACTCTTTTTATTAAATTTATTCAGAATTTTGTTAATTACTTTAATTAACAAACATTCACATATAGCCCCTTGCAATATTTCAATATCACATGCAGAACCACTTTCTGCAATTTCACCCGAAACAATTTCTGCGCTTTGCAATTCTTTCGTCTGAAACATACGTGCTCCAAAATGGTGTTCGGTAACTCTTAAGTGTGCCACCCTACGGTTCGCGAATAATGTAGACATGATCGAGACCCTTCTCCGATCAATAATTAGCAGCGGGACCTGGAGATCCGTACTGACTCCTACACATTCAACGATGACTTCTGTGATCGTGAGAACCTTTAACGCTTGTAACTAAATCCCTTTGTCTCTCGATATATTACATGTTCGAGATTCGATCATCGGTATCTCCATACCTAGTTTGATCTCGTTACCGACATGCACTCTTTTCTCGTTCCCGTGATATAACATTCTAGTGATCACATCACTTGCTTGCAAGCTATCTTAATGTGATATCACCGAGAGGGCCTAGAGTATATCTATCCATCATCTGGATTGAAAAATTCCACTCTTGATCCATGAGCCTCAACATAACACCTTCGTAGTACTGAACCCATCTTTATAGTCACCCTGTTACGGTGTGACATTTGATGTTATCAAGATACTCTTCTGGTGTTAGCAATTAACATGATCTCATGGTCTAAGGATAAAGATTACTTCGTATGATGTTATAGCAATATAAACATAATGACTTGATCGTAATGCTATACTTCGGATGAATGTTCATCACATTATTCCACCAATGGTGTGAGCTTGTTATTAACAACATCCAGTGTCCATGATCAGGAAACCTTGATCATCTTGTTAATCAACAAGCTAGTCTATAAGAGAGGCATAACTAGGAACCCTTTTTGTTTATTAAACACACATGTATTGATGTTTCCGATGAATAAAATTATAGCATGCAAAATAAACATTTATCATAAACATGGAATAAGATAATAACAACTTTATTATTGCCTCTCGGGCATATTCCCTTCAGTCTCCCACTTGCACTAGAGTCAATAATCTAGTTTGAAAAACTTTGCGTATTGAACACCTATGGCTTTCTGGTGTTGCATATACGCGATTGATAGTGGTTAACATAATCTCCGGATCTGGCAGTTTCAGGTCCGTGTGTATTTGCGTGTCTTTGCGTCTCTACGCATCACTCATTCTCAAATGAGATGGCATTGTATAAATTTGGTCCTTTGGTGAGACCTTCAGTTCCTTCGGGTTAAAATATGTTGATATTATTGTCACACAATATATCTTCATAGTATTAGCCCACTTTGAACCACACCTAGTTTGATAACAAACTACTTAACACAAATGCCCTCCTATGCTGCTACTATAGCAGTCATATACTTAGCCTTTTGTTGTAGTATCCGTCACAATGTCTCAACTTTGGAACTCATCCAAATCCATCATGCAACATCATTTCCATTACATTGTGCCACCCATAGTCTAAATTGAGATAAATTTAATTTGTATCTTGTGACAAAACTAGTATCAATGTAACACTTTACAATGAACTACCTTTAACTATTTGTCACTTATACATGATATATTATTAGTTCTTCCAAAGCTCATAAGAATATCTTTACTATTGTCCAATGATCATCTTATGAATCATTCTGGTATATGCTCATAAAATTTAGAGCATAGGACATTCTGGATATATACATATCATGGTATAATCGATCAAAATCTTCATGTGATTTTACTCACCAAGTGTTGAAACACTTGAATTTTGATACAATCCTTTTCATGTAGCAAGAACCTTTCTTGTTGTTTCCATATTGAACCCTTTCAATATCTCATATATGTATGTCTGGCACAACCATATTAGCGCCTCAATCTATCCATATAGATATTGATGCCAAATATTCCGGTTTTGCTCAAGTCTTTCATCGAAATCTTATTTTAATGAAATTCTTAACATGTGTCAATACAATATACATCATTTCCAATCAACAATATGTCCTCTACATAATGTATTAGAAATATGTCTCTGCGCTCCCACTTAATTTCTTACAAATGCAAGCATCTTCATCATCTCCGATGATTTTAAACTCTTTTAACAGTTTCATCATGGTGAAGATTCCAACTCCTCTATGCTTACTTCAACTATTGAAGTTTGCATGCCCTTTTAGCACCCTTTGAATTAACAAAACCCTTTGGACCGTGTCATGTACACGTCCTAGGTAACCGTTCTATTAGAAGAACATTGTTTTGTTTATTCAATTACCATATACCAAATTATATGTAGTGGTTGCTACATTAATCCGTCAAGACTAAATTTCGCTATGAAAGATCAAATCTTGTCATAGTCAACTCCTTAAACATTGTCGTAAACTTCTTTCTGACATGTCGACTATTTCATAGATGTTAAACATCCATGTCTTATTTCTTTATAGATCCAAACACGACCGATAGGCTTCACGCCTTTCCGGAGGGTCTTCCAAGTTCAGAAACTTGATTTCTCGTGTATGGATACTATCACGGATTCTATGACTTCTAGTCATTTTATGGAGTCAGGGCCCATCATCGCTTCTTTGCATGTAGTCGGTTCATCATTGTCAAAACAATAACGACTTGCTTATCAAATCTTACTATTTGATTCTTACCGACCCACACGGTTCTATAGGAACTCTAATCTCCGAGATCACACCTTTTGTAATCACGAGAGCCATGAGCATTGTGGCCGCCAACGGGACACTTTCCGGCGCTGCGCTACTTAGCACATATAGCTAAGGTTCAACAACCTTAACAAAGTTCTATTGTCCTCCCACTTAACTTTTCACGAAAAATTCCTTCTCAAGAAACTTGACGTTCCAAGTAACAAACTCTTTTGTCCTCGGTGTTATGGACAAATTCCCAACAAATTCTTTGGGATAACCTGCAAAGACGTGCTTATCCGACTTTGGTTGTAAACATTTTACTTATGCATAGCATACCAAAATTTAAGAGAAGACAATTCGGGTTTTATCCCGAACCATAACTCATATGGTGTCATTTCAATGGGTCACGATGGTGCTCTTTTCAGTGTAAAAGCGGTAGTCTCTAAAGCTTCAATCCTTAAAACATAATGGCAGTTTTATAAATGACACCTTTGATCTTACCATGTCAAACATGGTTTGATTTCATCTCTCGGACATACCATACTCCTGTGGTTTATCGGGAAATCCAAATTCATGGAATAATTCCTCAAATCTTAGGTGTTTTGCTAAACATGTAACTCAAATATATTCCTTTATGATCGAATCATAAACTCTTTATTTTCTTGTTACAATGATTTTGCACTTCATCTTGAAAGTCTTTGAACAACTTTCAAATGTTTCATACTTCTTCCTTATTAAGTAAGTATACAGATATATTCACTCAAATTTTCGAAGAAAGAATATGAAGCAAAAAGATCCATCGCATCTGGCTACACATAATGGACTATGCACATCAGCCTGCACAATTTCCAATAAGCTAGTCATCCGTTCCTCTCTGGCCTATGGACGGAGTTTCAATTATCTCGAGGAAAGTCTCACATGCGTCAATTGATCAAAATCAAAGACTCCAAAAATCCATCAACATGGAGTTTCTTCATGTTTTCTTTCCAATATAATTTGAACAGCGATGTCACTTCATAAGTGATCTTTCAATCATTTGTCTTGCGACATTTTAGCAATAGTGTTTATGGATGTGATTTCTCCCACTAGACTTGTAAAAGTTCATCCATCCTTTATGGAATACGGTAATTATTTGAACAACCATTGTTCTCGTAATACCGGAACAAAATAACAATTATTAAAACAAATCTTGAAGGCTAGGTTTGACGACAACGAAAAATCACAATAACACTTTATTTGTTTTTGATGATCATCATCACTTATTCTCTTACTAGTTACTTAGGCCATTGCAGTTCATGAATTGCGTTGTCCTGTATGACATTTCATGCCAACCAATTCGGTATCCAATACCGTTAATACCTAAGAACCACATTGTTTAATAAGCAAGGAATACAACCATAACATGTATATCTTCTATATACCCAAGTTGGACATCTCCAACCTTTTATTTTCTGCCAAATATTTCATAGATTCTCTTTCAGCAATTCCTTTTCTTTTAAAAGAATCTATCAACATCAATAGTGGTGTCATCAACATGACACATGGTACAAAGCTTGTATATAGTCAAATACTAATACCTTTGGACTTACACTTTGAAGTGGATCACCATCATCAAATGTTTGGCATTCTTTCAAAAATCCATTCTTTAGTAATCTATTAGTGTAGTAAACATTTTACTTACATCTTCTATTCATCCTTATCATGACAACTTTCATGATCAAGCTACTATAGCCTATAAGGAAGAATCGCGAGTATAATATCAGTTCCCAAAACCATTTTGGTAGATTCGGATGCCTAGCATCTCCAACCTTCACAAATTCTCATACAATATGAGAACATGTATTTTGCTAAATTATACTCTATCATAATGCAACCAAAAACATTGTTTTAGATATCGCAATATCTTTCACACATGATGGTTTATGAAACAATTTTCAGATCCTATATAATCTTGATATTAAAACAACTTTTGAATATCAATAATCATGGAGGCAAACATGATACTTTAGATACTAACATTGGAATTCTTACTCTTGATTTAATACTACTTATTAAACTTCATGGAGTAAATAGAGTTTGCTGAAAGTTTGCAATAGGACTTATAAACTTTAAATTGACATTCAAAACAATATGATACCAGTTCGTAAAGTAAATATCCAGAATTCTATAGTTCTATTATCTCAAATAAAAACTAAGCATAAGGTAGAAAACGAATGCCAATGACTACAACAAACTATGCAAATTCACTTTGATTTAATTTATGACAAATTTGGTTCGACTAATCCAAATTAGAAATGAACTCCCACTCAAAAACGACATCCCTCGTGTCTTTTTGGTGATTACATGAACCAAATCCACTACACCAAGTCCGATCATCACGTGAGTTGATGTAGCTTCAAAGGCGAGCATCTATATGGGCATCATATCAACTATATGACTCATGCTTAACCTTTCGGTCCGTGTTCCGAGGCCATGTCTGTACATGCTAGGCTCGCCAAGTAAGAACCTTAGTACTCGCATGTGTAAAACTGTCTTACACCCATTTGTATGAAAGCGTAGAGTCGAGTACACCCGATCATCACGTGATGTCTCGAAACACGATCCATAAAACGGTGCATACTTAAGGAAGAACACATTTTTATCTTGATATCTAAATGAGGGATCATCTTACAATGCTATAGAAAGCGCCAAACTAGCAGTATAAGATGCTAACATCTAAAGTGTAAAGTGAGATGATATGGTCCATGCATTTGATCTCTATCACTTGCATTGTGGTATGATCTCTATCATTCATTTGTGTGTAAGGCCAAGGTCTATAGAACTTACACGTTGAGTGTGTTGTAAGAGTATCTATCATACATCTACTTATAACAATACCATATCAAGACACTAGCCCAGCAACGATCTAAACTAGACGCCTCTAATTTATCAATTGCAAGTTTTACGTGGCTTAGGGCTTTCGGAGATAGAACCGTTCTTACCTACGAACATGAACCACAACGAGGATAACCAAGTTATTAGCAACTCGTTGTAAATCAGATATTGACTATAGTAGGAGAGACAGACACCCGCCAGCCACTTATGCAAAACTAGTTGCATGTCAGTCGTGGAACCGGTCTCATGTACGATGCCATGTAAGGTTGGTCCGGGCCGCTTCATCCCACTATGCCACCAATATCCAAAATACATAGAAGATGCAATAACATGATCATCATCGCCCACATATAAACATATGTGTACTACCGGTGCAAAGCACCTACGCATAGATCAGACTCTGATACCACTGTTGGGTCCGCAGCATAGAAAACAAAAAATTTCCTACGGTGTGAACTACACACCAAGATCTATCTACTAGGTACAAAGCAACAGGTGGACATACATCCAACGAGAACTTACCCTCGAAGACAACGAGTTTTGTTAACGAGTAGGAACTCGTGGTTGATGTAGTCGTACACTTGCCGATCTCAAGATCGTGAGGAAGTCCGAGCGCCGCAACTCAGCAGCGCATCCGTACTCGCACACACGTTCAAGCCACCGGACAACCTCCACCTCCTCGCTCCAGCGATCCAGCGGAAGCAGCAACTCCTTCTAGACGAAATTCCAACGGGAACATGTATCTCGCTAATCCGAGACCATGGGGGAATAATTCTAGAGGGGGAGAGAGATCCTTCACAAGGAGGTGTGAGGATGAAGGAGGCAATGGGTGACCTTTTATAGGAGGAGGGGGGCTGCCCCCTCTCTCCATGGCCGGCGCATGGGGGGGTGACCCCTCACCTCCCCCATTCATGTGGTGGTAACCCCTCCACATTAAAATGCCTCTTCACATTCCCTTTTAAAGTCTCCACATTAAATGCATTAAATTTCTCCAAATTTAATGCTCTCTCATTTAATAAAACTCTTTTATTAATTTTATTCAGAATTTTGTTAATTACTTTAATTAACAAACATTCACATAAAAACCCTTGCAATATTTCAATATCACATGCAGAACCACTTTCTGCAATTTCACCCGAAACAATTTCCGGTTTCTATCGAAACAATTCCTGCGCTTTGCAATTGTTTCATCTAAAACATATGTGCTCAAAAATGGTGTCCGGTAACTCTTAAGTGTGCCACCCTATGGTTCGCGAATAATGCAGACATGATCGAGAGCCTTCTCCGATCAATAATCAGCAGCGGGACGTGGAGATCCGTACTGACTCCTACACATTCAACGATGACTTCTGTGATCGTGAGAACCTTTAACGCTTGTAACTAAATCCCTTTGTCTCTCGATATATTACATGTCCGAGATTCGATCATCGGTATCTCCTTACCTAGTTTGATCTCGTTACCAACATGCACTCTTTTCTCGTTCCCGTGATATAACATTCTAGTGATCACATCACTTGCTTGCAAGCTATCTTAATGTGATATCACCGAGAGGACCCAGAGTATATCTATCCGTCATCGGGATTGACAAATTCCACTCTTGATCCATGAGCCTCAACATAACACCTTCGGAGTATCTGAACCCATCTTTATATTCACCCTGTTACGGTGTGACGTTTGATGGTATCAAGTTACTCTTCTAGTGTTAGCAATTAACATGATCCCATGGTCTAAGGACTAAGATTACTTCGTATATGTTATAGCAATATAAACATACTGACTTTGATCGTAATGCTATACTTCGGATGAATGTTCATCACATCATTCCACCAATGTTGTGACCTCGTTATTAACAACATCCAATGTCCATGATCAGGAAACCTTGATCATCTTGTTAATCAACGAGCTAGTTTATAAGAGAGGCATAATTAGGAACCCTTTATTTGTTTATTAAACACACATTTATTAATGTTTACAATTAATACAATTATAGCATGCAAAATAAACATCTATCATATACTTGGAATATGATAATAACAACTTTATTGTTGCCTCTTAGGGCATATTCCCTTCAGTCTCCCACTTGCACTAGAGACAATAATCTAGTTTACATAGTGCTAAATCTAACACCCATGGAGTTCTGGTTTTGATCATGTTTTGCCCTAGGGAGAACTTAAGTCAACGGATATGCTACATTCAGGTCCGTGTGTACTTTACAAATCTTTATATCTCCATCTTTGACATGCTCACAGATGGAGTGAAACCGACGCTTAATATGCTTGGAATTCTTGTGTGACCTTGGTTCATTGGCATTGGCTATGGCTCCATTGTTGTCACAATAGATCACCATGGGTCCAACACACTAGGAACCACACCTAGTTCCGTTATGAACTCTTTCATCCAAACTGCTTCCTACGCCGCTTCTGAAGCAGCAACATATTCCACCTTCATTGTTGATCTGGCCACCACAGGTTGTTTGGAGCTCCTCCAACTAACTACTGCTCCGTTTAAGAGAAATACGTATCTGGATTGAGACTTAGAGTCATCCGGATTAGTGTTAAAGATAGCGTTGACATAACACTTAGCGACCAGCTCTTCTTCACCTCCGTATACAAGAAATATATCCTTAGTTCTTCTTAAGTACTTAAGGATATTGTTGACCGCTATCCAGTGTTCCGAACATAGATCAGATTGGTACCTACTAGTCAAACTAATAACATGTGTCACATCCGGTCTTGTACATAGCATGGCGTACATTATAGAGCATATGGCTGAAGCATAGGGGATCTTATCCATTATCTCTCTTTCTTCCACCGTAGCCGGACTTTGAGTCTTACTCAATGTCTTGCCTTGCAACATAGGTAAGAACCCCTTCTTACTTCCGTCTATATTAAACTTCTTAAATATGTTATCAAGGTATGTACTTTGCGATAGCCCAATTAGGAACCTTGATCTATCTCTATAGATCTTAATGCCTAATAGATATGATGGTTCACCAAGGCACTTCATCGAAAATTTGTTGTTTAGATAACTTTTAACACTATTTAAAAGATCTATATCATTTCCAATCAATAATATGTCATCCACATATAATATCAGAAATGCCACATTGCTCCCACTCACTTTCTTGTAAATACAAGTCTCTCCATAAGTTTGGACAAATCCAAACTCTTTGATCACCACATCAAAGCGGAGATTCAACTCTAGGATACTTGCTTCAGTCCATAGATGGATCACCGAAGCTTGCATACCTTATCAGCATCCTTAGGATCGAAAAAACCCTTAGGTTGTATCATATACAACTCTTATTCAATATTAGCATTGAGGAACGTAGTTTTGACATCCATCTGCCATATCTCATAATCGAAATATGCAGCAATTGCTATCATAATCCTAACTGATTTTAGCATCGCTACGGGAGAGAATGTCTCATCGTAGTCAACTCCTTGAATTTGTTGAAACCCCTTTGCGACAAGTCGAGCTTTATAGATGGTCACATTACCATCAGCATCAGTTTTTCTTTTGAGAATTCATTTATTCTCAACGGCCTTTCAGTCGTGAGGTAAGTCCACCAAGGTCCAAACCTAGTTTTCGTACATGGATTCCCTCTCGGATTTCATGTCTTCTAGCCATTTGTTGGAATCCGGACTCATCATCGCTTCTTCATACATTGTAGGGTCATCAATTCCATCTACCATGAAATTCACGACAAGATTTCCGTATAGTTCAGGAGCTGCACGTGTCCTGCTTGACCTGCGAGGTTTGGTAGTATCCTCATTCAGAATTTCATGATCTTTATCATTAGTTCCTTCTTCATTTGGTGAAGTCAACTCCAGAACAACTTCTGGCGTTGCGCCACTCGCCATTTCATGAAGAGAAGGTTCAATAACCTCTTCGAGTTCTACCTTTCGACTACTCACACCTTTCGCGAGAAAATCTTTCTCTAGAAATGATCCATTCTTCACATAGAAAACCTCGCCCTCGGATCTGTGATAGAAGGAATACCCAATTGTTTCTTTAGGGTATCCTATGAAGACGCATTTTTCTACTTTGGGTTCGAGTTTATCAGGATGAAGTTTCTTCACATAAACATCGCATCCTCAAACTTTAAGAAATGATAGCTTGGGTTTGTTTCCAAACCACAATTCATAAGGTGCTATTTCAACGGATTTAGATGGTGCCTGATTTAAAGTGAATATAGAGGTTTCTAGTGCATAACCCCAAAATGACAGTGGCAAGTCAGTCAGAGACATCATAGATAGAACTATATCTAATAAAGTACGATTACGATGTTCCGACACACCATTACGCTGTGGTGTTCCGGCAGGCGTGAGTTGTGAAACTATTCCACAATCTCTCATATGTGTGCTAAACTCGTAACTAAGATACTCACCTCCATGGTCGGACCGCAGAAATTTAATATTTCTATTACGATGATTTTCCACTTCACTTTGAAATTCCTTAAACTTTTCAAAGGTTTCAGACTTGTGTTTCATCAAATAGATATACTTGTATCTACTCAAATTATCCGTGAAAGTAACAAAATAATGATATCCACATCATGCCGACACACTCATTAGACCACATACATTAGTATGTATGGTTTCCAATAAATCTGTCGCCTGTTCCATTGAACTGGAAAACAACGTTCTAGTCATCTTGCTCATAAGGCATGGCTCACATGTATCAAATGATTTAAAATCAAGTGATTCCAAAAGTCCATCAGAATGGAGCTTCTTCATGCGTTTTACGCCAATATGACCTAGATGGCAGTGCCACATATAGGCAGATATATCATTATCAAGTTTAATCCTTTTTGCCTAAACATTATGAACATGTGTAACACTATTATCGAGATCCAATAGAAATAAACCATTCATCATAGGTGCATGACCATAAAATATATTATTCATATAAATAGAACAACCATTGTTTTCGGATTTAAATGAATAACCACTTTATATAAAACACGATCCGGATACAATATTCATGCTTAGTGTAGGCACCAAATAACAATTATTTAGATTTATCACTAATCCCGACGGTAGGTGGAGAGGTAGTCTCTGACAGTGATCACATCAACTCTTGATCCATTGCCGACACACATCTTGACCTCGCCCCTTGCTAGCGGTCGCTTGTTCCACATCCCCTAATTCGAGTTACATATATTAGCAACCGATACAGTATCAAATACCCAGGTGCTACTGCGAGTACTAGTCAAGTACACATCAATAACATGTATATCACATATACCTTTGTTTACCTTGCCAGACTTCTTGTCCGCCAAATACTTGGGGAAGTTGTGCTTCCAATGGTTAGTCCCCTTACAATAATAGCACTCGGTATCAGACTTAGGGCTAGCTCAGGATTTCTTTTCAGGCGCGGCAACAGATTTTCCGCCCTTCTTTCCCTTCTGTTTACCCTTCTTGTCTTTCTTGAAACCAGTGGTCTTATTGATTATCAACACTTAATGTTCTTTCTTGATCTCTACTTCTGCAGTCTTAAGCATTGACAGAAGCTCGGGGAGAGACTTCTTCATTCCCTGCATATTATAGTTCATCACAAAGTTTTTTTGCTAGGTGGCAGAGATTGGATAACACGATGTATGCCTAAGTCAATGGGAATCATTATTCCCAAGGACATAAGCTTATCGGCATACCCAGACATTTTGAGTATGTGCTCACTAACGGAGCTATTCTCTTCCATCATGCAACTAAAGAACTTTTCAGAAGCATTATAACTCTCTACGACAACATGGGTATCGAAAATCATTTTCAATTCACCCATGGTATCAAAGGCATTGCCATTTTCAAAACGCTTTCGAAGTTCTGGCTCTAGCCCATACAGTATGCCGCAATGAACTAAGTTGTGGTCCTCCTGACGAGTCAAATAGACATTCTTTTCCTCGTTAGGGGCATCGGGAGATGGTTGGGGGCCTAGTGACGCTTCTAGCACATATTGCTTTTGTGCAGCAGTGAGGAGAATCCTCAATTTCATGGCCCAGTTGGTAAAGTTGATACCATTAGTCGCAAGTTTCTCTTTCTCCATGAACACATTGAAATTAAAAGTAGGTGGTGCCATCTACAACAAAATTTGTAAAGTTTATTTAGACTAAGTTTATGATAGATTGAGTTCAACTAATCCAAATTACAAATGAACTCCCACTCAAAAACAATATCCCTCGCATCTTTTTGGTGATTACATGAACCAAATCCACTACACCAAGTCTGATCATCACGTGAGTCGGTGTAGCTTCAAAGGCGAGCATCTAATAGGCATCATATCAACTATATGACTCATGTTTAACCTTTTGGTCCGTGTTCCAAGGCCATGTCTGTACATGCTAGGCTCGCCAAGTAAGAACCTTAGTGCTCGCGTGTGTACCTTACACCCTTTATACGAACGTAGATTCAAGTACACCCGATCATCACGTGATGTCTTGAAGTGACGAAACATAAAACGGTGCGTACTTAAGGAAGAACATATTTTTATCTTGATATCTAAATGAGGGATCATCTTATAATGCTACTAAAATGCCAAACAAGCAACATAAGATGCAAACATCATATGTGTAAAGTGAAATGATATGGCTCTTGCACTTGATCACTATCATATGCATCATGGTATGATCTTTATTATTACATTGTGTGTAAGGCCAAGGTCAATGGAACTTACACGATGGGCATGCTATAATTTCCACGAGTATCAATTATACTTCAAATTATAACATTACCATATCATGACACTAGCCCAGCAATGATTTAAACTAGACGCTTCTAATTTATCAATTGCAAGTTTTTATGTGGCTGAGGGCTTTCGAAGATAGAACCGTTCTTACCTACGAACAATGATAACCAAATTATTAGTAACTCGTTGTAAATCATATATTGACTATAGTAGGAGAGATAGACACCCGCTAGCCACTTATGCAAAACTAGTTGCATGTCAAGCGTGGAACATGTCTCATGTGCGAGGACATGTAAAGTTAGTCCAGACTGCTTCATCCCACTATGCCACCAATATCCAAAATACATATAAGATGCAATAACATGATCATGATCACCCACATACTCATATGTGTACTGTCCATGCAAAGCATCTACGCATAGATCAGGTTCTGATACCACTATTGGGTTCGCATCATAGAAAACAAATTTTTTCCTACGATGGGAACTACTAAGCGTCAAGATCTATCTACTAGATACAAGCAATGGATGGATATACATCCATAGAGAACATATCCTTGAAGGACGACAAAGTGTAATGAGGTTGAACTCGTGGATGATGTAGTCGTTCACTTGCCGATCTCAAGATCGAGAGGAAGTCCTAGCGCCGCAATTCAGCAGCGCATTTGTGCTTGCACACACGTCCGGTCCACCGAACAACCTCCGCCTTCTTGCTCCAGTGATGCAGCGGAAGCAACAACTCCTTCCAGATGAAAAGCCACTGGGAACATGTATCTCGCTAATCTGAGACCATGGGGAAATAATTCTAGAGGGGGAGAGAGATCCTTCACGAGGAGGTGTGAGTGAGAAGGAGGGAGAGTGGGGGAAGCCCCTCCCCATTGCCGGCGGCCATGGTGGGTGCCCCCACCTCTTCCTCATTCATGTGGTGGAAGCTCCACTCACATAAATTTGGCCCTCCATTTTCTTCACTAAAAATCCCAATCAAAATGCATTAAATTTCCACCAAATTTAATATAACTCTCATTTAATAAAACTCTTTTATTTATTTTATTCAGAATTTTGTTAATTACTTTATTTAACAAACATTCACATAAAACCCCTTGCAATATTTCAATATCACATGCAAAACCAATTTCAGCAATTTCATCCGAAATAATTTCGGTGTCCATTGAAATAATTCCAGCGCTTTGTAAATCTTTTCTCTAGAACACATTTGCTCCAAATGATGTTGGTATCCCTTCAGTGTGTCAGCCTACGGTTCGTAAATAATGCAGACATGATCGAGACCCCTCTCAGATCAATAATCAGAAGTGAGACCTAGAGATCCATACTGACTCCCACACATTCAATGATGACTTCTGTGATCGTGAGAACCTTTAACACTAGTAACTCAATCCCTTTTGCTCGCGATATATTACATGTACGAGATTCGATCATCGGTATCTCCATACCTAGTTTTATCTCGTTACCTACATGCACTCTTTTCTCGTTCCCGTGATATAACATTCTAGTGATCATATCACTTGTTTGCAAGCTAACTAATGTGATATCACCGAGAGGGCCCAGAGTATATCTATCTGTCATCGGGATGGACAAATTCCACTCTTGATCCATGAGCCTCAACATAACACCTTCGGAGTATCTGAACCCACCTTTATAGTCACCCTATTACGGTGTGACATTTGATGTTATAAAGTTACTCTTCCAGTGTTAGCAATTAACATGATCTCATGGTCTAAGGACTAAGATTACTCCGTATGATGTTATAGCAATATAAATATAATGACTTTGATCGTAATGCTATACTTCAGATGAATGTTCATCACATCATTCCACCAATGATGTGACCTCGTTATTAACAACATCCAATGTCCATGATCAGGAAACCTTGATCTTCTTGTTAATCAATGAGCTAGTTTATAAGAGAGGCATAACTAGGAACCCTTTATTTGTTTATTAAACACACATGTATTAACGTTTCCAATTAATACAATTATAGCATGCAAAATTAACATCTATCATATACTTGGAATACGGTAATAACAACTTTATTATTGCCTCTCAGGGCATATTCACTTCAGGTCCCTTATTCTTCAAAGGACACAACCGACGGGACAGGAAGTCTTCCACAATGTGACCTATCGTCAAGCCCTTGTCCCTACAGCTCCCGGATGGCATCACGATAGTGGATGAAGAGTGGGAGCTCCTCTAGCTCCTCCGTCCAAGTCCTTGGTCTTGACCACCAGATAGTCTTCAAAGCAAGGGATATCTTTCGAACCACCCACGATGACCCAGTTAGTGGAAGGACTGACAATCCGTTGGTCCAAGGTGTGGGAAGATATTCCTCCTCCCTATGGGGTCTAAGAAGGAAGTTACATGTCGAGATGATCTCGGAAGGACTTACTCTAGCACGAGTAAGGCAGAAAAAACGATAGGAGTCCACGTGAGGGGAGAATCCCAACATACGCCTCGAGAAGATGGGAAAATGAGGCAAGGATCAAGATGGAATAAGTGGAGAGATGCATCGATTGGATTTCGAATAACCCTAACACATCGAACGTGAAGGAAGTGAGGAGAAAGTTGACCCTGCACTTGAAGTGGTCGATCGGGACCATAGTGTTCTCGGCAGGGACCTCAAGGGTTCCAGCTCCCTCGACCGGGAGGATGATGAATGATGAAGGGATGATCCTCGTAGCACACATCCCCACTATGTAGCCATTAGATATTGTCGAGGCTAGCCAGATATCCTCCCGATCTACATACTCTCCCCCTCATAGAGGCATAGTGGGGAGTCCGCCGCGATGGCTGCTAGTAACCATGGCGCCTGTCTCTGAGGTATTTTTGGCCGGAGGAGGGAGAAGACTAGATGAATGATATAGTTCTCCCTCCTTGAGGGCGGCCAAGCTTTATAACAGGAAGGACTGGAGACATCTCGCCTTCTCTCAAATAGATCGCGACTGTTCAGATCGGATTCAACAGAGAAGTGGAAAACCCGCCGCGGAGGTCATGCATGAAAATCATCAGAGGATCGGCCATGAACAAAGAAATCCCTAAATGGGCGCAACAACACGTCCCATCAGTCTACATCATGGGCAGGAATCTCATTATGATCACCACCTTCAATTTCGCTAGATGGAACAGATTCCCATGCGGTGGAAAGAGCTTTGAGAAATAACAGTTATTTAAAATACCTCTTTAGCTAGTTCAGATTCAGGTCCTCATGGCCACAGAAAAGATCCTCTCTGTAGACCTCCTCGGGTCATAGGAGAAGTCAGACTAGTTGTCAGCATAACTAATTACATCATCCTAGACTAGACCTAAACCTCGCTACGACCTCACTGTGTCAGATGGGTCCACATGCAAGATTCCAACATGATAAGAGCTGAATTTAGGATACCTTCTCGACCTCTCGGTTCGGTACCCCACGTCATATATGAGATATTTCCCTCAGACCTCCTCTAGTCATTACGGTACCCACACCTCTACACAAAAGGAATGTTTTCTTCCCTTTTTTATTAACCCTTTTGCAAGACCTCTTTGTAAGCCCATTACCATGGGACATCTGAGATGAGAAGGCTCATTAGACCTGCTGTGAGGACGGGCACACAGAAATGTCTACGTGATCGAGACGTCATCACATGCAGGAGACCTTGCACCAAGACCTTGAGAATTTACCAACACCTTGCGCCTCAAGACCAAGAAGAAGTCATCGAGCTCACCAGGTAGAGGTTGGGCACGAGCTAAAGCAACTCTTTCCGGAAGGAAGACCGTCTTATTAATGGTACCAATCGGGAGCTTGTCAGTGATGTGTGGATTTAGGCATGTATCTTATATGGGCCTTAATCCACGATTCGTGCCCACTCCTACCTCTACGATCAATAACCTGAAGGCCTGCATGCAGAAGCTCTCAACCGACCTTACCTATGGGGCTACAAGATGACTCTTTGGAGATCCTGAAGACTAAACGTGTATCCAGGGGAGATCAGAGATCAATATTAGTGCAATGCAAGATGAAGACCTAACATGACTAAGGAAGACTCTACCGCCATCAACACTTATAAGTACTAACATCTAAAGGAGTACACGCCATAGACGCTCGAGTCTTTACCAGTAGCCTTAGTCATAGCTCTAACTTTATCTCTCATCGGGTATCATTATAAACCTACCGAGATATCTTGTAGACACATTGTACGATCTCTCGACCACCTTATGAATAAAGTCAGGGGAAATCCTCCCCATTATAGATATACCTTCATATTTGCCTTTGAGAGATCCAAACCTGTTGGCCCAAGCCGATTGTCGAACAAATAAACTCTCTTCCATCCTTCGGAAGTGAGACTGCGGATGTATCGTGAAAACTATCCTCCGTCAATGGTACAATGTATCTCAAAGCTGGTTCTCGACATGACCTGTCCTCCGATGCTAAGTCTTGGATTTTCCTATGCTTTGTTGTTTATCTTTGTTATGTTCTATAGAAGGGTTTACTCATTACCTTATATCGGTTTGGCCATGTGTGACCTTAGTTATAAAGCGAGGCAAAAGCCTGTTCAGAGATTGCCCATTCTCTCAGTATAGTGACCTAACCGAACCCCGCTGACAAGTCCAGTACAAACCACGTACTCCCTTTGTCCCCAAATAAGTGATGCAATTTTATTTAGATACACATGTATGTATCTAGAAACTAAAATGTATCTACATACATGGTTCTTTATATTTAGACAAAATTGTGTCACTTGTTTTGAGACCGAGTGAGTATTTTACTCTATTTACAAAACCGTGTCACTTGTTTTGGGACCGAGTGAGTATTTTACTCTATATACTACAAAGTAGAGATGCGCGTGGATCAATATTAGGTATCATCTACCCTCTTTAGTTCAACAAATGAATAAATTATTTTATCGATATCATCATTTTACAAAAGTTAGTTCATTATTCAAAAGTATCTGAGGACACCCCTATGTATGTGGTCAAAATGGTCATAAGATGGGACCCACTCATCAGGATTATGGCAAACAAACGGCTTCACAATGTATGTTGCAAAAACACTCCTTAAGATGGGCCCATGCATAACAAAAACGGCCAGAAAAAACCACCACACAATCTCCTTCGCGCGAATTCCAGACCATCCATAACCTACATTTTGTACTGTAGTTGTATAATATTATTGTATTCTTGTGGGTGCAACAACGGAGAACAGGGGGTGGGGGTGGCTAGCAGGGGCTAGACCCCCTAATGATTCGCTCCTCAACGAACTGGTGCACGCTGTACCAATGGTTTTGTATTGGATAATGTACTAATAGTCGTAATTAGTTCAGTAAAATAAGGCCTAATCTAATCTGTAACTATAGACTGTCGTAAGCATCAAATCCCTGCCAAATGCCCATGACTCGTTAACCTCATTTAGTTTTTCCGTCTCTCTGCCCACGACCCAGTGTCGGTTGTCGTCTCAGAAGTCAGAACTACTGATCGGTCATGCTTTCGCCTCTAGGGTTGATATCTTCACATTGCCGATAAATTATGTACATGCGCTGCTACGCCAGATGTCGGGCTCTAGGACACGTTCATATGAGTGGTGATATTGCGCTATGATGTTAGGGATGGCGTTTATCTTTTGTTATTCTGATGTGGTGCCGATGAGCAACAAGTGGTTGTGGCAACAAGTTCATTGCCGGATTTATATCTGATAAAGTAGACATACGAAATTCAAGGTATATCGATACATAGTTCTTTTATCCTATGTATTGCAAGTTAGTTAGTCTGGTTTCTTGTAGTTCATAACGCTATGAATTATTTTACTAAATTCTCTATAATTTTCTCTTGCATTCTTGAAAAATAACCTGCAACAACCTAGGCACTAGCACCCGTTGGCATTTTTTTTATAAAAGAAAACTCCATGAGCACACCGTCGAATCCGGGATTCGAACCGGCACTAGCTGCGTGCAAACTCGCACCACAAGCCACCAGAGTAGTGCTCTGTTCTCATGTCAATGCAACTTTAGTCTCTAGTCATTGTGTGAGCGGAGAGATAATCTCATAAAGATGAAATTAACTAACCAGAGATAGAAAGTGTTATGCCGTAGACACATTGTAACAATTTTTTTGTTATGGCACAAGAAAGGGGAGACGTCAACTATTAATGATCAACTATAAATAAGACCTAATATATTTTGATATTTTCTCTTTTATGTGACCAAATTTTTTGCCGATCCTCTCATGCTTCGATCCCGGCTCCGTCCTTGTGTAGGTGACTAACAGGCTACCCACGAGCTTTTGAGCTTGTGGATAGCTTATAGATAGCTTCCTCTATATATATACAAAGTCATTCATAAGGACTATTTTTCCTATAGATATTCTTATAACCAGTATAGTGGATGCCCTAAGGTGATCCGCTTGTATCACTATTAGGGTTGCAAGCGCGTTCCCGCAAATCCGCTTCTATTTTACTTGGGGTTTTATAGTACAGTAACAAAAATTAAACTAAAAAGTCTTAAATAAACTAGAAACAGGTCTTTCCCGGGACAACCCTAGTCAGTGCTACCGAGCAGTATGGCGAGACAACGGCTAGAATCATGGACCACAATCAATGATCTTTCTTTGCATCTTCGGCGCTATCTCATTGTGCCATTTCCATCTCCACATCCCGCATCTCCCGGTCCCACCTAGCTAGTTCGTCTTAAATGTTACGTGCACATTGACCGACGCTTACTAAGCTTCGCCTCCTTTCTCCGCTCAGTCGCCTCTGGCATTTCTCGGCTGGGCGACGGAAAAATCGAGCACTCCCCGACTCCCCCTCCCCCTCGCCCCATCCATCTTCTCCGATCCCCAGCGCCGTCCTCTGCTCCTCTTCGCATTTAGTTGCCCCGACGGCGGCGGGATGCGGCAAGCCAGTCCTGCTGCTGGCGGTGCTGGAATGGCGTCGGTCTGATTCCTTCCTTTTGCTGGTAAGGAACCCTAGCGATCCGACGCATTGTTCCGAGACTTCGGTTTGTTTCCAGGGGTTTCGCCTTCGCATTGCTGTGGCTGTGAGCAGACGCCCTGAATCCGAAGCATTCGAAGGTGGCTGCCGATTTGCTTGCTTCGTCCACGGTTGCGTTAGGTTCTCGTTTCCGCCGCGCGAGAATAGATCGAGTAGAGCTTTGTTCGTCTACTACGTAGATTAGATTGATTAGATTTGATCCGATGGGATTCGAGCGCAACCTATTTCCCTAACTTTTGGGGGTTCGGCTAAACCCCTCCCAACCCCACGTTCAGTCCGCACATGGTTGCCAATAATGGAGGTGTTTCTGCATTTATTTTTTGGAAAGGAATAAAGCGTAACGGCAGTAGTACAAGTTGGGGAAATGTGCGCCCCTCATTGTTTTATTGACAGCTTTTTGGTTTCGTCCTTTTGTTGACCTTTTGACCTGTTCTTGCTTTACCCGGGATGGCTGTTTGCCAGTTCTTGATGAAGAGGGGCAATTTTTTTGACATGCATATGTTTATTCTGTATTGCATTGTAATGGAATTTGCCTCGAGAGAAAACATTTTTTAATTTTGGGTCAAACCCTTTTGTATGCATCTACTTACCAATCGGTCCAGATTAGGTCAAAAGGTATAAAATTAGATGTCCGATTCACACCCAAAAAAAAGTCTAGCCTGCCTAATATCAGTGCACTTGATTCTTATTGTTTATTTATGCCAGTACTTGACATGCCATACATTTCTGACTTCTTTATTAGTTTACAAAAAGAATAAAATAACTCGAACATGAATTTGCAACCTGATTTTGCCCCCTAAAAACAAGATCTTATATATCTACAGAACTGTCCATGCTTTCCAATGACTGACTGTTTTTATCATCATTATGCGCTAGGGTAGTTTTGATATGCACCATCACCATGGGTGGCAAGACTATTCAGGTATCAGGATTTCCTCCAGCTGTCCATGCTGACCATGTCAAGGATGTGTTGGAACGAATTGTTGGTACTGGCAATGTCTATGCTGTGAAGCTCAGGCCTCCAAAGGTCATCTCGGCAAACTCAAGATCTTTTGCGATTGTTCAGTTCCAGACCGAGGTACATGCTTCACTGGTGGAGAAAGCGGCTCGAAGGAAGGCACTTTGTTATGGAAGTTATTATTTGAAGGTCCGACCTGCGGAACGTGACATTGTTCCAAGACCAAGAACTACGATGTTTAACCTACAGGGTGCAACACTGCACCTTGGCTGCCTCCTGAAGGAAAGAGTTCTACCTGTTCTGTGGAGCGGAACTGATGTTTCTGTTGACTTTGGATTTGCTATGAAGAAGATTGACTTTTGCCTGTTGCACAACTCGAGGAAATACAAGCTTGAACTTTCCTACGAGAGCATATGGGAGATCCAACTTCACCGTCCACTTGGGTTGCAAAAAAAGTTCCTTCTGATTCAGGTGTGATTAGCTGCGTCTGAAGTTTCTGAATTCTTGAACATGCTCTTCATGTACTTGCTAATTCATTTTACTTTTGCTGTTCCTGGGATTTGCAGATTACAGTGCAAGTACATAACTCTGTGTTCACATTGTTCAAGTGTATAGCTCTTGTCTTCACATTACAGCTTCTCCATGAATAAACTTTTAAATGTTTTTCTAAATATTAGAAGGGTTCATACGCACATGTGTTTTCTTCTGCTGCCAAAAACTATCTATATGCTACATTTCATACTGTTGCTTTTCGTCAATGATCATTTTGCCGTGTTTGAATGCTTGAAGACCATTGAAATTTTATAGGAATGTAGCTTTAGCTAGACTGCTCCTACTTGTTATTTACTTGTACTCCCTCCGTTTGCAAATAAGTGTACTTCTAGCTTTTAGTCTAAGTCAAACTTTTTAAAATATTACTAACTTTTTAAACTAATCTGGCAACATATATGACATCAAATCTACATATTATGAAATTACATTTCAAAAGGAATCTACTAGTACTAGTTTTGTGTCATAAATATTGCTACGTTTTTCAATAAAGTTGGTCCAAATTTATTAAGTTTGACTTAGAAAAAACGCTAGAAGTACACTTATTTGCGGACGGAGGGAGTATGTATTTTGTGTTGTTAAGTGCACACCAATATTTCACTGGAGTATAGGTGATAATCCATCCATAGAAAGTTCTGCTACTTGAAGTTTACATTTAGAGCACAAGATGCGGGAGGGAACACCTTTTGCTGTTATACCGTTTCCATTATTCCCTCGATAGTTGTGTACCTCTCTTCAAAATGCTGATCTGCCTCAGTAACCATTTATAGTTACTTCTTGTTTCTGTTTATTGAACACTTTTGATAACCTCAAAATGAGAAACATTAATGTTTTTTCAGGTTCTGGCTGCTCCAAAAATTTATGAACCAAACGCACGCCATTCTGGCTCTATGTACGAAGATCCTTTATTCAATTATTTCCGGGATGATACAGATGACCAGTGGTCCAGAACAACTGACTTTACTCCATCAGCAAGCATTGGTCAATCATATATTCTATGTCTGGAGCTACCATATCATACTGATCTCCCGAACATTGGCGAGTACTTTGTTTACTATGAAGAATACAATGATGTGTTTCATTGCCAGTGTGGATATTCATATTCTAGCAATAGTTGCTTTGTTCCAATTGTGAAAGCTCATCGTTACATTGATGTCCCCTATGAGATACTCTTCAAGGTCAGCCACTTGGTTCAGAATGGGACACTTAGTGGCCCAACACTTGATGACAACTTCTTCCGTCTGGTCAGCCCAGGATATGTATGTATTGGCCATATAAAGCGTGCTCTTGAAAAGATGGCATACCTAAAAAAGACTTGCTTGAATCCAACCAAGTGGTTATCTGAACAATATAAAAGAATTAAGGGATCACGCTACATGTTAACATCACCCAACATATCTCTGGGTGATGGGTTGGTATATGTCTACAGGGTGCAAATTACCCCTGCAAAAGTGTACTTTTGTGGTCCTGAGATTAATGTCTCGAATCGTGTTGTACGGAATTTCGCTTGTGATTTGGATAACTTCCTTCGGATTTCATTTGTTGATGAGGACTGTGAGAAGCTCCGTTCAATTGATTTATCACCACGATCTGCTCCAGGAAATAATACAAGGAGAACTGCTTTGTATAACAGAGTTCTTTCAGTCCTTTCAAATGGCATCACTATTGGTGACAAGCACTTTGACTTTCTGGCTTTTTCTTCAAGTCAGCTCCGAGATAACTCTGCATGGATGTTTGCTTCTAGGCCGGGGTTATCTGCCAGTGACATCAGGGAGTGGATGGGGAACTTCCGTAATATTAGAAATGTGGCAAAGTATGCTGCAAGGCTTGGTCAGTCTTTTAGTTCCTCAACAGAAACCTTGAAAGTACATACATATGAGGTGGAGGAAATTCCAGATATAACAAATGGTACGAAGTATGTATTCTCTGATGGAATTGGAACCATTTCAACTAATTTTGCAAAGGAAGTGTCTGTGAAGTGCAAAATGATCCGCTTTACCCCCTCTGCTTTCCAAATAAGGTATGGAGGTTATAAAGGTGTCGTCGCAATTGACCCAAGATCTCACTGGAAACTTTCTTTAAGAAGAAGCATGTCAAAGTTTCAGTCAGACAACATCACACTTGATGTCCTTGCATACAGCAAGTACCAGCCATGCTTCCTGAATCGGCAGCTAATCACTCTCCTTTCAACACTAGGAGTCAGAGACAACATATTTGAACTGAAGCAACAAGAAGCTGTGAAGCAGTTGAACAGAATGGTAACTGAACCACAAGCTGCTATTGAGGCGATTGAACTTATGCCCATGGGAGAAATTACCAATATTGTTAAAGAATTGCTGTTATGTGGCTACAAGCCTGATCTTGAGCCATATCTTTCTATGCTGCTACAAACCTTTAGAGCATCCAAGTTGCTAGAATTGAAAATGAGGTCTAGGATATTCATCCCAAAAGGCCGAGCAATGATGGGATGCTTGGATGAAACTGGCACACTGAAGTATGGACAGGTTTTCATTCAAGCTTCTCACAGTGCAAATGACCGTGGGATCGAACGAGTAACTGGTGAAGTTCTCGTTGCCAAAAACCCATGCCTCCACCCAGGTGATATCCGTATTCTCCAGGCTGTTTATTATCCTGTTCTGAACCACATGGTTGACTGTGTTGTCTTTCCACAGAAAGGGCCAAGGCAAGTATTCAATAATGTAATTTATGTATTCCAGTGTCTTCTTAAACAAAGTTTCATTGCCGTAAGCATGTTCTTTCTGATTTGGTAGAAAGCAACAGTGGAATACGATATAATTTTGTACATTTGAAATCGGAGAACCCTTTGCTGGTGAATGTTAGGTGCTCCTCATGGCTGTCATATGTGATCCTTTAGTATTTGTTGGATGTCATACTCTTGTTTTGTTTGTACTTTGTTATTCAAATCATTGTCGAATTTGGTTCATGCAGGCCTCATCCTAATGAGTGTTCTGGGAGTGATCTTGATGGAGACATATATTTTGTTTCATGGGACCCAGATCTCATTCCCACTCGTATGGTGGCACCTATGGACTATACTCCAGCATTAACAGAAATGTTAGATCATGATGTTAAGATCGAGGTAAGTTTTTATCCTAAACTATTGCCTGTTAATGGCATTTGTGATGATAATTTGTTCGTCTGTTGGCATCCATGACGTCATTAAGCCATGATTCTTATTGTGTTTTTTTTTTGAATCTGTCTGTTTAACCCTATTTTCTGAGTCCGGCTGGGTTAAAATTTGTTTGTCTGAATGAAAAAACAAAATAGAGCAATAGAAACACGACTGCAGCCAATTTTATGACCTCTCTTATGTTTTCTGGAACTGTTATTTGATTGTGTAATCAATCTGCTGTTTCTGTATATCTCTTCGCATTGTTCTTGCCCAGTTGATTAAATGAATTAGCAATTTACTCGTTACCATTTATTACTGGCTCATGTTCCTTTGTTTGAGGTTCTTTCAGCATGTGGTTACTTGTCTAACGTAATTTAGTTTTCCTGAGAAAATTTCTAAGCAAATCTGGTGCCCTGCTCGGAACTTTTCTAATACTGTGCAGGAAGTACACGAGTACTTTACAAATTACATAGTTAACGAGAGTCTGGGAATCATTGCCAATGCTCATGTGGTCTTTGCGGATAAGGAAGAACTTAAGGCTGAAAGTACACCGTGCATTAAGCTGGCCGAGCTCTTCTCCATTGCTGTCGATTACCCAAAGACAGGAGTGCCAGCTCAAATTCCGTCTGAACTACATGTGAGGGAGTATCCAGATTTTATGGAGAAGCTCGACAGAGCTACCTATGAATCGAAGGGAGTAATAGGGAAGTTGTATAGAGAAATAAAGAAGCAGAACCCTCACATAGGGCACTTCACGAAGGATGTGGCAAGGCGGTCGTATGACACTGATATGATTGTTGATGGTTACGAAGAGTACATCGACGAAGCTGAGTTTTTCAAGAGAGAGTATGACTTCAAGTTGGCCAACCTGATGGATCACGACGGAATAAAAAGTGAGGCTGAGATAATAAGCGGGTGTATTCTTAAGATGGCAAAGAATTTTACCAAGAGCAGTGACGCCGATGCTATCAGACTGGCGGTGAGATCTTTGCGGAAAGAAGCAAGGTCATGGTTCAGCGAGAAGAGTGCAGATGCGAGCGGAGATGGTTATGAAGCCTCGTGTGCCAAGGCATCTGCTTGGTATCATGTTACCTATCACCCGGACTACTGGGGTTCTTACAATGAAGGATTTGATATCCGGCCACACCTCATCAGCTTTCCCTGGTGCGCCTTTGACAAGCTGCTGCGCATCAAGCAGAGGAAGAAATTGGCAAGGAGTATGCAGCCTCAAGTGCTCGATCTCCAGAATAGCATGAACCGGAACATGAGGTTCGGCTGACTGCTCTACCAGCAGGTTCCTCTTGTACATATATTTGAACGTGTCGATTCTTGTGCCAGAATGATCACTGAAGGCAACTGTAATAGCTAACGATCGATCAGAGCTGGTGCTGTGCGTGTGTGTATGAACTCTTGTACTATAGGGTTGGGTCGATTAGCATGTTCATATTATTAATGTTGTGAAATGAACTGTTGTATGTAATGTACGGAAGAGTTGAGTGCAGATCGCCTGTATGACTAGCATCAGTTAACTCAAGTTCAGATCGATTGACTGTAGGATTACCTCTGGTTTTTAGGAGTATGAACTTCCACTTTTTCCACAGTAACACTTGCAGGACCCAAACCAAGACAAAAGATGTCCGACGGACAGGGGAAACAAAACAAGACAAGCAGGGAGCCTTGATCTTACAGTGGCGAGTTCAGCATTCAGCATCAGAATAAGTGTAC
Source organism: Avena eriantha (assembly GCA_910589775.1). NCBI lineage: Eukaryota > Viridiplantae > Streptophyta > Magnoliopsida > Poales > Poaceae > Avena > Avena eriantha. The sequence continues at coordinate 260,944,060 of OU342745.1, read as the reverse complement.
AGCTCGCCCCGGCTAGCAGCGCGAGCACACCGACGAACACGCTCTGGTTGACGTTAACGACCATCGGCAGCTGCTTCCCCCTCTTTGGCGCCGCCACCTCACGAACAAACAAGGAGCCCGAGGAGGGCATATGAACACGAAGGCCGGCGAGTTCCCCGAAATCCACGCCGTGACAGACGGGGAGCTCGGAATAGAGGGGACGGAGGTGCAGCACGTTGGAGAGTCGCGCACCTTGGCCTCGAGCAGCGCGCCGGTCCGAGGATGGCTAGTCTTATCTCATCGGCGGCACTGTACCGGCGTTGTTCAATCTTGTTTTCGTTTCTGGATCTCACATCTGGTCATTTATCTTATTTTTAGGGAATTTGATCATTTGTCTTGGTTTGCCTGAGTGGGTCCAGTACCAAACGATAGGCATCGCCAATTCGCACGCGTGCATAGTGCACAGATGTCATGTACAGTGTGCTCCCTCTGTGTCATTTCTTTAGGCTGCTGCTGAGCGGATCTTGTACGCATGAAAGAAATGTTTGTGTGTAGTAAGTCGCATAGCTTTCTCGAGAGCTAAATACACCTGAAGTCCCATAACTTGCACTCTATGTGCAAACTAGTCCCACAACTTGAAAAATGTAAACTCGCGGTACTATAACTTGCATTAAGCGAGCAAATAGGTTTCAGATTAATCAGGAGCTGACACGTAGCGCTGTAACTTTTGCAGTAATAACCCTGTAATTATTTCCAGGACGCACATGATCTTGCTGCTTTCTTACACGTAGGTCCCACCTGTCAGAAGAAGAAATAATTTTAAAAATTAGAAGGCAGGGAGAGGTTTCGAACATGGAACCTAGAGGTGGCAACCTAATACGATTGCCACTACACCTTACACCATACGGTTAGAACGAACCGTGCATCATGTATCCACTATATTCGCATGCCACTACAACCCACGCCTAGTACCGAAACAATATAGTACGTTTGCTTGTTCACAAAGGTGCAAATATTTTGTAACTCGTCTATCCGGGTCATAAGAACATATCTGGCAGACCCCTCAAAAACATGACCTTTAAAGCACATATAAGAGCCTGTTTTACGGTGTCGTTTGGCTCGGATGGAACATAAACGTCAAATACATACTGTAAAACCCAATATTCGCAGCATTTGCATCGACTTCATCTTCCTTCCCACCTGACCGCTCGCTCGTCGGCGTTCATCTTCCTTCCCGCCCGACCGCTCGCTCGTCGGCGTGCTTGCCTGCTTGTCCGCCCGCCGCCCGCGCGTCGCCGACAGCTAGTCCCCGCGCTGCTGCTGCCTCTGCCGCTCACCCCGCGTGTGCACTGATGCTGCCGCTTGCCCATCGTAGTCCGCACGTTATTGCCGCCCCCCCCCCCCCCCCCGCGCGCATCTGCTGTCGGCCTCGCCTCCCGTGTACCGTCGCGCCGGATGCCTGCCCCCAGTTGTGCGTCCTCGCTTCGCGGCTATCCGGATTTTGGGCGTATTTCGCCGGAGCTCCCGCGACGGAGAGGCACTGCACGGGTTTTTCCAGCTGAAACTTCAGCCCGCCAACTCCTACGCGGGTATAAGGGGCACCGTCGGGTCAGCTTCCCAACCCTTAGTTTTAAAGATCGGGTTTTTTTACTGGGCCCCTTAAAAATATTTAAGGGCCGACCCCGTTTGCGGTGTCTGGTCTGGCCACTTTTTTCGACCGAAACCGCAAACTGGTGGTTATTTTAAGGTTCCAGGATTTATAGGGGGTCTGCTAGAGTTGCTCTAAGTTGTTCAGATGTTGACACGATATGCGGACTTGACTCAGTCGATAGGCGATCATGGTTTCGGCGTTGGGCAGGCCGGGGGGAAGGGGTAGTCTTCCATCAAATGTCTTGCGTGCCATGGCAGTGCCGATCAGTGGAACCGCCCAAGGCCACAAAGGACGGCGTCTAGGCATTCACGTCCATCACTATGCGCCCGCTGACGAGCTCCTGGAGCTCCACGCCGAGGCTAAACAAGTCGCTCTCCGGGCCTAACCTCCTGTGCTATGTGTAGCAGAAGTCTGCGAGGCGGGCGAGGCCGTCGGAGCCGAGCAAGATGCTGGCCATGTTGACGTCCCGGTGTATGAAGCGGGGCGGAGCCGTGCAGCCCGGACGCGTCCAGAGCCACGTTGAGTCTGACCTCTACGTGATGGATGCATGACGGATTTGTTTGTTATAACAAGAGGTCATCGTATTTTATAGCATATAATTAATTTGCTGGTGTATGGCAATGGGCAGCCGACACTAAGGTTATAGGTTCTATTCCTTACCTTGCTTTTGTAATTTTAGTTATTTCTTCTGACCCATGTGTAAGACATCAGCAAGGTCATGTATGTGAGCGAAATAATTACAGGGTTTTTATCACAAAAGTTACAATGCCACATTTCTGATTGCTCTAGGACCTATTTGCTCTCTCGATGCAAGTTATAGTACCGTGGGTTCACAATTTTCAAGTTGTAGGACTAGTTTACACACACGTGCAAGTTGTGGGACTTTAGGTGTATTTAGCTCCTTTCTCGATGGGGACATGATCACATGATCAGCGGGCATCTCTAAACATGTCTCTGTCCCGGCAACTAGTCTGTCGTTTATTGTTTCGTTTCCCTCTTTACGAGCAGAGCGAATAGGCACCGGCTAGCTATGGTTCACCCAGTCACACTCAAGTGGAGTTTCCTCGTTCGAATCTTCACTGGCCCCAGCTGCGTCGCGTTGCTCTTTACCCTTTGTTTGTTCTTTTCCGCTGTCGATTTTCCATTGGATCCATAACGCAAAGCGAGATGCTCGCTCCGCAGCTTTGGTACTACCCCGATCCCAAAAAGGATGCCTATGCCAATTGTCAAAGTTAAAACAATGTCAGGTTTGATTAAATACAAAAAAATCATGAAATAATACGTGTACATGAGTAATTCCAACTTCAGGGTACGAATTGCATTACTTTTTTACTCTCGTCGCATTCTTTAGTACTACGTGCCTATAGGGCCGGCTCTATATTTCGGGGCCCTTGGACGAAGTCGATAAAAGACCTCTAATGACAATATATATAATATATATATATATGTGTGTGCGCTAATTTCTCTCTTTCTTTTCTCCTTTTTCGCGGCACCTGATAATTGCTTCCCGTCGTAACACAGATTAATGTGAAACAATTTACATCAATTAATCTTAAAAATTATAACCCTAATTGAAGGATTAATTAGAAAGTTTAGACGAGGAATTAAGAAGGGATTAAGCCATTAAGGCGTAAACTTACAGAGGGCAGGGCCGCCGACCGCAGGGCATGTCCAAGAGAGCAGCAGGGCCTGAAACAGCTGAGATGGAGAGCTCATGTACCTTGCCGTCTTGGCGAGCCGCGAGCATCGCGAGCCGCGAGAGATGGAGAGAGGCAGACCGCAGACAGAGAAAGTTCGCGAGACGGCGAGCCATTGTCCCGAGACCGCGACCTTTGAGTTTGTTTCACGATCGATCGGGAATCGGGATCATATAGACTTCCTTTCCTTGCCAGGATCGATCGCTGAATTGGCCTACCGTTTGTCTTCAGTTCAGCACCAGCCGCCAGGACATGACCTCTTCAGTCTTCAGCGCATAGTTTTTTTTGGTCCCCCCGGGCCTGGGCCCTTGGCCGTGGCACAACCTTGCCATGGGCTAGAGCCGGGGCTGCATGCGTAAGAGGTACAATTGTTGGATTATTACACATAATTTTAACAATTAATTTCAGAATATAAATTATGACTACAATAGTTATGATCATGTGAAAGTCTATCATGCTAGATGTATTAATCAACATGAACATTAGCAGTGCAATCTCTACAACAACCTGATCATATCACTGTGTACATACTGATTTGTAGACGAAGAAGGCGTTGCTGTAGAGGTTATAGAGACTAGTTGAAAAGACGATGTTGAAGACGACGCACACTGATTTGTAGACAGATAAACCGCTGGTGTAGAGGTTGTAGAGATTAGTCGAAAAAGACGGCGTTGAAGACGACACACACATGTTCCGATTTGATGACTAGAAAGACACGCCGTGATGACGAACTTGAGCAGTCGCGCAGAGCGCTTCCCAAAACCCCGATTCGCCCTCTCCCGTGCAGGATCGCAAAACCGAGTGGTTACGGAGACCTGCTCTCCCGTTCTCTGGTGCATGCCGGCGCGCAGGATGGAGTAGACTATGATGGCGGCGCAAGCAGAGAGGCTGGCAAACCCTAGATTGGTTTTGGTGTGTTGCGTGGTGGAAGACACACATGCTTATATAGAGCAACTCGGAAACAACTAGTTGTTGACACGCCTGTCAAAACCGCAATAGTTTTCCTGAGCAACAAAAAAGATAAGCTTAGCTCGAGGCTCATTCCGCAAATCGCGGCGCACGCGTCGCGTCGCTACAGGACGAGTGGGTGAGTGAGCAACGCGTTGGAGGAGGAGCGCACATGTAGCACTTCTCTTCTCACTCACTTACAAAGTGGTGAGACACTCCACCTTATAAGATGGTGTAACTCTCCCCCAACTTTCCATGTGGGACTAAAACTTTAGCTCTTACTCCTCTTGCCACACACATATGAGTTGCCACCATCTTGGACTGCTTCACATATGGTCTTCCACACACATGGACTTTGAGACCTAGGAAATATCTGAAATATCACATTGGCCAAAGGATTTAACCCATATTTCTAACAATCCCCAGCATATCTCAAATGCCTATTTGAAGATTTTCCAATCCTCGTTACTTGCTTATATACCAGTGTTTCAATAGAAGCTGTTAAGTTGAAATTTTACCTAAAATCTTAGGCTAGGTCTATCGACAACTTAAATAATGAACGAACCTTGAATTGCAAGTTTGGTGTGAATAGATTTCACCCAAAATCATAACCAGTACCTGGCTGCTAGAAGGTTACCCCGCGGGTTGGAGCATATACGTCATACTCCCTGGTCTCTTCATGAGTTTACAAGAGATCGCCCAAATCTCATAGACTGCGACGTTTACAGTTGAGCTCATATGGGGGTGTTCTTTCAAGAATGCCCTGTAGGACATCATCTTTGCTAATTATAGCCAACAGAAACATATTAAGACATGTTGCTAACCTGTCTTACAAATCTTGAGAGTTATACATCTTCACATAGAGAGGTTACAAAATACTCTTCTCAGTCAAACCTACTAGCTTGTTCTTCTCAGGTCCTAATTCATGGGATCTTCAGTGACATAGGTTGGGTTAGCACTATGGAGTGGCATCCATGGGTCTTAACCCCATCTCCCTCGATGCACTCTCTATCACATTTCGTGATAGTCCCTCTGTAAAGGTATCTACCATATTTTTATCTATTTGAATATACATAACAGTTATTACTCCGTAATTTCTCAAATTCCTAACATGTTTTAAACATCTCTTTACGTGTCTTGATGACTTCACGTTATCCTTAGAATTGTTCACTTTGACAATAATGGTTTGGTTGTCACAATTCAAATGGATTGTTGGCACAAAATTTTAAACCACAGGCAAGTCCATCAAGAGCTCACGTAGTCATTCTCACTCAATAGTGGTTATGTCTAAAGCAGTAATGTGATGACTTTGGATCGATAAAGATCCTAAGTCCATGTGATTAACATACTAGTCCCTGGATCATTAGCTAGCACTCATAGTTGATAAAATATCATGTACAACACAAGTCTTTATTATAAGAATCTAATAATCTAGAGTTTACTTTATTAGAGCAGAAAGCAAAAATAAGTACAATCTCGAGTCCCATCAATGCCACAGGCTAGTGGAGTGAAGACCCGCGCTCCTAGCGCACCTTTCAACGTTGATCTCCAATTTCTGCACATCAAATGTGCAACCAAACGAGTTTTCAATACTTTGAATGTATTGGCAAACTACACCATGAAGAAAAAACTTCTATCTCTAGATGCATAAGCTGACAAAAGGCTTGAGGTTTATTTGCATAAAGACAAATTTCTTAAGTTAAGAAGAAGAGAGAAAATCTTTTATCCTACTTTGTAAACACTTGATAAGTAATATAGGGTCAAGTGACTTGCACTGGATTCCACCAGGCTAACATCCCTCAACCTAACACATGGAGTACACCATGCAACCCAAAATCCATCTATGGACGAGTCCACAACCATAGAGTTTTAAAACGGTTCCTTTAGAAAAAGAGAGAGGAAATCTTTCAGATGGTCCATCCTTCAGACACTCAAAGTTGTTCTTTTCTGTGAACACGGTTGATCGATCAGATTGATTACTCTCGAGAGTTTGTACACTTCATCCACAATCCACGATCAAGTCCTTTTACAAACAAGACCATAGCTTTCCTTTAGTAGCCCCTCTACCGGTTCCACGCGGGCCAAAACTGTGTCACTCAGGTGAGGTTTTCCACTAAGTACTAGGCTAAGACAGATCCCATATGTATTGTGGTTGTACTAGAAGGTTCTGAATTCTGAAACATGACAGACTTATTTAATCTTGGGCGGTGGAGGACACAAGTAGAGCCAATACAAGATACTTTTCCCTGGGCGCAAGCAGAGCCAATCCAAGATACTCCCCCTTTTAGTTGTTCCCGACATATCACTCAGCCTAGAGGAAAACTTAGTTTTATTTTGAAGTATATTTGAGGAGAAAACTTGCGCTCATAAACAGAGCTTTATACTTAGAAAAATTCTTGTCTTTCGAATCCCATCGGTATTTGCATATATATAGCATAGCACAAGCATAATACTTACAAAAAATCCAGGAGAACCTATTAGGAGGGGAAATAATCCTAAGTATATAGCTACTCATGGCATACTAGAAAACAACATCGCACTTGTACAATATTTATAAGTACCTCTACTAAAAATATCCTACACATGCATACTACTATTTTGAAGATTAAGACATGCATAGTAGAAAAACTAGGACAAAGATATGAACAAAGGTGTAACTTGACTTGATCCGAGTAGCACTGTAAGCAACAATACTCCTCAGCGCACTCCGAGCAATCTAATGGAACAAACATAGATTCAATCACCAATTTCCCATAAACAATGCCATCAAAGAAATATGCATGCATGCAACATGGTTAGTATGTCATGGGTGAATTTAGTTCGACCAAAAATATTATTCAGGGGCTGTATTATGTTAGGGATGTCACTGGTATCGATTTCCCATAGATTTCAATTAGTTTGGATTATTAATATACCAAAGACGCTCATAAAGGGGTCTACACTTCCAATCTACCACGAGATAGATCTATAACTCCTAAACAAAATACTCCAACGCTAACAGATAGATTTCGTAACTATGAACCCAAGGCAATAAGACTAAAACAGAATTACAGTTATTTTTCTACGAATTTTGCAAGATCTATAGTTTTTCAGATTTTCAAAATTGTCGCGATTATTCTCATCCGTCGGATCTTGATCTGGTGGTGGTGACGCAGTGACTCCTCCTCGGCTAATACTCGATTCTAGCTGCAGCTCGACGTGGCTCCACGACTTGGCTTAGTTGGGCTCGACAATGTGTCGCGACGCTATTCGCTGGTACCCCTTCACGTGATAGGCTAATCTACACTGTAGACGCTCGGTCAGACGAAGGGGGTGATCTAGAACTTACGAGCGGCGGTGACGTCTAGGACAATGGCAAGGATGGCGACGGGCAGTTCGGTGGTGATCGATGGCAACATTGCTGTGTTCCTCCGGCTCACGAAAACGATAAGAAGATCCACTCCACCTCATGGTCCTTCTCACCTCCTCAGCGGTTCGCCTCTGCCTAGAACAATGACAACATGCAGACGGAGATGCCCGGGCTCGCGCGATATCCGGCGAGGAATTCGGGGTGGCAGAGTGCCCTATTCATGGGGGAAAAGTTAGGGTGAAACAATGGTGAAAGGGGAGTACAAAGATGCAGAAGGGGTTCAAGATCTCTAAATCAACAACGACCTCGAGCTCTGCAGCTTAGGCGGCGGTGGAAATTCCTACGGGTCAAAACGGGGCTAGGGTTTTGTAACATCCCAGCATTAGAGCTTATAAATAAGCTGAGGTGAGATGCGTGCATTGCATTCATGCATGGAAAATCTGGATAATTTTTGCGCTTTTAAATAAAACTTGTCAAAGTGATTGAAGCTTCTCTTAACTTGGTGGAATTGAAGTAGATCATCAAGTTGACCGCGATAAGTTTCATTATGACCTTTGCTAAAACCTTATCTTTGGGTAATATAATTTGATCTAAGGGTAGATCAAATGTGATAAACCTAAACCAGAACACATTACTCACGGATGAATACTTAATCTTCTAAAGATTATATCAAGGTATTATCTACAACAAACCCTGAATACCAAGTTAAGTATATAACTTAAGTAAAGAAACTCAATAACTAAAACTTGGTATACATGCTTACCATAGTTATTTATGACATGAACATCATGGTAGATCCCAAGCATTAACCTTTGTCACAAATAGAGCAGAAAGGGAAGTCAAGGCAAGACCATTCACCACATATCCTTATTACCATATTAATAAATGACATTCCTATTTAACCAAGTCCTAGTGTCAATTGATCATCAATGTGACCTAGCACTGATTAACCTTTAACCCTTGACCTATTATATCGACCTTCCAAAGTATTAAAGTAAACTGTTAAGGAGAAGGAACTAGTTGTGGTAAAGTGTTCCATCATCAATGGGATGTCCTTAGTGGTGATCAAACCATTTGATGTTGGAGGAGTTAACTCACTCATGAGTTAACTAGAAGAAGCATCTAAACCTAAGAGATAAGCTAGTAATTAAGAAATTATAAGAAAGCTAGAAATGATAGAGTATCAAAGAATAATCTTGTTAAGCCAAGTAAGTACAAACTTATAGTAAGCCTCCTTAACAAGATAAACCCTACAAATAGACTAGTGCAAGCCTACTACTTAGTTGATGATAGATTTGGATCAGACAATTAGGAGCCTAAGCTTAGTGTATACAATGGATAGAGGTCATTATTCGCAAGTCACTTGAGAATAGATGACTGGGTGTTGAAGGAGTTGTGAGTATACAAAACTAGGCAAAACCCTAGTAAGATGAATCATCTTTTTTTTACCATGAAACCGTGGGGGAAACCCCTACATTGTTATTTTATATATATAAGAAGGTAAGGGAAATGTCCCTGAGAGTGGGACACTTAGAGGTATAATTACATAGGGTTACAAACTATGAGAAAAAACAAAGGAACAATAAGGGAAAATTACAGTGAGTATATCCAAAAGATAGTGTATGATGAAGTTTAGAACCTAAGTTCAATGGAGTAGTTGAAGAAATGGTAATGTTAACCAAACTAATACAATAACAATCTTGTATTATGGGGAATAGTACCATATACCTCTTCCAGAGGAGTGATATCACTTGGTATATAATGAGGATAGTAGTCTTGCAAGCCTTGGAAGTTGATGCAAGGTGAATATAAAGGAGTTAATGGATGGAGTTAGGAAAAGCTCCATTGATAGATTCATCAAGGGTAGCTAAGAAATAGAAGTTATATATTAGAGTAAGAATGGAGTGAGTATCGTTGAAGTGACATGACCATGTAATCATATGATGATGGATATGGTGGAGCCAGATGACTAGTCATTTAGGCAGAGGAGATCTTAGTGAATAAAATGAGAGATCTATATAGAGTATATTTAGGAAAGGAATTCCTTAGCTAAAGCCAAGCCAAATGAAGTATAAATATAGGAGTTCCATAGAAGCCTTAAATCAAGATCATATCAAGCCATGACAAGTCCCATGTTTACCTCTTTATCCAAAACCCTAGAATTAAGTTGGAAGAGTATCCATTTCCTATTTTTGGGCAGTCATTGAGTAACATCTCTTAGACAAATGGAAATTCTAAGAGATAAGTAGAATACAAGTTTAATATTGCATTGATGAAAGCCTTGTCCACCTTATTCTCTTTAACCCTAATAAAAACCAAGTCTCATAGAACCATCAAGATCACATTAGGAAGTAATCTCAATATCTCACTCTCAGTTGAGATATCAACCGCCAATTCAGAGATAAGTCCTTAAACCTTGCTCTCTATAAACATTCACAAATACACATGAGGATAGTGTATCCTCTAGAGCTCATAGTAAGTGGGGTATTAGAAACCCTAAAGAATGTTACCTGGCATAAGGATCATATGTATCACATAAATGGTAATTAACCCTAACCATTATATCCCAAGATTCTATTAAAACATCAGCTACGCTTTAGAAGGTAGTGAGTACCTAGTTAATAAATCGTCCATGCCTACTTTGGATATTAGTAGAAGGAATTTGAATAAAGAAATTTCTAAACTTTAAGAGCCTTAGAATTTAAAACCACCATATAATAAGGTTGTTAAATGATGCCAAGTTTGAATATATTCGATGCAGATCACTCACCATATTAAACTGTTACCATTACAATTATCATATGGTGAAAATAAGAATATTTCAATAAGATTTTGATATAAGAAGTAAATCCCGAAAACCCTAATTCCTATTAAAATTGTCTAACGAAAAGTACCCTTCATGTAGTTATGAATATTTTTATACACAATAAGAAATGAAGAGGAGATGGTTACAATTGCTTTATACAATAATATTCATGACCTACATTTTTTTGAATAGGTTTAAACCTTGAGAAATCCATATTTGAAAAGGTTATGTGAAATAAGAAATAAAATGATAAAAGAAAAAGGAGAGGTAGTAGCCAGCAGTTTCAGCCCACGGCCCATCTTCTATGCGTCACTCGCGAGCACCAGAAGAAACTTTTCGCTCGCTTTGCCACAGCCCATCTCGGCCCATGTCGTGGTGGTGTCACGACAGATGCCATGTATAGGCTAAAGGTGGGGACTAATACTCGCTAGGGGAATCCAGGGAGGGATAGTGAAGTGATTCTCCACACAAGAGCTTGTATTGATTTACTTCCAAGGTTACAAGTGCTCCTAGAGCTGTATTGGCGAGAGGAGGAAGAAGGAGCTCTCTTACTCTCACCCACAGATCTCACCTGAAACCCTAGACCACAACAGAATCGTAGAGAGACCAACCCCCGCAACAGAAGCCCTAGCCCCCCTTTTATAGGGGAGGCTCGGTTTCTGCCTAGGGCATACGTGGAGGCATATTCCTAAGAATATGCCTCCTCCCAAAGTGGTAAGCCGACCGGGGTGCTTTTTCCCCCGCGTCACACATGCTTTAGCTACGTGAGCCTCTGACGGCGCCCTCGTCAGCTGACGCGGGCGTCGTCACGCTTGTCAGCCACGCCCCGGTGGTCCTGTCCTTGCTCGCTTCGCTCAGGCAGTGTGTACCGGGGCTCCTTTTGACCAGCGAGATTCCTTCCTTCTCCTAGAAGCTTGCTATGACCCGGATGATGGTTCATCCGGCCACACCCATTCCTGCATACAGGTAAAACATATACTTCCGACTTACCGCTTAAGTCAGACGAGGCCTAGTTAGGCGAACGCCCCCAGGTCCGGATTACCTCGCGGTTCGGCCTGCCTTGAGGTGACCCGGCCAGCATCTGCTTTGGCCTTGCCGAACCTCGACTAACTCAGCCTTTATACCCCGGTGTGACCCTACCCGAGGGTATCCCCCCAACATTAGTCCCCGAAGCTGGTGCAGTCTTAGCTGCCTTGGCCGCTAAGGTCACACCAGGTTCAATTTTGTGCCCCTGTCGTTGTTGCCGAGTTACCTCTGTACCTCAGACTGCTTGGATTTACGTTCCCTTCGCACATTTCAAGTTTTCACTTGCCGGCCGGGTTACCACAGTTCCATTCGGGTCTTGCTTCCTTCTCTCGTACGCTAACCCATGTGAAGGGTAATCATTATGTCGTCTTATTTTAAGGGATGGTTCAGTAACCGCCGCAGTAATTGTCAGTTATCACTATGCGCGGGTCACGTCACGCCTGCCTCCTCGTTTACCACATCAGCGCGTCACGTCATAGGACTTTCTCCGCCCTGTGGCCCTCCGTGTGGCTCCTCACTGATTGGTCCGGACGAGTGATACACGGCCACAGCGTGTGGCCGGTCCACAGGGCGCGATCCCACTCACCCTTGATGGGAGTGGTTAAATAGCGGAGGGGTGCGTCCCTTAGGATTTTTCCGCCTCCGCACCCCTCTGCCCGCTGCTATTCTTCTTCTTCCTCCTCGCGACCGCGCCGCCGCCAGCATCGCCAAAAAACAGCGTCGCCGCCGTGCCTCTTCGTCGCACCTCCGCGTCACCGCCACCGCGACGCGAATTTCTTGCCACGGGTCCGTGCCAGTCCCGGCCACTGTCCCCTACCTCCTCCAGTGCTAGCGAGGGCCTCGAGGACCAGATGACTGAAGATGAACTCATTGTTGCTGAGCAGGAGATGGAAGAGGACGCCGCGGCGGCGGACCGCGGCGCGTGGGCCAGCTCTTGGGTCTGCCAGGATGACCTGGACTGGCTCTACCGGACCAGGCGCATCCCTGCCGGCGTCGCCGCGTGTCTTCCTTCCAACGAATTGGCCCCCTCACCCAATCCGGGCGAGTTCGTCGTGTTTCTGTCTCATTTCCAGCGGGGCTTCGGCTTGCGGGTGAGTGATTTTTTCCAGGACTGGCTCGGTACGTACCAACTCCAACCACACCACCTTCCAGCCAACGCCATCACCTCTCTTTCTGCCTTTGCTTCTACGATCGAAGGCTACGCCGGACTATGGCCCACGAAAGAGCTATGGATCCGGTTCTTCAGCCTTCGTCACAACGTCATTCCCAACATCCACGCTGATCCGGAGGACAAGCGGCTCACTCAATTTGGAGCGGCCTCCATTTCACCCCGGCGATTTTCTGTTTTTCCCCGGGTCACCGGGATAGAGTCCTGCAAAGGATGGGCCCGGACCTTCTTCTATGTCCGGAATACGGGCACCGAAGACTTGATCCGGTTGCTTCCCTACACTCCGGGTCCACCTAACCCGGACCTGTGGGATGTGATCCCCAAGAAGCCCACAGCCTTGGCTAACCAAGTGAGCAAAAGGTTCGTGGAACTGAAGGGGCTCGGACTATGCAACGAGGATGCCATGATCACCTTTGTGTGTAACCGAATCTCACCCCTCCAGAAGCGCACTCACAAGGTGTGCCACATGAGCTACGGCCGCGACCCTAACCGGACCTCATCCTTCGAGCTGACCAACTCGGAGATTTATCGCCGGGTTAAGGCTCTCTTTACCACTCATAAGGACTTTTCCACTGATTGGTCTTGGGGGATTGAGCATTTCTGCCGTGACCGGCTTCCTCCCACGGTAAGTTTCATGCTGCAAACTTAACCCGGACTAATTACATGTCATTTATTGTTGCAATTTTTGACTCTTTTGTTCGCTCTTTTCCTCAGCAATTCCTTCAGCAGACCCTTGAGGACGGCACCGATCCGTCCCTTAAGTGGGCGCCGGACCGGGATACTCCGGATGAGGAAGAGCCAGACCAGGAGATGTTCCTCCCTATGACCGACGCCACGAAACGACCCACGGGTAAATCCTCTTCTATTAGAGATTGCCCCGATGATGAAGATGACTCGGAAATCGAGGTGATTGAACCTTTTGAGGCTGTCCCCCTTTCTTTTGCTTTTCCGCCATCAGCTCACCTCGGCGATCATATTCACGAGGACCCCCCTCACGCTACGGGCGAGCCTGTTCCGGTGGCAACGAAGAAGAAACGTGGGGCTTCTTCGAGTTCTTCCTTCGGACCCTCTTAGCCCGTTAAAAGGCGAAAGAAATCCGGGGACAAGACTGCCCCCAAACCAGCAGGCAAGGCCCCAGCACGAAGGGCTCGGAAACCCAAAGCAGCCGAAACCTCGGATGCGTAAGTCCTTCTTTCTTCTGTAACTTGTTCTTCCTTACTTCATCGCAATTTTTCTTCTGAGGGCTCCGGTGGAGGTCCCTCAAAGTGGATCCAGCATATCTTCACCTCTCCGGCCTAGCCCTTCACCCCGTTGTGACGACGGGTCACGTCCGCTGAGCCCTATTCCGGAGGGCTCTGCGGCTGCTCCGGGTCATCCTGGAGCGGGGGGAACCGGCCCAACCGGAGCAACGGCACCCACCACCTCGGCAATGCCACAACCAGCAGCCACTAAGACTACCTCGACTCCAGCATCCGTTCTAGTACCAGCAGCCAAACCAGCACCAACTCCAACCTCGGCATCAGCATCAACTCCGGCAGCAAAAACTTCAGCGCCGGCACCAGGCCCAGCCGCAAGAGTACCAGCACCTAGTTCCTCTGCATCTTCCGAGTACTCTCAACCTCGACAGGGGAAAACCACTGCTACAGCTTCCTCTACACCGCAAGCCAAAGGCAAGAAAGCTTCAGACGCTACCAAGCCCACTGCCGTCGAGTCTGGGCAGCGCACCCTTGAGTCAATGCTCCCCAAGAAGACATCAGCGGCAAAGGACGCGCCTGCCGAGCCAACCGAAGCCCAGCAGTTGGTTCTACACACCAGCCCCGCCCTTGCCTTGGTGGAGAGGAAGGAAGCACATGCAAAGGGCTTGGTGATGCCCCATATGCCCACGGGAGAACGGTACCCTCCGAGCCTGATGGAATTTGTTATGAATTGGAACAAGGCCGAGGTAGTCCAGGAATCTGATCTCCCAGAAAAGTTCGGTCCTGCCGAGTTTTCCGGTCAGATGAACACCGCCGTAAAGGCCATTAACCTCGCTGGACGAATGATGGAGGTACGTTGCTCTCTCCTTGACAAGTTGTAGATAATAACCATTAGTCCCCGAGCCTCCGGGGGAGTGACTTGTTACTCGGCCGGATGCTCTTTTAGAACACTAACATAGCTCCGTGAGAACTTCGAACATGCACACACCTAGAGCCGGGTTAAGTTCCACTTGACACGGATTTTAGTACACTTCGAACATGCACACACCTAGAGCCGGGTTAAGTTCCACTTGGCCTGGATTTTAGTACACTTCGAACATGCACACACCTAGAACTGGGTTAAGTTCCACTTGGCCCGGATTTTAGTACACTTCGAATATGCACACACCTAGAGCCGGGTTAAGTTCCACTTGGCCCGGATTTTAGTACACTTCGAACATGCACACACCTAGAGCCGGGTTAAGTTCCACTTGGCCCAGATTTTAGTACACTTCGAACATGCACTAGGCTGACTTAAGTTTCTGTATCTCTTTTAGATAACCACCAACCGCCGGAGTGCTGAATTCCAACGCTTGCTGGATACGCACAAGAATCTTCACGCAAAACAGGCTGCACTCATCGCGGAGTACGAGAAAAGGGGTAAATTTCTTTCTCATCCTTTTCTCAATTTTCTTCAACTTCGTTTGCTGAACTAATCTGATTGTTCGGTTTCCGCAGCTGGGGTGGAAGCTGAAAACAAGATAATGCGGAAGAACTTGGAGCAGATCAAGGGTACGTCCTTCTTGTCTGTCTTTACCGTGGTTTCCATTGGCTTTCCTCCTTGGCTCGGCAAACATTCATTCCTCGGCACTGTCGGGCCAACGCACTATTTCAGCATCGCTTAAAGATAGTGTGCCTATGCCTGACGTGATGCTACATTTTCTCGAACAAGCAGGGCAGCACCAAGCCGAACTAAAGAAGAAAGATGATGAGCTCGCCCTCCTCCGGACCAAAGACGATGAGATAGCCAAGCTCAAGGCTGAGATGGCTAAAATGAAGGCGCAGCACCAAACCGAGCTAAAAAAGGCTGGCCACGACTACACCGAAGAACGCGAGCGCCTCAAACTCCAAAATGCTAAGGACCGTGAGCTTCTTCAGGAAGCCGAGGTCAAACTTGAGTCGGCAAATGCTGAGCTCGAGCAGCTTCGGAAGAGGCGTGAAGCTTGCACCAAGGAATTGACCCGGATTCACAGTCACATCTCACGTAATTTCTTTTCCTTTATCCACCTTATTTCTCCGGGTTACTTCATATGTCTTGTTTTCTCAGCTTTGTCCTTTGCCTTGTTTCCCAGGCCACTTTCCAGAGGGCACCGCTATTGCAAGTGCACCTGTCGCCAATTTCCGCCGAGAAAGGGGTACTCCGGTCGCTGCTGAGGGTGAGAGCATTCCCTTTGACGTGGAGGACCTGTTGGTCAGCCTGTCGTCTCGCGTGGAAATCATTAAGAACTACGGCAGGGACCTCCTCGATGTTTCAGTCCGGGTCTTCAACGCCTTCTGGCCCGCCGATGATGCTCCGAAAAGAGTCACACAGCTCGCTGAAATGCTTTCGGAAATCGAGACCCAGCTCGACCTCTAGCGAGAATCCGCTGGACGTGCTGCAGCCGATACCATCCTTCACCACATTCTGACGTGGTATGAGAAGATAGATCTCAGCCTCCTCACACGCCTGCGCACCGGATCCAAATGTACGGATGACCTGGAGTGGGTAGCTCGGCGCCAGGCTTGCGCCCACAGCCTCATCGAATATGCCCCCATTCACGAATGGACTGAGGGTCCGAGCTTCCTGGAAGTCACAGGCGAAGAGGAAGTTGAAAACTTTGAAGATGATTCGGGTGAAGACGAAGAGGACATTGCCTCAGATATCGAAGAGGGCGACGATGATGTCGAACTTCCTCCCGCTGCTCCTTAAGAAAAAACACTCGAAAATTTATGAGATCCCCGGTATGCCAGGTGGAATTGTATTCCAAACACATGTGATATTTTGCTACTGAGTACTTATGCCGGATTAACTTGGGTGTAGTCCCCGAGTTTCTTTTTCTTGTTCGTTCAATCTTTTGGCTCGGATCGTGTCTACCTTGATTCGGTTTTACAACTTACGAATCCGAGCTTGAAAAATTGTCTTAACAATACTGGGAAACTTTTAGACTTAGCTCATAAATAAAACTGTATAACAATTTGAAAATGAATACGGGGTTAGTCCGAAACACAAACGTCAGCTCGAATAAATTCTTTTCCTTAGTCGTTTTTCATGTGCTACGCAATTCCAAACTTGTTCTCTTGCTTGCCATGAAGCCAATTCTTGTTGGACAGCAGCAAGTCGAAGAGTTGGGTTTTTGGTGCTCACACACTACTAATCCGAGTTAAGTAGAATAACTTACTCCAGTTGACGCGTAGAAAATAACAAACATTATTAAGGCAGTCCCCGAGTTACTGCTCGAGGTGCCAACATTTCATTGATAAGCTCATTGCCGACATACATACCGACATATGAGATAACCCGAATACATACACTTCTTAGCTAGGTGTAGAAAGGCCGAAGTAGAGCTATGTTCCATGGTCGCTTGGATTCCTCTCCGGACCTGTCCGCCTTGTTCTTTTCCTGTGGCTTTGCATCTATAAGATAGTAAGAATCATTGTGCAATGCTTTGCTCACGATGAACGGCCCTTCCCATGGGGGGGGGGATAATTTATGCATTCCAGTAGTACGTTGTACCAACCGGAGCACCAGATCGCCTTCCCAAAAGACTCGGGGGCACACTTTCCGGCTATGATAGCGTCGGAGATTTTGCTGATATATGGCGGATCTGGACAGTGCCAGTTCTCTCGCTTCTTCCAGCAGATCAACATCGTTTTGCCGGGCTTCTTGCACTTCAGCTTCTGTGTATTGGGTGACCCTAGGCGAATCATGCTCTATGTCGGCTGGTAATACAGCTTCTGCCCCATATACCAGAAAGAACGGCGTATAGCCTGTTGATCGATTCGGAGTTGTTCTTAAACTCCACAGTACCGCTAGTAGTTCTTCTATCCAGCACCCCGCTGATCTTTGCAGCGGCTCAATGAGCCGGGGTTTTATCCGGGATAATACTAATCCGTTGGATCTTTCTACTTGCCCGTTCGATGCGGGGTGGGATACCGAAGCTACGTCTAGCCGGATCCTCTTATCCCGGCAGAAACGAGCAAATGCTCCTTCCGCAAAATTTGTGCCGTTATCAGTTATGATACTGTGTGGATAACCGTACCTCAAGATGATATCTTTGAGAAACGTTACGGCCGTAGCTCCATCACATTTTCTTATAGGCTTCACCTCAATCCACTTCGTAAACTTGTCCACCATTACCAGAATGTGAGTCATATTTTCCCTTGCTGGTTTGAACGGGCCAACCATATCCAAGCACCATACGGCAAATGGCCAAGTGATTGGGATGGTTTTGAGTTCCGACATTGGCATGTGCGTCTTGGTAGCGTACCTCTGACAACCATTACATTTTCTCACCAGATCTTCTACTTGGTCTAAGGCATTTGGCCAGTAGAATTCGTGCCGGAAAGCTTTTGCTACCAAAGCTCGGGATGAGGCGTGATGCCCGCATTCCCCCTGATGTATATCTCGGATGATTTCAAGCCCTTCTTCCGGGTCAACACACTGCTGGAGGACATTGGTCACACTTCTTTTGTATAACTCGGAATTGATGATCGTGTATGCCTTTACCCTCCTCTGTGTTTGCCTGGACAACACCTCCTCAGTGGGCAACGTTCCATCCTTCAGGAATTGAAATATATGCAGTGCCCAAGCCGGTATTGGCCGCACGGGGAACATGTCCCCGTCTATCTCCATCTGATCCACCGGCATAACTTCAACCGGACCATGCTGAGCAGTCCCCGGGTCTTGCAAAGCAGTCCCCGGGTTTGCCGAAGCAGTCCCCGGGTTTTGCGCACCACTTCCCGTGTCCACGTCCATGGGCACAACTCCGGATTCTGTGTCCTCCGGGACGTAGATTGACTCGAATTCTGGGGATGGCCTGATGAATGGTTTCTTGAGGTGCTCTAATGCCACACCCGGTGGAATTGCTTGTCTGGTTGACCCGAGCTTTGAGAGCATGTCGGCAGCCTCATTTTCCACCCGGGGTACATGATGAAATTCGCATCCCTCAAAGTAACCAGAAATTTTCTGTACATGAAATCTGTATAGTGCCATGTTTGGATCAAGGGCGTCCCACACTCCGGACACTTGCTGCACCACCAAATCCGAGTCGCCAAAGCATATAATCCGACGTATACCAATTTCTTTTGCTACCTTGAGCCCATGCACAAGTGCTTCATACTCAGCGACATTGTTTGATGCGGTGAAGTGGATCTGCAGCACATATCTCAACTGGTCCTTCTTCGGAGACGTGAGTACTACTCCAGCACCTAGCCCGGTTTTGGTTTTTGATCTGTCAAAGTGCATTCGCCAATAGTTCGGATCAGGAAGCGGTGGTTCGTACTGCACCTCGGCCCAATCCACGAAAAAGTCTGCCACAGCTTGAGATTTGATGGCTTCTCGCCTGTCATATTGCGGAGCATAAGGAGCTAGCTCAATTGCCCATTTTGCAATTCTGCCGCTTGCATCCTTGGTACTCATTATCTCGGATATAGGGGGCTCACATATGACCCGGATGGGATGCTCCTCAAAGTAGTGCTTCAGTTTCTTGGCGGCCATGTACACGCCATATGCCACTTTTTGATAATGTGTGTAGTTCTGCTTTGAGGTTGACAACACTTCGCTCAAATAATACACCGGCCTTTGCACTGATTACCTTCCTCATCGCGCTCCACCACTATCACTCCACTTACAACTCGGTTGGTTACGGCTATATAGAGTAACATTGGCTCCTTTGATAGTGGTGAAGCTAGCACTGGTGCCGTTGCTAACATTTTCTTTAGGTGGGCAAAGGCTTCATCAGCCTGCGGTGTCCAAATGAACTTATCCGACTTTTTCATGAGTTGGTAAAGAGGCAAAGCCTTTTCTCCCAACCGACATACAAACCGACTTAATGAGGCTAGGAAACCTGTGAACTTCTGGACATCGTTAAGACATTTCGGCAGTTTCATTCGCTCGATGGCTCAGATTTTGGTTGGATTAACCTCGATACCTCGGCTGGAGACAAGAAAATCGAGCAATTTTCCAGCCGGGACACCGAATGTGCATTTTTCCGGGTTAAGTTTCATCCGGAACCTTCTTAGGTTTGCAAACGTTTGCCTGATATCGTCAAGGAGCGTTTTGCTTTCCTTGGTTTTGATAACCACATCATCCACGTACGCCTGTACATTTCGACCTATTTGGTCGTGCAAACATTTTTGCATACACCTCTGGTACGTTGCCCCTGCATTATGTAAACCAAACGGCATGATGCGATAGCAATAAGCCCCATACGGGGTAATAAACGCAGTCTTTATTTGATCATCCGGATTCAGAGGTATCTGGTGGAAACCAGAATAAGCATCAATGAATGACAACAATTCACATCCAGCAGTTGAGTCTATGACCTGATCTATTCTTGGCAGTGGAAATGGATCTTTCGGACACGCCTTGTTCAGGTTCGTGTAATCGATACACATGCGCCAAACCACTGCCACGTTCGGGTCATCCTTCTTCTTTTCCACCAGCACCGGATTAGACAGCCAATCCGGGTAAAGAACTTCCATGATAAATCCTGCAGCCAGCAACCGAGCTATCTCATCTCCAATGACTTTCCTCCTATCTTCGGCGAAGCGGCGGAGAGGTTGCTTCACCGGCTTGGATCCGGGTCTCACATTCAAAGAGTGCTCGGCCAACTCCCTCAGAACACCTTGCAAGTCCTGTGTGGACCAAGCAAAGATGTCCCGATTCTCACGGAGGAAGCTGACGAGCTCGCTTTCCTATTTATCGCTTAGCCCGGCACCAATTGTTACGGTGCGCTCTAGGAACATGTCATCAACGGGAACCTTCTTGGTATCTTTCGTGGCCTGGAAGGAGATAGTTCCATGCGGGTTACTCAGCGCCGGCATATACTGCTGCGCGGACTGAGCCAATGCCGCCACCTCTTGAATTTTTCTTTTTTCCTGCGTGATCACAAGTGACTCGGCTAAGTTCGATCCGGCTGACGCACACTCCATGGAACGTCGGAAGTCCCCCGCAATGGTAATCACTCCGTTTGGTCCAGGAAATTTCATCTTCAAGTAGCTGATATGACAACTTGCCATGAACTTGTTCAGCGTTGGCCTTCCGAGCAACGCATGATACGCGCTTTCTAAGTTCACTACTTCGAACTCCAGATTTTCAGTTCGGCAATTATCCCTCGTGCCGAACAAGACGTCGACCCAGACCTTGCCTATGGGCTCGCAAGAAATGCCGGGCACAATGCCATGGAAAGTTGTCCTCGTGGCCTGGAGCATGTTCTCCGAGATACCCAACTTGCGCATTGTGTCCGCATACATGATATTTATGCTACTGCCGTTGTCGATCAGTACCTTGGAGAACCTTACATTAATGCTAGGTCCAATTAACGTAGGATCCAGCACCAACGCATACGATCTAGGGCTCGGCATGAGCTTGGGATGATCCCTAATGCTCCAGGTGATTTCTTGATCGGACCAAGGCATGTACCTCGTCACTGCAGGCATTACTACATTCACCTCCATATGCCTACGCTGCAAGCTTTTTCTATCAGTTTCTTCTGTGGTGAATACACAGTAGCTCTGGTGATGCTCCCTGTAATCGTTTCTCCCCTCATTTCCGGGGTGCCTCTGATCCGGCTGATGCTGATTTTCTACCTGATGCACTGCATCCCTTCTTTCATTGTTATCATACCTCGGCGGAGGGGGAGGCAACATTAGCTGTTGCGTGTTCGCTCCAGAGAGCAATTGCTGCCGGGGTAACTCCTGCCGAGGCTGATCATTCCGGGGTGCCTGAGCATTCCCCGAACCACCTTGCTCGATCTTGCGCATCCACTCACATTGCCTCGTCGTATGACCCGCTGGGTTGTTTGGATTTGGCGTATGAAACTTACACGGCTGGTCCAACATCGACTCGTAAGTATACCTCGGACGGTCTTTCCTTTCTTGCAACTGCTTCTTTTGTTCCGGTGTCCAAGTTTTCTTCCCATCGTCCCTTAGAGTCCATTGACCTCCAGTTTTCTGGCGCTGGCTACCTCCTGCTCCGGGTTGATCTTGATTCACAGCTGCAACTTGGTGCGATCCGTACCGGTGGTCCGGTCTATCATCTCTCCTTTTTCCTCTGTAATCATTCCTCCGGGATGATCCAGATCCATCCCTCTGATAGTACTCATCGCTTGACTCGTTCGAGGCGAGACTTGGTTGGGTCGGGTCACCCAACGCATACGAATCTGCAATCCGGATCATTTCTGCCAACGTAGCCGGCATTTTCCGTTGCAACTTCATCCACAGCTCGCTTCCATATCTGCACCCCTGTGCAAACCATGCTATGGCCTGTGATTCTATCACACCCTCACATGAGTTTCTCACGGTACACCACCGGGTCAAGAACTCCCGGTCTGTCTCATTGGGTCTTTGCTTGCACATAGCTAGGGTCTGTGGCCTATTTGGCCTTTGATACGTACTCGAAAAATTGCTGATGAACATCTCCTCGAAATCTATCCAGCAGTTGATGCTTCCTGGTGGCAAATTGTTTAACCACACCCTTGCCGGGCCTTCCAACATCTGGGGTACATACCGTACAGCCCATCTCAGGTTGCCCGTGGCAATGTTTAAAGCCGTAGCATAGTTTATCAGCCAATCCTCTGGCTTGGTACTTCCGTCATAGGTCTTGGTGCCCCTGGGCAGCTAAAAGTTCGGTACTGGTGGCTCTTTCATGATCCGGGGTCCAAAACATGCTGGACCTGGTGGACCTTGACATTCAATCTGTTCTGACCTATACAGTCGATCCAGTTTTAACCTTGCATCGTCCGGCATCAAATCCCTACTTCCCAATCTCGACCCTATCACATGATAGTCCAGTCTCGGGTATCCCGCATTTGCCATCTCCGAATCACCGTCGTTATACCGGTTTTGCTCTTGCGGCGCACCTTTCTGTTGCACACCTCGGCCGGCACTGTGCTCTTGCCTTGGCATGTTCCGCTGCTGCGGTTGCCTTGCTCCAGCTGAGTTTTGCTGCCCGGCATTGCCGTTGACAACGTTCCCTTGACCGACATTGCCTTGGTAACGGTTACCTCGGCTAGCTTTGCCTCGGCTGACACTCTGTCGATCATCATTTTTTGCGCTTCTTTTTCTTTCCCTGCCCGTGTTGGGTCATACGGGACAATCTGTTTGTTCCGTCTGGCCGAGGTTACCACCTCCTCTCTCCTTGGACCACCATGAGGGGACGATGCGGCTCCAGCAGATTTCTCCGGGTTACCCCCCGCCGAATGGACGATCTTGGAGGCTCCAGCTCTCTCCGGGTTTGCCCTGAGTAGTTCCTCGTTTTGCCTATTTGCAATCTGAACCAGCTCATTAACCCGATCTTTCTGCCTTTGCCGGGCTTCACCCGTCAGTCCCTCTAACTCGGATGAAGCTGCATCCGCTGCTCTGAGGTTCTTGGCCGGGGTACTATACCTCGGCAGCCCCACGGACAAACAGTATTTTGATTCCTCGATTCCAGCATCGCCTTCTCTGTTCATCTCGCTCATGAGATTTCTCCCTTTGACTTTTACATTATCAACCTTGTTCACCTTAGCGTACTCACGCAGCGTCATGTTCAACGACTGCTAGGCCGCGGCTATTTTCTTTGCACCCTCTAGTATTTCTTTCCTAGTTTCTTCCAGCTCGGCCTGTGCACGAGCCGGATCTACTGCTGCTACTACAGGGTTTGCCAAGCTATCCATTGCCTCTCTCAGCACGTTTTCCGGCCTCTCGAGCGGAGGACCTCTACCTTTCCTTGGCGCCTTGGGCGTCACCTCCGGATCTGGCGCTGGATCTTTGCTCGCACCCGCACCTGGCGTTGTCATCATTAACTCTGCATGGTCCGGGGAACGAGCGATACGCTCCCCGCGAGCCACAGTGAGGGGCGGTTCGCCTGCTTCGACGACGTGGCGCGGATGAACGCTTGACACGTCCACCGCAACATAGACCTTGTGCGCGCCAAGCTTGACGAAGATGCCGTTGCGCGGGAGAGGGCGCGTGCCGAAGCAGCCTGCGTTGTTGCTGACGAAGTCCCGCGCTCCAAAGCCCTGAACGAGCCCGGAGACGATGCGCTCGCCGGTGGCGATGAAGTTTCCCGTCCGGATTTTGACCCCTGCTAGCGCCGCTAGCCCCACGGTGGGCGCCAACTGTCGTGGTGGTGTCACGGCAGATGCCATGTATAGGCTAAAGGTGGGGACTAATACTCGCTAGGGGAATCCAGGGAGGGATAGTGAAGTGATTCTCCACACAAGAGCTTGTATTGATTTACTTCCAAGGTTACAAGTGCTCCTAGAGCTGTATTGGCGAGAGGAGGAAGAAGGAGCTCTCTTACTCTCACCCACAGATCTCACCTGAAACCCTAGACCACAACAGAATCGTAGAGAGACCAACCCCCGCAATAGAAACCCTAGCCCCCCTTTTATAGGGGAGGCTCGGTTTCTGCCTAGGGCATACGTGCTTTTTCCCCCGCGTCACACATGCTTTAGCTACGTGAGCCTCTGACGGCGCCCTCGTCAGCCGACATGGGCGTCGTCACGCTTGTCGGCCACGCCCCGGTGGTCCTGTCCCTGCTCGCTTCGCTCAGGCAGTGCGTACCGGGGCTCCTTTTGACCAGCGAGATTCCTTCCTTCTCCTAGAAGCTTGCTATGACCCGGATGATGGTTCATCCGGCCACACCCGTTCCTGCATACAGGTAAAACATATACTTCCGACTTACCGCTTAAGTTGGACGAGGCCTAGTTAGGCGAACGCCCCCAGGTCCGGATTACCCCGCGGTTCGGCCTGCCTTGAGGTGACCTGACCAGCATCTGCTTTGGCCTTGCCGAACCTCGGCTAACTCGGCCTTTATACCCCGGCGTGACCCTACCCGGGGGTATCCCCCCAACAGCCCAGCCCAACATACCGTTTTGTCAAATCAATCATCGTCATCAACCTCGCGCAGCCGCTGAAGCAGCTATGTGGCGCAAGTGCTGCCGCTCGCCGGCGTGGAGATCTGTGCCGCTGTCGCCTAGAGGGGATAAGGAGGCCAAGGCGATGCATCACTCGTCCTCATCCGCATTTCCCTTTCCCCCTGAAGCTCTCGCTCTCGCCCACTCACTCACCCGAGGAACCCTAGCTCGTCGGAGTTCTAGGGAACCGTAGTTCTTGAGCTCCCCTTTCTGTTCTAAGGTCACCACCGTGTTCCTCGTGTTCTTCTCATTCTTTTGCCCCAAACAACGCAAGTCGGTGAGGTCACAGATGCTGCAATCGACACCACCATTTCCGACACCGGTCACCATCATCCCCCATTGATTCTGGCCACGATTCATCGTGCCAACCATGCCACTACAATCCTGGTGAGCTACTGATGCTCAAGAACCTCTCACTTGTCTTATTTTTGTGTTGAATCGTTCTCCTATCGAACACCTGACACCGCCGTCGCTCGGCCTCGCCATTGATCAAGCTCCAGTGACAATACCGGAGTGGCGCCGCTACTAATAGGTTCCCTGGGATGCTCTCTTTCAAACCACACCAATCCCGATTGCCAAAACCCACCAAATCGGCACTCCCATTCTCTGTCCGAGCTTCACCGGCGGGGTGGCGTCATCATAACATCACGCTTGCGTCAATCTTGACCACATCAGCGATAGTTGACTTGTCCACGCCAACGTGGTGCCTGGCCCACATGTCTGTGACTTAGGCTAGGGTTAGTATCGGTGTAAAAAGTAATTATCTATTTAAAGTTCAATTAGAATATGGTTAAAACTTGTAAATTAAATAACTTTTGTTTTATAATTTAGAAATATATATTGTGTTAACCGACGAGCGCATGCATTCCTCCTCCACCTTGGCCAGGTCCTCGCCTACCTTGTCAAGACCTGCGTGTGTGACCTAGATGGCGGAGGAAAAAAATCTCGCACGACCAGAAGGGCTTCCTCGCATATCCAAGATCCACGAGGCCTTATCTGGCTCGGGGTGACCTATCGCCGAGCTTCATGAGGACCCAAGGTCCTGTCCCTACGTGGGGCCTCCACTGGTACTCCTCGATGCCGATGCACCCACCGCGGGACTTTGGGTTCTAGTGGCAGGCCTTCCGTCTTCTTGCCCGGGCGCCTCTGGCGCGACATTCTCCCTGGTCCCTGCCTAGCCAGTAGTGGGAGCCTCCTCTACCCCGTGCTCAACCTCCATATCTTGTAGATATAACATCTACATATTTTTGTTCAAAAACATTTGAAAACGAGTTTTGCTTTGTAAGAATTCTTAGGTGGGCTGTAACCTTTGATAAGTGACCTTCCCAAGGTCGAAAATCAAATAATCTGGGGTCGTACATGACCCGCACATCTCCATTTGCGGTTAACCCATGACAAAAACACTTTTTTGTTTGAAAACTCTTTTTAAAACAAAACCTGGCATAAGCTAGGCATTTGCCATCCCAACCGTCCATGCCCATGAACACGGATATTTGAATAAGTTTACACTCTGAAGAGGTTGTACACTTTACCCACAACATACGATTACCCAACCCTGACCACTCTCAGGTCGCCATACCTAAGTATGAAGGGGTCGAATAGCCGATCACAACCTTCTCCTTGTCTAGCCTAATATGGGCCCTACCCTACGAGTTGTTCCTCCCAACACCGGGGCGTCGAGTACCAAAGACCAACCAGAGCGCATTTTGCACTCCATTTTGAGTGTACACTTTCAATGGAAGGCTCGTAGTATCGTACGTCTATAGATAACTACAGTGTAAAGTTTCCCCAATCCTCTCAAGATCCTAGAGAAGAAAAGTCCCGGCATCCGAGCAGACCTTTTCGGGTCTACCCCATAGAGTTGTGAAATCACCATACCAAGCTAGGCAAGGTTCCAAATATGCGTTGTCCCATACCAGGGTAATTGTGGTTACATAGGTTAGTTGTTCTGGGAAGATTCTTAGTGATCATGTGGGGGCCCCCGAATTAATCCTCCGAGAATCCCTGTTATGCATACCACCACGATCCCATGATCAGTTTGTCGTGACACATAATCGACAAGTATCAAAGTAAACATACATTACTTAAGTGGGTACATGTCATACCTTATTTTCCATTATGGCTACATCAGTCAACACCAGTGGAACTTCACATGGCGTAGAGCCCGAGCCATGCCTTAACCTACATGCAACTGACTGGGAGAATGTCCTAGCTCGCATATTCATCAACATCACCTTCTTCTTCACTTTACTTCTCGAATTTGACCAAGTTAATAGCCAAGGACAATGCTAGTGAGTACTTTGAATGTACTCGCAAACCACCTTAATGACAATAATAATAACAAGAGGATATGCAATATGGCTATGGTAGTAGGAGGGCTCCAAGATAGGTTATTTTCTCAAATAGTTTCTCTTGTAGATATAACATCTACATATCTTTGTTGAAAACTTTTGTAAAACATTTTGGAAACCTTTTTGAAATTTTTTGGAGACTAGGACCGGGTCACCCATTCGTTTCCTTCTTCCAGTCACCTCATGACCAAACTCCCTTATTTCCTTTCCAAACATCTCATGGTCAAAACATTTCCAAAGCCCTTGCTTTTTTCCAAAATCCTTTTTGAAATCAAAACCAGCACTGCTCTACAGTAGTTTGTCCAACCCATCCATAACCGTGGACATGGCTATTCGAATAGATTTACACTCTACAGAGGTTGTACACTTTATGCACACCATCCGATTACCCTACCCTGATCACCTACGGATCATGGGTCGAATAACCGATCAAGACTCTCCGGATGCCACTCTAGCATAGGACCTACCCTATGAGTTGTTCCTCTCGACACTAGGACATCTAGGCCAAAGATCAACCAGAGGGCATTCGACTCCTCGAGAGTGGGAACTTTCAATGAGAGGCTCGTAGTATTGACCGGTCGCTCACATGGGCGATCCTACTTCCTCTAGGTGATTGTCTAATAGTTGACCCTTTCTGTAAAGGAAGCCCAGAATTAGAGGGAGCTGATCTCTGATACCGTCGATCCAGAATATGCATGTAGTATAACTTCTTTTTCCCTAGTAGACCTAGGTTATCGAATCCTCGGGAAGCGAATGCATAGTGAAGTTACTTTAACGGACATTCGGGAGTTTTAGAATTCCTTTTGTGTTTTTACCCGACCAATAGCTTGTGTCTTTTTGTTGTTGTCGATGATGGAGAGAGAGAGCCTAGGGCGTTTGGTTTCACCTATAGCTATGCAAAACATCTGATGGGAATAAAAGATAGAAATAAAGTATGCATGTACTTGTTAGAGCAAGATAAATTATATGTGGGCAGTGCATCCATAATTTCTATTGCCTCCGCAACCACTTATAGTAATAACCTACTAGTCTCATCCATAGAAGAAAGAGAACTAATTATATGCATAGTGATGTCACCGTTAATCCCAAGCAAATCCCTCACATACATCCGTACTACCCCTTCTATCACTAGGGTTCCTAACCTGCAGATCAGTCATTACTCATACTCCCTATACCTGGCTCAACCCTCAGGGTCTTGGGTACCTGACAAGTCCTTGGATTGAGGCAAGAGAGGATACAATAATCATCATCTCATACAAACTAATACACGATCCCATCTATGATAAATAACATGCACACACGCTACATGGCTAGGCCGAAGCCCTTAGCCCAAGGAGAATTACTCACACATAGAGATGAGATCAACAATCATAAACATTGTAGTGAAAATCATAAGATTGATAGCAGTAGTATTATAATGTCGCCAATCAAAGAAGAGATCTACTATTACAAGTGGTGGAATATGACTATGGAGTTGGAGAAGGGTTTTGAGATCTGGAGGTGGCTGGTGATCTGTGGCAGAGACTTTTTGCAAGGCCGGAGAGAGTTTTCTCGTCGCCCGAGCCTTCTTTTTATAGGGTTCCCTTCACGAAAGTTGTTCTGTTTGACCTAATGGTGGTGGTGCCAACTATACGACCGGAGCTATACGGCCGGAATTTTGCTCCGGTCGTATAGTTGGTCATTAAAGCGTCTGCCTCCGCTATATGGCTCCTGGTTTCTTCTGGTTGTTGGAAATCTCATATCTTTGACTTTAATGTAGTGATTCCCTCCTTTAAACGACATTATCTGCGTAGGAAAAATATAAAAGAAATGATTGCATACCCCTTTGAATATTAGCATTAGTGGCAGGGTTTAGAGAGACATTTCATCAGAAGTATAAAAGAACTTTGGTAAAGTAAAAGAGTAAAGCTTGCAAGTAAAACTTGGGATGGGTATATAACCAAAGCATGCCTAATGCATCTTTCTTAGGTTAAAGCTTGCGTAGATCTAGCTTGCATAGTTAAGAAACTTGCAAGTGTTATCTTGCCTTGATTGGTGCTGTGATTGAAGTTTTCTTCGTCTTCTTTGGGGTAGAACTCCTCCTCCTCGTATCCTTCGTCAGTACTATCGTCTATAAATAAATACGGGATACACAATTACCAAACAATACTTAACTAATTTTATTTAGCACACTAAGGTTCACACTTGATGATCTAGCATCATCACAATCATCACATGAAATAAAGAACTAGTTTTATTTAGTTTATTTGAGAAAAGTAATTTCTACTCATTGAATTTAATTAAGATTTAATATTCTCCAATTAAAATATGGGATCATGTGTACACATGTCATCACCACATATTCTAATACATGGGAATGTGATTTAAAGGGTTGGTCACATTTTATAAAGTTTAAGATTACTATTTAAATGGTTTAAAGTGATTAGAAATGCCTATATAGCATTATTTTGGTACTAGTCCAAAGTCACTACATGTAAACCTAGATATTTTTACATATTTTAGATAGATATTATCAAATGTGATTTTTGAGAGTTGGAATTAACTCAAAATTTATTATGGTTGATTTTTGAAAAATGTTTGTGGTTGCAAAAATCTCTGTCTTGGTATTTTTTCTATAGATTATCTCTAACTCCAAATGATTTAAATCCAATAGTCTTTGATAGATGTTTTGATTACCTTTCTAGCACAATTTGAATCGTTCAATTTGGTTAAGTGAAACTCTCTGAATTGGTTTTTTAATAAGTTGACAGAATAGGATTTCAACTAAAAAGGAAAATCATTATTTGAATTTCTAGGCCTGAGCGGGCTGCTTACAGGCGGGGTCCACCAGCCAGTGACTGTTCTAACGCGAAACGGTATCAGCGAATCTAGACCGTGTGATCAAAATCTAATCTAACGGCCGAGCGTCATTGTCGACGACGAACAGCTCCGGCGGGAAATTAACCTAGCGCGGCGGTGGGGGTCTCGCGAGGCTCACCTGGGCTCCAGCTAGGGTCGGCAACAGGGGCAAACGACGGGGTAGACGACGACGAGGAAAGGTGTGGTCACGGCAGGGCTTGAGGTGGTCGGAATCAACGGTGCCCTTCTCCTCCAGCAACGACGGACTCCGGTGAAATTCCGGCACAGTGGTGCTCGCCTTGCTCCGGGGAGATGTGGGGGAGTGGCTGTGAGGAGTGGGGAGTCGAATCATGTGGAGAATGGAGGCGGGGGTGGCCTCCTTTTATAGCGCGGCGAGGGGACCGAGCGGTGTTGCGCGAGCTCGACGGTGGCATCGCTACAGGCAGCTATCGGCGTGGCTGGGGTAGGTGGATGGTGCGGTGTCTCCTAGCGGTCATCACAGAAGTAATGGCGCGACACGGGGTGGGCTAGGTTGGCCGGTGCGTGCGGCGCTCTATGCGGAGGCAGAGGTGCTTGCGGCAGCGTGCAACACCCGCGGGTCGCGCGGCGGCGAACGAGGGTGTCTGCTGGGTTGGCGTGATCATGGCGAGGCTGCACGTGCGCGGTGAGGGTACGTCACGAGCTGGGCGAGCTGGTCAGGAACGGCGCACTGGCGCGCTCTGGACATGGTGTCGAGAGGCGGGGCGCGGCGTGGCTAGGGTGGTCCATGGCTCGCCATGGGCTATGGCCTGGACAAGGGGGTGGCGGTGGACTATGGCGCACCTCCTGGACATCCTGGATGGGCGCGGGGCGGTCTGCTGCGAGCTAGCTGTGGTCGGCCAGCGATGACCAAAACTGGGCGGCGCTCCACTATGCTCCACGGCTAAGGGGGGCTTGTCTAGGTGCTGGTTAGACTTAGGGGAGACTAGAGAGTGCAGAGGGGACCAAATGGTCGAGGTTTACTGTGCACAACAGTGAAGTTAGGCCAGGGGTTTAATTAGTGCAGACAAGGTGTTTGTGTTAATGGCCGCATGAAAGAAAGTTTTGAATTTTTGATTCAAATTTTTTGAGTGGTTTGAACTTAAGCTTGAGTAACTAGGTTTGCTGGGAGAGGTCAAGGGGAATTGATTTGTTAGGTTTTTGAAAAAGTGGGATCTTAACATATGAACTAGATTCCATTTTCAACTGTCCATTAAATTGATTTTCTAGATGTTTTTGTAAGTTTGTAAAGTGGGCCTTGATACACTTTTACTTGGTCTAGCAAGGGGTGAAAATAAATAGAATAGTTTCTGCTAGAAATCTTCTTCTAGGAACACACAAAGTGGCCCAGTGGTTGATTTTTGTCAAAATGACCATTTGCTTTATTTATTCATATTTGATTTCTTTCTCTTTGGATTTTGTTTGTAATTGGTCTAGATGATGTGGCATTTATCTTTAAACCATTTTACAACATTTAGAACAATCAAGCATGGCATATACACTCAATGCTACACTAATGCAAACACACATGCATTCATTTTCTTAATAAAAGTTTTTGTTAACCGTAAATTGGGTGATTAGAACTTGATAATCTTGATTAGAAGTTTTGGGATGTTAAAAACCTTCCCTCCTTAAAAAAAATCTCGTCCCGAGATTTAAGGAAAACTAGGAACTAATGAGATCTAGAAACTCAGTCGTAATGTAATCTTCTCGCTCCCAAGTAGCTTCTTCTTCAGTATGGTTGCTCCACTAGATTTGAGAAATTTGATACTCCGGGTCCTGTTTGTTCTGAAGGCTTCTTCCAAGATACGAATGGGTACTTCATGATACGTCAGATCCTTGTTGATATCAATGGCTTAGTGATCGATGTTCTTGAAAACTTCGGTCTTCTCCAGAACTTCTAGGCATTTGCGAAGTAACGAGATATGGAACACATCATGGATGGCTGCCATCTCTTCTGGCAGTTCCAGTTGATAAGATACTTCTCCTCGGCGATTCAGAATCTTCAAGGGTCCAATATATCTGGGGGCTAACTTTCCTTTCAGCTGAAAATGTTGCTTTCCCTTCAAAGGCGACAGTTTGAGATACACAAAATCTCTGACATTGAAAGTCAAATCTCTACGTCTCTTGTCGGCATAACTCTTCTGTCTGGATTGGGCGGTCTTGAGGTGCTCATGGACTTTGTGAACCTTCTCTTCGGCTTCTCGTAGGATGTCAGGTCCGAAAATCTTACTCTCTCCTACTTGCGACCAATTCAGGGGGGTATGGCACTTCCTTCCATACAGAAATTCAAATGGGGCCATTTGCAAACTGGCTTGATAACTGTTGTTGTATGAGAATTCTGCGAAAGGAAAACAATCTTCCCATTTTGATCCATACTCAAGAACACAAGCTCTCAACATATCTTCTAAGATTTGGTTGACTCTTTCAGTCTGTCCATCGGTCTACGGGTGATAAGCTATGCTGAAATTCAACTTGGTTCCTAATCCTTCTTAGAGTTTCTGCCAAAATCTTGAGGTAAATTAGGTTCCTCGATCCGACACTATGGTCTTTGGGGTTCCAAGCAAACTGACTATTCTAGCAATGTACAACTCTGCTAGCTTCGAACTCTGGTAGGTTTTCTTGACAGGTATAAAACGGGCTACCTTGGACAATCTATCAACTATGACCCAGATAGAGTCATTTCCCGTACTAGAAGTAGGCAAACTAGTGATAAAGTCCATTCCGACGGAATCCCATTTCCATTCCGGAATCTGCAATGGTTGCAAAAGTCCTGCGGGTCTCTGATGTTCCGCTTTGATTCTCTGACAGATATCACACTTGGCGATGTAGCTTCTGATTTCTCTCTTCATCTTGTGCCACCAAAATTGCTCCTTCAAATCCTGATACATCTTCGTTCCTCCGGGGTGGATAGAATAAACAATATCATGAGCTTCCTGCATGATAACTTGCTTCAGCTCAGAATCTGCTGGCACACAGATACGTCCTTTGTACCACAAAACTCCTTCTTCATCTTCGGTGAATCCAAGTACCTTTCTTGTACCAATATGACGTTTGATTTCGTCGATACTTGCATTTCCCTTCTAGGCTTCCTTGATTTTTCTAATCAAAGTGGGTTGAAGTTCAATGCTAGTTAAAAATCCTTTGCTAACTAGCTCTATTCTAAACTGCTCCAACTCCTCATGCAAACTTGGCTAGGCTTCTTTTATCATGGTGTTTAATCTACACGGCAATCTGCTAAGAGCATCCGCTACCACATTGGCTTTGCCAGGGTGATAGTGATGTTAAGGTCATAATCCTTGATTAACTCTATCCATCTCCTTTGCCTCATATTCAGCTCCTTCTGAGTGAAAATATACTTCAAGCTCTTGTGATCTGAATAAATCTCACAGCGGTTACCCATAAGGTAATGACGCCATGTCTTCAATGCTAACACTACAACTGCTAGTTCAAGATCATGGGTAGGGTAGTTTTGCTCATGCTGCTTCAGTTGTCTGGACAAATATGCTATGACTTTGCCTTCTTGCATCAACACACATCTGAGACCAATCTTGGATGCATCACAATACACATCAAAAGGCTTCTTGATATCTGGCAGAATCAATATTGGGGCTGAAATCAATCTCTTCTTGAGTTCTTGAAAACTTGTTTCACATTTGTCGGTCCATTCAAACTTTCTATCTTTCTTCAACAATTGGGTCATCGGTCTTGCGATGCTCGAAAATCCTTCCATGAACTTGCGGAAATATCCCGCTAATCCAAGAAATGCACGGACTTGGGTTTGAGTGGTTGGGGCTTCCCATTCTTCAACATCTTTGATCTTGGCGAGATCAACAACGACTCCTCCTGCCGACACAATATGTCCGCGGAATCCTACTTCTTTCAGCCAGAACTCACATTTGCTAAACTTGGCATACAATTGATGCTCTCTAAGGGCTTCAAGGATGGTTCTCAGATGTTTCTCATGGTCTTATTATGACTTGGAATATATTAGAATATCATCGATAAACACAATGACAAACTTATCCAGAAAGTTCATAAAAATCTTATTCATGAGGTTCATGAAATAAGCGGGGGCATTGGTTAATCCAAAAGACATGACCGTATACTCATACAATCCATATCTGGTGGTAAAGGCGGTCTTTGGAATATCCGTTGCACGAATCTTGAGTTGGTGATAACCAGTTCTAAGATCAATCTCAGAAAACACTCTGGCACCAGTCAACTGATCAAACAGATCCTCTATCTTGGGCAGTGGGTACTTGTTCTTTACGGTGACATCATTCAGCTTCCGGTAATCCATGCACAAATGGTTACCTCTATCTTTCTTATCAACAAACAGAATGGGCGATCTCCATGGCGATGCGCTTGGTTGAATCAGACCTTTCTCCAGCATAGCATCCAGTTGCTTCTTCAGCTCCACTAATTCATATGGGTTCATACTATAAGGTCTTTGGGCTATGGGTCCAGTTCCATGAATTAGTTCAATAATGAACTCGATATCCCGATCTGGGGGCATACCGGACAATTCATCTGGGAATACATCGGGGTATTCACAGACTACTCTGACTTGGTCTATGGTTGGTTGGGCTAGACTCTTGTTGCATTTGAACTGACGGGGCAAGGTCTCAGATACATGCTCTACTAATACTCCATAGCTACTGGTCATGGTTATGGCTTTCTTGGTACAGTCGATCAATCCTTTATGTTTTGACATCCAATCCATTCCTAGTACTACTTCCAAACCTTTGGTTCCAAGTACTATTAGATTGGCATAAAAATCTATCCCATGGATTCTGATAGGTACAGCCTTGCAAAGTTTTCTAGCTTTGGTGGTTGAACTATCATAACATGCTTCAATTTTATTGGTTGAATCTTACTAGTGCATGCAAATTCTTCTGTAACAAAGAAGTGTGATGCTCCAAAATCAAACAACACTCTTGCAAGTACGGAGTTAACAGAAAACATACCCAGCACGACATCTGGGGGCTTCCTGGGGTTCTTCAGCATTCATATGGAACAGACGGCCGTTGCGGTTGAGCGAATTCCCTAGGGCAAATCTTCTTCCAGGCTGAACATGGCGTTGCTGCTGAGCTGGGGCATTCACATTGGAAGTGGCTGCAAGCTTCTTGGGACACTCGTTGGAGTAGTGACCCTTGACTCCACACTCAAAGCAAGTGATCTAGGACTTGTCTTTAGCTGCAACAGGCACATTATTGCTTCCAGTCCTTGGGGTAGTATTGTTGTTGTTGTTGTTGTTGGACTTGGGCGGTGCACGGTTGAAATTGTTGGAGTTGCCGGGGTTGTTGTTGTTGTTTCCTCCAGTCTTCAAGTTTCCTCTGCTACAATTGGGGTAGCTTGGACGGGACATCGGGGGTCTATTGTGTCTTGGGGCATATCCTGCAGATGGGTTGGGGCGATACTTCTGGGTATTATGGGACCCAGTCTGGTGCATCATTCTGTGCTTGTGGTTGTCATTGTCTTGGTTGATCTTCCCTTCCATCTGGATGGCAGAGTCTACTAGCTCTCCGAGATCTTCAAAGCGAATGTTGACTAACACAGTCTGCATCTCATCATGCAATCCATTCAGGAACCTTTCCTTCTTCTTGGCTTTAGTGTTGATCTCATCAGGGGCATATCTAGCTAGGGGCAGAAATTTGTCACAGTATTCAACTACCGTCATCCTTCCTTGCTTCAGTTCTCTGAACTCATCTCTCATTCTGGTGACCAAAACCTTGTGGTACATGGGTGCAGCTGAACTTGATCTTGAAAGCTTCCCAAGTTATAATCTGACCGTGGTTCATAGCACGGGTGCTATTCCACCAGGCTCTTGCATCTCCTGCTAGATAGTGGGTGGCAAACAGTACCTTCTCGTTGGTGTCAACTCCTGCGACTTCTAGATTATTATCCATTGTTTGCAGCCAGTCATCAGCATCTAAGGGATCCTCAGATTTGTTGAAGATAGGGGGATTGGTATTCTGAAAGTTCTTAAGCTTAGATCCATGATGATCCTGATTTCCATGGCCTTGATTATTGTGGGCCATCTGAGTTATCTGTTGCAGGGTGGCTAGGCTGGCTTGGCGCTCGGCTCTACTAGCTTCACGGTCAGAAACTAGCATTTGCAGAATTTGCAACATTGGGTCCTGCGATGAGATGCTTCCTCCGGGATTTCCAGGAGTCATCTGAAGATTGAGATAGATAATGAGGTAAGAGGGAAAGTTCTAAGGTTCATGGTTTTGTTTCAAAAGCTTTAAACTTTGAGTTTGACTCAGGTTTTGCAACTAACTTCTTCTCATTCATTCATTCATTCAAGCACACAATACAACATACACCACAACACAAATGGAAAACATATGGTTTTAAGAACCATTCTGTGCACTAAGATACAGTGGGACCGATACAACTCTTTCCTACGGTAGTGATCAAGTGCATCTACTCATCATCAATGAAGTCTGAATCATCATCATCGGTGTAGAAATCCATGGCATCATCCTCCAGGTAGTCATTGTCATCACCGAGGTACGAGTGAAGATCTCCCTGGATGTCTTCACCTTCCTCCTCCTCCTCTTTTGCTTCAAGCTGGACATCCTGTTCACGGATGGTCTTCTCGAGAGCGGCCACCTTCTTGCAAAGACGCTTCATGGTGCGATCCTTCTTCTTGCGTTGACGACAAAGTGATTGGCGATCCTTGATGAGCATGGTGAGAGTCTGATCCTTCTTGGCGGAAATGGCAAGGTTGTGGTTGGCGTAAGCTCGAGCATTGTCCAATTCCTTCTGCCTATCATACAGTAGGAAGTCAAGATTCTCCACCTGGCGCTTCATCTCCGGGTGACTTGGCATCTCCAATGGCATTCCCATAGAATCACGCCTTGCGAAGTGCGCAAAGCGAGTTCCCTAGATCAAGTTGATGTTTTGCCCACACAGACGGGCAAGAGCTTCATGCATAGCCCTGGCTAATCCATCTAGCCAGTTGTTCTCTCTAACGGTGAATTGAATCTTCTCAGAAAGGGGTGCTTCCATCTTGCCTCTGAGATCTGCAACTATCAGCCATTGTAGATCTCCACCTGAGGTGATCCTTGAGTTGTGCCCCGAAGAATTCCGGATGCGGGCGCTCAAGATACTCAGACAGTGCATCGAGATCCATCTCAAAGATCAACTGGCCTTCGTTGCCCAACTGGTAGAACTTGCAATACTGAACTTCCATCTATAAGAATTTAGGATGAGTAAGTTAGTGAGGTGATCAAGTGTGTCAAATTTTATTTAGGAATTTAAGATTTTTTTGAGGAACATGATTTTTTTAAAAAGAATCAAGGATAAGAGTGGGAATATGTTTTCATAAATACTTACTTCTTTGGTTTTGAAACTAAGTTTTTGTTCGGACGTCCATTCTAACTAGGGTCTCCTATGGTCATGATGGCTCTGATACCAACTTGTTAACACACAGATTTTTAATCCCAGATGCCTATTATGCCATACATTGCAATCCTAGGATTACCATTTTTGTGAGACATAACAGATTGGATATCACGGTATATCATCCATTACAAACCATATTAAGGTCTTATACAAATAAATGATCTCATGATCCAGTCTTAATACAAACAAGCAGCGGAATAATAAGGGTAGTAGTGGGCTCCATCTTCAGAGTCACAGGCAATGCTGACGATGGGATATGATCCTAGTTGTCGTAGCCGTCCTATTGTCCAACTTCCTGATAGTCCTCCTCATAGTCTAGCCACGGGAATAGCCAGGGAAAAAGCCATGAGTACTCTTTAAGTACTCGCAAACTATCACTAACAAGTAAGGTAGTTCTAGTAGGAATCCTAAGCTCTAAGTTTATTTGCAAAAAGACAGATTTATATAAACTGAGTTCAGAAGTAAAGAAAACTAAGTAAAAGTTCTAAATCACTTTAAGTTGGGAACCTAGTTTTCATATTCACAACCCTATTGTGGTCAAGTCAAAATCATAGTTCACTTCACAAGTCATTTTGAAAACACCTGACGACGGAACAATATGGACACTCCAACTGTCCATGACCACGAACGCGGCTATTCAAATAGCTTGACACTTTGTAGAGGTGGTACACTTTCACCACAAAATTCGATACATCTGTCAGGGATAAACCTGAATCATCATACTTAGTATGCGGATAATCAATCATAACCTTTCAATTACACACTCTAGTATAGGCACCTCCCCTAGGAGCTTGGCCTCCCAGCTATGGCCATCCGCCATCCTGGGCACTGCATAGGTGGACATCATCAAGAGGTAGCCTCATCGAAAACCTATTCCACGAGGGAACCCATACTAATGCATATAAACTTCCAGCTAAGACTTACCCAATTCAGGTATTGTGGTTGTACGGTAAAACTGGAATGGTATCACATCCGAACCCAACCATCAGTTTTAAAAAAGGGCTAAGGCTCATGCCTCAACATTTTGATCATCAAAATCCACTTGTGTTTCTCAACACATGTCAAAACATTTCAATAGAATGACCCATCATTTCCAAGGTTTTCATAATCATTTTCACTAAGTATTTCCATCTAAAGTGATCAAGTTTTGTGCTTAACACTAGCCACTAAGTTAAGAGTGTTCACTAATGAGGGGTGCTAACCTTCAATCGCATGCCATAGAATGGAATCTAGTATAGTCCTAGTTTTATACTCTTTATGCTATCTATACTACTTTCCAATACTCACCAAGCACTAGCTAAAAGTAAAGAACTTTGCTAAAGTAAAAGAGTAAAGCTTGCAACTAAAACTTGGGATGGGTATAAATCAAAGGTATATAACCAAAGCATGCCTAATGTATCTTGCTTAGGTTAAAGCTTGCATATATCTAGCTTGCATAGTTAAGAAACTTGCAAGTGTTAGCTTGCCTTGATTGGTGCAGTGATTGAAGTTTTCTTCGTCTTCTTCGGGGTAGAACTCCTCCTCCTCGTATCCTTGGTTGGTACTATCGTCTATAAATAAATACAGGATACTCAATCACCAAACAATACTTAACTAATTCTATTTAGCACACTAAGGTTCACACTTGATGATCTAGCATCATCACAATCATCACATGAAATAAAGAACTAGTTTTATTTAGTTTATTTGAGAAAAGTAATTTCTACTCATTGAAATTAATTAAGATTTAATATTCTCCAATTAAAATATGAGATCATGTGGACACATGTCATCACAACATATTTTAATACATGGGAATGTGATTTAAAGGGTTGGTCACATTTTATAAAGTTTAAGATTACTATTTACATGATTTAAAGTGACTAGAAATGCCTATATAGCATTATTTTGGTACTAGTCCAAAGTCACAGCATGCAAACCTAGATATTTTTACATATATTGAGATAGATATTATCAAATGTGATTTTTGAGAGTTGGAATCAACTCAAAAGCTAGTATGGTTGATTTTTGAAAAATGTTTGAAGTTACAAAAGTCTCTGTCTTGGTATTTTTGCTATAGATTATCTCTAACTCCAAATGATTTAAATCCAATAGGCCTTGATAGATATTTTAATTACCTTTCTAGCAAAATTTGAATCATTCAATTTGGTTCAGTGAAACTCTTTGAATTGGTTTTTGAATAAGTAGACATAATATGATTTCAACTAAAAAGGAAAATCATTATTTGAATTTCTAGGCCTGAGCCGGAAAGCTAAACGGGCTGGCCCCAGCTACACTGCACAGTGCAGTGGGCTGCTGATAGGCGGGGTCCACCAGTCCGTGACTGTTCTAACGTAGAACGGTATCGGCGAATCTAGACCGTGCGATCAAAATCTAATCTAACGACCGAGCGTCATCGTCGACGACAAACAGCTCCGACGAGAAATTGACCTAGCATGACGGTGGGGGTCTCGCGGGGCTCATCTAGGCTCCAGCTAGGATCGGCAACGGGGGCAAACAACGGCGAGGCAAGGCGTGGTCATGACAGGGCTTGGGGTAGTCGAAATCAACGACGCCCTTCTCCTCCAGCAGTGGCGGACCCCGGTGAAATTCCGGCGTGGTGGTGCTCGCCTTGCTCTGGGGAGAAGTGGGGGAGTGGCTGTGAGGAGTGGGGAGTCGAATGGTGTGGATAATGGAGGCGGGGGTGGCCTCCTTTTATAGCACGGCGAGGGGACCGAGCGGTGCTGCGCGAGCTCGACGGTGGCGTCGCTACTGGCGGCTATCGGCGTGGCTAGGGTAGGTGGACGGTGTAGTGTCTCCTAGCGATCATCACAGAAGTAATGGCACAACACGGGATGGGCTAGGTTGGTCGGGCACGTGCGGTGCTCTGCGCGGAGGCAGAGGTGCTTGCGGCGGTGTGCGGCAGCCGCGGGTCGTGCGGCGGTGAACGGGGGTGTCTGCTGGGTTGGCGTGATCATGGCGAGGCTACGCATGCGCGGTGAGGGCAAGGCGCGAGCTGGGCGAGCTGGTCGGGCACGACGCACTAGCGCGCTCTGGACACGGTGCCGAGAGGCGAGGCATGGCGTGGCTAGGGTGGTCCATGGCTCGGCTGGGACTATGGCCTAGACAGGGGGTGGCGGTGGACTGTGGCGCACCTCGTGGACATCTTGGATGGGCGCGGGGCGGTCTGCTGCGAGCTGGCTGTGGTTGGCCGTAGATGACCAAAATTGGGCGGCACTCCACTGTGCTCCATGGCGAAGGGGGGGGGGGCTTGTCTAGGTGCCGGTTAGACTTAGGTGAGACCAGAGAGTGCAGAGGGGACCAAATGGTTGAGGTTTACTGTGCACAACAATGAAGTTAGGCCAGGGGTTTAATTAGTGCAGACAAGGTGTTTGTGTTAATGGCCGCATGAAACAAAGTTTTGAATTTTTGATTCAAATTTTTTGTGTGGTTTGATGTTAAGCTTGAGTAACTAGGTTTGCTGGTAGAGGTCAAGGGGAATTGATTTGATAGGTTTTTGAAAAAGTGGGATCTTAACATATGAATTAGATTCCATTTTCAACTGTCCATTAAATTGATTTGCTAGATGTTTTTGTAAGTTTGTAAAGTGGTCCTTGATACACTTTTACTTGGTCTAGCAAGGGGTGAAAATAAATAGAATAGTTTCTGTTAGAAATCTTCTTCTAGGAACACACAAAGTGGCCTAGTGGTTGATTTCTGTCAAAATGACCATTTGTTATTCTTATTTGATTTCTTTCTCTTTAGATTTTATTTGTAATTGGTCTAGGTGATGTGGCATTCATCTTTAAACCATTTCACAACATTTAGAACAATAAAGCATGGCATATACATTCAATGCTACACTAATGCAAACACACATGCATTCATATTCATTTTCTTAATAAAAGTTTTTGTTAACCCTAAATTGGGTGATTAGAACTTGATAATCTTGATTAGAAGTTTTGGGATAGCACAAGTAGCATCTTTAGGCATGTCAACAATAACAAAATCAATGAGAGCAGGACTACCTTTAATGTATACTAAAGTGTTCTCCTTAATTCCTATAGTTTGTTTGTAGGTAGAATCTGCTAGATGCAATTTTAATTCAGTGAGTTCAAAGGAGCCAAGATTTAACTTGTTAAAAAGACTCTTTGGAATTGTTGAGACGCTTGCACCTAGATCACAAAGTGCAGCTATCTCATTGGTTCCAATTTTAATCTTAATAGTAGGCTCAAATATGTCATCTCGTTTAACAGGTAATTTTTCAGCAATTTGCTTGTATTCTTCCTCAAGCTCACGTAATTTTATTGCTAACTGATTAACAAAGTGCTGGTACATAGCTTCCTCACTACCTTCACTCACCAGAATCTTGACGTTGATCCTTTTTACGAGATCTTCAACGGTGTAGCTTGGTGAAGGAGCATTACTATAATCAAGTTCTTCAGGGTCCTCCCTTTGGATCCTCATCATTTTGAGTTCTTCAAAAGGATTGGGCTCAGCTTTACCTCCAAATTTGGCTAGAATGAGAGTTTGAGTCTCGATTATCTTACCTAGTTGGCCTCAATGATCCTCGTTCTTCCTCAGAGGGCCTGCAAATCATTTCTCAAACTAACAGCTTGGTTAGATAGTTTACCAAGCAAAGGATCATGGTTCTCCATTATTTTAACAAGAATATTGTTTTGTTCATTTTGTGAGTCTATAAAAGACTTAAGTGTTTCTTGGAGACTACCATTACTAGTTCCCATATTATTATTAGAGTTACCTGTAGGACTAGAATAATGTTTCTGAAAGTTAGGATTGTAACTCTCCTTTCAAGCAGGGTTATAATCATTACGAGCTACGAAATCTATTTCTTCAATATTTGTTTCAGGGGTGGCTCTTACCTGGGTTTCCTTACCTTTTACGGCTAGTATGAGATCATTCAACTTAGCATTGAGTTCTTCGTTTTCTTGTGGTGAAATAGAGTTCACATTCTTCATGTTTGATCTTTCCACATGCCATTGAGCATGGTTGTCTTGAATATTGTCTAGCAGCTGCTTTGCTTCGGTAATATGTTTACCCATAAACGTTCCTCCAGGTGTAGTATCAAGCGTAGACTTAGACATAGGATTAAGAGCATTATAAAATAAATGGAGCATTAACCAATCTTCCATCCCATTACTAGGATAGTTTCTTAAGCATTCTTTCATCCTCTCCCATGTAAGCGCTAGTGGCTCACACTCTTCCTATCTAAAGCTAGTAATATTAGATCTAAGTTGCATAGTCCTTATAGGTGGGAAAAATTTAGTCATAAATAAAGAAGTACACCCGACACATGATGTAATAGTATTTCTATGCAAAGATAGCAACCATTCTTTTGCTCTTCCTCTTAGAGAGAAAGGAAATAAATGCAATTTGACAGCATCGGGGTCAATGTCTTTAATACACATCATATCACATATTTCAGTGAAAGTATTCAAGTGCATACCTGCGTCTTCAACAGCAAATCCTCGAAATTGATTCCGTTGAACCAAACTTAAGTAATGGGGCTTAATTTTATAATCATCAACATGAATTGCTGGTTGAGTAATAGGAGTACGCAAATAATCATTGTTGGGAGTAGAAAACTCCCCAAGCTTCTTTTCAGCCATATTTCCTATGTTTTTGGGTTTTCTTAAACAAAGAATTATAATAGTAAAAGAAAGAATTTAAAGGCTTACTATTTTTTTGGTTTATCAAATAAAGACTGAAAGAAAAATAATCAAATTTAAAACAATAATTAAAACTAGCAAGGTTCCTAATAACCTCACCAGGGTAGCTATTGCTTCCCCGACAACAATGCCAGAAAAAAGGGTTGATACCTTCGATCCAGATTACGGATGTAGTATAGCTTCTTTTTCCCTAGTAGACCTAGGTTATCGAATCCTCGGGAAGCGAATGCATAGT
This sequence comes from Avena eriantha, assembly GCA_910589775.1. NCBI lineage: Eukaryota > Viridiplantae > Streptophyta > Magnoliopsida > Poales > Poaceae > Avena > Avena eriantha. The sequence goes on along the minus strand of OU342745.1, from coordinate 260,900,794 downwards.
GAAGTTACTTTAATGGACCCTCAGGAGTTTTAGAATTCCTTTTGTGTTTTTACCAGACCAATAACTTGCATCTTTTTGTTGTTTTCGATGATGGAGAGAGAGAGAGAGAGAGAGAGAGAGCCTAGGGCGTTCGGTTTCACCTGTAGCTTTGCAAAACATTTGATGGGAATAAAAGATAGAAATAAAGTATGCATGTACTTGTTAGAGCAAGATAAATTATATGTGGGCAGTGCATCCATAATTGCTATTGCCTTTGCAACTGCTTATAGAAATAACCTACTAGTCTCATCCATAGAAGAAAGAGAACTAATGATATGCATAGTGATGTCATGGTTAATCCCATCAAATCCCTCACATACAACCATACTACCTCTTCTATCACTGGGGTTCCCAACATGCAGATCAATCATTACTCATACTCCTTATACCTGGCTCAACCCTCGGGGTCTTGGGTACCTGACAAGTCGTTGGGTTGAGGAAAGAGAGGATACATTAATCATCATGTCATACACACTAATACACGATCCCATCTATGATAAATAACATGCACAAATGGTACATGGCTAGGCCGAAACCCTTAGCCCAAGGAGAATTACTCACACATAGAGATGATACCAACAATCATAAACATTGTAGTGAAAATCATAAGATTGATAGCAATAGTATTACAATGTCGCCAATCAAAGAAGTGATCTACTATTACAAGTGGTGGAATATGGCTATGGAGATGGAGAAGGGTTTTGAGATCTAGAGGCGGCTGGTGGTCATTGGCAGAGACTTTTTTGCAAGGTCGGAGATAGTTTTTTTGTCGCTCGAGGCTTCTTTTTATAGGGGTCCTTTCACGAAAGATGTTCTGTTTGACCTAACAGTGATGGCGCCAACTATACGACTAGAGCTATACGACCGGAATTTTGCTCCAGTCGTATAGTTGGTCGTTAAAGTGTCTACCTCTGCTGTATGGCTCCTGGTTTCTTCTCGTTGTTGGAAATATCGTATCTTTGACTTTAATGTAGTGATTCCCTCCTTTAAACAACATTATCTGTGCAGGAAAAATATAAAAGAAATGATTGCATACCCCTCTGAATATTAGGCATTAGTGGTAGGGTTTAGAGAGATATTTCATCAAAAGTATGAGTAATATCCAGTATAAATATGGATGTAGATGGCTATATTTTAGAGCCATCAATCTCTTATAAGAAGTTATGAGAATTCCCATACCAGAGTAGCAAACTTCAAATCTCGCCCTATCCCATTCCAGAGTAATGTGGTCGCACGTGTTAAGTTGTTATAGCTAAAGCTGCAAATAACCGGGTGTATTTTTAAAAACAGGTTCCTCCTCTTTCCTTTGTAAAACAAAAACCTTTTTTTTTCTCAAACTTCTATTGGTAGGTCAAACCTCACCAAGGTTTTACCATAAAATATTTGGTAAAACTTTTCTAGGGTCTTCCCATCCTATAGTCTTGCTCCGGCTAAAATGGGGTATCCAAAGGGGTATGGTGTTATACACCATCTACCATACTAGGGAAAAGTAGGTGTCATCAAGGGGGTTGTACTCAGTAGTACAAATGTGTAATGGGTTGGAGGAGCCAAGCCACTACCAAGTATAGATCACCATATAATAAAACAATGCAGTATTCATAAAATAGTAGGTAAAACATGCATAAGTAATATAGTAGGACGAGGTTTATGAGCAAGAAGGTGGCTTTCCTGTGGTCAACAAGATGTCCCTGGACTTCTTTTTAGATAACCAGAACCAATAATAAGAAGAAGATCCCTTGATCTCGTTGTCAAAGCAATCACAACTATTGCCGTCATCGAGTATGCATGCAAACAAGCAATGCCACAATCAAGACAAGGCATACAAGTATCAACATCATACAGCAAACAATAGAAGAGTACATAATCTACTTCCATAAGGTTTGGGGTAATGGCTTTAGAGAGATTGGAGTTGTCTTGGTAACATTTGAAGGAATCCCAGTATGCTTTATAGTCCAAGAACTACTTAATTGAGGGGTTTTAGACGAAGGACAGGTTCTTTATGATCTCAATGTATAAAAATGATATCCTCATATAGGCATTGGTAGAATTGAACCAACAAAAGTGGTTTCACTAATTTATCAATTTTCTTTGATTTACTATGCATTTTTTAGTGATAAAATCTCTAGTTTTAGGAAATAATTCATAAGAAAATATTTGTAGTTCCAAAAATTATTTACTCTTAGGGTTAGGTAGGGTTTTCCGTACTAGTTCAGTGCGAGTTGGAATAACTTCAAAATATTTACCAAAATGCCCTCAGGAAATTCCCAAAGGCAGTTTCAGTAGATATTTGTCTTTTTATCTAGATTTATTTTACAAGTCCAAATGGTTTGAGACAAAGGAAAATAGATATATATTACAAATACCTTCCATGATAAATGGGATTCATCAGTTTTGGAGTTACCAATCTTCTATAATGATTTTCCTAGTGGAAAGACCACATGTAGAAGGTTTTTAATCATTAAAAATACTCAAAACCTCAATAAATCTTGAACTCATGGACATAGATATATATTTATGTACCTCATCACTGAGAGTTTTCATGACGTCAAAATAAGTTATAGGTTGACCTAGAGTATTTTGCAAGAGCGGATTTGGATGCTTTTTGTTATTTTTATTACAGGAAAACCATAGATGTTTTTGGTATGAGGCCAAGGTGTAATAGTAGGCCTACTAAAAACCTTCCATAACAAACTTGTTTTACCCTAATTTGATATGTGAAACTCTCTACAAGGATTTTATAATGAAAATGATATATTATAGTATTTTAATTCCCAGAAAATACCTGCATCCTATTTTGTTCCACTTCTAGTGCTGCATGTTAGATAAAATAGTACAGATCACTATAATATTTATATATGGGGGTTTGTGGGGGTTTCTCATTTTTATCTTGAATTAAAGCAAATGGCTAAACAACTCTAGAAATCTGGATTTTTAAAAGAAAAGGAAGCAGAGGGCTATGGAATGGTTCTAGGGCGAACTGGGCTAGCCGGAGGTGAACGCGGCCTACCCGGAGAGCAACATGTGCAGGATTTGAATTTGAATGGGCCACGGTGGGGACCGCTCATTAGCGATTGTGTACGGCTAAGGGGTATCATGGGTGTAACATCCCAAAAATATAATCCAAGGTTATTAAGATCCAAATCATCAAGTTTAGAGTTAACAAAAAACTTTTCCATTTAAAAATATTTAAGCATTCATCTATGTGTGCATTTAAATTAGGAGTTGTTTTGAATTGCCATGTTGAGTGATCTATTGATTGTAAAATGATTCTAAGGTGAAGTAAACATCATCTAGATCATTCCCAAGCAAATCCCAAAGAAAAACAAATCAAAAAGAATAAAATAAGCAAATGGTCATTTGTGCCATTTTAATCACCATGCCTACTTTGGCTATTCCTAGAACTCAAATCTTAACAGAAACAATTGTGGATCTTTGCACCGCTTGCTAGTACAAGTAGTGATGTACCAAGGCCCACTTTGTTTCACCCCAAAATCTTTCAAACACTAAATTTAAATGACATTTTAAAATTGAATGTAGTTCATATGTATAGATCACACTTATTCAAAAACCACTCAAATGAACTCCATTTTCAAACCCGAAGCAACCACAGATGCTTAAGAATGTGACAAACAACTCTACCAAAAATCATCTCAAAATTCAAAACTTGAATTCTTTCGGCCATTTTGTCAAACACCTTGTGTGCAAAAATCTGGAAAAATCCCAAACACTATTATGAGTAGTGTTTGGACCAATGTGGTCTCCCATTTTGCAACCAGAGCCACCCCAGAGCACCCCTACCCTTCCCTAGCCCGGCCACCCACTCTGCACACGACCAAATGGTCATGGCCATTAAGGCTGAGCACCTTGAGCACCCTCACCGGCAACAGCGCGCCACAGCAGCCGCCAGCCTTGCCCACAATGTCCAGCACGTCGCCTGTGGTCCACCTCCACCGCCAAGCCAGCCCCAGCCCGTTGACAGAGCAAGGAGCAGCCAAGAACCGCCGTGCCCGGAATCTGTCTGCCATGCCGACGCCGCCTGCAGAGCGCGCACGGTCCCCGCTCAGCCAGACCCTGCGTAGCTCTCGCCGTCCACCTACACGATCACCATCGTCCTAGGAAGCTAACGGACATGCTCATTTCCCCGACCGTGACCCGTAACCGCTGGCCGTCGCGAAACTCGCCGTCGGCAGAGACATAGTGCGCGCCGCGCCACTCACCTCTCCGACCACCTTTTACTGCACGCGCACCGCCTTGACGACCGCCAGGGAACCGCCCACCGTCCTAGTCCACCGCCCACACCTCTAGCTCGCTGTACTGTCGTCACCGGCGAGCACCGCCCATGCTCCTCTGCCGCTTCGCCGAGCCTATAAATAGAGGCCTCCCCAGCATCGTTTCCTCACACCACTCTCATCCCCTCCCCCTCAGAACACTCCCAGAGCCTCACCAGAGCAAGCCCAGTCAGCAGCGCCGGAATTTCGCCGGAGTCTGCTGCAGAGGGAGAAGAAGGGGGCCGTTGATCAAGGCCACCTCTCGGTATGCCGCCAGTACCAGGAGAACCGCCGTCCTCGACTTGTTCGTTTGCCCGCCTCGCTGACCCTCACCGGAGCCTCGGTAAGCCGCCTAGACCCCCACCGAGCCGCTAGGGTTACACCTCGCTGGCGACCTGTCCGTCGTCGACGACAAGCCCCACCCGTGGATCTTCTTTCTAATCCAACGGTCCACGTCGGTCGATACAGTTTCGGGTTTTAAGTCTCGCTGACAAGCGGGACCAACCTGTCAGCCGCCCTCTGCGCCGCTGAGCGTCACTAGGCCGGCCCATTTCCTTTCCCGCGCGACCCAGTTAATTCAAATCTGGATTTTTCTATATAGTTTTGAACTCAATTCTGTCCCTTAGTTTAAAAATCAATTCAGGAAGATCTACTGAACCAAATTGAGTGATTCCAATTTTGTTGGAAAGCTTCTGAAAATATCTATCCAAGCCCGTTGGATTTAATTCATTTAGAGTTAGAGATCTCTCCTAGTAAAAATAACAAGACAGAAGCATTTGCACATTCAAACATTTTTATAAAATCAACCCTAATAGCTTTTGAGTTGTTTCCAACTCTCAAAAATCACATTTAACCATACCTATCTGAATATGTAATAATATTATGGTTTGCATGCAGTGACTTTGGACTAGTACCAAAAGAATGCTATATAGGCATTTCTAGTCACTTTAAATCATTAAATATTAAACTTAAACTTATTAAAATGTGATCCCACCCTTAAATCACATTCCCATATGTTAGAATATGTGGTGATGACATGTGTCCACATGATCCCATACTAATTGGAGAATATTAAATCTTAGTTAATTTCAATGAGTAGAAATTACAAAAACAAAAAGAATGAAGTTAGTTAATTAAACCTTGTGATGCTTGTGATGATAATAGATCATCAAATGTGTGCTTTAGAGTGCTAAGTAAACTAGTGAAGAATTGTTTGGTGATTGTGTACTCCGTATGTATTTATAGACGATAGTACCGACCAAGCTTACGAGGAGGAGGAGTTCTACCAAGAGGAGGAGGAAGAAAACTTCAACCACTGCACCAACCAAGGCAAGCCACCATTAACAATTCAAGCTAACCCTTGCAAGCTAGATAACCTAAGCAAGATGCAATAGGCATGCTTTGGTTATACCTTTGACTAGTACCTACCCCAAGTTTTATTTACAAGCTTTACTTCCTTTACTTTACTAAAGTCCTTTACTTGTTTGAAGGTAGCATAAAGATTATAAAACTTTACCTATTTAGTGGGACTTAGATGTCATTCTTGAAGGGAATATGCCCGAGAGGCAATAATAAAGTGGTTATTATCTTATTCCATGTTTATGATAAATGTTTATTTTGCATGCTATAATTGTATTGATCGGAAACGTCAATACATGTGTGTTTAATAAAAAAAAGGGTTCCTAGTTGTGCCTCTCTTATAGACTATCTCGTTGATTAACAAGATGATCAAGGTTTCCTGATCATGGACATTGGATGTTGTTAATAACGAGGTCACAACATTGGTGGAATGATGTGATGAACATTCATCCGAAGTATAGCATTATGATCAAAGTCATTATGTTTATATTGCTATAACATAATACAAAGTAATCTTTATCCTTAGACCATGAGATCATATTAATTGCTAACACCGGAAGAGTATCTTGATAACATCAAACGTCACACCGTAACCGGGTGACTATAAAGATGGGTTCAGTGCTACGAAGGTGTTATGTTGAGGCTCATGGATCAAGAGTGGAATTTGTCAATCCCGATGACGGATAGATATACTCTGGGCCCTCTTGGTGATATCACATTAAGATAGCTTACAAGCAAGTGATGTGATCACTAGAATGTTATATCACGGGAACGAGAAAAGAGTGCATGTCGGAAACGAGATCAAACTAGGTATGGAGATACCGATGATCGAATCTCGGACATGTAATATATCGCGAGCCAAAGGGATTTAGTTACTAGCGTTAAAGGTTCTCATGATCACAGAAGTCATCGTTGAATGTGTAGGAGTCAGTATGGATCTCCAGGTCCCGCTGCTGATTATTGATCGGAGAGGGGCCTCGATCATGTCTGCATTATTCGTGAACCATAGGGTGACACACTTAAGGGATACCGACACCATTTGGAGCAAATATGTTTCAAATAAATATTTAAGAAAGCGTTGGAATTATTTCAATAGACACCGAAACTGTTTCGGGTGAAATTGCTGAAATTGGTTCTGCATGTAATATTGAAATGTTGCAGGGGTTTTTATGTGAATGTTTGTTAATTAAAGTAATTAAAAAAATTCTGAATAAAAATAATAAAAGAGTTTTATTAAATGAGAGAGCATTAAATTTGGAGAAATTTAATGCATTTAAAGTGGAGACTTTAAAAGGGAATGTGAAGAGGCATTTTAATGTGGAGGGGTTACCACCACATGAATGGAGGAGGTGAAGAGGCACCTCCTCCATGCGCCGGCCATGAAGGAGGGGCACCCCCTTCCTCCTATAAAAGCCCCCCCCTATTCCTCCTTCATCCACACACCTCCTTGTGAAGGATCTCTCTCCCCCTCTAGTATTATTCCCCCATGGTCTCGGATTAGCGAGATACATGTTCCCGGTGGCTTTATCTAGAAAGGAGTTGCTGCTTCCACATCTTTGCTAGAGCGAGGGACGGAGGTTTTCGGGGTACCGGACGTGTGTGCGATCACGGATGCACCGCTGCTTTGCGGTGCTGGACTTGGTGCTGCTGGAGCTGGATCTGATGGACGTGCTGGAGCCGGACCTGCTAGACTTCCTCATGATCTTGAGATCGGCAAGTGTACGACTACATCAACCACGAGTTCCAACTCGTTAACAAAACTCGTTGTCTTCGAGGGTAAGTTCTCGTTGGATGTATGTCCACCCGTTGCTTTGTACCTAGTAGATAGATCTTGGTGTGTAGTTCACATCGTAGGAAATGTTTTGTTTTCTATGCTGCGACCCAACAGTGGTATCAGAGCCTGATCTATGCGTAGCTGCTTTGCACGGGTAGTACACATATGTTTATATGTGGGCGATGATGATCATGTTATTGCATCTTCTATGTATTTTGGATATTGGTGGCATAGTGGGATGAAGCGGCCCGGACCAACCTTACATGTCATCGTACATGAGACCGGTTGCACGACTGACATGCAACTTGTTTTGCATAAGTGGCTGGCGGGTGTCTGTCTCTCCTACTATAGTCAATATCAAATTTACAACGAGTTGATAATAACTTGCTTATCCTCGTTGTGGTTCATGTTCGTAGGTAAGAACGGTTCTATCTCCGAAAGCCCTAAGCCACGTAAAACTTGCAATTGATAAATTAGAGGCGTCTAGTTTAGATTGTTGTTGGGCTAGTGTCTTGATATGGTATTGTTGTAAGTATGTAGCATCCCATCTGTCTAACATATGTAATGCTACATGGTCTAGTAATATAATGGCTACTTCCTACATATAATTGTTGCATCATAATTATATCATGCTCATGTCATCATGCCACCTTGCATTTGAGCATCATATAAAAACTGTTTCCATTTGGTTCTTCTCTCATATGCATTAGTAATTGTATTTGGCTCTTGATATATTGTATTTGGTTCTTGACAAATGCTTGATGCCCAAGTTGAGTTGGGGGCATATCTTTTATTCCACTCCACCACCTTTCTTTGTCACCACCTTATAATTCCACCATCCTAATTACCCATGAGCTTTTACCTTGTTTTTGCATTTAATCTAGCTCATGTGGGTTGGGATGAATCCAATTATATTTGTCTTTAGCTTGGCCTTACTCCATATTTTGGAATGCATGTGTATAAATCCCATGCTCATTATTTTGTTTTCACAAGATAAAACATGGCATTTAATGCCCATGCATGGGCCATGCAAATCACCACCATTCTATTCTTTTGGGATTTACTTGGATTTTTTAGTGGAGCTTGGTCCCTTGGGAATCAATTCTTGTTGGCTCTATTCTTTTTGCTCTTACCCTAAACCCTCCTCTTTTGGAACCTTGTTTCTTTACCATGTGCATCAAGACCCCAACTTCTTTTCACCTTTTGCTTGATCTTGTGTTTGGATCATGATAAAACCCTCACACCACATTTTCTCTCATCTCACTCTCCTTATCCATCATCACACCCCTCCACCTTTGCTTGATCTAGTTGACATGTGGAGAAAGCCTAAAAACCATAACGAAACCCTACACCCTAGCCTCTCCCTCTAATCCCTCTCTCTCTAAACCCTAGCCTAATCCACCCCATGATCTACCCTCCATGCCGAGGCACCACCCTAACCTGGCCCTAGCCACCCCTCTCTAACCTAACACCAACCCTAACTCGAGCCCCTCCTAAACCCTAGCCGAGGCTAACCCTAGATACCCACCCTAGCTAAACCCGAGCCTCTCCCTACCCTCTCTCTTTCGCGCTGCCAGCCAACCCACACCCGAGCCTTCCTCCTTGGCCTCGCCTGGCCCCACCTAGCAGCCTCCGACCACCTCTCCCATGCCCTGGCCGAGCACGTGAACGTGAGGAAGGAGAGGCAAAAAGGTGGCCGAAGCCACCTTTTTCTCTCCACTGATCCCCCACGGCGTCTCCCCCTCCCCTTCTACTTTCTCTCCTTCCCCACGCCTCCTCTGCCGCGCTAGATCTACCCCGGGCCGCTGCACCGTTCCCTTCTCCCCCTACCACCTCTTCTCCAACTCCGGCCACCACCGTCAGCCTCCTCCCTCTCTTCAACGACACAGCCGGTGGCGTGGTGATCAAGGGTGTCGGGGAAGCAGATATGGTCCCCGTCGTCGGCCCTGCGCGCCTTGCGAGGAGGAGGCGATCTCCGCTCGACGCCGTTCGCCGACGCCAACCGCAAACCGTAGCTCGCCCGACGTCTGCATCCTCGCCGCACCGTCGCTCCCCGGTCCAATCCACCACCGCCAACCATCTCGCGGTGAACCGCCCTCCCTCTCTGACAACCGCTCTCTCGCCGTCTCTACCTAGCCTCGCTGCACGTTGTGCCGAGCACTCTCTGTGCGCCGGCGAGCGCAAGCTTCTGGCCGTCCTCGCGCCGTTTCCACCTTAGCTAGCCGCGCGTCCGCAAACCAGCAACAACACCAAGCCACCGCAGCGGTAGCCGTCGCGGCGCGCGCGCGCGCGAGGTCGCGGGTTGGATCCCTGCACCGCGCTCCGCCCCTGTCGAGCACAGACTTGTCGACAGACGCGACAGGAAGAAGTACAGTAGCCGTGCGCACTTTGCGCAAACCCCCCTAACTTTTTACTCTCTCAACCCGCGCTTCCCTCCGACCCCACCTGTCAGCCACTGTGGTGGTTTTACAAAAAGGCACCTGCAGCGCCCAGAATCCCAACCCGCAGTCCCCGAATTCGCCATGTGTCCAGCCCCGGCTGGCGCACACGCGCGGTGGGGCCGCGGTCCCCGGTCCCGCTTGTCACTCTTTGTGGCTGGGTCAACTCGCGGTGCGAAAAGTTTTTGCGCGTCGAATCCGCCCAGTCTGCAGCGGCCCCACCTGTCTGTGACTGTGGCAAGGAGAGGATGAGTATAGAAAGCTTTTCCATTTATTTGTTTTAATAAAACAAATTCAGAAATGTTTAAATATGATTTTAGATCTGTTTTAAATAACTTTTAAATTATAAATCCAATTAATACAAATGATATATGTTTTGGAATCAGAAAAATGTGAGGATTTCAAATATGCCATTCAAAATATCTTTTGGACAAATTAAATTTTCGAAATTGTTTAAATGCAATAGAAATGCCTTTTCTTAAATAATTAATAACTTTAATTCTATAACTCCAAATTCAACAAATAATATGTCTAAATCGATCAACGCGATGAGCCCGTTCTCACTATGCATTCCTTGTTCTGAATTGAAGCATGCATCATGTCATTATTAAAAATCAGAAATGTTTATGGCAATAAAACTTGACCAAATAAATAATAAAATGAATTATTATTGTCCCCACACCTCACCCATGCCATGCTACTTTATTGCCATGTAAATTGTGCATCATTCATCATGGCATGCTTGTTTGCTTGTCGCATTTTAATTCATATGCTTGTGCACTTTATTTATGTTGGCCCTTATTTGTTTGGTTCTTCTTCGAATAGACGCCCAGCAGGAGAATTATCAGGAATCACAGGAGTTCTACCCAGATCCATCTCTCGCTTCAACTGAGCTGCCAGGCAAGCACTACCACATGTTTGCATACATATAGTACCTATTGCCTCTATCTTATTCTTGCATCATTGAGTCGCAATTACATTAAATTGAATCCCAAGTACTGCATAGCCTTTACTTTTAAACCCCACCGAAGCTTGTTCCTCCATCCCATGAGCCATTACTACAGGAGTTGTTTGAGCCATGCGAGTCGTAGAACAGCATGTGTAGGGTATGTGAGTGTCTGATGGATAACGAGGTACCTAAACAACTTAACCTGAGTAGTAATGGGATAACTAATGAAAGAGGCACCGGTGAGCGATATCTGCTATTTGGTTTTTCATGCTCACTTGTGTCCCGTAGGACCCCGAGTACTTGATTCCTGTTCCTTGAATTTTCACACTATCCACATCCGGGAGGCCTTATGGACCCCCCTAAGCCAGAGCATGATTCATTTCTATTTCTTGGGGCCACAATTAGTTTGGAATTTTATTACTATCCTGTACTTATGCCATGTTTACTGTTTATCTATGATTGTGCGTGGAGCACCTGTACTGTTTTGGATCGTGACACGTTTCCGCTGTATCGACAAGCCTAGTCACACTTTCGGGTTCCCAGTCGTTTACCGCCGTCCACACAAACCTTGAGTCCGTCTCGGAGTCAGCTAGCTTCGTTGCGGGTAGCTTAATGGGGTGGCCCCCTGAAATATTTCTGAATCCTGTGATCGCTTTATCGTGACTGCCTCGTTGGGTTTTGAGTTGGTTTTTCCGAGGTTGATCGAGTGTGTTTTGCTATTTGTGCACCCCTGCAGGGTAAATCTTTCTGAAAGCCGTGTCTGCGGTTATGGACGACTTGGAGCATAGTTTCTCGATCATAGACAAGTATAACTAAAGTATCGCTTTTAATCTGCCTAATAGCTGACTAGTAAATAGTGCAATACTCATGGAATGGTTAATAAAACTGCCAACGGATGGGTTATTCGTCCGCTTTCTCGTTGGTAAGCGAGAAGGAGGATGGATCTGTTAATTATACTGTTATAACTGTGGGTACTAATTAACGGACATCCGTCTATCTTTGGTTAGGCGGATGGTTAGCGAGTATCTATAGTCTTGATAGCTATTATCTTTTGCTGCAATTGCGTCACCCCAGGTTATGTCCCCTTTAGTGGCATAAAGACTTGCTGAGTACCCCTAGGGTCTCACACATAAATTGTTTGATTCAGATGAACAGGTGTACTCGCAAGATGGATACTGGGTGGAGGAGATAGATGACGCTGGCAACGATCACTCGGTGAAGAGATTCCGGGAACGGGTATCCGTGAGATCTATGGGCGAGATGTGTTTATTTCTGTGGCATCTTATGCCGATTTGCTTCTTATCCGTACTTGGACCTTGTTTTCCGCTTCCGCCTGATACTATGATGTTTGATGTATGAGGAGCTATCCTAACTATTATCTCTATCTAGGATATTTGGATCTTGCCATATGGCGTTGCAATATTTCTATTTCTTTTAGATGGAATGGCTCTGTGAACAATTGTATGGTGGCTTGCATACATACTCACTTGTGTATGTAGTTGATCCCTTCGCCTGCCGATTACGCCGCTCGTTCTTGTCCCGATGTTCTGGAAGTGGTTAGAACGGCCGAAAGGTCTACCTGTGAGTGGCCCCTAGGCCCCACCGTACTATTTTAACCACTTTCGCTCATCCAGGCATGCAATTAAGAGCATAATTCACCGAGGTAGTTACAATTGGTATCAGAGCCATCCCGCCCTTCAGGGTCTCAGCCAAATGGTCGTTGTTAGTCTAGCAAATATTTTTGGTAGCTATGTATACTAGGGAAAAACAAAACGTGAGAGTAGGATTGCTTCCATTTTTCTTCTTACCCACCCACCCACCCTTTTCTGGTAAGGAAGTGTAACGTTTTCAATCCTCTTCTAAAAATTCAAACTAGGATTCACGTGTTCTGGGTTCCGTAGTACCATAGGTTGTGTGTGTGTGTGTGTGTGTGAATTCCTTGTCTATCTGTTGCATCCAACTTGTTATCACTATCTGCCTTTTTGTTATCAACTGTTGGTACATTCCATACCGACAGGCCTATGTAAACCGACGCGATCTGATTCGTTGTATATCGGTGCGATCTGTCTTACTCTTTGTTATCCGACGTTATGTTGTTTGGGGTGTTCGTTTCCGTAGTTACTAATCTTTAGGTTCATCTTAAGAAGAAGGTGTTGGGATATGTGTTTTACTTATTCATATGCGGAGTAATGATTTGAGTGCGGGATGGAGTCGTGATCATACCACTACTTTTATCATTCGCTCTTGTATATTGAATTGGTAGAGTTACTAATCTTGATTCGTTAAGTGGTTTTGCGCATATAGTGGTATCTTAATGCCGAAATTTGCGGAATTTTTTTCTTTGATTAGCTTGTGTACCACACTCCTTGTTCAGTCGTGTGCGATATGCTTAATATCTTGTAGGTGCTTTGAACTTTGTTGATATTTTAATATCATCTTAGTGAATTGTATCCTTTAATCTTGGTTAATTCCATTTTGGTACTATTTTGGATTATTATTATTCTCCATTATAGTACTGACTTGTGTTTTAAATCAATCACAGGATGGCACCACCAAGCCGTTCTGAGGGGGACATACCACCTGAACTGGGGGCTGCATTGGCAAGTATTGCAAATGCCTTGGGAACAATGCAGCAGAACCAGCAGCGATTCGAAGAAAGTGTCAGGAGGAACGAGTTTGTCCGCTACCCCCACCTCCCAAGCGAGGAGACATCAAGAGTTTTCTGAAGTTCAACCCACGCCAATTTGAGGTGTCTGATCAGCCACTTGACGCTGATGATTGGCTGCGTGAAATGTCAAGGTTGCTGATGACTGCGGATGTTCCTGAGCAAGAATGGGTAAAATGTGCCACGCACCTTCTGAAGGGAGATGCAGCTCTGTGGTGGGAAAATTACCTCAAGGCAGACCACTCTGGTTTTCAGCCTACTTGGGAGCAATTCATTGCGGCTTTCAAAGAGCAATATCTATCAGAAAATGTCATGAAAAGGATGAAGGAAGTGTTTCTCAACCTCAAGCAGGGCAATGACAATGTCAAACCTATATCAGAAACTTCATGAACCTTTCTCGGTATGATGGCGACGAGATCTCTGATGACAAGAAGAAGCAAAAGAGGTTTAGGCAAGGGCTCAATGCATCAATCAAATATGCAATCACTCATGCAAGGCCGGGGTCTTTTCTGGAACTCCAACATACAGCTCTGCAGGAAGAAGCAAGTAGGCAAGTGTTTGAGGAGTCAAAGAAACACAGCCGCAATGCAGCAAGCTCTTCAGCTATGACAGCTCCTTCTAAGCGCCGCGTGTGGGTTCCTAACACCCCACCGTCGCTCCCGGCTCCACCAAGACCGTCAAGTTACGTGGCAAGGCCACCAAACTCCTTCACCGCGGCTCCTAGGGGCTACAACCACAACTACCCTGGAGCGCCTAGCGGAGTCCCTGGCTACACTGCTCCACATCCACCTGGTGCTTGTTACACTTGTGGAAACACTGGGCATTAGCACTGGAATTGTCCAATGAAAAACAAAGCTCTTCCACCACCACCTCCAAGACCTGCAACAAGTTCTTCTATGGTTCGTTCACCTCCACCTCGGGCTCTCAACATCAGCACCAAGCCCGGGTCTACGGTTGCTCGTGCCAACTGTGTCAACGCCGCTCAAGCTGAGCATGCACCTGGAGTTGTGATGGGTATGCTTCCTGTTAACTCAGTCCCTGCACGAGTTTTGTTTGATTCTGGTGCTTCGCATTCTTTTGTTTCTCACAAGTTTGCGCATGAGCATGATCTGGCTATGGTTCCTTTATTGCATCGTCTTGTGGTACAATCTCCTGGGTCAAACATGAGGGCTGCTCATATCAGCCATGGCAATCAAATTGAGATTGGTGGCTCTTCTTTTCTGGCTTCCTTAATTATTCTGGGCAATTCTGACATTGATGTTATCTTGGGCATGGATTGGTTAATAGCAAATGCAGCTATGATTGATTGTGCTGAGCGTTCGGTTTCTCTGAAAATTCCTGAAGGCCATATAGTCTATTCTCCAAGTCTGACTCCTGCAATTCAGCTTTTCTCTTTGGCGGCTCTGAATGATGATGTAGTGGAAGCTATTCAGAGTGTTCAAGTGGTCTGTGAGTTCCCAGATGTCTTTCCTGAAGAGTTGCCAGGTATGCCTCCGGATCGTGAGGTCGAGTTTGTGATTGAACTTGAACCTCGTACTGCTCCTATCTCCAAGCGGCCTTATAAAATGGGTCCTGCTGAGTTGGCTGAACTCAAACGTCAGCTGGATGAACAAGAGAAGTTGTGTTTCATTCAGCACAGTACTTCTTCTTGGGGTAGCCCAACCATCTTTGTGAAGAAGCGAGACAAGACTGATAGACTTTGTGTTGACTATCGGGCACTCAATGCTAAAACAATCAAGAATAAATATCCCCTTCCGCGGATTAATGATCTCTTCGATCAGCTAGCTGGAGCTGTGGTATTCTCTAAGCTGGATTTGAGAAGTGGATATCATCAAATCAAGATTCGCAAGGAAGATGTTCCCAAAACAGCCTTCACAACCCGCTATGGCCTGTATGAGTACACGGTCATGTCTTTCGGTCTCACCAACGCACCTGCCACCTTCTCGAGGCTTATGAACTCGGTTTTCATGGAGTATCTTGATAAGTTCGTCGTGGTCTATCTGGATGACATTCTAATCTATTGTAAGTCAAAGGAAGAACATGAAGAACACCTTCGGTGTGTCCTAAACAAGCTTCGTGAGAACCGCCTGTATGCAAAGTTCTCCAAGTGTGAGTTCTGGCTGCCTCAAGTCACCTATCTTGGTCATGTTATCTCTGCCAAGGGCATTGTCGTCAATCCAGAAACTGTTAAGAAAATTGTTGACTGGCTTCCACCCAAAAATGTCAAAGAAGTCCGGAGTTTCCTTGGCTTGGATAGTTACTGTCGTCGCTTCGTTCAGAACTTCTCGAAGATTGCGAAGCCTCTTACCGATCTCCTCAAGAAAGGCAAGAAATACCTTTGGACTCCTTCATGTCAAGCAAGCTTTGAAACACTCAAAGAGAAGCTCACTTCCACACCAGTCTTGATTCCTCCAGACACATCAAAGCCTTTCCAGATATTCTGTGACGCCTCCTTGCAAGGATTGGGTGCGGTCCTTATGCAAGAAAAACAGGTTGTTGCTTATGCCTCTCGACAGTTGAAGACGCATGAGATCAACTATCCTACACATGACCTCGAACTCACAGAAGTTGTCTTTGCCTTGAAAGTATGGAGGCATTACTTGTTGGGAAACCGTTGTGAGATCTTTTCTGATCACAAGAGTCTAAAGTATATCTTCACACAGCCAGATCTCAACCTTCGTCAGAGGAGGTGGATTGAAGCAATTAATGATTTCGATTTGACCATCAACTACACTCCGGGCAAAGCTAATGTCATGGCTGATGCTCTCAGCCGAAAAGCTTATGTCAACAACCTCATGGTGGAAGAACAACAGCCGCTCTTGTGCGAGGAATTCCGCAAGCTCAACCTTGAAATTGTGGATCAAGGGTATCTTCTGAACCTTCTGGCTACCCCACTCTTGGAAGAAAAAGTTCACTCCATTCAACTTGGTGATCCTTACACTAAAAAGATCATCTCCAACATTCAGCTTCCGAAGTATGAGTCCTTCCATGTCGACGACCAAGGTGCTCTTTTCTTTGAACACCGGATGTTTGTTCCGAACTACCCGGGTTTAATAGAGCAAGTTCTCAAGGAGTCGCATGATTCTGTTCTTTCTATCCACCCTGGCAGCACTAAGATGTACATGGACTTGAAAACACAGTATTGGTGGCCTAGGTTGAAACGATATTGTGCCAAGTATGTCTCGAAGTGTGATGTCTACCGCAGAGTTAAAGCTGTCCATCAGAAACCTTCCGGTCTTCTACAGCCATTGAAGCCTCCGGAATGGAAATGGGAGAAAGTAGAGATGGATTTCATAACTGGTTTTCCAAGGTCACAGAAGGGTAGCAATGCAATCTTTGTTGTCATCGACAGGCTTTCTAAAGTGGCTCACTTCTTTCCCGTCAAGGTAACAATTTCTGCAATTCAGTTGGCTGAGCTCTAGATCAACAGAATTGTCTCTCTGTATGGAGTTCCTCTTGAGATCAGCTCAGACCATGGAAGCATCTTCACTTCCAAGTTCTGGGGAAGTTTCCAAAATGCTTTGGGAACAAAATTGAACTTCAGCACATCTTACCACCCTCAGTCGCAAGGACAAGTTGAAAGGATCAATCAGATTCTGGAAGATATGCTCCATGCTTGCATTATCTCTTTCGGCATGAAGTGAGAAGAATGCCTTCCTTATGCTGAATTCTCTTACAACAACAGCTTCCAGAAAAGTCTAAAGATGGCACCATTTGAGGTTCTATATGGACGCAAATGCAGAACTCCGATTGGTTGGTCGGGCGCAGGTGAAAGAACATTGTTTGGCCCCGCCCCGACATTGTAACTCAAGTGGAGGAGAAGGTTCACATCATTCTTGAAAACCTAAAGGTTGCTCAAAGTCGCCAGAAGAGCAACTATGACAGAAAGCACACGGACATGGAGTATGTCCCTGGTGATCTCGTTTACCTTCGTGTCACTCCCATGAGAGGCACGCACCGCTTTGGTATCAAAGGAAAGCTGGCTCCTAGATACATCGGTCCTTTCAAAATTCGTGGAAGAAGAGGAGAAGTTGCTTATGCTCTTGAGCTCCCTGAAAAACTCAAGGTCCATGATGTTTTCCATATCTCTCAACTCAAGAAGTGCTTCAAGGATCCCGGCAGGACCGTGGACCATGAACTCATCAATCTCCAAGAAGATCTGTCTTATCAAGAACACCCCACAAAAATCCTTGAAGTCGCAGAAAGAAGGACTCACAACAAGTCCATCAAGTTCTGCAAAGTGCAGTGGTCGCACCATTCCGTTGATGAAGCCACTTGGGAACGCGAGGATGAGCTCCGTGCCAAGTATCCTACCCTCTTCGTGTCTTCTTCTTCTTCCTAGAATCTCGGGGCGAGATTCCTGTTTAGTGGGGGAGAGTTGTAGCATCCCATCTGTCTAACATATGTAATGCTACATGGTCTAGTAATATAATGGCTACTTCCTACATATAATTGTTGCATCATAATTATATCATGCTCATGTCATCATGCCACCTTGCATTTGAGCATCATATAAAAACCCTTTCCATTTGGTTCTTCTCTCATATGCATTAGTAATTATATTTGGCTCTTGATATATTGTATTTAGTTCTTGATAAATGCTTGATGCCCAAGTTGAGTTGGGGGCATATCTTTTATTCCACTCCACCACCTTTCTTTGTCACCACCTTATAATTCCACCATCCTAATTACCCATGAGCTTTTACTTTCTTTTTGCATTTAATCTAGCTCATGTGGGTTGGGATGAATCCAATTATATTTTCTTTAGCTTGGCCTTACTCCATATTTTGGAATGCATGTGTATAAATCCCATGCTCATTATTTTGTTTTCACAAGATAAAACATGGCATTTAATGCACATGCATGGGCCATGCAAATCACCACCATTCTATTCTTTTGGGATTTACTTGGATTTTTTAGTGGAGCTTGGTCCCTTGGGAATCAATTCTTGTTGGCTCTATTCTTTTTGCTCTTACCCTAAACCCTCCTCTTTTGGAACCTTGTTTCTTTACCATGTGCATCAAGACCACAACTTCTTTTCACCTTTTGCTTGATCTTGTGTTTGGATCATGATAAAACCCTCACACCACATTTTCTCTCATCTCACTCTCCTTATCCATCATCACACCCCTCCACCTTTGCTTGATCTAGTTGACATGTGGAGAAAGCCTAAAAACCATAACCAAACCCTAAACCCTAGCATCTCCCTCTAATCCCTCTCTCTCCCTAAACCCTAGCCTAATCCACCCCATGATCTACCCTCCATGCCGAGGCACCACCCTAACCTGGCCCTAGCTACCCCTCTCTAACCTAACACCAACCCTAACTCGAGCCCCTCCTAAACCCTAGCCGAGGCTAACCATAGCCACCCACCCTAGCTAAACCCGAGCCTCTCCCTACCCTCTCTCTTTCGCGCTGCCAGCCAGCCCACACCCGAGCCTTCCTCCTTGGCCTCGCCTGGCCCCACCTGGCAGCCTCCGGCCACCTCTCCCATGCCCTGGCCGAGCACGTGAACGTGAGGAAGGAGAGGCAAAAAGGTGGCCGAAGCCACCTTTTTCTCTCCACTGATCTCCCACGGCGTCTCCCCCTCCCCTTCTACTTTATCTCCTTCCCCACGCCTCCTCTGCCGCGCCAGATCTACCCCGGGCCGCTGCACCGTTTCCTTCTCCCCCTGCCACCTCTTCTCTAACTCCGGCCACCACCGTCGGCCTCCTCCCTCTCCTCGACGACACAACCGGTGGCGTGGTGATCAAGGGTGTCGGGGAAGCAGACATGGGCCCCTTCGTCGGCCTGCGTGCCCCAACGAGGAGGAGGCGGTCTCCGCTCGACGCCGTTCGCTGACGCCCACCGCAAACCCTAGCTCGCCCGGCGTCTACGTCCTCGCTGCACCGTCGCTCCCCGGTCCGATCCACCTCCACCAACCATCTCGCGGTGAGCCACCCTCCCTCTCTGACGACCTCTCTCTCGCCGTCGCTGCCTACCCTCGCCGTACGTTGTGCCGAGCACTCTCTGTGCGCCGGCGAGCGCAAGCTTCTGGCCGTCCTCGCGCCGTTTCCACCTTAGCTAGTCGCGCGTCCGCAAACCAGCAACAACACCTAGCCACCGCAGCGGTAGCCGCCGCCGCGCACGCGCGCGAGGTCGCAGGTTCGATCCCTGCACCGCGCTCCGCCCCTGTCGAGCACAGACTTGTCGACATACGCGACAGGAAGAAGTACAGTAGCCGTGCGCACTTTGCGCAAACCCCCCTAACTTTTTACTCTCTCAACCCGTGCTCCCCTCCGACCCCACCTGTCAGCCACTGTGGTGGTTTTACAAAAAGGCACCTGCAGCGCCCAGAATCCCAACCCGCAGTCCCCGAATTCGCCATGTGTCCAGCCCCGGCTGGCGCACACGCGCGGTGGGGCCGCAGTCCCCGGTCCCGCTTGTCACTCTTTGTGGCTGGGTCAACTCGCGGTGCGAAAAGTTTTTGCGCGTTGAATCCGCGTAGTCTGCAGCGGCCCCACCTGTCTGTGACTGTGACTAGGAGAGGATGAGTATAAAAAGCTTTTCCGTTTATCTGTTTTAATAAAACAAATTCAGAAATGTTTAAATATGATTTTAAATCTGTTTTAAATAACTTTTAAATTATAAATCCAATTAATACAAATGATATATGTTTTGGAATCAGAAAAATGTGAGGATTTCAAATATGCCATTCAAAATATCTTTTGGACAAATTAAATTTTCGAAATTGTTTAAATGCAATAGAAATGCCTTTTCTTAAATAATTAATAACTTTAATTCTATAACTCCAAATTCAACAAATAATATGTCTAAATCGATCAGCGCGACGAGCCCGTTCTCACTATGCATTCCTTGTTCTGAATTGAAGCATGCATCATTGGATGATTAAAAATCAGAACTGTTTATGGCAATAAAACTTGACCAAATAAATAATAAAATGAATTATTCTTGTCCCCAGACCTCACCCATGCCATGCTACTTTATTGCAATGTAAATTGTGCATCATTCATCATGGCATGCTTGTTTGCTTGTCGCATTTTAATTCATTGGCTTGTGCACTTCATTTATGTTGGCCCTTGTTTGTTTGGTTCTTCTTCGAATAGACGCCCAGCAGGAGAATTATCAGGAATCACAGGAGTTCTACCCAGATCCATCTCTCGCTTTAACTAAGCTGCCAGGCAAGCACTACCTCATGCTTGCATACATATAGTACCTATTACCTCTATCTTATTCTTGCATCATTGAGTCGCGATTACATTAAATTGAATCCCAAGTACTACATAGCCTTTACTTTTAAACCCCACCGAAGCTTGTTCCTCCATCCCATGAGCCATTACTACAGGAGTTGTTTGAGCCATGCGAGTCGTAGAATAGCATGTGTAGGGTATGTGAGTGTCTGATGGATAACGAGGTACCTAAACAACTTAACCTGAGTAGTAATGGGATAACTAATGAAAGAGGCACCGGTGAGCAATATCCGCTATTTGGTTTTTCATGCTCACTTGTGTCCCGTAGGACCCCGAGTACTTGATTCCTGTTCCTTGACTATTCGCACTATCCACATCCGGGAGGCCTTATGGACCTCCCTGAGCTAGAGCTTGATTCATTTCTATTTCTTGGGGCCACAATTAGTTTGGGGTTTTATTACTATCTTGTACTTATGCCATGCTTTACTGTTTTATTTAAGATTGTGCGTGGAGCACCTGTACTATTTTCTAAGCGGAGTGTTTTCACGGTATCGACAAGCCCAGTCACACTTTCGGGTTCCCAGTCGTTTACAGCCATTGGCGCAAACCATGAGTCCATCTCGGAGTCAGCTAGCTTCGCTGCGGGTAGCTTAATGGGGTAGCCCCCTGATATATTTCTGAATCCTGTGATCGCTTTGTCGTGAATGCCTCGTTGGGTTTTGAGTTGTTTTTTCCGAGGTTGATCGAGTGTGTGTTGCTATTCGTGCACCCCTGCAGGGTAAATCTTTCTGAAAGTCGTGTCCGTGGTTATGGACGACTTGGAGCACAGTTTCTCGATCATAGACAAGTATAACTAAAGTACCGCTTTTAATCTGACTAAATACCTGACTAGTAATAGTGCAATACTCACGGAATGGTTAATAAAACTGCCAACAGATGGGTTGTTCGTCCGCTTTCTTGTT
The DNA here is from genome assembly GCA_910589775.1 of Avena eriantha. NCBI lineage: Eukaryota > Viridiplantae > Streptophyta > Magnoliopsida > Poales > Poaceae > Avena > Avena eriantha. Next base: position 260,879,150 of record OU342745.1, on the reverse strand, counting down.
GGTAAGCGAGAAGGAGGATGGATCTGTTAATTATACTGTTATAACTGTGGGTACTAATTAATGGACATCCGTCTATCTTTGGTTAGGCGGATGGTTAGCGAGTATTTATAGTCTTGATAGCTATTATCTTTTGATGCAATTGCGTCACCCCAGGTTATGTCCCCTTTAGTGGCATAAAGACTTGTTGAGTACCCCTAGGGTCTCACACGATAAATTGTTTGATTCAGATGAACAGGTGTACTCGCAAGATGGATATTGGGTGGAGGAGACAGATGACGTTGGCAACGATCACTCGGTGTAGAGATTCCGGGAACGGGGATCCATGAGATCTGTGGGCAGGATGTGTTTATTTATGTGGCATCTTATGCCGATTTGCTTCTTATCCGTACTCGGACCTTGTTTTCCGCTTCCGCCTGATACTCTGATGTTTGATGTATGAGGAGCTATCCTAACTATTATCTCTATCTAGGATATTTGGATCTTGCCATATGGCGTTGCAATATTTCTATTTCTTTTAGATGGAATGGCTCTGTGAACAGTTGTATGGTGGCTTGCATACATACCCACTTGTGTATGTAGTTGATCCTTTCGCCTGCCGATTACGCCGCTCGTTCTTGTCCCGATGTTCTGGAAGTGGTTAGAACGGCCGAAAGGTCTACCTGTGAGTGGCCCCTGGGCCCTACCGTACTATTTTAACCACTTTCGCTCATCCAGGCATGCAACTAAGAGCGTAATTCACCGAGGTAGTTACAAAGTAGATGTATGATAGATACTCTTACAACACACTCAACGTGTAAGTTCCATATACCTTGGCCTTACACACAAAGGAATGATAGAGATCATACCACGATGCAAATGATAGAGATCAAATGCATGGACCATATAATCTCACTTTACACATTAGATGTTAGCATCTTATACTGCTAGTTTGGCGTTTTCTGTAGCATTGTAAGATGATCCCTCATTTAGTTATCAAGATAAAAATGTGTTCTTCCTTAAGTATGCACCGTTTTGTGGATCATATTTCGAGACATCACGTGATGATCGGGTATACTCGACTCTACGCTTTCATACAAATAGGTGTAAGACAGTTTTACACATGCGAGTACTAAGGTTCTTACTTGGCGAGCCTAGCATGTACAGACATGGCCTCAGAACACGGACCGAAAGGTTAAGTATGAGTCATATAGTTGATATGATGCCCATATAGATGCTCGCCTTTGAAGCTACATCAACTCACGTGATGATCGGACTTGGTGTTGTGGATTTGGTTCATGTAATCACCAAAAAGACACGAGGGATGTCATTTTTGAGTGGGAGTTCATTTCTAATTTGGATTAGTCGAACCAAATTTGTCATAAATTAAATCAAAGTGAATTTGCATAGTTTGTTGTAGTCATTGGAATTCGTTTTCTACCTTATGCTTAGTTTTTATTTGAGATAATAGAACTATAGAATTCTGGATATTTACTTTACGAACAGGTATCGTATTATTTTGAATGTCAATTTAAAGTTTATAAGTCCTATTGCAAAATTTCAGCAAACTCTATTTACTCCATGAAGTTTAATAAGTAGTATTAAATCAAGAGTAAGAATTCCAATGTTAGTATCTAAAGTATCAAGTTTGCCTCCATGATTATTGATATCCAAAAGTTGTTTTAATATCAAGATTATATTGGAGCCGAAAATTGTTTCAGAAACCATCATGTGTGAAAGATATTGTGATATCTGAAACAATGTTTATGGTTGCATTATGATAGAGTATAATTTAGCAAAATACATGTTCTGATATTGTATGAGAATTTGTGAAGGTTCGAGACGCTAGGCGTCCTAATCTACTAAAAAGGTTTTGGGAACTGATATTATACTCGTGATTCTTCCTTATAGGCTATAGTAGCTTGATCATGAAAGTTTCCATGATAAGGATGAATAGAAGATGTAAGTAAAATGTTTACTACACTAATAGATTACTAAAGAATGGATTTTTGAAAGAATGCCAAACATTTGATGATGGTGATCCACTTCAAAGTGCAAGTCCAAAGGTATTAGTATTTGACTATATACAAGCTTTGTACCATGTGTCATGTTGATGACACCACTATTGATGTTGATAGATTCTTTTAAAAGAAAAGGAATTGCTGAAAGAGAATCTATAAAATATTTGGCAGAAAATAAAAGGTGAGAGATGTCCAACTTAGGTATATAGAAGATATACATGTTATGGCTGTATTCCTTGCTTGTTAAACAATGTGGCTCTTAGGTATTGGATACCGAATTGGTTGGTATGAAGTGGCATACAGGACAATGCAATTCATGAACTACAATGGCCTAAGTAACTAGCAAGAGAATGAGTGATGATGTTCATCGAAAACAAATAAAGTGTTATTGTGTTTTTCGTTGTCGTCAACCCTAGCCTTCAAGATTTGTTTTAATAATTGTTATTTTGTTCCGGTATTACGAGAACAATGGTTGTTCAAATAATTACCGTATTCCATAAAGGATGGACGAACTTTTACAAATCTAGTGGGAGAAATCACATCCATAAATACTATTGCTAAAATGTCGCAAGACAAATGATTGAAAGATCACTTATGAAGTGACATCGCTGTTTAAATTATATTTGAAAGAAAACATGAAGAAACTCCATGTTGATGGAATTTTAGAGTCTTTGATTTTGATCAATGGACGCATGTGAGACTTTCCTTGAGATAATTGAAACTCCGTTCATAGGCCAAAAAGGAACGGATGACTAGCTTATTGGAAATTGTGCATGCTGATGTGCATAGTCCATTATGTGTAGCCATATGCGATGGATCTTTTTGCTTCATATGATTTCTCTGAAAATTTGAGTGAATATATCTGTATATTTACTTAATAAGGAAGAAGTATGAAACATTTGAAAATTGTTCAAAGACTTTCAAGATGAAGTGGAAAATCATTGTAACAAGAAAATAAAGAGTTTATGATTCGATCATAAAGGAAGATATTTGAGTTACATGTTTAGCAAAAACACCTAAGACTTGAGGAATCGTTCCATGATTTGTGTTTTCCCAATAAACCATAGGAGTATGGCATATTCGAAAGATGAAATAAAACCATGTTTGACATGGTAAGATCAAAGGTGTCATTTATAGAACTGCCATTATGTTTTGAAGATTGAAGCTTTAGAGACTACCGCTTTTACACTGAAAAGAGCACCATCGTGATCCGTTGAAATGACACCATATAAGTTATGGTTTGGGATAAAACCCGAATTGTCTTTTCTTAAATTTTGGTATGCTATGCATAAGTAAAATGTTTACAACCAAATTCGGATAAGCACGTCTTTGTAGGTTATCCCAAAGAATTTGTTGGGAATTTCTCCATAACACTGAGGACAAAAGAGTTTGTCACTTGGAACGTCAAGTTTCTTGAGAAGGATTTTTTCACAAAAAGTTAAGTGGGAGGACAATAGAACTTTCATAAGGTTGTTGAACCTTAGCTATATGTGCTAAGTAGCGTAGCGCCGGAAAGTGTCCCGGTGGCGGCCACAATGCTCATGGCTCCCATGATTACAAAAGGTGTGATCTCAGAGATTAGAGTTCCTATTGAACCGTGTGGGTCGGTAAGAATCAAATAGTGTGATTTGATAAGCAAGTCGTTATTGTTTTGACAATGATGAACCGACTACATGCAAAGAAGCAATGATGGGCCCTGACTCCATAAAATGACTAGAAGTCATAGAATCTGTGATAGTATCCATACACGAGAAATCAAGTTTCTGAACTTGGAAGACCCTCTGGAAAGCCGTGAAGCCTATCGGTTGTGTTTGGATCTATAAAGAAATAGACATGGATGTTTAACATCTATGAAATAGTCGACATGTCAGAAAGAAGTTTACGACAATGTTCAAGGAGTTGACTATGACAAGATTTGATCTTTCATAGCGATATTTAGTCTTGACGGATTAATGTAGCAACCATTACATATAGTTTGGTATATGGTAGTTGAATAAACAAAACAATGTTCTTCTAATAGAATGGTTACCTAGGACGTGTACATGACACGGTCCGAAGGATTTTTGTTAATTCAAAGGGTGCTAAAAGGGCATGCAAACTTCAATAGTTGAATTAAGCATAGCGGAGTGGGAATCTTCACCATGATGAAACTATTAAAAGAGTTTAAATTCATCAGAGATGATGAAGATGCTTGCATTTGCAAGAAATTAAGTGGGAGCGCAGAGACATATTTCTAATACATTATGTAGAGGACATATTGTTGATTGGAAATGATGTATCTTGTATTGACACATGTTAAGAATTTCATTAAAATAAGATTTCGATGAAAGACTTGGGCAAAACCGGAATATTTGGCATCAATATCTATATGGATAGATTGAGGTGCTAATATGGTTGTGCCAGACATACATATATGAGATATTGAAAGGGTTCAATATGGAAACAACAAGAAATGTTCTTGCTGCATGAAAAGGATTGTATCAAAATTCAAGTGTTTCAACACTTGGTGAGTAAAATCACATGAAGATTTTGATCGATTATGCCATGATATGTATATATCCAGAATGTCCTATGCTCTAAATGTTATGAGCATATACCAGAATGATTCATAAGATGATCATTGGACAATAGTAAAGATATTCTTATGAGCTTTGGAAGAACTAAGAATATATCATGTATAAGTGACAAATAGTTAAAGGTAGTTCATTGTAAAGTGTTACATTGATACTAGTTTTGTCACAAGATACAAATTAAATTTATCTCAATTTAGACTATGGGTGGCACAATGTAATGGAAAGGATGTTCCATGATGGATTTGGACGAGTTCCAAAGTTGAGACATTGTAAAGTCATCGTTGAATGTGTAGGAGTCAGTATGGATCTCCAGGTCCCGCTGCTGATTATTGATCGGAGAGGGGTCTCGATCATGTCTGCATTATTCACGAACCATAGGGTGACACACTTAAGGGATACCGACACCATTTGGAGCAATATGTTTCAGATAAAGATTTAAGAAAGCGCTGGAATTATTTCAATAGACACCGAATCTGTTTCCGGTGAAATTGCTGAAATTGGTTCTGCATGTAATATTGAAATGTTGCAGGGGGTTTTATGTGAATGTTTTTTAATTAAAGTAATTAACAAAATTCTGAATAAAAATAATAAAAGAGTTTTATTAAATGAGAGAGCATTAAATTTGGATAAATTTAATGCATTTAAAGTGGAGACTTTAAAAGGGAATGTGGAGAGGCATTTTAATGTGGAGGGGTTACCACCACATGAATGGAGGAGGTGAAGAGGCACCTCCTCCATGCGCCGGCCATGAAGGAGGGGCACCCCCTCCTCCTATAAAAGGCCCCCTCTTCCTCCTTTATCCACACACCTCCTTGTGAAGGATCTCTCTCCCCCTCTAGTATTATTCCCCCATGGTCTCGGATTAGCGAGATACATGTTCCCGGTGGATTTATCTGGAAAGGAGTTGCTACTTCCGCTGCTTTGCTGGAGCGAGGGACGGAGGTTGTCGGGGTACCGGACGTGTGTGCGATCACGGATGCACCGCTGCTTTGCGGTGTTGGACTTGGTGCAGCTGGAGCTGGATTTGATGGACGTGCTGGAGCCGGACCTGCTGGACTTCCTCACGATCTTGAGATCAGAAAGTGTACGACTACATCAACCACGAGTTCCTACTCGTTAACAAAACTCGTTGTCTTCGAGGGTAAGTTCTCGTTGGATGTATGTCCACCCGTTGCTTTGTACCTAGTAGATAGATCTTGGTGTGTAGTTCACATCGTAGGAAATTTTTTGTTTTCTATGCTGCGGACCTAACAGTTCTATGGCATGAGATTGAGATTAGCATCCCACGTTAGTGAACACTCTTAACTTAGTAGTTTAGAGATAACTCAAAACTGATTCATTTTAGATGGGAATATTTGGTGAAAAGGACTTGTGAAAACCTTGGAATGATAAGTCATTCTATTGAGATGTTTTGACATGTGTTGATAAACACAAATGGTTTATGATGATGAAAATGTTGAGGCATGATCCTTAGCCCTTTTATAAAACTGATGGTTGGGTTCGTATGCGATACCATTCCAATTTTACCGTACAACCACAATACCTGAATTGGGTAAGGCTTAGCCGGAAGTTTATATGTATTAGTATTAGTTCCCTCATGGGAGAGGTTTGAGCTGAGACTACCTCTCAATGTTGTCCACCTATGCAGTGCCCAAGATGACAGATGGTCATGGTTGGGAGGCCATGCTCATAGGAGAGGTGCTTATACTAGGGTGTGTAAAGGAAAGGTTATGTTTGCTTATCTGCATACTAAGTATGATGATTCAGGGTTACCCCTAATAGATGTATCGAATCTTGTGGTGAAAGTGTACCACCTCTACAGAGTGTCAAACTATTCGAATAGCCGCGTCTGCGGTTATGGACAATTGGAGTGGCCATACTGTTCCGTTGTCAGATGTTTTCAAAACAACTTATGAAATGAATTGTGACATGACTTGACCACAACAAAGTTGTGACTAGGATGATTAAGTTCCCACTTAGGTGTTTTCAAACTTATTTTATCTTTCTTTGTTTCAGAACCCAGCTTAGGTTTCAAATTTAACTTTATAAGTAAACTTAGAGTTAGTAATTACCCTAGAACTATACTACTTATTAGTGGTAGTTTGTGAGTACTTAAAGAGTACTCATGGCTTTTGTCCCTGGCTATTCCTATGGCCAGACTATGAAGGATATTACCAAGATGAAGGGCAGCAGGACGGCTATGATAACTAGGATCATCTCCCATCGTTAGCATTGCCTGTGACTCTGAAGATGGAACCCACCGCTACGCTTATTATTTATTCCGCTGCTTGTTGTATTAAGACTAGATCATGAGATCCTTTATTTGTGTAAGACCTTATGTATGGTTTGTAATGGATGATGTACTGTGATATCCAATCTATTATGTCTCGCAAAAATGGAAATCCTGGGATTGCGAGGTATGGCATAACATGCATCTGGGATTAAAAATCCGGGTGTTGACAATGAGATTCCGACCGTTGATTTGAAGTAGATCTGATGGCGCCAGTTCGTCTTCAATCTCAGGCTGGGCTCGTGGGGTTAGAAACCCTAATACGGGTCTGAGAGGTGGCAGGAGCTTACCAGAGCGACGGAGAGGCGTCGGGGAGGGTGCAGGACAATGCGGTTTGTCGGGGCAAGCTCAGAGAGGGACGAAATCGTCCAGTTTGATGCACATGCAGATCCCGCGCATCCAAGCCAACGGGAGTTGTTTGGCGTCTCTACATGCATGCACGGGGGCAGCTGCATACCAACTGGGTGGCCACCGAGCGGTTGTAGGGGTTCTGGGGATGCGTGGAAGGGGTGTGGCACTACCGCAGGTGTTCGGGAATGTCCCTCTCGCCGGAGAAGCTAGCTTCAGGCATGCTTTGTGCCAGCGGCATCCGATGTCCCTGCGGTGAAGAGGTGAACATGGGGAGTTAGGGTAGGTCCAGGGGAGTATAACCAAACGAAGAAGGGGAGCTAGGAATGTCGAGGTCGACCTCAAGGTTACCTTTTTGGAGTAGACCGAGAGGAGAGTTCTTCCCTCTCTAAGGCAAGGGAGAGCTAGGGGATGGGCTAGGGAGCTCTAGGAAGGTAATAGAAAGGGTGGGAGGAGAAAGGAGGTGCAGAGGTGGGTGGAGGTGGCCTCTGGAAGTTTTATCCTGAGCTAGATCGGTTCATGGTGAACCAAGCTCATGTGGGAGAGGTCGGGGAGAGTTGGCTAGATGTTGGGCAATGGTGGCGGTGGGGAGGTCGTGTGGGGTCTGGGGCACGATCAGAGAGAGGGTGCGGGCCTGCTGCAGCTATTGGGGGGGGGGTAAGGAGAGTGACAAGGCAAGGTTTTTAAAGAAATGGGCATAAGGTCGCTTCTCTCCTTCCTCCAAATACAAGGGGACAAAAGAGGATCTGAGCACTTTAGTGCTACAATACTGGACGACCATAGGGTGATGGTGAAGTGCTAGGTAAGTCTATGGAGGGGTGGTGTTGGTAGCATGAAAATTAAAATGGTGCTTGTGTATAAGTTTGATTAATGCCCCAAAGAGCTAATCATGGTCCCCTTTTAGATTTTTGATCTCTACCATGTGAGATAAGAGTGTTGGGAGATGGGTATGGTTGAGATGCACCATGGGGATTTATTTTGGATTTTTCTAGTAGCTTTAGATCTTTTTTATAACAAATACTCAAAAAGTGCTGAATTGGTTTTATTGAGTTCATATGATATTGTTGAATTGGGCATGTTGGGTTTTTGTTTTTATATGGTCTCAAATATGAATTCATACTTTGGAGAATTTTCCCAAGATTTATCGAGGTATAAAAGTATTTTTAAGCAATTGTTTCTTGATTCTACCATTTAAGAAAAATGGCAAAAAGAAATAATAAAACTTATCAGGAATATGTATTTTTGAAGTGGGGAGATAGGAATAAATATAGAGGCCTCAAATGTGCTTTTAGTTGAGGAAGTGTTTTAGAGAAGAACAAAATTTCTTCAATAGGGGGTGTTTTGAAGATTTTGCAAAAGAAATGAATTAGATAGTTTTGGTACCAAAATAATTATGGAAAAATATTTGATAAATCTTTATAATCAAGGTAGATGATGTCAGCATGATTTATCCATCATTTGCAACCTTGGTTTTGATAATTTGACTTGATTTGGGTAGAAGCAAAGGAAAAGAGGATCATAGGCATTGTTAATTTTATCCCTTCAAAACCTTATTAATTTTTTCCCTTCAAATCACCATGGATCAAAGATTTGAGGTTTATCATGATGGAGTTCTCAAAGGATTTATGCTAAAAATTGAATAAAACAAGGGTGCCCAAAACAGATTATCAAATAGCCTTCTAAACCATGTGGGTTTTAGAACCACAAGGATCCAATTAGAGCAAGTGAAGTAGGGATTGATAGAACTTTATTATTAGAACACAATCATGCAAGGAGTTGATCCAAAGAAGGTAGTATGGAGAAGTGAGCTTCTGCCAAAGTAGGCTAGTTGATAAGATTTGCAGAAATTATTATTTTCTTGCCTGCAAAACCATCAAGAACAAGTGGGTTGGAGGATGATCTAGCAAAGGGAAAAGTGGGCCTTGGTTGTCCTTGTGATGGTTTACAATATGGTTCAAGTTCATTACCAAAAATGCAAAAGGATTGGGAAAGAAGGAGACTCAGAGATGGCATCTTGATAACATTTCCATACTTGGTCATATTTTGGCAGATTTATGGTTTTGACTAGAATATAAGAGAGGAGGGTTTTGAGATGATTAATGGTTCCCAATCATCATCAAGTGGATGATGATGAATTGTATGTTAACTAGGATAGATCCTAATACCTTCGATATGGATTACAAATGTAGTATAGCTTCTTTTTCCCTAGTAGACTTAGGTTATCAAATCCTCGGGAAGGGAATGCAGTGAAGTTACTTTAACGGACCTTCGGGAGTTTTAGAATTCCTTTTGTGTTTTTACCAGACCAATAGCTTGCGTCTTTTTGTTGTTGTCGATGATGGAGAGAGAGGGCCTAGGGCGTTCAGTTTCACCTGTAGCTGTGCAAAACATCTGATGGAATAAAATATAGAAATAAAGTATACATGTACTTGTTAGAGCTACATAAATTATATGTGGGTAGTGCATCCATAATTGCTATTGCGTCCACAACCGCTTATAGAAATAACCTACTAGTATCATCCATAGAAGAAAGAGAACTAATGATATGCATAGTGATGTCACCATTAATCCCAAGAAAATCCCTCACATACAACCATACTACCCCTTCTGTCACTGGGGTTCCCAACCTGCAGATCAATCATCACTCATACTCCCTATACCTAGCTCAACCCTCGGGGTCTTGGGTACCTGACAAGTCCTTGGATTGAGGCAAGAGAGGATACAACAATCATCATGTCATACAAACTAATACACGATCCCATCCATGATAAATAACATGCACAATTGCTACATGGCTAGGCCGAAGCCCTTAGCCCAAGGAGAATTACTCACACATAGAGATGAGATCAACAATCACAAACATTGTAATGAAAATCATAAGATTGATAGCAATAGTCTTATAGTGTCGCCAATCGAAGAAGAGATCTACTATTACAAGTGGTGGAATATGGCTATGGAGATGGAGAAGGGTTTGGAGATCTGGAGGCGGCTGGTGATCTATGGTAGAGACTTTTTGGCGAGGTCTGGCTTGTTTTCTCGTTGCCCGAGGCTTCTTTATATAGGGGTCCCTTCATAAAAGTTGTTCTATTGGACCTAATGGTGGCGGCGCCAACTATATGATCGGAGCTATACAGCCGAAATTTCTACTCTAGTCGTATAGTTGGTCGTTAAAGCGTCTTCCTCTGTTATATGGCTCCTGGTTTCTTCTGGTTGTTGGAAATCTTGTATCTTTGACTTTAATGTAGTGATTCCCTCCTTTAAACGACATTATCTTTGCAGGAACAATATAAAAGAAAGGATTGCATACCCCTCTAAATATTAGCATTAGTGGCAGGGTTTAGAGAGATATTTCATCAAGAATATGAGTAATATCGAGTTTAAATGTGGACATAGATAGCTATATTTTAGAGCCATCAACCTCGCCAAGCTTAAACTTGATCGTCCCCGAGCAAGAAAACCAAAATCAAAAAGGAACTCAACATTTAAACTGAAATAATGAGATGGTGATCTTACTCATGCTTAATAGTCTCATGTTTCCTCCAGTTCATAAATCTGAAAAACTTTAGCATAGATAGAGTAATGGCAAGCATATCATACGGGTTTCATGCATCCTTATAGTGCAACAAAATTATTGTAAAGATGGATGATTCAAATGAGTAAACTTTATTCCATGTCAAGTACTCAACTCATAGGCTTGCCTTTGAATGATAAAGTATAATCATGTAAATTAAGAGTGTGAGAGTTGTCATGAAAAACATATACACTAAAGTATCTCAATTCTCCCACATCAATGAATCAAGACTTTGCAAGCACTACTTTTCTATTCATTGTCCTTCAAGAATTTCATTTTTTAAGTAATTGAGAGCATGCCAATTTTTTTTATTAGTTTATCAGGCTATGATGGACACTCGTGGCATCACTAAGGTTTTGTTCCTTTTGCATAATGATTTCTCATAACAGCCAGAGGAGTGATTCCATCATGATTACAGCTACCCGGGAGTGCCAAGAATATTACCCACTATAGCATTGCTGCTACAAGTGTTTAATCAACTCATAGCCGAAATCTAGGAGTTTCCTCCATGAAGATCGTTCGTAGGACAGTGGAGTTGTTGGCATCCCATGAAGTTTGACACACATAAAGCTATATCATTCTTATGATTAACAAGTCAAACTTTGGCATGCTCACAAAAACCGCTAAACATTAATTCAATTAAACAAATCCTTTCAACGAGAGCTATTAAGTCAATCAAAATTTTCAGTGGTGGTGAGTGTCTCTAGAAATAAACCTTCAAGACTAAGCACTACAACACCCAAGCCTTCAATTGTGAGACTTTTTCTTATTACAATTGTTTAGCAATTTTTAGGAAAGACTTGGTTAATTACGAGAGCTAGAACAAAATGTACCCAATTAAATACCCATGCAAATGAAAATCTTACTACAATACAAAGACTCACTCCACCAATATAATATCTCAACATTTACTACTAACTAGCATGGGTTTCTCAAACTTCAAAAGTGGGGAGTCATAAGGCATACCTCTCATGTTTGGTTCCACTTCTCTCTTCCTTTTTTATTTGTTTCTTGGAAACTCGAAGTCGATCACTCTCCTGCAAATATATGAAGACCTCGAGGCTGAAATAAAATAAAGAGGGAAAATAAGGAAAAATGGAGAAATCTTTTTGTGGTTTTTAGGAGAGGGACTTTAAAGGATAGAAAATTGGCGGCAAAGCTCGGCTAGAAAAGTTTGAAAGCAAATAGAAAGAACTAAAAATAATGTGTTGGGGAAACCAATACAAGTGCTTATAAACTCAAATAAAAACACAACCTCTAAATAGAAGTAAATAAACGCCAAGTAAAGATACATGAGGAAACTTCCCCAAGCTTAGGCTTTCACAAGCCCTTCAAATCATTGTGGTGGCAGGAAAAGTCGTTACTCCAGTTTGTGAATTGAGTTGAGAGGTTACTTGTTGATTCTCGGATGTTCAAAGAGAGGCTATGCATCCTCTCCACAGTCCCTCCAAGTCCTTGGAAATCTTGGTATGTGGCGAACCGGGTTTGTGGCTGCTCCTCTTGATAAGGAACTTCTTGCTCCTCTTCTTGCTCCTCATCCTCCTGCGGAATCTCTTCCTCGGGTTGGTGTTATTCAACCTGCGAATCATATAGAAAACATCCTTCCTCGGTAGAGAAAAGACCATTAGGCATCGGAGCGGGGTAGAGATGCCCAACTCCAGCAATATGCAGGTAATAACCACCACCTCTCCTAGTAAGCATTCCACAGGCTCTCAAAGTGGAGAAACCAACACGTGTCTCACCTAGTACGGGTTGCAACTCACCTAGGTTGAGGCCTAGGGCAGTGGCAAGCACGGTGATGACGCCTCAACATGTGATTGGCCCTTGGCTTTGGGAGGCTTGGTGCTCCAAGTAGCACACAAGGATGCCGCCCAAGTTGAGTGACAAGCCACAGTTGATGTAAGCAGCCTTTGCAAGGACTAGGATGTCCTCCTCGTTGAGTCTCGTGAACTCATTACGTGCCTGCAAGGTGTTAGCAATGACATAGGACAAATAGCGAATTGCAGGATGTTGAATATTCTTCCCCTTGTTCACTCTACTAGTGAAATTCATTCCATTATAGTATTGTTCGGGGGTAGATTCTAAGCCAGTGAAGGATGTGCGTAAGGCATGAATATCATTGTTTGGCAAATTAAAACATGTGCACCATTCATCTAATGTTAAGGTGTAGTTGTTGTTCATCAGACGGAAAGAAATAGTGTCCTCTCCTTGCCATTGTTTAACAGTGCTTTGCAACAAACTTAGAAATTCAATGGTTAAGCGGCGATAAGTAGGTACATCATTGTACACAAAGTTTTGTAGGCCAGCTCTATTGCAAAGTAAATTAAAGTCATCTGAAATACCGAGTTAGTTCAATATAATGGTGCAAGCCCACTTGGTGGCCTTCACTTTGTGGTTTTTGATCATGTTGAAGCGATCACGATGGGCCTCATCCCTGAATCGTATCCCCATGCGTTCCTGAGCGGTAGCCCGAGAAGCGCTAGCGGTGCCACGAGCACGAGTTTGGCTCCTTGTGTTCATCATCTAAAACATTGAAGAAAGGCAAAAATAAAACTTTTTGATCCAACAACAGTAAGTGCATCATATTCCTCATCATAGCACACTAAAGAATTCTCCTCAAAATAGTAATCTAGGCAAGAAAATCATGGCAATTGGTTCATAGTAGGTCTCACCCTAGATTGATAATGACAACAGATCGAAGATGAATTTGCAAAAAGTAATTGGAGGATCGGAGGAGAAACATACTGCAGATCACTCGTGTGCAAGGAAATCGAGCGAAATTGAGTAGAGATGAAGATCTCTTGAGGTTTTGAGAGAGTTTGGAGGTAGAAGAAAGAAAAAGGATTGAAGTTTTGGAGTTGGAAGTACCTTCCCGTGCGATTTTGTGGTCGGACACAACTATATGGGTAGAACTATATGGTTGGAACAAGGTGTTCCGACCGTATAGTTGGCCTTTTGCCAAAATATTAGGGTTTCCTCCTAGCGGTGCAGCTATACAGACGCAACTATACGGCCAGAACAAAATGTTTCCGCCATATAGTTGGTCGTTAAACTGTCTGTCCCTGCGAAAGAAAATATACAAAGGCATCGATATCTATACGACCGAAACTATACGGCCAGAATTTTTATTCCTACCGTATAGTTGGTCATTAAACTCTCAGTACATTAGTAAATAAATTGTACGGAGGCACCGATATCTATACAACCAGAGCTATACAGTCGAAATTTTTATTCCCACCGTATAGTTGGTCGTTAAACTCTCAGTATATGAAAAGAAATTTGTCGATGGCAAAGATATCTATACGGCCGGAACTATACGAATGGAATTTTTATTCCCACCGTATAGTTGGTCGTTAAACTCTTTGTGTGCATCAAAAAAATTATGTTTCTTCGAAAACTATTTCTTTTCCTGTAACTTAGTGATATACCCAATGTTCAAAAAATCGGCGGACTTTCCTATTACTCGGCCGATTAATCGTGAATCATAGGGTAGCCGATAAGATTTTGCCTTATCGTGTGTGTTACTCGTTTGGGGCGATTTATCGCTCTGACAAGCGATTTATCGGGCAAAAACGATTAATCGGCTAGGGTCTGGAGGCCAAAAAAACTTGAAAAGAGCCCTCCTCCGCCACCCACAAACGGTTCCTCTCCATAGGGTTAGGCGCGGAACAGATGCCTCATGCGCCGCTAGCCCTAGATGCACCACGCCTCCGCCACCATGGCCGCTTCCGCTAGCCGGAGCTAGCTCTGCCTCCCTCCCCTGTCGTCTACATATCCTGTTGGCCCTTCCCCATCTTCCCTAGCAGCAACGGCAGCGAGCGGAGCAACTCCCAGCACCCCAGGCAGCGCAACACAACCCCTACCCCTTCTTCCAGTGGCAAATCGACGGTGGCCCCTTCCTCCAGCGGCAGCACGACTGCCCAACCACGACCCCTTCCTCCAGCGACATCACGACTGCACGACCTTGGCCCCTTCCTCCAGCAGCAACACGACGCCGACCCCTTTCTTCGGCGGACGACCGACCCCTTCCTTTAGCCCAAACTGTCCGCCGATGACCTTCCTCCATCCGCAACAGTCCACCGGCCACCCATGATATGGTTTCTCTGCTCCCTCTCTTAGTCTCTATCTAGCAAGATCAAATTTTATAGAAACTTAATTGGTGTATGTGTGTACCGTGTAGTGTAGAATTACTAGAATCTAGTTCTAGTAAGTAGTAATTAGCTCGATTTACTGCAATCTAGTTCAATTAATTAGCTCGAATTTGATAGCTGAAATCTAGTTCATTAATTCATGTCTAGATTTTTAATTAGCTCGAACCTGATACATGTTGTGCTGCCGCCCTTTTATATTTTGTAGATGGCTGCCTCTGGTACTGCTTCGGGTTCATCTCAGGTTGCAAGTTCCTCACTAAAGAGGAATTCAGATGATATGGGGTGGGAATTTGCTGTGCTGATTAATCTAGATGATCTAAAAAGAGTCAAGTGCAAACTTTGTGGAAAACAAATGTCGAGAGGGGTGACTAGGATGAAGGAACACATTGTAGGGATCCAGGGTGCAACGACACCTTGTCTACAATCCACACCAGATCAACAAGCTCAGTGTAAGGCAGCACATGAGGCACCAAAGAAGAGGAAGATACAAAAGCTAAAGAAAGAAGAAGAAGTTAGAGCTGCGCTGACCATAGAGATAGAGCGAGATCAAGAAGAGCTTAATGATGTTGGTAATGGTGATCCAAAGAAGGGACCTATGGATCAATATCTTGCTCCAATCGATCCTTCAATTCCGTTGAATAGGACTAAACATCAGTAGAATATAAATGATGCTATTGATAGGGAGAGAAGCTACCGAGTGGGGCAATACTTGGCTAGGTGGTTGTACAAAAAAAATATACCCTTCAATGCTATCAATGATGATGATTTCAAACAGTTTTGTGAAGCTCTTGGTCGTTACGATCCTAGATGGATTCAGCCTTCTCAATATATTATTCGACAGAAGATGTTGCAGCAAGAGGTGGAAAAAACTAGGGATTTGTTTGAGCCACATGTTGATGAGAGGGCGAACACCGGGTGCTCTATCATGACGGATGCTTGGACAGACAAGAAAAGAAGGAGTATCATGAACTTGTGTGTGCATTGCAAGTTAGGTACTGTTTTTCTTGGATCAAAGGAGGCATCAGCTGATGCACACACAAGTCTATACATCTACAATTATGTTGATGAATGTATTGAGAAAATAGGTATTGATAGTCAACTTTTAATTACTCTTTCTCATTCCTTTTCAAGTTCTCATCATGTAGTTCCATTTCTAAAAATTTCTGGCTGATTATTACGTTGTGCAATGGTGTTCTGTAGGTGCTGATAATGTTGTCAAAGTTGTCACCGACAATGCTTCAAACAACATGTGAGCAAAAGGGATGCTAAAAGAGAAAAGGCCAAAGATATTTTGGACCTCATGTGCAACTCACACCATCAACTTAATGGTAGAAGCAGTTGCCAAGTTGAAGCAATTTGGTCCTACAATTATCAAAGCTAAAGAGATGACTATCTTTCTCTATGCACATCATGCCACATTGGCATTGATGAGGTTGCACACAAAAAAGAGAGACATTGTTAGGCCGGGAGTGACTAGATTTGCTTCAGCTTTCCTTACCTTGCAAAGTATCGCTACCAAGAAAAAGCAACTAAGGGAGATGTGCTGTAGTGATACTTGGGAAGAATGCAAGCACACAAGAACAAAGAAAGGAAAGGAAGCTCATGCCACAATAATGAGTAGGGCATTTTGGAACAATGTGTCTCTTTGCATCAAGGTATTGTTAGCTAAACTACAATCTGTGTATTGTTGGTCTTGTACTCATATAGTCTTTTTATGTACTTGTGTATGTTAAATGTGTTCTTGTCTATTAAAGGTTTTCGAGCCCTTAGTGAAGATACTTAGATTAGCTGATGGTGATGGACAGTCCATGGCCTCTATGTATGGAGAAATAATAGAGGCAAAAAAGGCAATAATGCTTGCGGTTGAAAGCTCGGAGAAGGACTATAGGGTGATCACATCAGCCATGCAGAGCAAGATGAATGGGAGGCTTCATACACCATTTCACATGGCAGCATATGCGTTGAATCCCTATTATAGCTATGCTAACACAAGCATATTTACTGATGTAGAAGTCATGTCCGGGTTGATGGAAGTTGTTGAACAATTTTATCGTGATGATGATGAGGCAATAAATAAGGTGCTTAACATAGAATTACCCAAGTTTAAAAAGATGGAAGGAATGTTTGCAAAGGTGGTCACCAAAAAAGCTATTACCAATACAAATTTCAATGCTGGTAAGCTCATTGTCAAGTATATTTTCCCATATTACAGTTCTGAAATTTTTGGGCTGATGCATAATATTTGGTGTTTTCTCTAAATATAGGCGAGTGGTGGGCAACTTATGGACTACAAACTCCTACATTGATGCATATGGCTATGAGGATACTCAACTTGACCACAAGTTCGTCCGACTGTGAAAGAAATTGGAGTGTTTTTAAGCAAGTAAATTGCTTAACCTCAATTATGTTCTTTATTTCTTTTATAACAAATGTGAGTCACTCTCATTCGACTTCACTTTGCTTTTTTAGGTCAATGCAAAGAGGAGAAATAGACTAGATATCCACCATAGGGATGATGTGGTTTATATCCAATTCAATGGAAGAATGATGGACAAGAGAAAGAAATATGAATCATCATGTGATGTTCTCCTTGGTCAAGATGCTTCCACGGCACAAGATTGGATATGTGAAGGAGCTTACATGGATGAAGATGTTGATCCAATTGCGGAAGGTAATGAAGCAGTGGGAGGTAATGAAGAAGCTACGGAGCCTCGTAGAAGTGCAAGAGTGAGAGAACTCCATGAGGTGGAGGAATTCGTTTCCAATGATGATGAGGAACCAGTCCTTATAAATGAGGATGAGATAGAGTTCGACCCCGATGATGAGGGAGTCCTACAAAACAATGCCAATGAAGATGAGGAGGAACCAACCCAGCCTTGAAGCTTTTGTTGATGCATAATCTTACCATCTGAGCACTATGCCACTATCTTTTGTAGTTTTGTGTGCTGAAATTTATTTAGCTATGACTTATGAGACTGTGATTGTGACTATGAGAGAACTATGTGTGATGTAGTTTGCTATTTCCCTTGTTTATTTTGTCATGCAAGATGCAACTGTGCAAGAACATATTTATTTGTGTTCGGTGGACCTGGTTATGTATTATCTAATATGTGCTGGCGTGTTGCTGTCCTATTTTTGTTTGACATGTGCGTGTGCCTAGATGATGAAATTGAAACTATTTCAATATATTATTTCAAGTTCAGTGCCTTGTAATATACTATTATGTGTTGGCGTGCATACGCTTGGTTGTATTTATTTACAAGTGATATTCAATCATATGTAAGGAATCAAGCTAATAATTTTTGCATAGCATATTTAGTTATTTACATGTGCTAAATTCTCATATTTAGAAAAAAGTTGGCTGATAAATGAGCGACCGATAAAATCGATTAATCGGCCGATAAACGATTAATCCCTATTTTGAGGCCGGCCGATAAGTTAACGATAAGCGATATCCCGAACATTGGATATATCTTGTTTTTAACAGAAAATTGACAGGAAATATTGTCGACCAACAATAGCATGAATAAAGCAAAATTTTAAGTACTACCGAATTTCTTCTCCTCAAATGGAGTTTTCTAGCACTCTTTATTAAACATAAACTTAAACTAGAACTAAAAACTTAACTCAAACCTTTATTTCACATGGGTTGCCTCCCATGAAGCGCTCTTTTATGGTCAATAGCTTGACCTTGACGATACTCACTTGGGCCAGATGAGTGGAACACCCACTCCAAAGTAATTGGCCTTCAAAGTGATGGCCTCCTTTTCATCATGCTTGGCTTTCTTCTTCCTGGGAAAATGAATAACAAAAGGATCCCGTGAAGGCAATTGCAGCTTCACATTCCATTCATGCAGATTAATCAAATCCTTAATAGTTCTTAAGAAAGGACGACCTAATATAACAGGAGCAATAGCATCTCCAGGCATGTCAACAATAACAAAATCAATGAGAGCAGGACAACCCTTAATGTATACTAAAGTGTTCTCCTTAATTCCTAAAGCTTGTTTGTAGATAGAATTTGCTAGATGCAATTTTAACTCAGTAATTTCAAAGGAGCCAAGATTTAACTTGTTATAAAGACTCTTTGGAATTGTTGAGACGCTTGCACCTAGATCACAAAGTGCAACTATCTCATTGGTTCGAATTTTAATCTTAATAGTAGGCTCGATTATGTCATCTAATTTAACTGGTACTTTTTCAGCAATTTGCTTGTATTCTTCCTCAACCACACATTCCTTTATTGCTACTTGATTGAAAAAGTGTTGGTACATAGCTTTCTCATTACCTTCACTTACCGGAATCTTGATGTTGATCCTTTTTACGAGATCTTCAACGGTGTAGCTTGGTGAAGGGGCATTACTATAGTTAAGTTCTTCACGCTCCTCCCTTTGGATCCTCATTATTTTGAGTTCTTCAAAAGGGTTGGGCTCAACTTTACTTGCAAATTTAGCTAGAATGGGAGTTTGACTCTCGGTTATCTTACATAGCTGTGCCTCAACGATCCTCGTTCTTTCTTGCAGGGCCTGCAAATCATTTCTAAAACAAATAGCTTGGTTAGATAATTTACCAAGCATGGCATCATGGTTCTCCATTATTTTAACAAGAATATTGTTTTGTTCATTTTGTGAGTCTATAAAAGACTTAATTGTTTCTTGGAGACTATCATTGTTTTGTTCAAATGATTCATACTTCTTCCTTATTAAGTAAATATATAGATATATTCACTTAAATTTCTGGAGAAAGCATATGAAGCAAAAATATCCATCACATATGGCTACACATAATGGACTATATACATCAACATGCATAATATCCAATAATTTAGTCATCCGTTCCTCTTTGGCCTATGGACGGAGTTTCAATTATCTCGAGGAAAGTCTCACATGCGTCAATTGATCAAAATCAAAGACTCCAAAAATCCATCAACATGGAGTTTCTTCATGTTTTCTTTCAAATATAATTTAAACAGCGATGTCACTTCATAAGTGATCTTTCAATCATTTGTCTTGCGACATTTTAGCAATAGTGTTTATGGATGTGATTTCTCCAACTAGACTTGTAAAAGTTCATCCATCCTTTATGGAATACGGTAATTATTTGAACAACCATTGTTTTCATAATACCGGAAAAAAATAACAATTATTTAAACAAATCTTGAAGGCTTGGTTTGATGACAACGAAAAACACAATAAGACTTTATTTGTTTTTGATGAACATCATCACTCATTCTCTTGCTAGTTACTTAGGCCATTGTAGTTCATGAATTGATTTGTCCTATATGACACTTCATACCAACCAATTCGGTATCCAATACCTAAGAACCACATTGTTTAACAAGCAAGGAATACAACGATAACATGTATATCTTCTATATACCTAAGTTGGACATCTCCAACCTTTTATTTTCTGCCAAATATTTTATAGATTCTCTTTTAGCAATTCCTTTTCTTTTAAAAGAATCTATCAACATCAATAGTGGTGTCATCAACATGACACATGGTACAAAGCGTATATAGTCAAATACTAATACCTTTGGACTTACACTTTGAAGTGGATCACCATCATCAAATGTTTGGTGTTCTTTCAAAAATTCATTCTTTAGTAATATATTAGTGTAGTAAACATTTTACTTACATCTTCTATTCATCCTTATCATGAGAACTTTCATGATCAAGCTACTATAGCCTCTAAGGAATAATCACGAGTATAATATCAGTTCCCAAAATCTTTTTGGTAGATTCAGATGCCTAGCATCTCCATCCTTCACAAATTCTCATACAATATGAGAACATGTATTTTGCTAAATTATACTCTATCATAATGCACCAAAAAACATTGTTTCAGATATCACAATATCTTCCACACATGATGGTTTCTGAAACAATTTTCAGCTCCAATATAATCTTGATATTAAAACAACTTTTTGAATATCAATAATCACGGAGGAAAACATGATGCTTTAGATACTAACATTGGAATTCTTACTCTTGATTTAATACTACTTATTAAACTTCATGGAGTAAATAGAGTTTGCTGAAAGTTTGCAGTAGGACTTATAAACTTTAAATTGACATTCAAAACAATACGATACCAGTTCGTAAAGTAAATATCCAGAATTCTATAGTTCTATTATCTCAAATAAAAACTAAGCCTAAGGTAGAAAACGAATGCCAATGACTACAACAAACTATACAAATTCACTTTGATTTAATTATGACAAATTGAGTTCGACTAATCCAAATTACTAATGAACTCCCACGCAAAAACGACATCCCTCGTGTCTTTTTGGTGATTACATGAACCAAATCCACTACACCAAGTCCGATCATCACGTGAGTTGATGTAGCTTCAAAGGCGAGCATCTACATGGGCATCATATCAACTATATGACTCATGCTTAACCTTTCGGTCCGTGTTCCGAGGCCATGTCTATACATGCTAGGCTCGCCAAGTAAGAACCTTAGTATTCGCGTGTGTAAAACTGTCTTACACCCGTTCCTATGAAAGCGTAGATTCGAGTACACCCGATCATCACGTGATGTCTCGAAACACGATCCATAGAACGGTGCATACTTAAGGAAGAACACATTTTATCTTGATATTTAAATGAGGGATCATCTTATAATGCTACCAAAAGCGCCAAACTAGTAGTATAAGATGCTAACATCTAATGTGTAAAGTGAGATGATATGGTCCATGCATTTGATCTCTATCACTTGCATCGTGGTATGATCTCTATCATTCCTTTGTGTGTAAGGCCAAGGTCTATGGAACTTACACGTTGAGTGTGTTGTAAGAGTATCTATCATACATCTACTTACAACAATACCATATCAAGACACTAGCCCAGCAACGATCTAAACTAAACGCCTCTAATTTATCAATTGTAAGTTTTACGTGGCTTAGGGCTTTCAGAGATAGAACCGTTCTCACCTACGAACATGAACCACAACGAGGATAACCAAGTTATTGGCAACTCGTTGTAAATTAGATATTGACTATAGTAGGAGAGACAGACACCCGCCAGCCACTTATGCAAAACAAGTTGCATGTCAGTCGTGGAACCGGTCTCATGTACGATGACATGTAAGGTTGGTCCGGGCCACCAATATCCAAAATACATGGAAGATGCAATAACATGATCATCATCGCCCACATATAAACATATGTGTACTACCCGTGCAAAGCACCTACTCATAGATCAGGCTCTGATAACACTGTTGGGTCTGCAGCATAGAAAATAAAATTTTTCCTACGATGTGAACTACACGCCAAGATCTATCTACTAGGTACAAAGCAACGGGTGGAAATACATCGAACGAGAACTTACCGTCGAAGACAACGAGTTTTGTTAACGAGTAGGAACTCGTGGTTGATATAGTCGTACACTTGCCGATCTCAAGATCGTGAGGAAGTCCAGCAGGTCCGGCTCCAGCACGTCCATCAGATCCAGCTCCAGCAGCACCAAGTCCAGCACCACAAAGCAGCGGTGCATCCGTGATCGCACACACGTCCGGTACCCTGACAACCTCCGTCCCTCGCTCCAGCAAAGCAACGGAAGCAGCAACTCCTTTCTAGATAAAGGCACCGGGAACATGTATCTCACTAATCCGAGACCATGGGGGAATAATACTAGAGGGGGAGAGAGATCCTTCACAAGGTGGTGTGAGTGAGAAGTGAGGAGAGGGTGGCCTTTTATAGGAGGAAGGGGGTGCCCCTCCATCATGGCCGGCGCATGGAGGAGGTGCCTCTTCACCTCCTCCATTCATGTGGTGGTAACCCCTCCACATTAAAATGCCTCTTCACATTCCCTTTTAAAGTCTCTACTTTAAATGCATTAAATTTCTCCAAATTTAATGCTCTCTCGTTTAATAAAACTCTTTTATTATTTTTATTCAGAATTTTTTTAATTACTTTAATTAACAAACATTCACATAAAACCCCCTGCAACATTTCAATATTACATGCAGAACCAATTTCAGCAATTTCACCCGAAACAGTTTCGGTGTCTATTGAAATAATTCCAGCGCTTTCTTAAATCTTTATCTGAAACATATTTGCTCCAAATGGTGTCGGTATCCCTTAAGCGTGTCACCCTACGGTTCGCGAATAATGCAGACATGATCGAGACCCCTCTCCGATCAATAATCAGCAGCGGGACCTGGAGATCCATACTGACTCCTACACATTCAACGATGACTTCTGTGATCGTGAGAACCTTTAATGCTAGTAACTAAATCCCTTTGTCTCGTGATATATTACATGTCCGAGATTCAATCATCGGTATCTCCATACCTAGTTTGATCTTGTTTCTGACATGCACTCTTTTCTTGTTCCCGTGATATAACATTCTAGTGATCACATCACTTGTTTGCAAGCTATCTTAATGTGATATCACCGAGAGGGCCCAGAGTATATCTATCCATCATCGGGATTGACAAATCCCACTCTTGATCCATGAGCCTCAACATAACACCTCTGTAGCACTGAACCCATCTTTATAGTCACCCTGTTACGGCGTGATGTTTGATGTTATCAAGATACTCTTCTGGTGTTAGCAATTAACATGATCTCATGGTCTAAGGATAAATATTACTTCGTATGATGTTATAGCAATATAAACATAATGACTTTGATCGTAATGCTATACTTCGGATGAATGTCCATCACATCATTCCACCAATGTTGTGACCTCGTTATTAACAACATCCAATGTCCATGATCAGGAAACCTTGATCATCTTGTTAGTCAACGAGCTAGTATATAAGAGAGGCATAACTAGGAACCCTTTTTGTTTATTAAACACACATGTATTGACGTTTCCGATCAATAAAATTATAGCATGCAAAATAAACATTTATCATAAACATTGAATATGATAATAACCACTTTATTATTGCCTCTCGGGCATATTCCCTTCAGTGTGTGCATCAGCCGATGCCTCCTTTGATCCAAGAAAAATAGTACCTAACTTGCAATGCACACACAAGTTCATGATACTCCTTCTTTTCTTGTCTGTCCAAGCATCCGTCATGATAGAGCACCCGGTGTTCGCCCTCTCATCAACATGTGGCTTCAACAAATCCCTAGTTTTTTCCACCTCTTGCTGCAACATCTTCTCTCGAATAATATATTGAGAAGGCTGAATCCATCTAGGACCATAATGACCAAGAGCTTCACAAAACTGTTTGAAATCATCATCATTGATAGCATTGAAGGGTACATTTTTTTGTATAACCACCTAGCCAAGTATTGCCCCACTCGGTAGCTTCTCTCCCTATCAATAACATCATTTATATTCTATTGATGTTTAGTCCTATTCAACGGAATTGAAGGATTGATTGGAGCAAGATACTGATCCATAGGTCCCTTCTTTGGATCACCATTACCAACATCATTAAGCGCGTCTTGATCTCCCTCTATCTCTATGGTCACCGCAGCTCTAACTTCTTCTTCTTTCTTTAGCTTTTGTATATTCCTCTTCTTTGGTGCCTCATGTGCTGCCTTACACCGAGCTTGTTGATCTGGTGTGGATTGTAAACAAGGTGTCACTACACCCCGGATCCCTGCAATGTGTTCCTTCATCCTAGTCACCCCTCTCAACATTTCTTTTCCAAAAGTTTGCACTTGACTCTTTGTAGATCATCCAGATTAATCAGGGTGGTAAATTCCTACCCCATATCATCTGAATTCCTCTTTAGTGAGGAACTTGCAAACTGAGATGAACCGGAAGCAGTACTAGAGGCAGCCATCTACAAAATATAAAAGGGCAGCAGCACAACATGTATCAGATTCGAGCTAATTAAAAATCTAGACATGAATTAATGAACTAGATTTCAGCTATCAAATTCGAGGTAATTAATTGAACTAGATTGCAGTAAATCGAGCTAATTACTACTTACTAGAACTAGATTCCAGTAATTCTACACTACACAGTACACACATACACCAATTAAGTTTCTATAAAATTTGATCTTGCTAGATAGAGACTAAGAGAGGAAGCAGAGAAACCATACCGTGGGTGGCCGACGGACTACTGCGGATGTAGGAAGGTCATCGGCGGATAGTTTGGGATAGAGGAAGGGGTCGGTCGTCCGCCGGAGAAAGGGGTCGGCGTCGTGTTGCTGCTGGAGGAAGGGGCCAAGGTCGTGCAGTCGTGATGTCGCTGGAGGAAGGGGCCGCCGTCGATTTGCCGTTGGAGGAAGGGGCAGGGGTTCTACTGCACTGTCTGGGGTGCTGGGAGTTGCTCCGCTCGTTGTCGTAGCTGCTCCGCTTGCTGTCGTCGCTGCTAGGGAAGATGGGGAAGGGCCAACGGGATATGCAGACGACAGGGGAGGGAGGCAGAGCTAGCTCCGGCCAGCGGAAGCAGCCATGGTGGCAGAGGTGTGGTGCATCTGGGGCTAGCAACGCATGAGGCATCTATTCCGCCCCTAACCCTATGGAGAGGAACCGTCTGTGGGTGGCGGAGGTGGGCTCTTTTCAAGTTTTTTTGGCCTCCAGACCCTAGCCGATTAATCGTTTTTGCCCGATAAATCGCTTGTCAGAGCGATAAATCGTCCCAAACGAGTAATACACACGCTAAGGCAAAATCTTATCGGCTACCCTATGATTCACGATTAATCGGCCGAGTAATAGGAAAATCGGCCGATTTTTTGTACATTGCCTACAACATACTATACCAAGACTTGGATAGGCCAAGCAATGGATATGATAAATAAACGATAGTAAAAAGTAATGCATAGCATAATAAAACAAGTATGAAAGATAGATAAAAAGGAGTTCAAGAATGGTAGCTTGCTCGTGGTCAGCAATATTTCCCCAGACTTTTCTTGGAAATCCAATTATAGTAAAAAAAGCCTTTCTTCTTCTCGATGTTAGTACATTCGCAACTACTGTTTTCACAGACCCACATGCAAACAAGCAATATACCACAATCAACACAAGGCATACAAGCACCCGTACAATATAGCAACAAACAATACAAGAGTCAAAATCATTAAATAGGTATTGATATTTTTAGTTCAACACAATTGGAATCATCTAAATTTCCTTTTTAGAACTTCTTTTAGGATTAACCATTAAATACTATTTAGACAAGTGGTTGTGTGGCATGATCAAGCTCTATATGATACCAGTACACAAATGTGGTACCAGTAGATAGGTATCAAAATAACAGAACTACGAGAAGTGGTTTCAACATTTTATCATTTTTATTAATTTAGTTATTATTTTCTAGTGACATTAACCCTTATTTTGGTAATTAATTCACCAAAAAATATTAGTAAGCCAAATAAATATTTAATCTTAGGGTTTGCAGGGTATTTTATTACTGGTTCACTGGGTGTTGGTTTCACTTCAAAATAATTAGCAGAATGCCCTTGGGAAATTCCCAAAGTCAGTTATGCAGGCAATTTGTCTTTTCCACCAGATTTATTCTTCATGTACTTTTGGTATGAAACCAAAGGAAAAGGTAGGAATTTCTAATACCTTTCTGTATAAATTAGTTTCACAATTTTGAGATTTGTGAAACTCCACTAATGATTTATTGAGTGAAACCATCACATGTAGTAGTATTTAATTCACAAAATTCCATCCACTGCTTTGTAAATTATGAAACTCTAGGGTTTTGTAGATATAGGAGTACTTTTTCACTGTGAGTTGGAATAAACTCAAATCTTGTACAATTTGACGTAGAAAAATTCCCAAAGTCAGATATGAACTGTTTTTGTTATTTTTGCTATAGTGAAACTATATGTCTTTTTGGCATGGGATCAAAGGGACCTACAGGCTACCAAAAATACCTTGTAGTACCAAGTGGTTTCAACTCCTTTAGAGTTATAGAACTCCAAATGTGGATTTTGAGTGATTTGGACACATTTTGGTAGGATATTTCTCTATAAATAACCAATTCTATTTTGGACTTGAATCTAGTTCTGCATGTTAGGAAAAACTATCAGGTTCCCGTCCAAATTTAGGTCTAAGTGATTTCACCTACTTTTCATTTTCGTTGTGATTTATTTCAAACAGTCTATTTTGCAGATCTAAAAAATAGGAAAAAATAAATAAAGAAAAGGGACCACGGGCCGGATCTGGAGCGGACCAAACCGCATAGTACTAGGTCAGCCCAGCACCACACTCGGGTGCGCGGGAGGCCACGGGGTTCAAATGGCCAAGGTGGGGCCCGCCTACCAGTCACTGCGAGTGGACGAAGGGGTATCAGGTGGCGTCGGCCGTAAGATCAAGTTAGGATGTACGACCGCGAGCCGTCTTCTACCTTGTGCCACCGCCAGTGGGGCGGAAACCCTAGATGCGACAAAGAGGGTTCGAGGAGGCTTACCTAGAGGCAGAGGGGCGAAGGGGAGGTGACATGGTGGACGACAACAAGCTCAGGGAGGGGCATAACAGTGGGTTTGACGGTAGGAGGAGCCTCGCGTGCTGGCGCCTATGACAGCCACTATGGGAGCTTGTCGGAGTCAATGACAGGGATCTCCATAAGCAGAAATAAGGGCAGGTTTAGACATAGGGTGAGGAGTAGATCTTGTTGCTGCAAAAGAAAAGGAGGAGAAGTAGTAGCTGGCACGCACGGTCATGATTCTGCAAGAAACCAAAGCAAAACTTCCTCCTTCTCCAGGGAACTACAAAGTAGGCAAGAGAGTGTGGTGCTCTGGGAGGTTAAGAGGAAGGTGGGGGAGTAGAATGGAGGTGGAATAAGGGGATGGGGTGGCATGTGCCTTCTTATCCATAGTGGGGATAATCTAGGGTGGACAAGGTCCATGGGGGAGCTTGGGAGGAGGCCAGGGCTTGGGATTGGTCGAGGAGGATGGTGGATAGGTGCAAGTGGGGTCCTGGCATGACTAGAGGGTGAAGGGGAGTGGTGATGCAGCTATGTTTTAAAAGATATGGCAATATATGTTTGTCTCTCATGCTTCCTTCCATACAAGAATATGGTAATGCTACAGTGCTTGGTTGCAGTAATTTTGACCAGAGGGAGGTGAGTGAGTGATGGAGGGTCCATGGATGGCCTTGATAAAGATTAAAGAGGGGTTGGATTAATAGGAAGAAAATATGGTCATATATGTTCACCTCCATATCTTACTTGTTAGCAATTTTGGGATATTTGATTGTTGGTGTAGTCACTAATGAATGAGGATGGAAGTTAGTGGGGATATGGTGGACACAGAACTGGTTTGAATTTAAAAACAAAACAAATTTGAATAGAATAAAGGGGTAAAAGGACTTGGGGTCAAAACATTGGCATACCATCTTAACCATGCTATATTAAGTGGCTCGGGACTCCATTTAGATCATGGGCTAGATGAAGTGGTGGACCATATGAGATATATTAGTCTAGTGCAAGGATTTGGTCTAAAACATGTTTGAGTGCTTTAAGATCAACTGCCAAACTTAGTTGTTTTTAAGGGTGTCAAAACAGATTATCATCCTGCCTTCAAAACCATGTGGATTTAAGAAGTACATGGCTCCAATTGGGACAAGGAGAGTATGGGTTGATAGATGATGTCTGCAAGTGCATAGATCATTTGTAGCTAGTTTCAAAGTATATATATCGATCCCACAGGGAGCCCAAAGGTAAGTGTTTTTGAATGAAGTCTCTGTCACACTCAAACTTGTCACAGGTCTTCGAGTGAATTGACTGCAAGTGTGGAAATAAGAATGAAATTTGGATTAAACTGGATGTATTTAAATAAAACTAAAATGTAAACTTCAGGAATAAAAAGCAAAGAACGATTTGATTGTTTGTGGTTTTCTGTAGATGATAAAGAAGGTATTGGGAGATACAGTTCATGGTGATAGTGACTGTGCCAGGTGGACGAATGATAAGTGTAACAATTATAATCTTATAAGTATATGTGTAGGCGAGCAACCCATAATTAGCCGGAACTCCTCTTGGTAGATTTCATCCCAACAATAATCCTACTAGTTTGTTATCAAAACCATGGTCAGTCACTAGACAATTAAGATCCTTCAGGTTGCTTAGTAATTAAGCTCCTTGGATTGGACTAATGCAATAAGCACATTGGTTCCTCGTGATCCTCGAGTCAAACTAGTTTCCCATTGATATCCCCGTGTCACTCGGGGGTCGCCGGTGTGCTAGCGAACAAGATCCTATCTATGTAGAACAGACATCATGTTGTCTGGGCCCTTAATTGGACAACAAGCATTAGGCATCCCACGAATATTCAAGCACACATAATATAATAATTAAAACCAATCACAAACTTATGGAAATATATGGAGGCACATCACATCTCACCAATCCCTTACATCTCCCACGCCCAAGGAACTTACTCACACATGAGAGAAGAAAGCATCATCGATATAATTGAATAAAGTGAGTTCTTCTTGATATTACCATGGAGATCCACAATAATAATAGAAAAGTAATCCAACACAATTCAAGATAGGAAGAAACAATCACAAACCCTAATCTTGCAAAGTGAAGATATCTCTCTCTCTCAAGTACAAATAATGGCTATGAGGGTGTGATGGCTAGGAGGTCTAAGATCGTTGAGCGATATGAAGAACATCTTCCCCTTCTTCTCCGGATCTTTTCTTTCTCCTTTCTGGATGGGATGGCGGCTATTGTGTTATGATTTTGCATCCCTCCCCTTCATGAAAGTTGTCCCTTTTGATAAGACGTAGGCGGCGGCAGCTATACGGCGGGAACTATACGGCTGGAAATATATTCCCGCCGTATAGTTGCTCGTTAAAGCTACTGTATGCCTCCCTTGATTGCTTCCAAAAGGAGACTTGCTTGTTTTTGCCTAAATATTGTGTTTCTCTTGTTAAACCTTCTGTTGATGTTCAGAACCTGAAACACACATTAAAAACCAATTTTTCTTTGCTACCGAAGTATTAGCGTTAGGTAAAGCTACAAAACGATCAAATCCAGAAGAAAACCATCAATAAAAACCATCAAAAATATGTCGAATCTCGCAGCTATCAATAGAGAAGGTTGAGAAGATCAGAAACATGCAAATATTTGGCCAAGAAAGGGTGAGATGGAGTTGGGACCTTCTACCAAAGTTGGTATGTTGAAATAGTTGATAGAAACAGATTATTTTCTTGACTACAAAACCATCAAGGACAAGTGGGTCCAAAAATGATTTAGTAAAGGGAAAGAGTGAGGTCTGCAATTCCATAATATGGGGTAGAATATGGTCCAATTGCATTTCCAAAGAGGTCCAAGGATTAATACAGAGAGAGACTGAAAGATGGGATCCTGATAACTGATCCAGACTTGGTCAAATTTTGTCTGTTATAGGATTTTTGACTAGTGTACAAGATCTAGTGGTTTGGGATGATAGGTTCCATACTCATCATCACTTGAATGAGGTTGAAGGGTAGATTGTATAGAAAGGATCCATGGCTTGAGTTGGTCTCCCTACCTTGGAAGCCACAAAAAGGAAGTGGCTCCAAATGGAACCTGATAAGGAGTTAGATGGTCATGTTAATGAATAGAGGTCAAGTTTAGCTTGGAAAACTTGGTAGATGGGTTCCTTGATTAGACAAAGTTATAGGTGATGTTAGAGTACATCACAAAGGAGCGTATAGAATAGGCACATTGCCTAGGTATCAAGAGTAAGGGTCTTGATTGAGGGTCCAATAAGTGAACTTGACAACAAGGATGAAGATGTTCCTCCTACTAGGGTTTTGAGGATTTGATTCGCAAGGGTTTTGGTGTGAGGTAGTATTAAGGTAAACTTTCCTTGTCTTGCTTGGCAAGGGTTTTGTAAAGGTGATTTGTGAGGATATAGATACTAGGATCCATCAAGGTTATGGGTTTGGGCATGGATCAGTTTCCATTCAACACCTTGAGATTGAGAAGGTGCTTTGTTGATTTGGTTGTATTACTAGAGGTTGAGCTCCTAGGGTAGCTCAGGCAGACTCCTAGAAAACAATTCCAGACAGATCCTTATTAGGATAGCAGCAAGGAAATTCATACAAATATCTCAAGAAGACTACCAACACACATGAGCATTACTTAAGGTCTAAAGAAAATAAGCTTTAAAATATTTGTGTTTTGAAGAAGGTGAGGGTCCCTTGGCACATCTACCAAGAGTGGGAAACAAATAGCTTTATAAAATATTTTGAAAGACTAGAGGTAAGGAAATTTGGAAGGTTCTGTCTTGAAAACATAAGGATAAGGTATCATATATATCTCCATAATCTTGTTAATAGAGGATAATAAAACATTTTTTGCCAAGGCATCTTGGATCTTGTTTTGAAATGTTAGAACATTTGAGAATATGTAAAATAAGCCAAGACATATCTTTTGTTAAATAGCTTTAGCAAACTGGTGGTGAGGTAGAGGAGTGTTTTAAGCACACACAAGCATAGCCAAGTATTATCAACAAGAAGACAAATACCACACCACAAAGCAAGAAAAAGTTTTTATTCCCCCTAATTTTTGCATTCAGGATAACTAATCAAGGTTACTGAAAGTAGGGTGTTACAAAGCGGGAGGGCACGGAACGGTGGGGCTACATGGCCTCCATGGCTCTAGGGTTCGGGAGCTCAGAGTGGGGAGCGAGGGAGACTGAGAGGAGAAGATATGGGAATAGAGGAGAGATTTGTGGTCTTCTGTGCATTCTCTACTAGTCATCCGGTCCAGGGCGACGGTGACGTGGTGGTTGGCGAGCTAGGAGAAGGAATGCAGCAGCTCCTCGCTTTTCCTTCTGTCTCGAGGAAGAAGAAAAGAAATAAGAGCGAAGGGGTATATGGGCCTGGTCCGATGATGCATGTAAAATGCATACATGAACTTTGTAGTTTGTTAACATGTTTACCCACATATTTGCATCATATATAATGTCATATCCATGTTTTACATTGATTTTTGGGGATTTACCAATGATCCCCTTTATTTTGGCTATTGCCCGGCAGGGCAAAAAATCTCGTTTTCAATGTTTTTGATGTTTCAGGACCTATACAAAGTTAAATGGACCTGAACTTTTGGGAATGCCAATATTTATCCATGAGAAGGATCTGGAGCATAAGAACCTCACTTGGAGGGCCAGGAGGCCCAAAAGAGCCTAGGTGGCACGCCCAGCCTAGGTGGGCGTGCTACCTACCCTCTTTTCCTCCTCGGTCGTCCGATTGCCTTGATTCTTTTGCCCATAGAGTTCTCTTGACCTAAAAACCCGTATATAAGGACCCCCGGGGAGTCCTCGAGATGGATAAGGCAGAGATAGAAAACACCAAGAATAGAGAGTCTCATAGCCGGCGTCGGAGGAAGATTGGAGGGGGAACAGCCACCGGAATCGCCTCCGGCCGGATATCCTCCTTCACCAATGCTTCCTCATCACTCTCCATGATGAGAGGGGAGTAGTCCACCCCCTAGACTTTGGGTTTATGGTGGTAACTTGATCTAATATCTCCATGTATGATCATTGTTGAAGTCCATATGATGTGCCTTGCATGAGTATGGATCTATCTATGTGATTCCTATGGTGGATATTGTGTTATGAGATAGTACATGTTATTCATTTACCTTTGTGTTGGATCTTGTATGGTTTTTCATACTTTGGGAATATTCTATGATGAATGTAATGGTTTAGATCTATACATAATGCCTTGTTTATCCATATCATGAGGTGATTGACAGCACCAAGTGGGGGTAGATGAGAGAGATGTGATAATACTCACAGCATATCACAACATATGAATCATTGCACTAGTGTTTAGAATGTTTTCCATTGAGAATTATGATGTATGTAGGTAATGGGTGGCCAAGTGACAGCGGCATATGTATTGAGTGACAACAATGCAGCCCAACATCCTTTATCTAGGGGTAAAAAGGGAGAAGTATGATGTGTGGTGTGGCACAAACCAAATGCTAGCCTTATTGCAAGGGTGACCTAGCAACACAAAGGACAACTTCTTTCACCTATGTGTTTTACGACATGTAGCCACCATAAAGTACCATTAAAACATTGCAATTGTGTGTACCTTTACTATCTATAACATGATAATCACCATAGATGGAGAAGAGAGGATTAAGTGAACCCATGTCCATTGTTCCCATGATATAAAACCCTTGTCTTGTCATCTTGCATTGAAGAGGATCGGGACACTTTTACATTCTTGTTTTATTACATTAGATTTGCATCTATTAAATCAACCATCTTGTTACTTAACTTGTTTAGTGCATAATCAACTAAAACTTGTGACACTTTAGTTGGAAAGATGAGATAGCTTTTCATTCTTGCTCCAGTGGATCCATACCCTACTTCCACATTGAGAGGTACTACGGTGATCCCCTGGACTTAGGGGTTATCAAGATACTTTTTGGCACCGTTGCCGGTAGCGTAGTGCTTAAGTTTCAATACTTGTGTGCACTATACTTTAGATTTATTTTAGTTTGGATTATATCTTGTAATCATCTAAGCTTGGGGAGGTTTCTTTAACTTGTTTGGTTGTGAGTTTCTCATTAGATTTACTTTTAGTCAATTTTTACTCTCCTTATTTGAAAAACACAAAAAAATTAGTTCATTTGTTATATTCATGGAATGTATGAATCACGTACTTATGCAACCCCCTATGGTTGAATCAATTAATGTTGATCAAACAAAGTTAGTAATGGAAGCGTTGAATGAAATTGGCAATGAATTATGTGATAGGTATAATTTATATTGTTGCATAGATCAATATCTTAAGCATCTAAATTTCCAATGCAATCTTGAGAGTATGCCTATAATTGCTTCCTACCATAATAATGAATTCATGAACACTGATATGAAGGTAGCTGGACAATTTACTATTGTAATGGGATTTCTTGAGATAGTTATGTTAGTAGCAAATGAAACTCATATCCCCACACAAAAACTTTCTACAATGCTTGAACAACTCTTGCAACTTTTTTTAAGAATACTTATAACCATGAATATTATAACAATCTTATTGCTATCAAGGAGAGATATAATGGCTTGTAGGAACAAGAAGAAGAATATATAGAAGGGGAAAACAAATAAGATGATAAAAGCCCAAGCTTGGGGATTTCCATGCACCACAAAGAAGGAGAGAAGAATGAAGAAAAAAAGATATGGTGCAAACTAAGCTTGGGGATGTAGGGGAACCTCTCATACATGATAAAGGAGATAACACCAAGCTACCACATGATCTCCACATCACTTGAATCAAGTAAGTAAAGCCTAGCTATATGGCTATAAAGAAGGCGCTTTTTGGGAGGAAACCCGGTCATTTATTTTTATACATGCTTGGTATAGTTAAAGAGTCCTTTTTAGTGTCTTTGCTGTAGTTTAGTAATAAAGTACCAAGTGAACCCATTTTGGATGTTAAAAAGTTGTTAAATATATGGAGTAGCAAATTCCTACATAACAGTTTTTAGTAGAAAAATTCTCCGGTTTTTTATGTAACTCCATTTGCACTCATATTTACAAAAAGTTTACAATATTTAATTCTCTGTATGGAAAAAAATTGGCTAAAATTCCTGACATGTCTAAGTGGGCGAAATAAATTCGTTTTGCTACTGTTGAAAATCTGGACAGATTCTGCCATGTTTTGTTTTAACCATTCCCAAGTGCCTAAAATGATTTTTATGAGTCATATTATATGCTAGGGATATGTAAAAACATTATATGCTTGCTGAAACATTTAGAAAGAATTTTTTCTTTGATATATATGCAGCAACTATTATGCTTTTGTGCCACTAATGTCATCACTCAGAAAAGAGATGGGAGAAAAGATTTGTGTTGAAGTTTTTTGACAGGGAATAGAGGAACATCACACCAAGAGCAATACGAGGATGGTGAAAACCATACGCTTGGGGATTCCCAAGGCACCCCACTGGACCTATTAAACTCTCGGTTTGCAAACCTCTAAACTATGTCTTTTTAGCAACATAAAACTATCATAGAAACTTGGAGCATTTGTTTTGTTTATTTTACTTTTGTTTTGCATTAAAAGGACCAGTACCACTATTATTATAAATGTTTATGATAGAGCTAATGAATAGAAACTTTGCCTTAATGAGATTAAAAATGAATAAGAATGCCTTGAAATAAAAGAAAAGGGGAGATAAAAGCAAAAAAATCTGAAATTCATGTTGTGTCTAGTTCTTAATCTTAAGTACTTTATATGAAGTATGATTTGTTGTGTACCTATTAATTTGTATCGTTTGCTTGTGTATTTTTATTTTCAACATTAAGGAACAAGGTGATCTCTTTTTGCTAGATGTTACACTCTTTAGATCTCTTTTTGCTAAGCTTTCACAATACAAGCTAAGACTTGTTCCAAACCCCATAAACTAGACTAGGCATATCCACCTATTTGTGGAAAAGCTACTTTCAAATATATTATCTATGTTAATCCTCCAAACATTTTTAAAAACACCTTTTTCATGTATTTTAAAGCTCATAAGAAAGTAAGGTTTGGGGTGATACCACTATGGAGATTTTTGTGCTTTACATCTTATTAGTTGTTGTTGGCCAAACCATGCTGTCATGGCATAGGATTTCAATGTTGAATGTTGATAATTAATCATGTTAAAGTTGTGCCTATGGAGTGCATTGATGTGAAATAAAGTGTGCATACTGGAGTAGGCATGTTGAGATAAAACGCTCCTAAATGCTTGTCAAATCCATGCGACGTGTGATAACTCATGGTGGAAACTTACAACATGATGATCCTTGTTGATATGATTCATATATCTGTTTTCCTTATTCTTATGGAGTAGAAATATACTGCCCCCTCCAACCTTGAACATGACCAAGGAATTATATCAACTCCTATGCTAAATAAATAAATACAAAAAGGGGGAATATATCTACATAGGGAGCAAGAGGCACTTCAGTGATGCGGTTTCTAAGACCAAAATGTGCACACAATGACATGCCTAAGTTGAGTAGCATGAGGAGTGCAAGGTAATAGGTATGGTGCATGAAACAATTAACTTGTAAGATGTTGAGCACATAAACCATATGAAGATTTGGAATAAAAGATACTTGGAACCCCATCCTTATTAGTATTGTTGCCATGAAGTACATAGCTCAAAACTATATTTTTACATTCTTTATGGAGGATTAACATATGTATTCAATGATTACTTTTAGTACGAGATGCAAAACATCTCAAGGGAAGACATAAAACTAAGAAGTGAGTCTTCCAGTCAAGGGCATGAAACTAAGAATTAGCCCAAAAATAAAGGCATAAAACACCAATGCCAATCATGAAAAGAGTCTCTTATTCTATAGGTTCATCAAAGTGTGATTGAAGGTTTGTTTTGTTCATCATTTGTTTTATCACACCATTACTTATTGTTTAACATGTTTATAGATGTGTAAAAGATACAACTTGATAGTACACTTGCATATTAAGTTTTATTGAAAGGAACTGAGACTATGAACTTTACATAATAATGAAAGAAGCAAAGGTAACAAACTCCAAAGTCCATGTTTAGTTTTTATCACCTTCATGCTCGAGGACGAGCATCGGTTAAGCTTGGGGATGTTGATGCATGTGAAATGCATATATGAACTTTGTAGTTTGTTAACATGTTCACCCACATATTTGCATCGTATATAATGTTATATCCATGTTTTACATTGATTTTTGGGGATTTACCAATGATCCCCTTTATTTTGGCTATAACCCGGGAGGGCAGAAAAACCATGTGTTTCAATGTTTTTAACGTTTCAGGAACCATACGAAGTCAAATGGACCTGAACTTTTGGGAATGCCAAAATTTATCCATGAGAAGCATCTGGAGCACAAGAACCTAACCTGGAGGGCCAGGAGGCCCAAAAGAGCCTGGGTGGCATGCCTAGCCCAAGTGGGCGCGCTACCTACCCTATTTTCCTCCTCAGTCGTCCAATCGCCTTAATTCTTTCATCCACGGAGTTGTCTTCACCTAAAAACCCCTATATAAGGACCCCCCGGGGAGTCCTCGACACAGAGGAGGCGGACATAGAAAACACCAAGAATAGAGAGTCTGCTGGCTGTTGTTGGAGGAAGATTGGAGGGAGAACCGCTACTAGAATCGCCTCCGGTCGCATCTCCTCCTTCACCAATGCCTCCTCATCACTCTCCATGATGAGAGGGGAGTAGTCCACCCAAAAACTTTGGGTTTATGGTGGTAATTTGATCTAATTTCTCCATGTATGATCATTGTTGAAGTCGATATGATGTGCCTTGCATGAGTATAGATCTATCTATGTAATTCCTATGGTGGATATTGCGTTATGAGATAGTACTTGTTATTCATTTACTGTTGTGTTGGATCTTGTATGGTTTGTCATACTTTTGGAATATTCTATGTTGCATGTTGTGGGGCCCCCGGATTAATCCTCCGAGAATCCCTGTTATGCATACACCATGATCCCATGATCAGTTAGTCGTGGAACATAACCGACAAGTATCAAAGTAAACATCCATTACTTAAGCGGATACAAGTCATACCTCGGCTGGCATTATGGCTACATGCATCATTATAAATAGAACTTTATCAAAGCGTAGAGCCCGATCCATGCCTTAACCTACAGGCAACTGACTAGGAGAACGTCCTAGCTCGCCTAGTCGTCATCGTCACCTTCTTCTTGAGATCTGACAAAGTTAATAGCCAGTGACAATGCTACTGAGTACTTTGAATGTACTCACAAACCACCTTAAGAGAAAAATAATAACAAGAGGATATGCAATATGGCTGTGGTAATAGGAGGGCTCCATGAGAGTTTCTGTTGGGTCCATAGCATAGAAAACAAAAAAATCCTACGATGAGAACTACACGCCAAGATCTATCTACTAGGTACAAAGCAACGGGTGGACACACATCCAACGAGAACTTACCCTCGAAGACAACGAGTTTTGTTAACGAGTAGGAACTCGTGGTTGATATAGTCGTACACTTGCCGATATCAAGATCGTGAGGAAGTCCGAGCGCCGCAACTCAGCAGCGCATCCGTACTCGCACACACGTTCAAGCCACCGGACAACCTCCACCTCCTCGCTCCAGCGATCCAGCGGAAGCAGCAACTCCTTCCAGACGAAATGCCACCGGGAACATGTATCTCGCTAATCCGAGACCATGGGGGAATAATTCTAGAGGGGGAGAGAGATCCTTCAAGGAGGTGTGAGGTAGAAGGAGGAAGAGGGTGGCCTTTTATAGGAGGAGGGGGGTTCCCCTCCTTCATGGCCGACGCATGGGGGGTGACTCCTCACCTCCCCCATTCATGTGGTGGTAACCCCTCCACATTAAAATGCCTCTTCACATTCCCCTTTAAAGTCCCTACTTTAAATGCATTAAAATTCTCCAAGTTTAATGCTCTCTCATTTAATAAAACTCTTTTATTAAATTTATTCAGAATTTTGTTAATTACTTTAATTAACAAACATTCACATATAACCCCTTGCAATATTTCAATATCACATGCAGAACCACTTTCTGCAATTTCACCAGAAACAATTTCCGGTTTCTATCGAAACAATTCCTGTGATTTGCAATTCTTTCGTCTGAAACATATGTGCTCCAAAATGGTGTCCGGTAACTCTTAAGTGTGTCACCCTATGGTTCACGAATAATGCAGACATGATTGAGACTTCTCTCAGATCAATAATCAGAAGCAGGACGTAGAGATCCATACTGACTCCTACACATTCAACGATGACTTATGTGATCGTGAGAACCTTTAACGCTAGTAACTAAATCCCT
Source organism: Avena eriantha (assembly GCA_910589775.1). Classification (NCBI taxonomy): domain Eukaryota; kingdom Viridiplantae; phylum Streptophyta; class Magnoliopsida; order Poales; family Poaceae; genus Avena; species Avena eriantha. The sequence continues at coordinate 260,840,534 of OU342745.1, read as the reverse complement.
TTGTCTCGCGATATATTACATGTCTGAGATTCGATGATTGGTATCTCCATACCTAGTTTGATCTCGTTACCAACATGCACTCTTTTCTCGTTCTTGTGATATAACATTCTAGTGATCACATCACTTGCTTGCAAGCTATCTTAATGTGATATCATCGAGAGGGCCCAAAGTATATCTATCCGTCATCGGGATTGACAAATTCCACTCTTGATCCATGAGCCTCAACATAACACCTTCGTAGCACTGAACCCATCTTTATAGTCACCCTGTTACGGTGTGACGTTTGATGTTATCAAGATACTCTTCCGGTGTTAGCAATTAACATGATCTCATGGTCTAAGGATAAAGATTACTTCGTATGATGTTATAGCAATATAAACATAATGACTTTGATCGTAATGCTATACTTCGGATGAATGTTCATCACATCATTCCACCAATGTTGTGACCTTGTTATTAACAACATCCAATGTCCATGATCAGGAAACCTTGATCATCTTGTTAATTAACAAGCTAGTCTATAAGAGAGGCATAACTAGGAACCCTTTTTGTTTATTAAACACACATGTATTGAAATTTCCGATCAATACAGTTATAGCATGCAAAATAAACATTTATCATAAACATGGAATAAGATAATAACCACTTTATTATTGCCTCTCGGGCATATTCCCTTCAGTCTCCCACTTGCACTAGAGTCAATAATCTAGTTTGAAAAACTTTGCGTACTGAACACCTATGGCTTTCTGGTGTTGCATATACGCTATTGCTAGTGGTTAACATAATCTCCGGATCTGATAGTTTCAGGTCCGTGTGTATTTGCATGTCTTTGCGTCTCTACGCATCACTCATTCTCAAATGAGATGGCATTGTATAAATTTGGTCCTTTGGTGAGACCTTTAGTTCGTTCCGGTTAAAATATGTTGATATTATTGTCACACAATATATCTTCATAGTATTAACCCACTTTGAACCACACCTAGTTTGATAACAAACTACTTAACACAAATGCCCTCCTTTGCTGCTACTATAGCAGTTATATACTTAGCCTTTTGTTGTAGTATCCGTCACAATGTCTCAACTTTGGAACTCATCGAAATCCACCATGGAACATCCTTTCCATTACATTGTGCCACCCATAGTCTAAATTGAGATAAATTTAATTTGTATCTTGTGACAAAAGTAGTATCAATGTAACACTTTACAATGAACTACCTTTAACTATTTGTCACTTATACATGATATATTATTAGTTCTTCCAAAGCTCATAAGAATATCTTTACTATCGTCCAATGATCATCTTATGAATCATTCTGCTATGTGCTCATAACATTTAGAGCATAGGACATTCTGGATATATACATATCATGGTATAATCGATCAAAATCTTCATGTGATTTTACTCACCAAGTGTTTAAACACTTGAATCTTGATACAATCCTTTCCATGCAGCAAGAACATTTCTTGTTGTTTCCATATTGAACCCTTTCAATATGTCATATATGTATGTCTGGCACAACCATATTAGCGCCTCAATCTATCCATATAGATATTGATGCCAAATATTCCGGGTTTGCCCAAGTCTTTCATCAAAATCTCATTTTAATGAAATTCTTAACTTGTGTCAATACAAGATACATCATTTCCAATCAACAATATGTCCTCTACATAATGTATGAGAAATATGTCTCAGCGCTCCCACTTAATTTCTTGCAAATGCAAGCATCTTCATCATCTCTGATGAATTTAAACTCTTTTAACAGTTTCATCATGGTGAAGATTCCAACTCCGCTATGCTTACTTCAACTATTGAAGTTTACATGCCCTTTTAGCACCCTTTTAATTAACAAAACCCTTCGGACCATGTCATGTACATGTCCTAGGTTACCGTTCTATTAGAAGAACCTTGTTTTGTTTATTCAACTACCATATACCAAATTATATGTAGTGGTTGCTACATTAATCCGTCAAGACTATATATCGCTATGAAAGATCAAATCTTGTCATAGTCAACTCCTTGAACATTGTCGTAAACTTCTTTCTGACATGTCGACTATTTCATAGATGTTAAACATCCATGTCTTATTTCTTTATAGATCCAAACACGACCGATAGGCTTCACGCCTTTCCGGAGGGTCTTCCAAGTTCAGAAACTTGATTTCTCGTGTATGGATACTACCACGGATTCTATGACTTCTAGTCATTTTATGGAGTCAGGGCCCATCATCGCTTGTTTGCATGTAGTTGGCTCATCATTGTCAAAACAATAACGACTTGCTTATCGAATCTTACTATTTGATTCTTACCGACCCACACGGTTCAATAGGAACTCTAATCTCCGAGATCACACCTTTTGTAATCACGGGAGCCATGAGAATTGTGGCCGCCACCGGGACACTTTCTGGCGCTCCGCTACTTAGCACATATAGCTAAGGTTCAATAACCTTATCAAGTTTCTATTGTCCTCCCACTTAAATTTTCACGAAAAATTCCTTCTCAAGAAACTTAACGTTCCAAGTAACAAACTCTTTTTTCCTCGGTGTTATGGAGAAATTCCCAACAAATTCTTTGGGATAACCTACAAAGACATGCTTATCCGACTTTGGTTGTAAACATTTTACTTATGCATAGCATACCAAAATTTAAGAAAAGACAATTCGGGTTCTATCCCAAACCATAACTCATATGGTGTCATTTCAACGGATCACGATGGTGCTCTTTTCAGTGTAAAAGCGGTAGTCTCTAAAGCTTCAATCTTTAAAACATAATGGCAGTTTTATAAATGACACCCTTGATCTTACCTTGTCAAACATGGTTTGATTTCATCTCTCGAATATTCCATACTCCTATGGTTTATCGGGAAACACAAATCATGGAACAATTCCTCAAATCTTAGGTGTTTTGATAAACACGTAACTCAAATATCTTCCTTTATGATCGAATCATAAACTCTTTATTTTCTTGTTACAATGATTTTTCACTTCATCTTGAAAGTCTTTGAACAATTTTCAAATGTTTCATACTTCTTCCTTATTAAGTAAATATATAGATATATTCACTTAAATTTCTGGAGAAAGCATATGAAGCAAAAATATCCATCACATATGGCTACACATAATGGACTATATACATCAACATGCATAATATCCAATAATTTAGTCATCCGTTCCTCTTTGGCCTATGGATGGAGTTTCAATTATCTCGAGGAAAGTCTCACATGCATCAATTGATCAAAATCAAAGACTCCAAAATCCATCAACATGGAGTTTCTTCATGTTTTCTTTCAAATATAATTTAAACAGCGATGTCACTTCATAAGTGATCTTTCAATCATTTGTCTTGCGACATTTTAGCAATAGTGCTTATGGATGTGATTTCTCCCACTAGACTTGTAAACGTTCATCCATCCTTTACGGAATACGGTAATTATTTGAACAACCATTGTTCTCGTAATACCGGAACAAAATAACAATTATTAAAAAAAATCTTGAAGGCTAGGTTTGACGACAACGAAAAACACAATAACACTTTATTTGTTTTCGATGAACATCATCACTTATTCTCTTGCCAGTTTCTTAGGCCATTGCAGTTCATGAATTGCGTTGTCCTGTATCACACTTCATACCAGCCAATTAGGTATCCAATACCTAAGAACCACATTGTTTAACAAGCAAGGAATACAACCATAACATGTATCTTCTATATACCTAAGCTGGACATTTCCAACTTTTTCTTTTCTGCCAAATATTTTATAGATTCTCTTTCAGCAATTCCTTTTCCTTTTAAAAGAATCTATCAACATCAATTGTGGTGTCATTCACATGACACATAGTACAAAGCGTATATAGTCAAATACTAATACCTTTGGACTTGCACTTTGAAGTGGATCACCATCATCAAATGTTTGGTGTTCTTTCAAAAATCCATTCTTTAGTAATCTTTCAGTGTAGTAAACATTTTAATTACATCTTCTATTCATCCTTATCATGACAACTTTCATGATCAAGCTACTATAGCCTATAAGGATGAATCGTGAGTATATTATCAGTTCCCAAAACCTTTTTGGTAGATTAGGACGCCTAGCGTCTCCAACCATCACAAATTCTCATACAATATGAGAACGTGTATTTTGTTAAATTATACTCTATCATATTGCAACCATAAACATTGTTTCAGATATCACAATATCTTCCACACATGATGGTTTCTGAAACAATTTTCAGCTCCTAGATAATCTTGATATAAAACAACTTTTGAATATCAAGAATCATGGAGGCAAATATGATACTTTAGATACTAACATTGGAATTCTTACTCTTGATTTAATACTACTTATTAAACTTCATGGAGTAAATAGAGTTTGCTGAAAGTTTGCAATAGGACTTATAAACTTTAAATTGACATTCAAAACAATACGATACCAGTTCGTAAAGTAAATATCCAGAATTCTATAGTTCTATTATCTCAATTAAAACTAAGCATAAGGTAGTAAACAGACGCCAATGACTACAACAAATTATGCAAATTCACTTCGATTTAGTTTATGACAAAATTGAGTTCGACTAATCCAAATTAGAAATGAACTCCCACTCAAAAACGACATCCCTCGTGCCTTTTTGGTGATTACATGAACTAAATCCACTACACCAAGTCCGATCATCACGTGAGTCGGTGTAGCTTCAAAGGCGAGCATCTATATGGGCATCATATCAACTATATGACTCATGCTTAACCTTTCGGTCCGTGTTCCGAGGCCATGTATGTACATGCTAGGCTCGCCAAGTAAGAACCTTAGTACTCGCGTGTGTAAAACTGTCTTACACCCATTGTATGAAAGCGTAGAGTCGAGTACACCCGATCATCACGTGATGTCTCGAAACACGATCCATAGAATGGTGCATACTTAAGGAAGAACACATTTTTATCTTTATATCTAAATGAGGGATCATCTTACAATGCTACAGAAAGCGCCAAACTACCAGTATAAGATGCTAACATCTAATGTGTAAAGTGAGATGATATGGTCCATGCATTTGATCTCTATCATTTGCATCGTGGTATGATCTCTATCATTCCTTTGTGTGTAAGGCCAAGGTCTATGGAACTTACACGTTGAGTGTGTTGTAAGAGTATCTATCATACATCTACTTACAACAATACCATATCAAGACACTAGCCCAACAACAAACTAAACTAGACGCCTCTAATTTATCAATTGCAAGTTTTACGTGGCTTAGGGCTTTCGGAAATAGAACCATTCTTACCTATGAACATGAACCACAACGAGGATAACCAAGTTATTAGCAACTCGTTGTAAATCAGATATTGACTATAGTAGGAGAGACAAACACCCGCCAGCCACTTATGCAAAACAAGTTGCATGTCAGTCGTGGAACCGGTCTCATGTACGATGACATGTAAGGTATGTCCGGGCCGCTTCATCCCACTATACCACCAATATCCAAAATACATAGAAGATGCAATAACATGATCATCATCGCCCACATATAAACATATGTGTACTACCCGTGCAAAGCACCTACGCATAGATGAGGCTCTGATACCACTGTTGGGTCCGCAGCATAGAAAACAAAAAAATTCCTACGATGAGAACTATGATGAAAACATCCAACGAGAACTTACCCTCAAAGACAACGAGTTTCGTTAACGAGTAGGAACTCATGGTTGTTGTAGTCGTACACTTGTCGATCTCAAGATCATGAGGAAGTCCGAGCGCCGCAACTCAGCAGCGCATCCGTACTCGCACACACATTCAAGCCATCGGATAAGCTCCACCTCCTCGCTCCATCGATCCAGGGGAAGCAGCAACTCCTTCTAGAAGAAATGCCACCGGGAACATGTATCTCGCTAATCCGAGACCACGGGGGAATAATTCTAGAGGGGGAGAGACATCCTTCACAAGGAGGTGTGAGGAAGAAGCAAGAAGAGGGTGGCCTTTTATAGGAGGAGGGGGGTGCCCCTCCTTCATGGACGGCGCATGGGGGGTGACTCCTCACCTCCCCCCATTCATGTGGTGGTAACCCCTCCACATTAAAATGCCTCTTCACATTCCCCTTTAAAGTCCCTACTTTAAATGCATTAAAATTATCCAAGTGTAATGCTCTCTCATTTAATAAAACTCTTTTATTAAATTTATTCAGAATTTTGTTCATTACTTTAATTAACAAACATTCACATATAACCCCTTGCAATATTTCAATATCACATGCAGAACCACTTTCTGCAATTTCACCCGAAACAATTTCCGGTTTCTATCGAAACAATTCCCGCGCTTTGCAATTCTTTCGTCTGAAACACATGTGCTCCAAAATGGTGTCCGGTAACTCTTAAGTGTGTCACCCTACGGTTCACGAATAATGTAGACATGATTGTGACTCCTCTTAGATCAATAATCAGAAGCGGGACCTGGAGATCCATACTAACTCCTACATATTCAACGATGACTTTTGTGATCGTGAGAACCTTTAACGCTAGTAACTAAATCCCTTTGTCTCGCGATATATTACATGTCCGAGATTCGATCATTGGTATCTCCATACCTAGTTTGATCTCGTTACCGACATGCACTCTTTTCTCGTTCCCGTGATATAACATTCTAGTGATCACATCACTTGCTTGCAAGCTATCTTCATGTGATATCACCGAGAGGGCCCAGAGTATATCTATCCGTCATCGGGATTGAAAAATTCCACTCTTGATCCATGAGCCTCAACATAACACCTTCGTAGCACTGAACCCATCTTTATAGTCACCCTGTTATGGTGTGACATTTGATGTTATCAAGATACTCTTACGGTGTTAGAAATTAACATGATCTCATGGTCTAAGGATAAAGATTACTTCGTATGATGTTATAGCAATATAAACATAATGACTTTGGTCGTAATGCTATACTTCGGATGAATGTTCATCACATCATTCCACCAATGTTGTGACCTTGTTATTAACAACATCCAATGTCCATGATCAGGAAACCTTGATCATCTTGTTAATCAACAAGATAGTCTATAAGAGAGGAATAACTAGGAACCCTTTTTGTTTATTAAACACACATGTATTGACATTTCCGATCAATACAATTATAGCATGCAAAATAAACATTTATCATAAACATGGAAAAAGATAATAACCACTTTATTATTGCCTCTCGGGCATATTCCCTTCAGTTTCTTTTCTCAAATAGTTTCTCTTGTAGATATATCATCTACATATCTCTGTTGAAAAGTTTTGTAAAACATTTTTGAAGCCTTTTTGATTTTTTTTTGGAAAACACTAGGACTAGGTCACCCATTTGTTCCTCCTCCTAGTCATCCCATGACCAACTTCTTTCCTTCCTTTCCGACCATCCCATGGTCACAACATTTCCAAAACCTTTGCTTTTTCGGAGTCCTTTTTTGAAATCAAAACCAGCACCACTCTATAGCAACCTTCCCAACTGTCCATGACCGCGGACACGGCTATTCGAATAGATTTACACTCTGTAGAGGTTGTACACTTTACCCACACCATCCGGGTACCCTGCCCTGATCCTCACTGATCGTGGGTCGAGTAACCGATCAGGACTCTCCGAATGCCACTCTAGCATATGCCCTACCCTATGAGTTGTTCCTCTCAACACCGGGATGTCATGGCCATGGACCAACCGCAGTGCATTCCGACTCCTCTAGAGTGGGCACTTTCAATGAGAGGGCTCATAGTATCGCCTGGTCACTCACATGGGTGATCCTGCATTCCTCCAGGTGACTGTCTAATAGTTGACCTTTTTTGTAAAGGAATCCCAAAATTTGAGGGAGATGATCCCTTATAAGCAGTTGTGAGAATTCCCACACCAGAGTAGCAAACTTCTAGTCTAGCCCTGTCCCATTCAAGAGTAATATGGTTGCACAGGTTAACTGTTCAAGCAAAACCGCAAAGAACCTGGTGCATTTCGTAAACCTTTTTCCTCCATCTTTCAGCATTTTCTAAAAATAAAACCCTTTTTCTTTTCTCAAAATTCTCTTGGTAGGTCAAACCTCACCAAGGTTTTTCCATAAACATTTTGTAAAACGTTTTCGGGGGTCTTCCCATCCTCTAGTTTTGCTTCGGCTAAAACGGGGTCTCCAAAGGGGTATGGTGTTATACACCATCTACCATCCTAGGGACAAGTAGGTGTCCTCAAGGGGGTATACTTAGTAGTACAAGGTGTAATGATATTGGAGGAGACAAGCCACTACTAGATATGCAACAACATATAGTAAAACAGTGCAGTTTTCGTAAAACAGTAGATAAAACATGCATAAGTAAAACAATAGGACAAGGCTTAAGAGCAAGAAGGTGCCTTGCCTGAGATCAACAAACTGTCAATATATGTCCCTAGACTTGTTCTTAGAATACCATAATAATCATTAATAACCACTTCTTTCGGTCTCCGGTATAATCGCAACTATCATCGAAGGATACCACATGCAAGCAAACAAAGCCAAAATCAACACAAGGCATACAAGCATCATTTCAATATAGAAAACAAACATTCCACACCCTATTTACTTCAGTAGGTTTGGATATATTGAGATAGTAGCAATTGGAATTATTTAAATTGCCTTTGTGGAATTTACTTTAGGATTTATTTGCCAAAACCACTTAATGGAGTGGTTTGGAACTAGGGATTGGTCCTGTATGATATCAATATACAAAATTGATTTCAACATATAGGTATTGAAATAACAAGGCCAACAAAAGTGGTTTCATGATTTTGTCAATTTTCTTTAATTAGTTGTGATTTGTTCTAGTAAAATTAACCCTAGTTTAGTTTAAAAATTCACCATAAAATATCTGTATTCCAAATAAACTTGTGCTTATAGTATGATGTACATATTTGAGTTTTTGAAATTTGAGAGTTGGAAACACCTCAAAATAATTAACAGAATGCCCTTGGCAAATTTCCAAAGACAGTTCTGCAATTTTTTTTGTCTTTTTCACCAAATTAAAACTGAAGGGGATTTTTGATATGAATCCAAATACACATGATAGGTATTTTGAATACCGTATTGAAGAAATTGGAATCACCCTATTTGGAGTTACAGAACTACTGAGGTGATTTATATAGTGAATTAATTATGCACAGAACAGATTAATTCACAATAATTCAACAGGGGCTTAGAAAATTATAGGCTCCTGGGGCTTGATATATGTGGGTATGCCTGTGTACTGGGAGTTGGAATTAGGTCAATAATTTTTTTTGTTTGATCCAGAGAAATTCCTAAAGGCATATTAGGGCTATTTTTGTTATTTTTACGAGGGGAAAACTAGGAAGCAATTTTGGGTTGGGTCAGGGTGTCATGCAAGGTACTAATCATATCTTTCAGCATCAAAAGGAATTACATAAAATGGAGTTATAAAACTTACAGAAAGATTTATCTTGTAAAAAGTAGACATCTAAGAGTTTGATTTAACATAATTAATATAGACAACCTTTGGACAAGCTAGGGTACTGCATGTTTAAAAAGCCCCTAAGTTTCATGTACAAATTTAGAGAGGATTATTTCTAGCCATTTTTCATTTTCATAATCTTTTAAACCAAACTAGAATTTTGCTGCTATGAAGAAATGGAAAAAAAGGGATGCTTGGCATCTGGGCTAGATCTGCATGGCTGTGGGCTGCACAGAGGCGGATCTGGCCTAGACAGGCGGCAACATGCGCAACAAGGCATGTTTGAACCCCGACCACGGGGCCCAGTGGTCGCCGCCCCAGAGGGCTGAAGCGGTATCTGCGATTCTTGGCCATCGGATCAAGTGGGATATGACGAGCGCGGGTCATCGTCCACCTAGGGTGCGCGCGGCAAGGACAGAACCCTAGGGGCAGCAAAAACCGGCGGGGGCAGCTTACTTGAGGGCAAGAAGGCGATGAGGAGTGCCGAAGGAGACGCGGCGGGCGATGGCAATCCCGTCGAGGGGCGGCTTGGGGAATTTGGCACCGGAGAGATTCTCTTGCAACAGCACCCACGAGATGCGCTCGGGAGCTCGTCGAAGCACTGTTTCTAGCGCCTGCATGATGGAGAGGGAGGTCGGGTTAGCTAGGGGAGGTCAAGGAGGGTTCAGAATGGTGCCATGTAGAGGGAGAAAGGGTGGGAGAGATGGCACCTAAGCCAGATCTTGATCTATGCCGAGGGGGAGCTCTCTCCTTCTCCCATGACATTCAGAGGCAGGGGAGGATGGTGGAGCTCAGGGGTGGTGTGTGAGAGAGTGGGGGAGAAAATGAGGGGCAAGAGGGGAGCTGTACTAGCTTGTGGCCTTTATTTGGGGAAAGGAGGGTGTATGGTGGGCATGGTCCAAGGATGACCTAGGGCAGGTCCATGGCTCTCTCATTGGTGGCTGGGGTCGGTGGAGAGGTGAGGTCGAGACTCTGGTTCATGCAGAGAGGACATGGGGAGAGAGGAGTGACTGTAACACCTTTATTGAAGTGTTTTTGTTTAAGTAGCCAAGTTTCTCTCCTTCCAAGCATAAGTGGACAAAGGTGTGGGGGTGCTACAGTACCATGCTACAGTGTATCATGACCAGGCGGGAGTGTTGGTTGCTGTGGAGTAGCAATGGACAAGTTTGATGTGGGGTTGGAGGGATTTGCATCATGGTTTTGGATTTTTGTCAAATCCTTTCTGTAATGGTGTTCATCATGGAAGTTACAAAACTTGATCTTGGCAAGAGGAGGTAAAGCTGCTGGTAGATAGATAGGGTCAAGATACATCTCCAGGAATTATTTGGGATTTATTAGTTCATTTTAGTTCATATATATTGGTTCTCCAAAAAGTTCTAAATGAGTTTTAGTGATTTGGTTTTCAAATTTGAATTAGACAAGATGGGTTTTTGGTTTGAGATGGTCCTAAATATGAATACGCACTTAGGAGAATTTTACCAAGACTTATTAAGGCATAAAAGTATTTAAAATATTTATTATTCCAATTCAGCCATTTTAGAAAATGGGCAAAAAGAAATAATAAAACTCCTCACAAATATTTAGTTTTTAAGTGGGGAGATCATTTATGATATTTAGACTTGAAATGAGCCTAAATATGGATATGTGCTTTGGCGAAAACCAAACTTTCTTTTGTAGATTAAGTTTTGTCCATTAAAGAGATTAAATAGGTTTTGGTGCATAATAACTGTTGATGATATTTGATAAATATTTGTAATCAAGGTAGAGGATGTAAACAAGGTGTATCTAGTATTTTCAACCTTGGGTGTTGAGAATAAAAGTTGATTTTGTTGGAAAACATGAGATTAAGGATATAGGGTAATGTTATTTTATTACCTCCAAAACGTTGTTGGATCTTGGAGCTCAGATCTCCCCTTGGCGCATGGGATAGATGGATGGATAGAAAAATTTGAGTAGATCACCATGGTACAATAAGTTGACCATGATCATGCTTGAGTGCTCAAGGAATTGATTTCAAACTTTGAATCAAATAGCCTTCAAAACCTTGTGGGTTTTTGAAGCACAAGGATCCATTTGGAACAAGTGAAGTAGGTAGTGATATAACTTTATGAGTAGAACACAATCATGCCAAGAGTTGGTCAGAAGAAGATAATATGGAGATGTGATCTTCTTCCAAAGTAGGCTAGTTGATAAGATTTGCAGATTTTATTATTTTCTTGCCTGCAAAACCATCAAGAACAAGTGGGTTGGAGGATGATATATCCAAGGGAAAAAGTGGGCATTGGTAGGCCTCAAGATGTTCTACAAGATGGTTAAGTGCAATACCAAAGATGCAGAAGGAGTCAAAATGGGGGAGACTCAAATATGGCATCTTGATAACAATTTCCAGACTTAGTCATATTTTGGCAGATTTAGTGTTTTTGACTAGAATATAAGAGTTTATGTTTTTGATGGGTTGGAAGGTTCCAAATCATCATAAAATGGAGGATGTTGAAGTGTTGGCTGAGTAGAAAGGATCCTTGCTTGGAGTAGAAAGGATCCTTGCTTGGGGTTGGTTTTGTAATATTAGTATAGTTTGATCCTATTGGATGAGCACCTAGGGTAGCTCACTTTAGTTCCTAAGTAAACGAGTTAGACATCAGATCAAGGCAACTCATCTTACCAGCAAATCTACTACTACTAGGGTTACCATCAAGCTTAGCTTGAGGTAAGGATGGGTATTTTGAAAGGTTCGAGTTTGAATAAGGTAAGAGTCCTTGGTATCTCTACCAAGAGTAGCATTCAAATGCTTTATAAAAGGTTTTGGAAAACCTAAAGGTAAGAGTATTTTGAAGGTTCTGTCTTTGGAAACATAGGGAGATTATATAATATAGATCTCCATAACTTTGTCAATAGTAGCTACTAAAAAAGTTTTAGGGTTGCAAGGCATCTTGGCTCAAGTTTTTGAAATGCCAGAACATTTGAGAATATGAAACATAAGCCAAGATAGTTTTTGCTAAATAGCTTTTGTCAACTGAGGTTGAGGTAAGGAGTATATCATTTGCTACACACTCAATGCATAAGCATCAACAAGCAAGCAAGCAAGCAAACATTGCCTCACTAAACAAGAAAAAGCTTTTGTTCCCCTGATTTTTTGCATTCTGGACAAGTAATCAGGGTTGATGAAATTGGGATGTTACACATGTAATGGTTTAGATCTATACATAATACCTTCTTTATCCATATCATGAGGTGATTGACTCCACCAAGTGGGGGTAGATGGGAGAGATGTGATAATACTCACAACATATCACGACATATGAATCATTGCACTAGTGTTTAGAATGTTTCCATTAAGAAGTATGATGTATGTAGGTAATGGGTGCCTGAGTGATACGGCATATGTATTGAGTGATAGTAGTGCATCCCAACATCCTTTATCTAGGGGTAAAAAGGGAGAAGTATGATGTGTGGTGCGACACAAACCAAATGCTAGACTTATTGCAAGGGTGACCTAGCAACACAAAGGATTACTTATTTCACCTCTGTGTTTTACGACGTGTAGCCACCATAAAAGTACCATTAAAATATTGCTATTGTGTGTACCTTTACTATCTATAACATGATAATCACCATAGATGGAGAAGAGAGGATTAAGTGAACCCATGAACCCATTTCCATTGTTCCCATAATAGAAAACCATTGTCTTGTCCTCTTGCATTGAATAGGATTGGGACACTTTTACATTATTGTTTTGTTTCATTAAATTTTCATCTATTAAATCAACCATATTCTTCCTTAACTTGTTTAGTGCATAATCAACAAAAACTTGTGACACTTTAGTTGGAAAGAAGAGATAGCTTTTCATTCTTTCTCTAGTGGATCCATACCCTACTTCCACATTGAGAGGTACTACGATGATTCCCTACACTTGGGGGTTATTAGCCAGCTATGCGCTGCTGCTGGGCTGCGAGAGAGGTTAGGGAGAGGGAGAGGTTAGCTGGGCTGCAACCTTCTGCTCTCTGTTATCTATTTTTTCTTCTAAAACATTTTCCAATTTTTTTTCTCATTTTTATCTTTTGTGAAACCATTTCAAAACTATTTTGTATATTTCAAAAATACCAGAGGTTGTGTAGAAATATTTAAAATAATGTGGGGTCCCATTCATTTGGACTCCATATACTTTTGGTTTTCAAAATTCAAAACTGTTTGAATAGATTTCAAAGAGGGAGGTGAAATAGGTTCTAGGGTTTTGTATATTATTTTCTTTTCCATTTTTGTCTTAGCAAAATAGATGATTCTCATGAATGCACAAACAAACCCTAATTACATAGCTAATAAAACTAGGGGTGTTACATTTCTATCCCTCTTACAAAAATATAGACCCGAGATTCCTAAGGTAGGTAGGAAGAGCAAAAATATGGTCACTCTAAGGATAAGAGGGAACACTCCTAGACAACACACCGAGTATCTCATGGTCAACTCATGAAATGAGTGTTGAGGAAAAACTCTTGAGATGACAAACATTAAAAATGTCAAGGAAACAAAGGAAACAAAAGGAGAAGGTTTCAAGTTGATAGACAACTGGTCTTCATAAGGATTGAGACCATGGAGCTTGTAGAAGAGGTTAACCTTCTAAGGGAATAAGTCTTACAACAGATGGAACATGACCACATACTTCGACATGTGAAATTCTACTAGACGACTTAAGTAGAGGTTTCATAGATACAAAGATATGGATCAACAAAACCAAGATGTTAAACTACTTTCGACACAGAAATGTCACTCTTTCATTCAATAGAAGGCCAAGACAGAATTTTTTTTTGCTGGATAGGACTCATAAGAGTCATAAGAAACATGTAAAAAGAGAAACTTTTTATTACTAAAATCATAGTCACTCTTCGAACATGGTTGTAGAGAATAGAAGGAAACTCTTTATTCATTCAGGTGTATCAAAATCGTTGCCAAAGATCATGATACCACTTTACACCACCAAGACGAATAGGTAACAAGACTCCGGATGACACGAGAAAAAGAAACTTCAATCTCAGACTCTAAATACTTGGCATAACAAAATTCTTGCCAAAGTAGAAGGGTCTGGAGGATCGATAGAGAGACATTTAGAAACTCTACTTTAAATGTTCACCTTGATATTCGAGATACTAATATCAGACTTCTAACAAGCCTTCAATCAGTCATCAAGTGTAGGCCGGACTTTGGATACAAAGGAAACCATAAGCACAAATCCTATAATAAATCATAGAAGAAGCCTCAAGAAGAGTGGTTGTTATTGTTGAATCAAGAGAATATGGCAATATGCCTTCCAGCTAGTTGTGTCAACCACCACATCAACCTTGCCGGATTTTCAAAGAGACCTATGTAATAACCTTGAAGAACACCAACCAATATATTTGCTTGAGATTCAGATTTGGTTAGGTGGGATGTTACTTTAGAGTCAGTGTGTCAATAGAAAGTGTGCAACATTTATAGAGAGGTCAAGTCACAAGATTATCAAGATATGGACTACAATGTCAAGCTCTAATAGACTATGATACATTTCTAGACCCATGTATTAACAACTTGTCGGAGGACAACTACACCTACATGAAGTAGTTGCAATGAAACACAGTGCCCATGAGGAAACACACATAACTCTACTCGAATCCACGACGAAATCTTTCAACATTTGCACATGAATCAAAGAAGGTAACTTCTAACATCCAAAACGCATTCTTCAAGATGACTCAAAGTTGTTTCTTAGAATTTTCCAACATTAGTACCAAATGTTCCATATGAATCTAGTCTAGCATGGAGAATATAAGGATATCATCGATGGGATCAACAACAAACTTATCGAGACACTTCAAGAAGATGGACTCATATGTTGCTTGAATAAATCAAAGTATTGGTCGTACCAAAGGACATGAGGATGTACTCGAGTGAAACATCACAAGTAGAAGCATCATTAAGATAGTCCTTGGAACTGAGTTTGATTTGACGATATCCCAATTCAAATCAAGGTGGGGAAGACAACATATCCATAAAGGAAATACTATCTTTCTTCAACACGAATGACACTAGACATCCCTAACTAAGGATTTAGGTCAAATAGAACTTTTCTCTTACAACTCTCCAAGTTGTTGTTTCATCTTAACCAACTAGTTTAGAGGTATCCGTTATAGAGCCTTGGGGAAAGGAGCAGTTTCAAGAACTTGTCTGCTCAAGAACTTGACAACATGGTCATGTGGCAACATGGAGTACTTCTAGAAAGACATCTAGAATATCACGAGCCACCGATATGTCACTTAGTTCAAGAGGGAAATTTCTTGATAAGGCAAGAAGACATAGTCTTAGAGCTTTGGCCCAAGCCTAACTCTTTGACTGAAGAGAGTGCACCAGAATAATAGACTTAGTAGCACAATCATCCTTAGCTTAGTGATAGGGTTACCATCATGCTAAGAATGACTCAAATGTCCTTGGAGTTCAAAGCAATAAGAATTGCGAAGAATCTTAGATGGCCACATTATTACGCACATGCATCATTTTTTGACAACTTTATTGTAGGGGAAGCCCCTACGGTGTAAATTCCTGAGCGCAACAACTCAGAGGAAGGGTGTGTAAATACGTGTAAGAGCATCACTACATTAAGAGGTTCATGAAACTCAGTACGACCTCTTGGTGTAAAAGAGTATGATACTTCAAGGTAGAACAGTTAGAAGTAAATGATGCTTCTTGATCTGCGAGCTACAACACTTTGACCTGGTACTAGAAATGATGAGGTACTAGAGTTTGTTTCTCCTAACATTATGAAATGGTTTATATTGACGAACCACAAGAGTATCTTGCATCAGAAGACACCAATGCACATTTACTACTTTTCTACCAACTGGTAGACAAAGGTCAGAAAACAACAAGGGAGAAATAACATGTCGAGGATGAAATCCTAAGATGTGGATGCATAGATTAAAATTCTTCCGAAAACCAATGCAAATAAGGGAAGGTGTGGCAGAGTCATAAGTATAGATGTGAGACTCACGAGGAATACTCTTGTAGTGATCTATTTGGTTCCATTAAAGAACATCTGCCATAGCTAGTTGTAGGGGAAGTCCTTTATTTGTCACAACTCAATCATGAAGTTAACCAGAAGCTTGAAGTCTAGAATTGTTGTACCAGCCATCTTGAGGTAATGTATGAACATTAACGACATGGATCAATGGAATGGATCTTGGGTTAAAGGCCAACTTCATGTACACAGCTTTATAACACTAGAATCCATCACAATCTGAGACCTTCGGTTCAAGTCCAAGGGTTAAAACTAGAGAAAAGAGTAACTACTAACTAAGTGACACAATGTACACTACAAGATTGTAATCATTAGGTAGCTTCCAAAAGAAGAAATGCCTTCTAAAGTACCCGAACAAATAAAAAGGAGGCACACGAGGCGAAAGGAAACCTTGAAGCCGAGAACAGAACACTATGGCACATAAAATACAATATCGTGGTCCCATAAGATGGAGAGATCATGATGGAAAGGAATCTCTCATCTTAATAAGAGTAGAGGGGAACAAGGAACACACACACACTGACTCTAGAGAACTTAACACTAGGTCAACTGGTTGAAAAACGACATGCCTAGGAGGCACCTAAGCTTTGAAATACTAGAAGAGATAACAAAACTTTTCCAAAATCAACACAAGATAAGATGACCTAGAGTTAGAGCAATACCATATAAGGATTAAGAGGAGCATACTAGATTTTTCGCAAATACTTTTCATCTCTGAAATAGTTTTAACAAACACTAGACCCAACATCGACCAATAGCAAGGTTTTCCTATGGTCGGCACTGCTCTGATACCCAAAATGTGTGACACCCCCGGGATCAGGGATAGACAAATCCTAGACCTCAGTCTAACATAAGCCCAACCTAGAGCTCAAGGATATCCAGTGAGAGAATCGATAGCCCAATAGTGACCCTATGACACAAAAATTATTACGGCGAGCTCATAACTGAGCAGAGAACCAAAATATTACAACTAGAGGTCACTAAGCACAAACATCAAACAACCTAAGGCAAATTATGCTATTAAGTATAGCAAACTTAATGAATGGCCTAAGAGGGCTGAAGCATAACGATAACGTCCCAGCCCATAGATTCCAGACTGCCGGCCGAGAACCCCAAGCTACTCGTCGGTGTCGTTGTCATACTAAACTCATCTTCAGGGGAACACTTACTCTGCTACAAAAGTATCAACAAAGCAAGGGTGAGTACAGAGGTGTACTCTGAAAGACTTATGGCTAGTGGGGTTATTTTGCATAAAGCTATCTTTGTTTTTTAAACAAGAGGGAGTAGAAGCTCGACTAATAAATCATTTTAAAAGGGGATAAGAGAGCGACATCTCGAACTAAATGATCATCATCTTTTGATATCCACCAAATCATCATCAGAACTTCTCAACTAGGGTCACCCCCTTGTACCCATGAGGAAGCATCCTTAAGAACACGTTGATTTGCCAAGTTTTACTATTAGATTAATATTCTCTATGATCTTAGAATTTGGTTCCAAGTCATCCATATCTGTGAATGTGGATTTTCAAAAAATTTAACCCTATAGGGGTGTACAACTTTACCCACACATAACAACCTACTCTTAGTGCCAAATTATTAGCCCTGTTCCTTGGAAGGCCGATAGAGGGAGACTAAATATGACCTTTACCTTGATGTCACTGAGACCATGAGTCACGCCCTAAGGATGGTTCTGCCATAATGGGTAAAATCCCTAAGCCGGTCCCTAGATATGTGAGGCAATGTTGGTTTACCAGAGGCTTTATCCACCCCAAGTAACCTTGTCCACCCTTCCCTACCTATTATGATGCACCTCCTTTGCCGCCTTAAAGAACAACCAGAGTGCATATGTCTAATGGAATGCCTGAACTATGTGACTCATGGAATCTACTAGGCAAATTAGTTGGTCGAGGGGTTTTCCAGGGCCCGTGTGGCTATACAATTAGTCTTGGTTCCAAAGGCAATAACTCGGGTCCTAATGGTGGCGAGCATGGGACTACAAGAACCATATCCCATTGTGGCTTCCCATACAAGCCTTAGCATATTTAACCTCAAATCATCTCCATACCTTGTTCTCATGTCATACTAGATTCATTTGCATCTCTGATACATCTTCTGGATGAACCATACTCATCAGCTAAGCATGGCTAAGCAAGACATATATATAAGCTCTAGTAGTGCACATAAGCAAAACCTAGATATGCTAGAAGCAGTGGATCGGGTAACATAAGCTTCAAGGGGAATCATGCAGCAAATAGGAATCTAACTATCGACAAAAGACCATAGTAGAATCATATGCATCATGACAGGAATTTAAATACTTTGAAAGCATGGGATGGTAGCATGGTGGGGCTATGATTGCCTTTACCCATTAATAACCAAAAATCAGATCTTCACATACTTTTTACTGTACTTGGTTACAGTAGGTCAAGTATTGATCTTTGATGGTGTTGATCTTTGTCTTCGATCTCAGACTCGATATCGTATTCTACCGGGAAGAACCAAACACTAGAAATAAAGGGAAACAATCAACACATGGCATCGATGCAATGCTCAAGAAAGTATGATGATATGACAAGTTAAATAATGCTGAGATGAAACCCTAACATATAATCAACAAAGTTAAACAGGTTCTGAGGGTTGAAAACCGTAATTCTGGGAAACCTCGGAATCACCTACGAGGGTTCATTTGGTTCTTCTAATTAAACATGTCATGAAAGTTTCTTAATAATGCATGATTGTGATGCTAAAGTGTAGATCTCATTTTTTTGAACATTTTGATATATTACACATATTTTTGACTCATAGATTAAAAGTTATTGATTTTACAATATTAAACCAGTTTTTGGAAATACTAACCAATTAAATTGGATTACTGCGTCATACTGACATCAGCACAACCCTAAAAATCTTCTCACCCAAGCCTAAGCCAGCCACTAAGACTGGCTGCTGGGCCTAGGGCCACATAGACTTGCCACCATGGCAAAGCTTGGTTAGCACCAAGTCAGGCCGAGGTGGATGCCACGTCGGTGCCATGTTGGCTTGCGAGGGAGACCAAGAGGAGAGGATAGGGGAATAGAGGAGAGATGTGCAGTCTTCTACGCATCCTCTACTAGTCATCCGGTCCAAGGGCAGCGACGTGGCGGTCATTGAACTAGGAGAAGGCACGCAACAGCTCCTCCCTTTTCCTTTTGTCTCGAGAAATAAGTAAATAAATAAGAGTGAAGGGGTATTTAGGCCTGGGCCGGCTATGGGCTACTGCTGGGCTACAGGAAAGGTAAAGGAGAGGGAGAGGTTAGCTGGGTTGCGGCCTACTGCTCTTTGCTATCTATTTTTTCTGCTAAAACATTTTCCAATTTTGTTTCTCCTTTTTCTCTTTTATGAAACCATTTCAAAACTATTTTGTATATTTCAAAAATACCAGAGGCTTTGTAGAAATATTTAAAATATTGTGGGGTCCTTGTAATCCATTTGGACTCCATATACTTTTGGTTTTTGAAATTCAAAACTATTTTTGTCTTAGCAAAATACATAATGCTCATGAATGCACAAACAAAACCCTAATTACATAGCTAACAAAACTAGGGGTGTTACATTTTCCTTGAAGTTATTGAGTTCTTCATGCATGGATTTCAACCAATCCGGATCCTCAAGTGCTTCAAACACCTTTTTTGGTTCCACCAAGGAGATATGAGCTTGATGATCACTAAAGCTATCCAACTCCTTTCTTGTGGACACCCTTCTTATTAGACCACCAAAAACATTTTCAAGAGTGTGACCTCTAAGTTCCAAGTTATGTTCATCTCTTGCTTTACGATGTGTTTCAATCTCCTCATTGTTTCTTAGGGGATCTTCAACATTTTGGTCCTTGTCTTGACAAACAACATGGACTTGGTCATCAACTGGTTCAACATTATCAACAGTATGAGAGTCTTGACCTTGGTCTTGATCAACACTTACTTCATTTGGTTGCAGAACTTCTAGACTCGCATGTCAGGATAATCTGGCCAAGGGTGAGGCCGGATTGTCTGGCCTCGGAGTTTCAGTCTGGTGAGGTGTTCTTCTTGATCAATTAATGAGAGTTCTCTTCTTGATCTTGGTTAGGTGCATCATTACTTTCAGCAGTTGGAGCTTGTTGATCTTGTGTAGATGAGGGCTCCACTTGAGTAGAGCATAGTTCTTCTTGATCTGCCATAAGGGGTTCCTCAATGGGGCAAAAAATCCCACACCCATCCTTCTTATGGTATCTTGTGGTATTTCAACATATGCATCACAAACATCAACTTGCCCCACTTGGGAGCCATCATTTTCCTCAAACACCACACTATAAGATTCCACAACAATTTCGGAGGCCTTGTTGTAGACTCTATAAGTGTGGGATTCGGCACCATAACCAACAAAAAAACCTTCTAAACTTTAGGTTCAAATTTAGACAAACGAACTGCCTTTATGTGATAGAAACACTTACAACCGAACACCCGGAAGTATGAGATATTGGACTTGTTATTGGTAAGTATTTCATATGGAGTTTTGTTCAAGTTCTTGAGGAGGTAGAGCCAGTTTGATGAGTGACATGCGGTGGAGATAGCCTCAAACCAAAAGTTGTATGGAGATTTAAACTCCACCAACATGGACCTTGCCATATCCATTAATGTCCGGTTCTTCCTCTCGGCTACACCATTTTGTTGAGGGGTGTACACAGTGGAATATTGATGTCTTATCCCCTCTTCATTTAGAAACTTATTCAAAGTGTAGTTCTTGAACCCGGAGCCATTGTCGCTCCATATTTCCAATATGGGAACATTGTGTTGATGTTTAACTTCATTGGCAAAATCGATGACGGTTTGTTGAGTCTCACTATTCAACTTGAAGAAATAAACCCAAGTGTATCTTGAATAGTCATCAACAATCACCAAACAATATTTCTTCCCACCGATACTTGCATGAGATGGAGGACCAAAGAGATTCACATGAAGGAGCTCTAAGATCCTCTTGGAAGAAATAATAGTGTTCCATCGATGGGGAGAATCATGCATCTTTCCTTCAACACAAGCTCTGCAAACACGATCTTTGGCAAAGGAAACATTCTCTTTTAGTACAAGAATGTGGCCACCCTTGTGAATACTTTGCAAAGTTCTCATATTCACATGGGCTAGTCGGTGATGACATAACCAACCCACATCAGCCTTTCCAAATAAGCACATCGCAACTGCAGTGGTTTTCCCTGAGAAGTCCACCACATACAAGTCATTTTCGACATACCCAACGAAAGCAACCTTGAGAGAATTGCTCCACAAGAGTACCACAATATCATCAATAAAAACAACAAATCTCATCTTACGAAGGGCACGAACTGAAAGTAAATTATAGCCAAGGGTATAAACAAGCATGATGTCCACAAGAGAGATATCATGGGCTACCACAACCTTCCCAAGACCCAATACCTTAGAATTTTACTTATCACCATAGGAGAGGGTTATTTGATCGTGATTTGGCCTCATATCCGTGATGATCTCCTTGCTCCCGATCATATGACTTGTGCATCCACTATCAAGCATGCATTTTGACCCACCAGAAGCATAGCCCTACCATAAATCAATGCTTGGGTTTAGGTATCCGTTTTTTAAAGGGTCCAATTTTTTAGTAGCAAGGGATGGGCCTTGAATTTTCCTAATCTGAGCTGTCATACTCTTGAGAGAGATACGAACCAGATTCTTCCGCGAATATATCCTGCCCATAGGCGGTCCGTGCAGGCCTTGACGGGTTTCCGACTTCCTAGGAGCTAGGACCCGAGTCGGTTTCGCCGATGAAGACGATGTGGATGTCTCCGACTGGGACGACGAAGCAGCAGGTAGGGTTTGTCTTTGCCGGGACCCGGAATTCATCAGGAGGAATGATTGGGACAGTTCCAGAGAAGATTACACACCCAATGGTTGTGGTGTCACCGATTCCCGCGAAGAGCTTGGACCTCGCCTGGTGTAGAGCTCAGAGCACCTCTTTCCCCACGGTGGGCGCTAACTGTCGTGGTATTGCCGACGAGTACGCCATGGAGGGGTCCTCATAGAGCGTGTTTAGAGAGGTGGGGGGAGGCAGCTAGTTGGTCGGTATGGGTAACACAACTTACCCAGGTTCAAGTCCCACAACGGTGGCAGAACTCTACTCCTGCTATAAATCGCTATAATGGCAATACGCCAAGTTACAGAGATTGGTTCGCTATGCGAGGGTGTACGTTTTACATTGGTTGTTCACCCTAAAGGCTGCCACTGGTCCATCTTATAAAGGCACCAGAACCTAGGGTTACAGGGAAAGGACCTTGCCAAACAAGTTATAGAGTCCTACACTAATACTAGCTAGTCTTTATGTCCTGTACTCCAAGGCTCTGAGTATGTTGGTGACTCCCACATAGCCTTCCTATATCTGGCATGGGCCTCCCTTCTGGATCTGTCTAATAGGGTCGCCCAGTAGGCCATGGGCCATGCTACCAACTATGGACCACCCGGGTTAGCCGGATTAGAAACATGCAATGATGATACCCATTTAGCATATCCCTAACAGTATCCCCCGGAGGACTTTGAGATCTTGCGTCGTCTTGCCCTTAGGTCTTGAATGCTCCATCTAAGTGATGCCGGCAATTCGTCAAGCAACATCTCGAAGGTCTCCCAAAGAACCCTACAGTCCTCTCCGTCTTTTATATGTAATTCGGAGATTCTATAAGTCTTCATCTCTAGAGTCGGATATCTTCCGTCCTCAATGGAATCTTCATATGTGACTACTCCATTGCAACGGTCAGAACATGACGTAGGCTATAGCCTACGCTACCTCAAAACTCACAGAAGATAGTGAATTAATCATTAGCTATTTTCACGCGCGAAACATCAAAATAGCAAAGCGGGGACGTGGAGAAATTACCACACACATTCTCACACACGCTGTCAACACTGTATCCGTTGGATCCTTCATGCACGAATCTTGACGCCTAGGTCTATATATATTAACTACGGCCGGAATATTTTCTTTACCTGCATTCTCCCTTGCATCTTCTTCCTCCTCCAGCCGCGCGACCGTTTGAACTCTTCGACAGAAAACCCTAACCAGAGCCTTATCTTCTCCCCATCTTCCTCCATCTGCGCAATGGCCTCCAGCAGTAGCGCTCCCTCAACAGCGGCGACCCGCAAGGCTAGGGTGGAGCCATCCTAGGGAGTAACAATATCCCACTGGAGGGGGTTATTGTTCCCGTTTGCACCATGGTGGAATCCATCGGCGGCGACCAAAAATGGGCAGCGACATACGCTACAGAAGAAGATGCTGATCCCACAAGGGAGTATGGAGGGGTTCTGACCTCTCTGCCAAAGACCTGCAAGAACTGGTTGCCGAGGGGTATCTCCCTGTGATGGAGGGCTTGGCGTGGTGGCTGGTGCCGGTCGGCGAGGTGACTCCTTCCCCCCAAGACGGAGAGAAGGTGTACCTCAAAGCTCAGCTGGTACATGGCATAAGCTTGCCAGTCTCCGACTTCTTCATACATGTGCTTTATTACTTCCAGGTACTTCCCCACAATCTCTCTCCCAACAGCATCCTCGTACTCAACAACTTCATAGCTCTGTGTGAATGATACCTAGGAATTAAGCCTAGGTTAGATCTACTTATCTATTTCTTTACCATCAAGAGAGAGTCCGTAGAGTCCAAGGATGAGATGCGGATCTGTGGAACCATAAGCTTTAAGATCCGGCCTAGCTGGCGCTTCCTTGACATTTTGGGCCACGAGTCTTGCAAGAACTAGCAACACACATACTTTTATGGCCAAGACATTCCTCTGCTTGGCCGTCAAGACACGTATCCCAACTTTGTCGATGGGGCTGCAGCCGAGGCCACCACCTAGAGGTCCCAAGCCTCCCTCCCGTCCGACGAAGAAGCCCACCATGCCGTAAGGCATATCAAATGCCTTGTAGACGGAGGACTAACTGGCTTGGACCTAGCCATGTGCTGGTTCACTAGGCGGATCCAACCTCTATAGCACCGCGCCGAGCTAATGCACAAGTACTTCAAGAGCAGGAAAGATCCTATGCGAATTTCACAGGATAACTTCTCTAATGACTCCATCAAGCTCTGGCTAAAGGACATCGTCAAAGTGAAAGACATGAAGCATGTCTTCAAGATCATCTTTGAAATGTTCGAATGTGGCATGTGCCTAGAGGTAACAATGTTTCCTTTCTTGCTTGTTATATATACTCTAAGGCTTTTCCGTCTTGAAGTCATCAAGCTAACATTCCTTTGTCCTACAGTTGGCGACATTGGCGGCAGATAAAATGGCCTCCGAAGTCTATGATACCAAGATGAAGGATATCTAGGTGGTGTGCGACGATGATGTCTCCAAGGATCATCCATCTCCGGCAGCATGAAAGCGGAAGAGCTCCACCTCTGACACTGCTATCGAGGGTAAGAAGAAAAGAAAACAGAGAGTAGAGTCTTCAAAAAATCCACTCCCGCCTTAGAGGTGGAGAAGAAATCCACCAACATCCCCTTAGCTAGGTAGTCTAGTGTAGTGTAAGTTCTCTCATTCCTTGACTTCACTTTACTGCACAGCCATTCAATTCCTGTACTTATACTTTGTATGTTTCAGGAAGAAATCCGGTGCTGGCTTGAGACAGACCTCTAGGGACACTGGCGGTTCCAAAAACATTTGTGATATGTTAACCAAGGATGTGGCGACCAAGTATTCCCCCGATGTTGCTCCCCTCACTCCTGTCGCCAAACCCACAACAGGTTCCACTAGGCCTTCGTCCCCCGTCATCCCTGAGATCTCCATCGTGGAGATTGATGTCGATCCAACAACAGATGTCTCGAGCTCTGCCGGCATGGATATTGCTCCCGGTGGTCAGGTGACGCAGGAGAGCACCTCCTGTAAAATGTTTGAAGCTCCGGCTAAGGATACCATCGAGAAGGGGAAACATGCAATGGAGGGAGCGAAGGCGGAGGCGGTCATAACAACGGATGAGGTAGGAGCCTTTGAGCCATCAACTGCCATCATAACATAGTAGGTGGCCAGGGCTTCATCCATGCCTCTGGCTTCAACAACTCCTCTGCCTTTGACTCCTCTAACTCTATGCCTGGATGATCTCATTAAGGAGGCAAATGTTGTTTATAACAATGACCAGACCTTCCATAATGCATACGCTCACTTGGCTAATAATCTGAAGTTTATTGCCATTGTAAGTCTCTGAATTTTACTTTGCAGTATATCCCACTATAGCCCCGGAGCTCTTAGGCGGAATATCATTAGCTTTTGGCCTGAGTGCTCCAAAGAACTAAGTGTAGAACTTGTCCGTGTAGCCCCCGAGTTTCTAGTTTAGAATGAATAATTCCGACCAGATACTCTAAGAGAGAACACTTGTCGATTAAAATCTGATACTGTAGCCTCCGAGCGTTTAGTTGAAACTAAATAGTTCTAACTAGATGATCTAGAAAAACTAAGCACTCTATCTTCTTTATAGAATGAAAATACCCAGAGAAAGGTTGCCAATGAGAAATATGCCAAGCTTCAAATGATCTAGATCTTGAAAAGGGTAAAATAGCCTTTCTGAAGGAACATATCAAAAATAACAAGCGTCTGTTTTCTTCTAACAGATCCTTTCGTTTCTCATGGATCCACTTCGTCCGACATCTCATAATGCGTTCCATATTCCGTCTTACAGAGACCATCGCCAAAGCCAAGAGCATTGTCGAACAATCCAAGCATAGTCAGGAGCTTGATGATGAAAATAAAATCTTGAAGAATGACCTGGTTGATGTTGTTAAGGGCCATGAAGAGGCAATGATGGTGATGCAAGAATCTGCTGACGCCGAGATGTAGCGCTGAAGAATGAAATTGAACAACTCAGAGGACAAAACAAAGATGCCAAAGAGCAGAATGATCGGAACATTGAGGTTTACAAGAAAGTCTAGAAGGAGCATGACATCTTGGTGGAGACATGCAAGTAAGCTGAGACAAGCATCTTTGGTAACTTTCCTCCAACTTTGTCAATTATGTAAGATGGACACTTGTACTTGTTATACTCACACCCTTTGTCTCTAACGAAAATACAGCTCCCATTGGTTTAACCAACATGGGTGAAGGTGCTCCGGATCCAAAGGAATGCATGGTTCTTGCCAACAACTTCATCAATACTACCATCACCCAAGCCAAGGAGACAACACATCCCCTGGGTATCAACATCAAGGCGGCAGACTTAGCGGCCAAGTACTCGGAAATCCTACGTCGAGCCCCCGAGAAAGTCAAGGACTAGAAAGCCTCTTGCATCCGAGCTGGTGCAAGGATGACCTTGTCCCTGGTCAAGGAGCACTAGACAACTCCGACATTGATCTGTAACCTCCTGCATACCGAAGCTTGATGAGGATGGGAAAGAGATCGATAGTGATTCTATTTGGAACTCCCTCGCCGGCTACAACACCAAGGTTGCCAAGATGGTTAAGGAGGACGTCTATGTGCCTGCCGAGGAGATGGATGATGACCTGGAATCTTCTGAGTCTGGCCTGTGCTCTTCCGAGTTTGATGAACTCTCTAGGCTTGGTTAACCTGTTACCGATGATGCAGCCGCGAAGTCCCCTGCAGCAGACACATAAAAACATTGTTTCTATTAAATGTATCTCTGCAATGTGTATGCGGAAAAAACTTGTAGAACTAAGGCGGATAACTTGTACTCAACTTTCCTGCCACTTATCTATTTCCAGCGTGTATATATTTTTAAGCAAGTGTAGGCTTATCCATTATTCTGGTTCGTATGCTTGACATTTCGTGAGACGGAAGACTCATAGAATAGAAGTATGCTCTCAGGCGATGATGCTTAATAGCATCGTCAAGAACCTAAGAGCAAAATCGCTGGCTTTGAGTGCCGGTAAGTCACTGCTCCAGAATCCACATAAAACTTCGGAAAACGTGTAGACAAAAAAACTTAAGCTAATGCCCGTAGGCGGAATTTTCACAAGTGCAAATGAAAACTTGCGCATAAAGGGTTTATATGATCCAAAAATGAACAACTAAAGGAGGTAAAAGACTGAGAAAATATGAGGGAACCAAATGCTTTATTTCATTGATCATATAAGGTACTTATTACATAATATAAAATATGCTAAGTGTAAAAGGGACGTAGCTGTGCTATGTTCCATGGCCCATCTGTCTCCAGGAAATCATCATCAGAGTCACATTGCTTGCGCTTGAGATTTTTTGGCCTATCTTTCAACTCACGAATATCGACGAGGTAATAGGAATCATTGAGCAATGCTTTGCTTATGACGAACAGTCCTTCCCAAGGCGGGGATAATTTGTGTGATTTTTCTTGCTTGAGTCTAAGCACCAGATCCCCTTCTTTAAACGAGCGATGCCTAACACGGTGACTAAGGTAGCCATGGAGCTTCTGCTGGTAGATAGCGGATCTCTGGCATGCCAACACATGCTCTTCATCTAGTAGGTCCATAGATAAGCGTCTGGAATCTTCAGCATCATCCTCATCATAGGCGGCAACTCTTGGTGCATCGTGGAGGATGTCGGATGGTAGGACAACTTTTTATCCATAAACCATGAAGAAAGGAGTCAAGCCGGTAGATCTGTTGGGTGTTGTTCGTAAACTCCACATCACAAATGGCAACTCCTCCGCCCAGGCTCCAACTGCTCTGTGTAGTGGTGCCCCTACGTGTGGCTTGATTCCTTGCAGAATTAGTCCATTGGCCCGTTCAACTTGCCCATTTGATTGTGGATGTCCCACATATGCTACATCAAGACGGATGCCTTTTTCATGACAATACTCCTTAACTTCTCTGAGAGACAAGTTTCTGCCGTTGTCGATGATGATGCTATGTGGGAGACCAAATCTCACCACCAGATCCCGGACAAATTTTAGGGTTGTTGCCCCATCGAGCTTTCTAATGGGTTTAGATGCAATCCATTTTGTGAACTTATCAACCGCTACTAGCAGATGTGTAAATCCACAAGGTGTTGTTTGCAAAGGTCCAACCATGTCAAGCCCCTAGACTAAAAACGGCCAAGTGGTTGGTATGGTTCACAATTCTTCAGCTGGAACACTTGGTTGTCTTGCATAAAACTGACACCCAAGACAGGTTCATACCAACTTGTCAGTGTCTTCCTTAGCAGTTAACTAGTAGAATCCTTGTAGGAAGGCTTTTTCCACCAACGATCGTGGAGTAGCATGATGCCCGCAATCTTTGAGATGTATTTATCTGAGGATGTCTATACCTTGCTGCTAGGAGACAAATCATAGGAAAACTGTTGTGGTACTTCTTTTGTATAGCTGGCCGTCAATGATGACATAGTATTTTGATCTACGTACTATCTGTCGGCTTTCGACTTTGTCAGCGAGCAAAGTTCCATCTTGAAGATAGTCCATGAATGGTTTCGTCCAAGCCGGAGAGGTCATTGTCACTGCATTCACAAATGATTCCACTATATCCGGGTTGTCGGGGTCCGCTCCTCTTATGGATGGAGTCCACAAATGCTCCAGGAAAACGCCTGGTGGAATTGGTCGGCGAGCTAATCCAAGATTTGAGAGTAGATCTGTCGCTTCATTGTCCTTCCTTTTGACGTACTTCACTTCGTAGCCGTTGAAGCACTTGGCTATCTCGTCTACTTCGTCTTGATATGCCGCCATCATAGGGTTACACGCATTCCAGGTGCCAGCCACTTGCTAGGCAACCAAGTTGGAATATCCACAACAAACTATGCGCTTGATGCCAATATCCTTGGCCACATGAAGTCCGTGAATGAGGGCCTCATATTCTGCTGTTGTTGGTAGCATTGAAGTGGATCTACAGGACGTACTATAACTTTTCCCCTATTGGTGATTGTAATAATACACTAGCCCCAAGCCATTGAGTAACTTGGATCCGTCAAAGTGCATGATCAAATATACTGGCTCTAGCACATGAGTGTCTTCTGGCAGTTCTATCCAATTTGCGATAAAATCCGCCAATGCTTGAGATTTGATAGCGTCACGTCTCTTGTAGGTGATTTCAAAGGAGACATGTTCAATGCTCCACTTTGCCACTCTCCCTGTAGCGTCACTATTGTCGATGATGTCGGACAACGGACCTTTGCTCACTACTGTGATGGGATGCTCCTAGAAGTAATGCCTTAGCTTCCATGAAGCAAGGAAAACTCCATAATCTAACTTCTGGTAGTGCGAGTAACGCTGCTTGAAATTCGTCAAGACCTCGCTTACATAGTAAACTAGCCGCTGAACTCCATATTCGTGTGTTGGCTCATTGCACTCCACCATGATGACGATGCTGATAACCCGGTTGGTTACCGCCATGTAAACTAATAAGGGCTCTGTTGATATCGGTGCTGCAAGTATTGGTGCGGGGGAGAGTAATCTCGTCAACTCCTGAAGTGCTACATCTGCTTTGTCTGTCCATATGCATTTATCCACCTTCTTGAGCAACTTTTTGAGTGGCATAACCTTCTCTCCAAGTCGGCTGATGAACCGGCTTACTATTGCAATGCAGCCTGTGAGCCTCTGACTGTCCTTCAAGCATGTCGGGCCTTTGATGTCAAGGATGGTCTTGATCTTCTCTGTGTTGACTTCAATTCCGTGATGCGAAATGATGAAGCCCAACAATTTGCCAGATGGTACCCCAAAGATGCACTTCTTAGGGTTAAGCATCATGTTGTACTTCTGAAGATTGACAAAGGTTTCTTGCAAGTCGGTGATGAGATCATTTGATTTCTTTGACATCACCGCGATGTCGTCCATGTAAGCGTGTACGTTGCGACCTATCTGGTCATGTAGGAAATGCTGCATCGTCCGTTGGTAGGTAGCACCGGCGTTTTTCAACCCAAAGGGCATCATGACATAGCAGTATGGCCCATAAGGTGTGGTGAACAAAGTGGCCAATTGGTCTGACTTTCACATATTAATTTGGTGGTATCCTAAGTATGCATCGAGAAAACTCAAAAGTTTCGAGCCAGCCGTCGAGTCAATGACTTGGTCAATGTGAGGCAAAGCAAACGGATCCTTCGGACATGGTTTGTTCAAGCCGATGTAATCAATGCACATTTTTAATTCTTTGGTTCCCTTTTTGGGGACAAGTACAGGATTTTCCACCCAATGGGTGTGAATGACTTCTCGGATAAAATTAGCCTTAAGTAACCCTAGCTATCTCTTTGCATATAGCCTGTCATCTTTCATCACCAAAACGCCGTAGAGGTTGCTTCACTGGTTTTACCTTATGATCAATATTCAAGCTATGCTCGGCAAGTTCCCTAGGTACACCTTTCATGTCAGCAAGTTGCCAGACGAAGATGTCTTTGTTCTCACGGAGGAACTCGATGAGCGCGCTTTCCTATTTGGGATCTAGGTCCATGCCAATGGCGGTGATCTTGGAGGAATCTCCTTCAACAAGCTCCACCTGTTTGTTCTTGATGGCGGCCTTGAATGCAGGTTCGAAAGCAGTGATTTGCTTCTTCGAAGGCGGCACCTCCAAGGTATCAACCTGGTTCTGGATCTCCTTGAATTCTTCACCATAGAGGACAGCTTCGGTGAAGGCGGCTTCGCTCAGCTCTCACTCCGTGGCCTTGGTGAAGCTTCTGTCAATGGTGATGATGTCGTTTGGTCTGGGTATCTTGAGATTGTTGTATACAAAGCATGGCCTAGTGAGGAAGGAGTGTAAGATGTCACGTCCAAATATGATGTGGTACACGCTCTTGAAGGGCACCACTTCAAAGGTCATGCGCTCTTGGCGGTAGTTGTTGACATCACCAAAGGTGACTAGAAGGGTGATACAGCCAAGGGAGTTTGCTTGCCGGCCAGGAACGATGCCATGGAACACGGTGTTGCTCTTCCTTAGTTGGGTCTGTATCAAGTTCATCTTGTGCAGTGTATCCATGTATATGATGTTGATGCTGCTTTCGCTATCCATGACGCACTTGGTGAACTATGTGTCGTTAATCAATGGGTTGATGACCATGGCATACTGGTTCTCTATTGGGATAAGGTTTGTATGATCTTGCCTGTCCCAAGTAATTGGAATCTCCAACCACCTAACGTACTAAGGAACAGGAGGGAGGGTAGCCATCAATATCCTCAGTGAGGTTTTCTGGGATCATGCTCTGGGGGTGCCAAGGAGAGTGTGGTATACTGGGGCCTTCTTTTTGAAGGGGTTCTTGCCCTTTCCGTCACCCTTGTCGACATACTTGGGCTCCACATCTTCGTCCATGTCACTTGATTCCTCCTCCTTCTTCTTCCCTTTGCCCTTTCCGTGGGATCTATTCTTCCAACTTCGCTTGTAGCCAAACTCAGGGTCTTCCTTGAGGTCATTGACAAACTTGCATTGGCAGTTGGTGTGGGTGGCCTTTCCGTTTGCGTCGAAGTGGACGAAACATGGCATATCGCGGTACTCTTTGTACGTTTGGGGAATGCGGGGTGTTGAGGGTGTTCAATCACTCCTCTATTGTCCATGGCTAGCCCCCCGGGCACGACCACGTTGTCCGCTTCCGCCTCTGCCAGCGAACGTTGTGGCGACCATGTCGGCTGCTTGCTTCTCTTCTGGCCGAGTTTTCCGCTTGTTTTTATTGTTCCTCTTGGCCTGGGTAGGGATGGCTATTGCCGGCAATGAGCCGCGAGCATCATCGTCAGCGGCGGCGAGTTCGCTAGCCATGCCGATCATCATGTTGAGGTTGAGGTCGTTGTTGTCCTGATAGCGCTTTAGCATATGCCGGAGTAGTGACCCCTTCTCCAGGCCGTCGATGAAGGTGGCCATAGCGGTTTTTTCGTGCACCCCCGTGCATGATTTTTTCATATCAATCCAGCGAGATAGGTAAGCATAAGAGGATTCATCCTTTTCTTGTACGCACCGCTGTAGGTCACCAACCTTGCAGGGACGTTTGTACGTACCCTCGAAGTTCTTGCTGAACGCTTCATACATGTCCAACCAATTGCAGATTGATTTCTCCAGAAAGTCATCAATCCATTGTCGGGCGGTGCTGGTGAGCATTAGTGGGAGGTACTTGACAACGACATTAGGGTTTCCCCGGCAATGTGGATTGTCTCGTTGTAGTCCTGCGACCATGTAGCTGGCCCGGCAGTGTCGTCATATAGGGCTTGATGGTCTTGTCAATCCGGAGACCCTTGGGGTAAGTTGTGGCTATATTATTGTGTAGGGGTTCCGCGCATGAAAACAATAAATTTTTACCCTACGCCCCTGAACCCCTGATGTTGCTAGGACCTATCTATTAGTTATATAGTAACAGGAGGGGATTTTCGTGAACTTACCCTTGAAGACCGAAAAGCATTGTCAACACTCAGGAGAGTGTGGTTGATGTAGACGAGCCGAAGCCGACCTCAAGGTCGTCATGAAGTCCTTGTGCTCCTGTGGCTCCAACGACTTGAGTGCCTAAAGTGTGACACCTCGCGGGGAGTTACACACGTCCGGTGCCTGACAATGTCTCCTGCTTCCCCGATCCAGCAGCAGTTGCGGAAGTAGAGCTCCTGGATCCGAATCCCGCAGCGCTACAGTGTTCCGCGGTGAAGATGTCTCTCGTTCGCGCAGTCCGAACTTGGGGCCACGGTCACGAGAGAGAATATCAATTGGAGGTCTCCCCAAAATTGAGGAAACCTTTATTGAATATTGTGTGTATTTATCTAGCCAAATACCCCCACTATATATAGGGCGAGGGGAGGTACTACCTCCCTCAAAGTCTCGGGGTGGGACTAAAGGCGAGGAGAGGGGGAGAGGTGGCACCGCCGGCCACCCCCATGGTCCCTGCGCGGGGGAGGTTGGCCCACTAGGGTGCCAGCCACCCCCTCTGGCCCTTCTCCCTCTTGCCTTTCCCTAATGGGCCCTCTTCCCTTCGAAATTGGCACATTAATCCTTTTGACCTTTAAATTGTTTTTATATTTTATTAAATAATCATGAATAAATGATTAAATCAACATTTAACATTTAACATTCATATATTATTCAATCTCTGTGGCTATGGAACACCTTCCACCTCCACTCCGGACATCCTCCGGGCGTACCAAAACCCTTCCGGTTTTCTCTCTCTATTCATCGGTGATTCTTCTGATCCTATAAACACTCTCTAAGCATCATCAAACCCTTAAGCGTGATACCCTACGGTTTGGGAACACTCCAGACATGGTCGGGACACTCCCGGACCAATGATCAACAGAGGGACCTGGATGGCCATGTGACCCCTCTGCGTTCCACGAAGATCTTTCGTCGTTTGAACCGGGACGGTCGTGTCTTATTCCCTTTGTCTCTTGATACTTGTATTGCCCGAGATCTGATCAATGACATCACCATGTCGTGTTCAATCTCGTTACCTAACAATTCTACTTGACTCGTTCCGACAAGTGATATCCCTGTGATCAAATCACACGCTGCACATCTATTGGATATAACTTCTCTGAGTGGGCCCTTAAATATCTTTTCGTCACGTGGACGGACAAATCCCGCTCCTGACATATATTGACTCTATGGTTTCCCCTGAATACATGAATACATCTTTATAACCACTGTATAACCAAGTGGCGCTTGATGCTATCTAAGAACTCTTGGGAGACAATGATTGATATAGCCTCGCGATCTAAGGAATAGTCTACGAGGATCCATTTCTAATCATCATAACTTGAACTTCATGACATGATCTGGTCATGATGTTTAGGTTGGGTATTGGTTCATCATCTCATTCTCAAAATGAGTTGACTCCATTTCCAACTGGCATAAATGCCACATGATCAGGAAACTTGATCATTTGTTGACAAATGAACCAATGACTAGAGTTTCACTAGGAACCCCTGGTTGTTTATATATCACACGTGTATTGATGTTTCCTCTCAATACAGTTATAACATGATATAAAACTTAATTATAAACTTTATGAAATATGATAATAGTCCTTATTACTATTTATCTCTAGGGCATATTTCCAACAATCTGCCACTTGCACTAGAGTACAAATAAACTAGCTGCATTTGTTCTTAATCATTGGCACCATATATCTGGTACCCTGAACATGCTTGATCTTTGAAGAGGTTGAGTGTTGGGTCTATACTTTACAGTACCAAATCCTTTGCAACTTACTAATGTCACCTTGATTGACATTAATACTTTATCATCACATGATAACATCTGTGTGTATGCATCGTCGCTATGGCAGTAGAACGAGGCCTGATTCCAGGAGCCTACAGTGACTTTAGATCAACCTCGAGGGGTTTCTCATGGGCACTATGCCCTGGGACACACCATTCTACGTTAAAAGCGAACTAGCCCCGCCATAACATTATACAACACTTTAGATGGTACCCTTATCTATTATTATAAATGTATTCATCGAAACACAAGTGCATCCAGTGCAACTTTCGATGTTTTGTTCACCTCGCTTCCTACTTGACTCTAATCGGTATTACGGGAGTTTCCAACATATTCCCTTATAACATAACCCTTTATGTTTTAAGATATTTCATCCTTTATGGATTTGAAAAGTATGTCTACAGTTCTCTATTAGACACTGCGGACAAACCTAGGTCAACGTTCTGTGATTCAAACTTAATCACTTTTAAATGTTCCTTATTGAATCATATATTATGTTAAGTTACCATCATGGTTTTCTAAGATAGAACCTATGTCTCAACATAGTGGATGATGATCATCCTTTTCTTTCTTTCAACCATTGATGTTAAACTTAATACTATTCCTAACTTGAGTTATTAAGGACCAGTTCCTTAATTAACTTCTATTCTGAAACCCTTTTCAGAATCCCTTAAGGAATACTACATAATATCATAATACACTTATTATCAACTTCTACACCTTATAAATCATTATTTATCGGTACTTGCACTTTTATTCTTAACACACTCAAGAATCACTCCTATAAGCTCCCACTCAAAATATGTTCCTAACATATTTGGGTATGAGTCATTACTCTTACTCAAACTATGTTCCTACATATTTGAACTTGAGACTTATATTGCTCCCACTCAAAAATATGTCATTCACATATTGTTTTAGGAATATTTTCATAGCTCCCACTAAATTTTATGCAAATTGCATATCCACTCACTATTTTGAATGATTTCAAAATCCTTTGATCAAATATCAAACTTGGAGATTTACTATGAGATACTAGTACTTTTACTAGTTTTAAATCCACTAGACATTTAGCACACTTGAATCAAATTCATTTGAATTCATCCAATACTTGACAAATTGTGCTTTTGTCATTCACCCCCTTTTCCACTATGGATTTGCAGTCATTTGGGAAAATCAAGTAACCCCTTTTACTTGTGAGATTCAGCAGCGAATTGCTTTCTAATCTCAAGTGAATTTTGCTTTTAGGATTTCTCATAATTCTAGTTTACCATTATTTACTTAGTAGTTCGTAGGTATGTCATATTCCGATAATCATGACAAATGATTCACAAATATCCCCATAAAAGATATGGGTTACATTTTGAATCCTACTTCATGTAGTGAAAACACCAGTGGGGAAAACACAATGATCATTATCATTGATTCTTTCCTTTGTGAAGAGGATCGTTCAGGAACGTTTTCCGTTGCGCTTCTCAACACTCTATTGCAGGGTTTCAGTATCTTCCATTTGCTGCATAATCGAGAAATATCACTGAATGTGAACTTTCTTGAAAATGTACCAAAATCCAAGCAATACAAGTTTTGCTTCTCTTTTGGTTTTAGTTATGGATTTTGTATTCAAAGTTCCTAATAAATACTCTACAGGACTTATTCGCTATTGTTTTGGTTATATCGAATAACCCTAAAACTTTTACGACGATCTGTACTAGATATGGAGCCGATCTCACCAATCCAGATGGTTCACTATATATTTTAATTGAGTGCTAACTATTTCTAACTAATGGTCTCTACATCTACACTACAACGATTTATTTGGTGCCATCTATTCACCCATTTTGATCTCTAATATCACAATGTGATGCTTTGGATTTTGACATTTCAAAATGCTTTGCATTCCACAATTTCTTCTATGCCAGTCTTATAAAGTTGAATTTCATTACTATTGATCAAATCGTAGTAATTAGATTCTCATTTATCTTTAATACCCTTTGTTGATGAAACACTTTGATCATATAAAATAGTTTCATATTCATGTTTCCTTGGGTAAACTTCTTTACACATTTAAACAATCATATAATGATAATTACAATTCTGTCAAAATACAATACATCGAATATGTATTTACTTTTAAAAATTCATTAAGACACTTTGTATTCACGTAATACACGGTGTTCAAGTTATTTTGCCAAACTTAGGCATGATTTATATGTGACAATAAATCGAATGTCTTTCACACATTATCAACATAACTTTTGAATTCAAACAATGGTTTCATTCATTAATGAACATATCATTAAGTTGGGTATTTTTAAAGGCATTTCAATATTTTACAAATGTTCATGCATTATAAATTAGTTTCAAAGCAAGGATAATTCACATGTAATCAAACAAGATATGAACACGAATAGAAATCATTCATAAAAGTGGAACAACTATTTGTTACAAACTAATATGAATAACCGTCTCACTAAGTGTGAGACACACTAAAGAAGTTCACGATCTATCGATTACAATAATCATCCTAGAACATAAACTAAGTGATAAATGTTGAGGGAGAGTGTCGTTGGCCATCATCATCATGCTCGCCATCAACACGCAATGTCACCTCCTCTCCGGCAAGCACCTCTCATGCAGAAGGACCTGTTTTCAGTAAAACAGAACAAGTATCAAATATACTTAACACTGCAAATGTGTTTGCAAAATTATAACATTTATAAAATTGTATATCAAATATATACCTTTGTCATTGAGGACCTCAGCGACAACAGGTTCAACCATCACATTTCTGAGATGTGATATGAACCTGTGGAAATCCAGTGTTTCCGCATCGCCTCTCATAATGCAAATCTTGACTTGTGCTTGGTAGCTTGCTGGCAGCGACCGCATCACAATGCCATTTGCAAAAGATCTAGTCATCCAGTTATCCAGGAAGTATGAAGGCCTCATGTACGGATCATGCATGCGCTCCAAGTGGTCATCAAGTGATGAATTCTGCTCCATCTTAATGGAGAGGAAGTCTCTCATCAGCTCATGCTCCCATATGCGTGCTTGTTCCACGAAATGTGTCCTAATCTATAGCATTACCATACGAGGGTTGACATTACCCACAACAGGCCACAACTCGTCCACCATTCTGAAATGCATTGTAACTGAAATGAAGGAGGCCATCTCCGACGGTGATAGTGGGCTTCCCGCTACTCTGGGGTCTCTAGGTCAATGGGCTGATCCAAATCCATCTCGTCGAGTATGTAGTCGACCAAGTCATTCTCGCTAAGGAGAACATGGAGACATGCAACCCACATAGAAAAGTTTAATCCGTCTAGCCTGAGCTTCTCTCCTTCTAACCAATCAATCATCAACATGAAATGTGGCATCGGGGAGAACCTTTTCTACATTTATACTCCCTCCGTTTGGAAATATAAGACGTTTTAGCTTTGTGAATCGAATGTATCTAGATGTCTTTTAGTGTATAGGTTAGTAGAGGTTCGGAGTTTACCTATAAAGGTGTCTAGATACATTCGTTTCACAAGGCTAGAATGTCTTATATTTCCGAACAGAGGGAGTAATTGCAAAAGGAATTTAGACTAAGTTTATAATTAAATGAGTTAATAGTAACTCCACTCAGAAACACCTATCCCATGAAGGGTTCCTAGTGATAACACGACCCCTTTTCCCCACATCTCCCCGATCGTCACAGCCATCAATGTCGGTTCTAGGGTGGACGCTAAACGTTGGTCACATCATTCATGCGACTCGTGCTTGATCTTTCGACCATCCATGTTCTGAGGCCATGTCTACACATGCTAGGCTCTCCAACTCAACCTTAGTGTATTCGCTGTGCAACATGGCTTACACCCACTATATGCGAACGTAGATATGTCTGACACCCGCTCACCGCGGGTCGCCTCATAACGAAGAACTTTCTTGGTGGTGCACACTAAGGGGGAACACAATCATTGATAATTTTAATAGGGATTGGTTCCGGTGCCGTAGACACCAGGGTACCGGTGTCTTTTCGGCATCATAGTCCGTCACCTCCGTGACTATCTACTACTACGTAACATAAGATAATCACTTTACCTTTTCCACAACCATATCACAAAGCAACGCCCCTGCAAAACAAAGTTAGACACCTCTACTTTATCTTTGCATGTTTTACGTGGCTGAATGGGCTTTCGCACAAGAAACGTTCTTACCTATGAACTTTCAGCACAACGCTGATTAAGTAGTTGTCTCTACTAAACCCCTTTCTGGGCCCTCTGTTGCAAATGGCATACCAACTAATGCAAGAGAGATAGACACCCCCCCCCCTAAGCCACTTTATACGATACAAGCCATATGCCAAGCGTGGACTAGTCTCACGAATGAACGCGCAAAGTCGGTTGGGGGCTGCTTCATCAAGCATTACTGTGGTATACACAAGTACACGTGGGAGGGTAACAACTAAAAGATCAACGCCCACACGCTACATCTCGTGTGTTCTACCCGTACTAGCATTACTATGCATAGATCTAGCTCTAATACCACTGTAGGGGTTCCGCGCATGAAAATAATATAATTTTACCCTAGGCCCCTGAACCCCTGATGTTGCCAGGACCAATCTATTAGTAATGTAGTAATGGGAGGGGCTTTTCGTGAACTTACCCTTGAAGACCGAAAAGCGTTGTCAACGCTCAGGAGAGCGTGGTTGATGTAAACGAGCCGAAGCTGACCTCAAGGTCGTGATGAAGTCCTTGCGCTCCTGTGGATCCAACGACTTGAGTGCCTCAAGTGTGACACCTCAAGGGGAGTTACACACGTCTGGTGCCTGAAGAAGACTCTCGCTTCCCTGATCCAGCAGCAGTTGAGGAAGTAGAACTCCTGGATCCGAATCCCGCAGCGCGACGGTGCTCTGCAGTGAAGATGTCTCTCGTTCGCGCAGTCCAAACTTGCGACCACGGTCACGAGAGAGAGAGATAGAGTCAGAGAGAGAAAATATCAATTGGAGGTCTCCCGAAAAGTGAGGAAGCCTTTATTGAATATTGTGTGTATTTATCTGGCCAAATACCCCCACTATATATAGGGCGAGGGGAGGTACTACCTCCCTCAAAGTCCCGCGGTGGGACTAAAGGAGAGGAGAGGGGGAGGGGTGGCACCGCCGGACACCCTCATGGGCCCCGCGTGAAGGAAATATGCCCTGAGAGACAATAATAAAGTTGTTATTATATATTCCTTATATATGATAGATGTTTATTTTACATGCTAGAATTGTATTGATCGGAAACATCAATACATGTGTGTTTAATAAACAAAAAGGGTTCCTAGTTATGCCTCTCTTATAGACTAGCTTGTTGATTAACAAGATGATCAAGGTTTCCTGATCATGGACAGTGGATGTTGTTAATAACAAGGTCACACCATTGGTGGAATGATGTGATGAACATTCATCCGAAGTATAGCATTACGATCAAGTCATTATGTTTATATTGCTATAACATCATACGAAGTAATCTTTATCCTTAGACCATGAGATCATGTTAATTGCTAACACCGGAAGAGTATCTTGATAACATCAAATGTCACACCGTAACAGGGTGACTATAAAGATGGGTTCAGTACTACAAAGGTGTTATGTTGAGGCTCATGGATCAAGAGTGGAATTTGTCAATCTCGATGACGGATAGATATACTCTGGGCCCTCTCGGTGATATCACATTAAGATAGCTTGCAAGCAGGTGATGTGATCACTAGAATGTTATATCACGGGAACGAGAAAAGAGTGCATGTCGGTACCGAGATCAAACTAGGTATGGAGATACCGATGATCGAATCTCGGACATGTAATATATCAAGAGACAAAGGGATTTAGTTTCAAGCGTTAAAGGTTCTCATGATCACAGAAGTCATCGTTGAATGTGTAGGAGTCAGTACGGATCTCCAGGTCCCGCTACTGATTATTGATCGGAGAAGGGTATCGATCATGTCTGCATTATTCGCGAACCGTAGGGTGGCACACTTAAGAGTTATTGAACACCATTTTGGAGCACATATGTTTCAGACGAAAGAATTGCAAAGCGCAGGAATTGTTTCAATAGAAACAAGAAATTGTTTCGGGTGAAATTGTATTTTGGATATTGGTGGCATAGTGGGATGAAGCGGCCCGGACCAACCTTACATGTCATCGTACATGAGACCGGTTCCACGACTGACATGCAACTTGTTTTGCATAAGTGGCTGGCGAGTGTCTGTCTCTCCTACTATAGTCAATATCTGATTTACAATGAGTTGCTAATAACTTAGTTATCCTCGTTGTGGTTCATGTTCGTAGGTGAGAACGGTTCTATCTCCGAAAGCCCTAAGCCATGTAAAACTTGCAATTGATAAATTAGAGGCGTCTAGTTTAGATCGTTGCTGGGCTAGTGTATTGATATGGTATTGTTGTAAGTAGATGTATGATAGATACTCTTACAACACACTCAACGTGTAAGTTCCATAGACATTGGCCTTACACACAAAGGAATGATAGAGATCATACCACGATGCAAGTGATAAAGATCAAATGCATGGACCATATCATCTCACTTTACACATTAGATGTTAGCATCTTATACTGCTAGTTTGGCGCTTTTGGTAGCATTATAAGATGATCCCTCATTTAGATATCAAGATAAAAATGTGTTCTTCCTTAAGTATGCACCATTCTGTGGATCGTGTTTCGAGACATCACGTGATGATCTGGTGTACTCGAATCTACGCTTTCATTGGAATGGGTGTAAGACAGTTTTACACACGCGAATACTAAGGTTCTTACTTGGCGAGCCTAGCATGTACAGACATGGCCTCGGAACACGGACCGAAAGGTTAAGCATGAGTCATATAGTTGATATGATGCCCATATAGATGCTCGCCTTTGAAGCTACATTAACTCACATGATGATCGGACTTGGTGTAGTGGATTTGGTTCATGTAATCACCAAAAAGACATGAGGGATGTCGTTTTTGAGTGGGAGTTCATTAGTAATTTGGATTAGTTGAACTCAATCTATCATAAACTTAGTCTAAATAAACTTTACAAATTCTGTTGTTGATGGCACCACCTGCTTTTAATTTCAATGTGTTCATGGAGAAAGAGAAACTTGCTGTGAATGGTAGCAACTTCACCAACTAGGCTATGAATTTGAGTATTCTCCTCACTGCTGCACAAAAGCAATATGTGCTAGATGCGCCGCTAGGCCCCCCACCAGCTCCTGATGCCCTTGACAAGGAAAATAATGTCTACGTGACTCGTCAGGACGACCACAACTTAGTTCATTGCGGCATACTGTATGGGCTAGAGCCAGAACTTCGAAAGCGTTTCGAAAATGGAAATGCCTTTGATACCATGGGAGAAATGAAAATGATTTTCGATACCCATGCTGCCGTAGAGAGTTATAATGCTACAGAAAAGTTCTTTAGCTGCATGATGGAGGAAAACAGCTCCGTTAGTGAGCACGTACTCAAAATGTCTAGGTACGCCGATAAGCTTGTGTCCTTGGGAATAACGATTCCCATTGACTTAGGCATACATCGTGTTCTCCAATCTCTGCCACCTAGCTACAAGAGCTTCGTGATGAACTATAATATGCATGGCATGAAGAAGTCTCTTCCCGAGCTTCTGTCAATGCTTAAGACTACAGAAGTGGAGATTAGGAAAGAACATCAAGTGTTGATGATTAATAGGACCACCGGTTTCAGGAAAGACAAGAAAGGCAAGCACAAGGGAAAGAAGGTGGCAAGTCTGTTGCCACGCCTGAAAAGAAACCCCGAGCTGGCCCTAAGTCTGACACCGAGTGCTACTATTGTAAGGGGACTGGCCATTAGAAGGGCAACTGCCCCAAGTATTTGGCGGACAAGAAGTCCGGCAAGGCAAACAAAGGTATATGTGATATATATGTT
The DNA here is from genome assembly GCA_910589775.1 of Avena eriantha. Classification (NCBI taxonomy): domain Eukaryota; kingdom Viridiplantae; phylum Streptophyta; class Magnoliopsida; order Poales; family Poaceae; genus Avena; species Avena eriantha. The sequence continues at coordinate 260,798,048 of OU342745.1, read as the reverse complement.
ATTGATGTGTACTTGACTAGTACTCGCAGTAGCTCCTGGGTATTTGATACGGGATCGGTTGCTAATATATGTAACTCGGTTCAGGGGCTACGGAACAAGCGACAACTAGCAAGGGATGAGGTCAGAATGCGGGTCGGCAATGGATCAAAAGTTGATGTGATCGCCCTCGGGACGCTACCTCTCCATTTTCCATCGGGATTAGTTATAAACCTAAATAATTGTTATTTAGTGCCTGCACTAAGCATGAACATTGTATCTGGATCGTGTTTGATGCAAAGTGGTCATTCCTTTAAATCTGAAAACAATGGTTGTTCGATTTATAAGAATGATATCTTTTATGGTCATGCACCTATGTTGAATGGTTTATTTCTGTTGGATCTCGATAGTAATATTACACACATTCATAATGTTAATGCTAAAAAGATTAAACTTGATGATGATATGTCTACATATATGTGGCACTGCCGTCTAGGTCATATTGGCATTAAACGCATGAAGAAACTCCATTCTGATGGACTTTTGGAATCACTTGATTTTGAATCATTTGATACATGTGAGCCATGCCTTATGGGCAAGATGACTAGAACGCTGTTTTCCGGTTCAATGGAACGGGCGACAGATCTATTGGAAATCATACATACTGATGTGTGTGGACCAATGAGTGTGTCGGCGCGAGGTGGATATCGTTATTTTGTTACTTTCACGGATGATTTGAGTAGATATGGGTATATCTATTTGATGAAACACAAGTCTGAAACTTTTGAAAAGTTCAAGGAATTTCAGAATGAAGTGGAAAATCATTGTAATAGAAAGATCAAATTTCTACGGTCTGACCGTGGAGGAGACTATCTAAGTTACGAGTTTAGCACACACATGAAAGAGTGTGGAATAGTTTCACAACTCACGCCTGCCGGAACACCACAACGTAATGGTGTGTCGGAACATCGTAATCGTACCTTATTGGATATGGTTCGATCTATGATGTCTCTGACTGACTTGCCACTGTCATTTTGGGGTTATGCACTGGAAACAACTGCATTCACTTTAAATCGGGCACCATCTAAATCCGTTGAAACGACACCGTATGAATTATGGTTTGGAAACAAACCTAAGCTGTCATTTCTTAAAGTATGGGGATGCGATGTTTATGTGAAGAAACTTCAACCGGATAAACTCGAACCCAAAGCGGAAAAATGCGTCTTCATAGGATACCCTAAGGAAACAATTGGGTATACCTTCTATCACAGATCCGAGGGCAAGGTTTTTGTTGCCAAGAATGGATCCTTTCTTGAGAAGGAGTTTCTCGCGAAAGGTGTGAGTAGTCGGAAGGTAGAACTCGAAGAGGTTATTGAACCTTCTCTTCATGGAATGGCAAGTGGCGTAGCACCGGAAGTTGTTTCGGAGTGGAATTCACCTGATGAAGAGAGAGCTAATGATAATGATCATGAAACTCCGAAAGAGGACACTACCGAACCTCGCAGGTCAAGCAGGACACGTGCAACTCTTGAACTGTACGGCAATCCTGTTGTGAATTTCATGGTTGATGAAATGGATGACCCTGCGATGATGAGCCCGGATTCCAACAAATGGCTAGAAGCCATGAAATCCGAGATGGAATCCATGTACGAGAACCAAGTTTGGAACTTGGTGGACTTACCTCACGACCGAAAGGCCGTTGAGAATAAATGGATTTTCAAAAGAAAAACTGATGCTGATGGTAATGTGACCATCTATAAGGTCGACTTGTCGCAAAGGGGTTTTGACAAATTCAATGAGTTGACTATGATGAGACACTTTCTCCCGTAGCGATGCTTAAGTCGGTTAGGATTATGTTAGCAATTGCTGCATATTTCGATTATGAAATATGGCAGATGGATGTCAAAACTGCGTTCCTCAATGGTAATATTGAAGAATAGTTGTATATGATACAACCTAAGGGTTTTTTCGATCCTAAGGATGCTAATAAGGTATGCAAACTTCAGTGATCCATCTATGGACTGAAGCAAGCATCCCAGAGTTGGAATCTCCGCTTTAATGAGGTGATCAAAGAGTTTGGATTTATCCAAACTTATGGAGAGGCTTGTATTTACAAGAAAGTGAGTGGGGGCAATGTGGCATTTCTGATATTATATGTGGATGACATATTATTGATTGGAAATGATATAGATCTTTTAAACAGTGTTAAAAGTTATCTAAACAGCAAATTTTCGATGAAAGACCTTGGTGAAGCATCATATATATTAGGCATTAAAATCTATAGAGATAGATCAAGGCGCCTAATTGGGCTATCGCAGAGTACATACCTTGATAAGATATTAAAGAAGTTTAATATGGACGAAAGTAAGAAGGGGTTCTTACCTATGTTGCAAGGCAAGACATTGAGTAAGACTCAAAGTCCGGCTACGGCGGAAGAAAGAGAGATGATGGATAAGATCCCCTATGCCTCGGCCATAGGCTCTATTATGTATGCCATGCTATGTACAAGACCGGATGTGGCACATGTTATTAGTTTGACTAGTAGGTACCAATCTGATCCAGGTTCGGAACACTGGATAGCGGTAAAGAACATCCTCAAGTACTTGAGATGAACTAAGGATATGTTTCTTATATACGGAGGTGAAGAAGAGCTAGTCGCTAAGTGTTATGTCGATGCTAGCTTTGACACCGATCTGGATGACTCTAAGTCTCAATCCGGATACGTATTTCTCTTGAACGGGGCAGCGGTTAGTTGGAGGAGTTCCAAACAACCTGTGGTGGCTGGATCAACGATGGAGGCGGAATATGTTGCTGCTTCAGAAGCGGCACAGGAGGCGGTTTGGATGAAAGGGTTAATTACGGAACTAGGTGTGGTTCCCAGTGCGTTGGACCCAATGGTGATCTATTGTGACAATAATGGAGCCATAGCCAACGCAAAGGAACCGAGGTCTCACAAGAATTCCAAGCATATTAAGCGCCGGTTACACTCCATCCGCGAGCATGTCAAGGATGGAGATATAAAGATTTGTAAAGTACACATGGACCTAAATGTAGCAGATCCGTTGACTAAAGTTCTCCCTAGGGCAAAACATGATCAACACCAGAACTCCATGGGTGTTAGATATATCACTATGTGAACTAGATTATGGTCTCTAGTGCAAGTGGGAGACTGAAGGAAATATGCCCTGAGAGGCAATAATAAAGTTGTTATTATATATTCCTTATATATGATAGATGTTTATTTTACATGCTAGAATTGTATTGATTAGAAACATCAATACATGTGTGTTTAATAAACAAAAAGGGTTCCTAGTTATGCCTCTCTTATAGACTAGCTTGTTGATTAACAAGATGATCAAGGTTTCCTGATCATGGACATTGGATGTTGTTAATAACAAGGTCACACCATTGGTGGAATGATGTGATGAACATTCATCCGAAGTATAGCATTATGATCAAGTCATTATGTTTATATTGCTATAACATCATACGAAGTAATCTTTATCCTTAGACCATGAGATCATGTTAATTGCTAACACCAAAAGAGTATCTTGATAACATCAAACGTCACACGTAACAGGGTGGCTATAAAGATGGGTTCAGTACTACGAAGGTGTTATGTTGAGGCTCATGGATCAAGAGTTGAATTTGTCAATCCAGATGACGGATAGATATACTCTGGGCCCTCTCGGTGATATCACATTAAGATAGGTTGTAAGCAAGTGATGTGATCACTAGAATGTTATATCACGAGAACGAGAAAAGAGTGCATGTCGGTAACGAGATCAAACTAGGTATGGAGATACCGATGATCGAATCTCGGACATGTAATATATCGAGAGACAAAGGGATTTAGTTACAACGTTAAAGGTTCTCACGATCACAGAAGTCATCGTTGAATGTGTAGGAGTCAGTACGGATCTCCAGGTCCCGCTGCTGATTAATTATCGGAGAAGGGTCTCGATCATGTCTGCATTATTCACGAACCGTAGGGTGGCACACTTAAGAGTTACCGGACACCATTTTGGAGCACATATGTTTCAGACGAAAGAATTGCAAAGCACATGAATTGTTTCAATAGAAACCGGAAATTGTTTCGGGTGAAATTGCAGAAAGTGGTTCTGCATGTGATATTGAAATATTGCAAGGGGCTATATGTGAATGTTTGTTAATTAAAGTAATTAACAAAATTCTGAATAAATTTAATAAAAAGAGTTTTATTAATTTAGATAGCATTAAATTTGGAGAAATTTAATGCATTTAAAGTGGAGACTTTAAAAGGGAATGTGAAGAGGCATTTTAATGTGGAGGGGTTACCACCACATGAATGGGGTAGGTGAGGGGTCACCCCCCATGCGCCGGCCATTGAGAAAGGGGGCACCCCCCTCCTCCTATAAAAGTCCACCCATTCCCTCCTTCATCCTCACACCTCCTTGTGAAGGATCTCTCTCCCCCTCTAGAATTATTCCCCCATGGTCTCGGATTAGCGAGATACATGTTCCCAGTGGCATTTCGTATGGAAGGAGTTGCTGCTTCCACTGGAGCGAGGAGGTGGAGGTTATCCGGTGGCTTGAACGTGTGTGCGAGTGCTGATGCGCTGCTGAGTTGCGGCGCTCGGACTTCCTCACGATCTTGAGATCGGAAAGCGTACGACTACATCAACCACGAGTTTCTACTCGTTTACAAAACTCGTTGTCTTCGAGGGCAAGTTCTTGTTGGATGTATGTCCACCCGTTGCTTTGTACCTAGTAGATGGATCTTGGCGTGTAGTTCACACCGTAGGAAATTTTTTGTTTTCTATGTTGCGGACCCAACACCGTGGGGGGGGGGAGGGGTTGGTGTACTAGGGCGTCGGCCACCCCCTCTGGCCCTTCTCCCTCTTGCCTTTCCCTAATGGGCCCTCTTCCCTCCAGAATTGGCCCATTAAGCCTTTTAACCTTTAAATTGATTTTCTCTTTTATTAAATAATTATGAATAAATGATTAAATCAATATTTAACATTCATTCATATATTATTCAATCTCCGTGGCTATGGAACACCTTCCACCTCCACTCCGGACATCCACCGGACTTACCAAAACCCTTCCAGTTTTCCCTCTGCTATTCTTCAGTAGTTCTTCTGATCCTATAAACACTCTCTAAAAATCATCAAACCCTTAAGCGTGATACCCTACTGACATGGGTATACCCTGCAGGTACTCGAGTTTGGTATATACGTTCCAGATACGGTGGAAGCCCATGGCGTTGCCACGGCCTAATGAAGACTTCGAGTGGCCCACGGACTCTTGATTACTTGCGAGACAAGAAGCTTAAAGCTAGAAAGTTTAAAGGGAAAACCCTAATCTGTAACCGACTCGACCTGCCACCCGAGACCTAGCCTATCTATATAAAGGCTAGGAGGGGGCGGCGAGGAGGACACACGCAACCCTAGTTTCCACAACTCTCGCCAGATTGCATCTACGAGCCCTTGTAATCCTCGATTCCTTCGTTAATTCCAAGAGCAGACAAGTAGGAGTAGGGACCTCTACGAGGCCTGAACCTGGGTAAACCTTGCGTCCTTGTGTGCTTGTGTGCTAGCCGATAGATGCTTCCAGTGCTCCCTCCTTCTCCAAAACCCAAGTCCATAACAATGGGCATTGATGAGTTAAACCCTCGTCAATTGGCGCTGTCTGTGGGAACTGGGAGTGCTGATGTTGTGGCTTCTTCAGCCCCATCAACCACGATCTACAACTCCGTAACAGTGGAGATTCGCCAGCTCTTCAGTGTGTTTGACTTCACCATCCACACGTCGGCCACTCACCTGGCTTTCGAGTCTGTGGGCGATGGAATCAGCCTGGCGATCGGAAGCTTCCGCTTCCAAGTTGGTCAGATGGGCACGCTTCGCACGCCTGACCAGCCAACAACATCCGCGATTTCTCCAACATTGTGGTTCCCGCCACCAATCGGCGCCCTCAGCGAGATCAACACCTCAGCAGCAGCTGAGAGCACGGACAGCGAGAACAGTCACGGATCCGATCTGGGTGCCTAGCAACGGAAGATGGGGTCGTCGACTCCGGATCCGAAAGTTGCGGAAGTAACAGCTTCCCCAACCACTTCATGTGCGTCGTCATCAACGCCAGCGAAATCAGCACCAATCGTGAAAATGGTGGAAACGGTCCTGATCCACCCAATGGTGGCATACCTAACGGTAGACCACCCAATGGCGACCCCACCAACGATGGCAGTGGCGCGCCTATCAACAATGGAGGGGCAGTCGAACCTCCAACCATGGTGAACGAACACACTGGTGAACGTGTCGTGATCAGGCTCAACGATCTCGAGTGGGCCCATTGTCGAGAAGCTCTACGAGGCAATCCTCTGCCCCCCGGCACGCAGCAAGATCTGCTGATGGGCTATCATTGGCTGCAAAAGTAGGAGTACAGACGCTAGTTACAAACGATCGCGCAACTCGAAGCGCGTAAAAAGGAGGCGAACGAGTCAAGTCTTTGACGGGTTGGGCTCTCCTCCCACAGAGGATCCTCCTCCAAGGGTAACGAGTACGTGGCCAACAAGAGGCAATCTCGAATGGCCCACCTCACCGAGCAGGAGCGCATAGAAGCTGCGAAAGTCCTCGACTTCAGCTCCATGACAGTCGACACACGAGGCAACATGGTCCCAAAGACGTCGAAAGCTGCGGTGACACCGGCCACCATGTACCTCCTCAACAACCAGCCGCCAGCTGGGGACCCCCGAGCCGCCATGCACCGATCTACGATCGCGGGCTTTGGGTTAATCGAGGCCACTCTCGACCAAGAGCCGACACCGGAGCCGAAGAAAGGCAAAGCTCTGGCAAAACGCTATTCTTCACCCTCGTCTAGTGACGACAGTCACGATCTGTCTCGACGTCGCCGCTCACGGTGACACGACCACGACTATGATGCTTGCGATGACCTCACACAGAGCAAAATCGACAAGTCAAGGGAACGACGCGCCTGTTCGACTGACTCAGAGGACGAAGACATGGAACTCTGTGGCGCCAGATGCTTCAGTAGGGCTATCAGGCAGAAGCGAATTCCCAAGGGGTTCAAGCTCCCATCAGAGAACCCAAAATTTGACGGCCTGCAAGACCCAAAAATCTGGTTGGAGGACCACATCTCCTCCGTCAGGCTCCACGACGGGAGTCGAAGAACGGCCATGCAATGCCTGCAGCTACAGCTGTAGGGCGCCGCCCGAGCATGGCTCAACAATCTCCCGCGTGGATCCATTCGCAGCTGGAAACAGCTGGTCTACAGCTTTGTGTGCAACTTCAAGGGCACTTATAAAAGGCCCGCATCAATCGAATAACTGAGATGCTTCCAGCAAAGTTCGGGCGAATCGCTATGCCCGTACATCCAGAGGTGGTCCATCATCAATAACTCCGCAGAAAACATCTCGGAAGATCATGCAATCGACGCATTCAATGGTGGCGTTCGCCACATAGAGCTCAGGGAAGAGCTAGGCCGCTTGAAGCCCAAAACAATTGACCACCTGATGGAAATCATGAATCGGTAGGCAGATGGAGAAGACTCGGTGAAAAACCGCGTTCACTCCGACGATGAAGCGGAACTCGAGCGCATACGCGATCGCCGAAGCAAGCGTCGAATGCACATCTATGATGATCGCGACGACGTCAACATGGTGGACACCAGGAAAACCACGCAGGTATGGCAATGCCGCACTCGCGAGGAGGCACCCATAACAACTATCGAGGACAAACTGTCCGGGCCATGCAACATGCATTTCTACATTGACAAGCATGACGGCAAGAAAAAATCTAGCCACCTTCTCAAGGACTGCCGTGAGTTTCTCAAGCTCCACGAGGTCCTAGCTCGAATGAATCGCGGCGCGATCAACAGGGGCTACGGAACCGCCCCGGGCACCGTGGCGCATGGAGCTCCTCCACCACCGCCCGGACCACCACCGCCTGCGGCTGCGCCAGACCAGCACCACGGAGGCGAACCGTACCCACGGGCCATGGGCATTATGATGATCCAAAAGGGACGCCCCTCAAATCGAGTGCAGAAGGCCATCACTCGCCAAGCCAATTTGGCGACAAACTCCCCGCCCTCCACCATTGAGTACCTCAGCAGAAGCGACTCCTGCATAAACTTCGACAAGCGCGACCATCCGTGCCAAGTACCTCGCCCAGGCCATTGTTCCCTCGTACTCGAGGCGCAGATCGGAGGCTTTGACATGAGTCACGTCTTCATGGATGGTGGAAGCGGCATTAACCTCATGTTCGCAAGTACCTTGCGAGAAATGAGGATCCCTCTTACGTGTCTAGAGGTCTCGGACACAACGTTCCACGGCATCGTCCCTGGGAAGGGCATATATTCCCTAGGCAAAATCAACCTCAATGTCATCTTCGGCACGCCAAAAAAATTTCGACGCAAACGCATAGACTTCGAAGTCGTCGAATGGCCCTCACAGTACCACTGCATCCTCGGACACGTCGCATTCACTAGGTTCATGGCAGTATCGCACTACGCCTACCTGTAGATGAAAATTCCAAGCCCAAACGGCGTCATCACAATCAACGGGAGCTTCGAGAGGTCCGACAGCTGCGATAGGGAATTCAACAGAATCTTCCAGTCCTTCGGCATGCAGGAGGAGCTCGCAAGATTGAAGGAGTCGACAGACAATAGTCTGCCTCCCCTGAGCCGGCCAAGTTCACCCGACATGTCCTTCGACTCCTGGGTGCACACGAAGAAAGTCCAGGTCCACCCATCGGACCCGACCAAGACGACCCTCATTGACAACAACTTGAGTTCCACATAGGAACTCGCGCTCATCGAATTCCTCCGTGAGCACTGGGAAATCTTTGCCTGGTGTCCAGCGGACATGCCAGGGGTTCCCAGGGAATTCGCCGAGCACGCACTCAACGTCAACCCAGACACAAGGCCAGTCAAACAGACAATTCGGCGACTGTCCAAACCAAGGGCAAAGACGGTCGGAATGGAGATCAACAGACTCCTCGACGCCAAATTCATACGCGAGATCAAGGAAAGCACTTGGCTCGCCAACACGGTGTTGGTACCTAAAAAGACACGGATATCCTGCGGATGTGCATGGACTTTACCTCCCTGAACAAACACTGCCCAAAGGATCACTTCCTGCTACCACGAATCGACCAAATTATCGACTCCACCGTGGGATGTGAGCACCTCTGCTTCCTCGATGCCTACTCAGGCTATAATCATATTCGAATGAAGGAGGAAGATCAAGAGAAAACGGCGTTTACAACGCCTTTTGGTGTATTCTGCTACAACACAATGCCCTTCGGGCTCAAAAACACAGGAGCCACCTATCAACTGTGCATGAAGGCTTGCCTCAAGGATCAACTTGGTCGCAACATCCAAGTCTAAGTTGACGACATCGTCATCAAAACAAAGTAGGAAGCCTCGCTAATCGATGATTTACACAAAACCTTCGCCAACCTCAACCGCTACCGGATCAAGCTCAATCCGGACAAATGCGCCTTCAGCGTACAATCTAGGCAGTTACTCAGGTATCTCATCTCCGCGAGGGGAATTGAGGCGAACCTAAAGAAAATAAAAGCCATACTGGCCATGGATAAGCCGAAGAATATAAGAGGCGTCCAACAGCTGGCTGGGAGAATCACGGCGCTCAGTCGATTCATCAGTCGAATGGGCGAAAAGGCACTGCCTTTCTACCAACTTCTCTGCAAAATTGACAAGTTCGAGTGGACCGACAAGGCGCAGGAAGCATTCGAAGACCTCAACCGTCTAGTGTCTACCTCGCAAATACTGGTGACCCCACGCGAAAGAGAACCATTGATGTTATATATCTCCGCCACCAACCAGGTGGTCAGCACAGTACTCGTGGTGGAACGACCCGAAGAAAACGAAGTCCACGGGGTGTGATGACCCACAAGTATAGGGGGTGTATCGCAGTATTTTCGAGGGAAGTGAAACCCAATTTATTGATTCGACACAAGGGGAGCCAAAGAATATTTATAAGCCTTAACAACTGAGTTGTCAATTCAGCTGCACCTGGAAACAATCTTGATCACAGCAGTTTATCAGTAGCAACAATTTTGTAGTAGGAATAGTAAAGTAACATCAGTAGTAAAGCAAAGACAGTAGTAACAAAAGCAGTAAACAGTGGGATTCGAGTGCGGTAGGCATAGGGATGGATGGACGGGCGTTGCATGGACAAGACAATTCACATAGCAATCAGAACATAGGGCAATTGCAGATAAATAAGATAAAGCATCCAAGTACTAGACAATCCTAGGTATGTGTTCCATATATAGTCATACGTGCTCGCAATGAGAACTTGCACAACATCTTTTGTCCTGCCAGCCCGTTTGCAGTGGGGCCTCTAGGGAACTACTGGCAATTAAGGTGCTCCTTTTAATAGAGCACCGGAGCAAAGCATTAACACTCCGTGAACACATGTGATCCTCACATCAAAGCCTTTCCCTTCCGGTTATCCCGATTTCTGTCACTTCGGGGCCATAGGTTCCAGACAACAACGTGTGTATACAACTTGTAGATAAGACCAAGAACAATACTATCATAATGAATCAATAATAAGTTCAGATCTGAAATCATGGCAATCGGGCCCTAGTGACAAGCATTAAGCACAACAAAGTTGCAACAAAGTCATAAAGCACTAATAAGAGATACTAGGCACTATGCCCTAACAATTTGATGCCATTACATGAACAATCTCATCCAATCCCTACCATCCCCATAGCCTACAGCAGGGGATTACTCACTCATAGATGGGGGAAACATGGATGGTCGATGAAGATGATGGTGGAGGTCGATGGCTCCGGGGGCACTTCCCCGTCCCGGCAGGGTGCCGGAATAGAGACTTTCTGTCCCCCGAATCTCCCCTTCGGTGGCGACGGTGCAACGGAACTTTTTGTGGAAAAACATCGAAACCCCCAAAGTTTTTAGGTCAAAAGGCTTCTTATAGGCGAAGAGGGACACCGAGGGGGTGCTTGGGGCCACCACACCATGGCCTGGCGCGGCCAGGCCTAGCCCATGCCTAGGGGTGGTGTGGCCAGCCCTTGGCCCTCCTCCGTCTCATATTATGGCTCCATGAATCTTCTGGAAAAATAGGCTCTTTGGCTTTTGTCCCGTCCAATTCCGAGAATATTCATTTTCTGACTTTCCTAGAACCAAAAACAGCAGAAAACAGACAGCTGGCACTGTGGCTCTTGTTAATAGGTTAGTCCAAGAAATCATATGAAAAGTACTCCAAAGTGTGGACAAAACACAAGAAAGTGGATACAACCAAGCATGTAGCATCAAAAATTATAGATACATTTGCAATGTATCAACATCCCCAAGCTTAACTCCTGCTCGTCCTGGAGTAGGTATGTGATAAAAAGAAAGAATAATTTTTGAGGTGACATGCACCATCAAAGACTTGACCAAAGTATTTATAAGCATTCAAAGCTGGGATCATAGTACTTCAATCATAACATGAAAGACAAAGTTCTAGCAATAAGACAAAGAAACTATGATGCAACATGAAAAGGCACAAACAAAAGATTCATGAATAACAATGCTTTGCAAGACGTTTGTTTGTTTCACATAAAGAAAGCATAGCATAGTGGCATTCAGCTTGTCCCTCAAAGAGTAGAAAATATAAATGCATAGCACATCTTCAAAGTTTACAAGAGTGACTAGATACAAATAGTTTAAAACAAGCAATATCAAGGTATGCATCAATCAACAAGTCTTGGGACAATGCACATAGAACTAAGAATGGCCACTATGCTCTCAAGAAAGTGCTCACAGAATGTGTGGAGACTCAACAAGGAAATGAAAAGGTTTTGAATAGTTTGAAAGGCTTCCAAATGCTGAAAGTATGGTACTCATTAGCTTTGAGCTCTCATTGCCCCTATCATAAGCATCTTTAAAGTGTTTAAGGTGAAAGTGAGGTCCAATCTGAGTTATATGCTTGACAGATATAAACTGAAAATCCCAAGTCCCTTGAGTACCAGGGCCGCTCCTCATGCTACTCAACTTTAGTTACCGGTAAGTTCTTGTCATCGTAAGTATGTGCGTATCATTGAGAACCGCCAACGGGGTACCCCTTGCCCGATGATACGGAAGAATCCCCATATCAAAATGACAAGGCAAGCAGACAATGAGTATCTCAGCAATCTTCTTATTTACCATGGGAAAATGGTGCTTTTTTTCTCTCTTTCCTCTTTTCATAAATCTCTATTTTTTTTCTTTTGCTCAATAGCTATCTCTCTTTTTTTATAAGAAGAATGCTTCATAGATATCATTATGGTTACGCTGCAGGTTTCCACCATGTCAGCATGGACTAGACCAGCAGCCCAGGCGTTTCTCTAACACACATACATAACTCCATGGACTTACAAGCTCCCCTTTTATTTCACACCAACGACATCCGCAAACAAAAGAGCAAGGTATCAACTGGGTATATATTTACAAGTGTTGAAAGCATTCCTCGTGACAGCATGATTCTGCTAATCCCCAGCCTATAATTTGCAAGCATATAACTTTCATGGAGAGTTCACAATGGTTCAGGTTTATTAAGTGCAGGAAATAAAGTGTGCCATCAAGTTCGTGAGAGCTTTACTGACTAACTTTCTCATAACAAGCAAACATTTTATTCAGAAGAAAACACGGCATAATGAATATGCACGGAAGTAGCAAATGATGCTAATAGGTAGGTATGGTGGACACATTGGCAATATTTGGTTTTGGGGAGTTGGAAACATGAGTAAAAAATACTCAGTGAATGTGAAGGCTAGCAATAGTAAGGGAGCGACAAACGAGAGAGCAATAATGGCCATAATCATGCAGAGCAACAAAACATCATTGATCAAAGCATAAAGTGATACTACAAGTTGAAAACTAAAGGATCATAAAGGCTTATGGTGACTTGAGATAGTCATAACATGGTGTGAGCATGTGCCAAGTCAACCCAAATAAAGCATCAAAGGAGAATACCACTATACTATGCTTTAATATGCTAAAACAACGCATGATTCATCCAAGGCACATTAAGCAATCTCAATTGTTTATAACAAGTCATGCTACAGCAAATAATACTAAGCATAAAGCCAAAACAATATCAAGCATGGCATGACAAAGTGTAGGCCACAGTCAAAAACAAGCTCTCTTTACCACTTAAGCATGAGCTTTCCTACTCTTTTCCAAACCAAACCAAACCATTTGAACACCAATGTATGAAAGAGGAGGTCCAACCAATTTATTCAGAAAACTAAGCAAACCACGCAAACTAAAACCAAAACGAAAAACAGAAAAGAAGACGCTGCAAGAACAACACAACTGTGCATGAAACAATAAAAATAAAGCGTTTGGAAGAAACCTGGGATTTCTATTGATGAAGAAGGGGATGCCTTGGGCATCCCCAAGCTTTGACGCTTGTAATTCTTGGATATTTCTTGGGGTGACACGCGTGGCATTCCCAAGCTTGAGCTTTACTCTATCCTTCATCTCATTACTCATTCCTTCCATACACCTAAAATTTTTCCTTCATACAAAACTTCAAACAATCTCATTAGCAACATTAGTGCACTTAAGATAAATAAGTCTCAAGGATCATTTCTAACACCAAATAAACTTCCATTAGAACACTAGCTACCATAGAACTTCCCTCAAAAAGCTCAATTCCCCAAAAGAACTCAAACGGAACCCACAAGAAGCAAATGCAGAAAATGGCAGAAATCTGTCAAAACAGACCAGCAGGTAAAGACGAATTTTTTCAAAGACCTTCGGTTGCTCAAATCAAAAAGTGTTGAACTAACTAAAGTTAGATAAAAACATGGGGCAGAAGCACAAAACATTACAGCTCAATCCGGCGTACAGACCTCTCTCTGGAATTTTTACGGTGAAGCATAGAAATCTGTTTCGGGACAGCAACTTTCCCAATCATCACTTCACTCTCATTAGAGGTTACTCTTGGCACAAAAAGCAAATAAAAAGGATAAGGAGTGGTTATTACAGAGGTAATAAATTCCAAGACTCATCTAAAACTTTTGGGTTATCTCCCAATAAGTACTTTTCTTTAGCCTTTAAGTTAGGCATAAGCAAAAACTAGAATGGATAGAATAGAAGTAAACAGAAATAATCATAGTGAAAACATTGTTTTGTTCAATGAAATCCTTTTGTTAACAAGTTTGATCAGGTCTTGTTACCAAAACAATTCGGTATGAGACAAAACTTTGTATCCCACTAATGATTATGTTACCTCAACCTTGATAGCAATGATCCCAATCATAATAGTTTCAAATTTTTCTCTTCGTATGGGACAATATATTTCTCCAACTTGAATGCCCTCAACATGTTCAATTGAATTCAAACCATAAGTCCTTTCAATATTCTTGAGGAAATAGACAATGTGTTCATTGAAGGTCACCTTCCCTTGATTATAATTAATAACAGCTCCTGCAGTATTTAAGAAAATGTCTCCCAAGAATAATAGACATATTATCATCTTCAGGCATAAAAGTTTGAGAGGATGCTCTCATAAGAAATATGAAGTGAAGTAAAAGAGAGCATCAAGAAGCAAATTCAAAACATATTTAAGTCTAACCCATTTCCTATTCATAGGAATTGTATAAGCAAATAAATTCACAAAGAACAAAGTGACAAGCATAGGAAGATAAAACAAGAGTAATTTCAAAACTTTTAGCACATAGAGAGGTGTTTCAATACCATGAAAACTTCCACAACCATATTTTCCTCTCTCATAATAATTTTCAGTAGCCTCATGAATAAACTCAACAATATAACTATCACATAAAGCATGCTCTTCATGATCTACAAGCACTAGAGATTTATCATAAACATCTTCAAAAGAATCCTCAGGAACATAACATTAATCCTTCTTTAGTAAGCATGGGGCATGGGTAGCTAATCCATTCTTCCTCCTTTTGTTCATCACTCTCCTTCTCTTTTTCATCTACTGAGATTTTAGGTTCATCAATTTCTTCTTCCATAGGATCCTGCAAGGCATTAGTCTCTTCCATTTGTGGAAAGCATCTATTAAAATATTCAAGAATATAGCCATTTTCATCCTTGTAATTATCAAAGAAAAATCTAAGTATACCATAAACCTCATATTTGTAAGGTGAATCATCAATATTTTCAAGCAAACTAGCAAGTTCAAAAGCACCCTTCCAAGCAATAAATTCTTCAATTTGTTCTGCATCATAAAAGTCATAAATTCCTTTAGCATAGGAAGATATGGTATCATTATCACTATACTCACATTGAAAAGGGAGGTGTTTATACCTCTTTCTACAACAAGACTCATCACAGCAATAAGTAACATTATAAGTAGAGCACATGTTTCTAGCAATGGTATACAATCTATCAATTTGTTCCCATATGTGTTTCCCTTTTGTGACAAGCGGTGTTCCTTATAATAATATTTTTGATCTTCCGTGAACCCACCTTGCCAATAAGGTTCGGTTTCAAAGAAACAAACCATTGACATCAAGCATGATAAAGCAAGACAATAACAGACCAACGAAAATAACAACTAGAGTAGGAACCCATTTCTTTGTATTTTTGATAAAGAAACAAGCAAACAAGGAGAAAATAAACTTAGCTTGAACAATAGTGAATCCAAGTGAACTTGATAAATAAAGCTATGCTCCCTGGCAACGGCGCCAGAAAATAGTCTTGATGACCCACATGTATAGCGGGTGTATCGCAGTATTTTCGAGGGAAGTGAAACCCAATTTATTGATTCGACACAAGGGGAGCCAAAGAATATTTATAAGCCTTAACAACTAAGTTGCCAATTCAGCTGCACCTAGAAACAATCTTGCTCATAGCAGTCTATCAGTAGCAACAGTTTTGTAGTAGGAATAGTAAAGTAACAGCAGTAGTAAAGCAAAGACAGTAGTAACAAAAGCAGTAAACAGTGGGATTCGAGTGCGGTAGGTATAGGGATGGATGGACGGGCGTTGCATGGAAAAGAAAATTCACATAGCAATCAGAACATAGGGCAATTGCAGATAAATAAGATAAAGCATCCAAGTACTAGACAATCCTAGGCATGTGTTCCATATATAGTCATACGTGCTCGCAATGAGAACTTGCACAACATCTTTTGTCCTGCCAGCCCGTTTGCAGTGGGGCCTCTAGGGAACTACTGGCAATTAAGGTGCTCCTTTTAATAGAGCACCGGAGCAAAGCATTAACACTCCGTGAACACATGTGATCCTCACATCAAAGCCTTTCCCTTCCGGTTATCCCGATTTCTGTCACTTCGGGGCCATAGGTTTCGGACAACGTGTGTATACTACTTGTAGATAACACCAAGAATAATACTATCATAATGAATCAATAATAAATTCAGATCTGAAATCATGGCACTCGGGCCCTAGCGACAAGCATTAAGCACAACAAAGTTGCAACAAAGTCATAAAGCACTAATAAGAGATAGTAGGCACTATGCCCTAACAATCTGATGCCATTACATGAACGATCTCATCCAATCCCTACCATCCCCATAGCCTACAGCGGGGGATTACTCACTCATAGATGGGGGAAACATGGATGGTCGATGAAGATGATGGTGGAGGTCGATGGAGATGGCTCCGGGGGCACTTCCCCGTCCCGGCAGGGTGCCGGAACAGAGACTTTTTGTCCCCCGAATCTCCCCTTCGGTGGCGGCGGCGCAGTGGAACTTTTCGTGGAAAAACGTCGAACCCCCCGAAGTTTTTAGGTCAAAAGGCTTCTTATAGGAGAAGAGGGAGACCGAGGGGGTGCCTGGGGCCACCACACCATGCCCTGGCGCGGCCAAGCCTAGCCCGCGCCTGGGGGTGGTGTGGCCAGCCCTTGGCCCTCCTCCGTCTCGTATTCTGGCTCCGTGAGTCTTTTGGAAAAATAGGCTCTTTGGCTTTTGTCCCGTCCAATTCCGAGAATATTCATTTTATGACTTTCCTGGAACCAAAAACAGCAGAAAACAGGCAGCTGGCACTGTGGCTCTTGTTAATAGGTTAGTCCAAGAAATCATATGAAAAGTACTCCAAAGTGTGGACAAAACACAAGAAAGTGGATAAAACCAAGCATGGAGCATCAAAAATTATAGATACATTTGCAATGTATCAGGGTGCAACCCCCAGTTTACTACCTCAGCAAGGTGCTCACGCCAACAAAGCAGTGGTACCCACACTACCAGAAGCTGGCATACGACGTCTTCATGACAGCCAGGCAACTGCGCCACTACTTCCAGGAGCACCCAATCGTGGTGATCAATGACGCCCCACTTGGGCATATTCTCAACAACCCCGACGCCACCAGACGAGTCGTGCTCTGGGGAATCGACCTGTCTCCACGAGACATTACAACGAGAAGCGCGACGTGATCAAGTCGCAAGTCCTCCCTTATTTCCTCGTACATTGGATGGAGAATCAGCTCCCCAAAAAACCAGACATGTCTTACCTCTGGACGATGCACTTCGACGGATCCAAGCGTAAGGACGGGGCTGGCGCGGGTGTCATACTGACATCACCCCAAGGAGACAAGCTGAAATACATTCTGCGAATGCAGTTCACCACCTCCAACAACGAAGCTGAATACGAGGCCCTATTGCACGGGATGCGGATGGCAAAAGCCTACGGCGCCAAGAGGCTCATCATCTACGGCAACTCCAAACTGGTCGTCAACCAAACAATGCACGAGTGCGATGCGCTGAACGACAATATCATCGCCTACCGCAACCTCTACGACACACTCGAAGGGGACTTCGACGGCTGTGAGTTGTGGCACGTAGGCCACGAAAGCAATGATGAGGCGGACGCACTCGCTAACATTGGCTCCACATGCGCCCCCATACCACCTAGGGTATTTCTCGAGCGTATATGCGAACGCTCCATCAAGCCAAAGGCCGTAGAGAAGAAAACAAGCGCAACAACGGACTCAGGAGCTACGCCGCCCAATGAGCCAATGGCACTCTATGACCTGGAGCTTGACACATGACTCGAGGGACCAATGGGGGTCATGATGATCGAGCCATCTTGGACTCAACCCTACATCACATATCTTCTCAGCAAGAGGCTACCGGACAACCCGACTGACATGCGACACATCGCACGGCAATAGAAGGCATTCGCCGTCATCAACGGCGAACTATACAAGTGCAGCATCACAAGAGTACTCCAACGGTGCGTCTCCAACATAGACAGAAGGGCCGTCCTCCTCGACATACATGAAGGAACTTGCGGGCACCATGCCGACAGCCATGCACGACGCCAAGGACATCGTCTAGAGATGCAACGCTTGTCAACGATTCGCGGAAAAACTGCACGCACCTGGCGCGGAACTCTGGCCAATAACATTGGCTTGGCCCTTTGTGCAATGGGGACTCGACATGGTCGGCAAGCTCCCAAAGTCCTCGCGAGGAGGATATGTCTACCTCCTGGTCGTGGTCAACAAATTCACCAAGTGGATAGAGGCCATGCCGGTGACAAACCAGTCAGGAGCCAGTGCTGTCAAGTTTTTCGAGTCCATTGTTTGTCGCTTCAGAGTGCCACACAGCATCATCACGGACAATGGAACAAACTTCACCTCTAAGGAGTTCCAGGGTTTCTGCGAAAACCTAGGAATCAATGTAAGCTACGCCTCTGTAGCCCATCGATAGACCAATGGCCTCGTCTGCGGCGGAATCAAGAAGCGAATCCTTTGGCCACTCGAACAAGCCGCCGGATGCTGGCCAGACGAGCTGCAAACCGTACTCTGGAGCTTACGCACAACTCCAAACAGTGACAGGATACACTCCGCTCTTCATGGTGCATGGTGCTGAAGCGGTGCTACCCACAGAAGTACGCTACAAAGCCCCGCTAGTGGTCGCTTACAGCGAGCAGGAGTCAACTCTTGTGCTCGAAGACTCCGTTGATCTCCTTTACGAGGCACGGGACATCGCAGCAGAAAGATCGACGATCTACCAGCAGAACCTGCGCAACTACCACAGCAGAAGGCTACGCCCCAGATCCTTCATCCAAGGAGACCTGGTCCTGCGACAGAAGCAGTAAGGGCACCTCAAGCTCGAGTCCCCTTGGGAAGGACCATACGTGATTACAGAAGTAATCCCAGGTGGCGCCTATCGCCTCAAAGATTTCGAGACAAGAGTCGCATACTCCAACCCCTAGAACATCGTGCAGTTGTGGCGCTTCTACCCTTAGTCATCTTTTTTTACATTGCAAATAAGGCTATTCAGCCAGGCTACTTAGCCACACATTGTACCTCGTACTGATTCTATGAATAAATAAAGCTAAGTGCCCTGAAACTCTGTGTTTTTCTCATTTTTCTAGCAATTATATCACTCGGGGGGCTACGCCACCCTTTACACCCTAGTTCTACGAACAATACACAGTATCATGAGTAGCTGACACAACAACATTCGAACCCTTGATACACCAACCCAGTTGCAACACACCTGGCAGGTTGGCAAGGCGCTGAGATAAAATAAGTCAGGCTAACGAAAAGGAACTGCAGAGTACAAATACACTCGCAAAACATACGAACTAGCAAGCTCTTCACATATCAATATCAATCAATTACATACAACATAACACACGCGAACTTTACAACACTGGTACACTTATGTGCAGGATACAGGTTAAACTACTGTTGCAGTAGAAGAACGTTTGTCTGTTCCTCAAAGAAGTCGACTATTTCTTCTGCTGAACAATCCACCGCCTGATAATAGGGAACCATATTCCAGAACGATCCTGCCGGCGGAGTCAGAGGTCTAGCAGCAACAGCTGCAATATCTACATCAGGCCTATGCAGTCGCACCAGCGACAAAGCAGCCTTGGCACCAGCCACCAACTGTTGCCGCATGCAATCATGAACTACACTCAAATCCTGAAACTTAGCCAGGAGAGCCAACAGACTCGAAGGGACGACGTCTAGTGGAAACATTGTCTAGTAAATATTCCTTAGGCATGATTGCGATTTCTTTAGAAAATGGAGCACTAGAAGACTTCGACTACCTTAGTCCTTGCTCGAGTCTTCGACTCCACCAAGCACTCGGGGGCTACTCCCATAGGGAGCGTTGGTCGCGCACCCTACGATTTTCTTTTTATGCAGGAATATGGACATTCAAAGCATAACCAACCACTCGAATCTATGATTCGACTATGGACCATGGGTTACTCCCATAGGGAGCGCCGGAAAGAAATTCGACTGATACAAGCAAATTGAAGACGACAGCAGTCGTGAAAGTTCTTTAGTCCCTCCCTGAGTCTTCGAATCAACCAGGCACTTGGGGGCTACTCCCATAGGGAGCGCTGGTTGTGCATCCTATGATTATTTGTACGTCGTACTGTGTGTTGATAACATCCACACTCGAAGTCTATGGCGCCACCGCCTCATATTTTTCCCTACAAAGAGACTGCGTCTCCTGGGCCACCTGAATCATCTCCGCGATGACAAAAATTTGGATGTCGCGCTTACAGCGTGAAGATAAGACCTGAATAAGGCCTAGCAACGCATTTGCTGCGCACTACCAGAAATATATCCGTGCCTAAAGGTACGATGAACATGCCTTGACGGACGCATCGAGTGCTCACGCCCATATACTGGAATTCAACTCCTATAAGACCTCTGCGGCTTGAGTCGAATTACACCAGCACTTTTCCGAAGTCGAGTCCGGGGACTCGAGTTCGAGTAGATTGCGTTGTTTTGCCCTAAGGAAGTTAACTGATACCGACACATCGGTTAAATCAGGCACGCATATCAACAATCCCTATGACATAAACCAAACACTCGAAAAAATACTCAGTCATGCACTCGAAATGCTTCATAAAGTCTCTAGTCGAATCTACGATTCCACTGGACACTCGGGGGCTACTGACATGGGTATACCCTACAGGTACTCGAGTTTGGTATATACGGTCCAGATACGATGGAATCCCATGGCGTTGCCACGGCCCGATGAAGACTTCGAGTGGCCCACGGACTCTTGTTTACTTGTGAGACAAGAAGAAGCTTAAAGATAGAAAGTTTAAAGGGAAAACCCTAATCTGTAACCGACTCGACCTGCCACCCGAGACCTAGCCTATCTAAATAAAGGCTAGGAGGGGGAAGCGAGGAGGACACACGCAATCCTTGTTTCCACAACTCTCGCTAGATTGCATCTGCGCGCCCCTGTAATCCTCGATTCCTTCGTTAATTCCAAGAGCAGATAAGCAGGAGCAGAGACCTCTACGAGGCCTGAACCTGGGTAAACCTTGTGTCCTTGTGTGCTTGTTTGCTAGCCGATAGATGCATCTAGCGCTCCCTCCTTCTCCAAAACCCAAGTCCATAACAATGGGCATTGATGAGTTAAAACCTCGTCACCTATGATTCGAGAACACTCCAGACATGGTCGGGACACTCCCGGACCAATGATCGATAGAGGGACCTGGATGGCCATGTGACCCCTGTGCGTTCCACGAAGATCTTTCGTCGTTTGAACCGGGACGGTCGTGTCTTATTCCCTTTGTCTCTCGATACTTGCATTGCCCGAGATCTAATCAATGACATCACCATGTCATGTTCAATCTTGTTAACAAACAATGCTACTTAACTCGTTCCGACAAGTGATATCCCTGTGATCAAATCACACGTTGCGCAACTATTGGATATAACTTCTCTGAGTGGGCCCTTAAGTATCTTTCTGTCACGTGGACAGACAAATCCCGCTCTTGACATATATTGCCTCTACGGTTTCCTCCAAATACCCGAACACATCTTTATAACCACTATATTACCAAGTGGTGCTTGATGCTATCTAAGCACTCTCGGGAGATAGTGATTTATATAGTCTCATGGTCTAAGGAATAGTATACGAGGATCCATTTCTAATCATCGTAACTTGAAATTCATGACATGATCGGGTCATGATGTTTAGGTTGGGTATTGGTTCATCATCTCATTCTCAGAATGAGTTGACTCCATTTCCAACTGGCATAAACACCACATGATCAGGAAACTTGATCATCTGTTGACCAATGAACCAGTGACTAGAGTTTCACTAGGAACCCCTAGTTGTTTATATATCACACGTGTATTGATGTTTCCTTTCAATACAGTTATAGCATAATATAAAACTTAATCATAAACTTTATGAAATATGATAATAGTCCTTATTACTATTTGTCTCTAGGGCATAATTCCAACATACCGGTCCAAAACAACATGGCCCTAGGTATGGGAGCTCCCGCGCTTCTTGGATCTTGTCCATCCGTGAACGTGCGTCCTACGGCTGCGGTTGCTTCCCTTTTTGTCATGGGGAGGGGAGTTGTGGTGTGATCTGTTGGAATGGTTAATAAAAACTGCCAACGGATGATGGGGGTTGTTCGTCCGCTTCCTCGTTGGTAAGCGAGGAGGAGGATGGATCTGTTAATTATACTGTTATAACTGTTGTTCTTAATTCACGGACATCCGTCTATCATTGGTTAGGTGGATGGTTAGCGAGTATCTATAGAATTGTTAGCTATTATCTTTTGCTGCAATTGCGTCACCCCAGGTTGTGTCCCCTTTAGCGGCATAAAGACTTGCTGAGTACCCCTAGGGTCTCACACGATAAATTGTTTGATTCAGATGAATAGGTATATTCGCAAGAAGGATACTGGATGGAGGAGACAGATGATGTTGGCAATGATCACTCGGTGTAGAGATTCCGGGAACGGGGATCCGTGAGATCTGTGGGCGGGATGTGTTTATTTATGGGGCATCTTATGCCAATTTGCTTCTTATCCGTACTCGGATCTTTTTTTCCGCTTCCGCCTGATACTCTGATGTTTGTTGTATGAGGAGCTATCCTAAATTATTATCTCTATCTAGGATATTTGAATCTTGTCGTATGGCGTTGCAATATTTCTATTTCTTTTAGATGGAATGGCTCTGAGGACTGTTGTATGTGGCTTGCATACATACTCATTTGTGTATGTAGTTGATCCCTTCGCCTGCCGATTACGCTGCTCGTTCTTGTCCCGATGTTCTGAAAGTGGTTAGGACGGCCGAAAGGTTTACCATGAGTGGCCCTGGGCCCCATCGTACTATTTTAACCACTTTCGTTCATCCAGGCATGTAACTAAGAGCGTAATTCACCGAGGTAGTTACAATTGGTATCAGAGCCATCCCGCCCTTCAGGGTCTCAGCCAAAATGGTCGTTGTCAGTCTAGTAAATATTTTGGTAGCTATGTATACTAGGGAAAAACAAAACGTGAGAGTAGGACTGCTTCCATTTTTCTTCTTACCCACCCACCCACCCTTTTCTAGTAAGGAAGTGTAACGTTTTCAATCCTCGTCTAAAATTCAAACTAGGATTCACGTGTTCTGGGTTCCGTAGTACCATAGGTTGTGTGTGTGTGTGTATAAATTCCTTGTCTATCTGCTGCATCCAAATGTTATCACTATCTGCCTTTTGGTTATCAACTGTTGGTACATTCCATACCGACAGGCCTTTGTAAACCGACGCGATCTATTCTGGTTCGTTGTATACCGATGCGATCTATCTTACTCTTTGTTATCCGACGTTATCTTGTTGGGGTGTTCTTTTTCGTAGTTACCAATCTTTAGGTTCATCTTAAGAAGAAGGTGTTGGGATATGTGTTTCACTGATTCATGTGTGGAGTAATGATTTGAGTGCGGGATGGAGTCGCGACCATACCACTACTTTTATCATTGCTCTTGTATATTGAACTAGTAGAGTTACTAATCTTGATTCATGAAGTGGTTTTGCGCATATAGTTGTATTTTAATGCCGAAATTTGCGGAAATTTTTTCTTTGTTAGTTTGTGTACCACACTCCTTGTTCAGTCGTGCGCGTTATGCTTAATATCTTCTAGTTGCCTTGAACTTTGTTGATATTTTAATATCATCTCAGTGAATTGCATCCTTTAATCTTGGTTAATTCCATTTTGGTACTATTTTGGATTATTATCATTCTCCATTATAGTACTGACTTGTGTTTTATATCAATCACAGGATGGCACCACCACGCCGTTCTGAGGAGGACATACCACCTGACCTTGGGGCTGCTTTGGCAAGTATTGCAAATGCTTTGGGCACTATGCAGCAGAACCAGCAGCGCTTCGAGGAAAGTGTCAGGAGGAATGAGTTTGTTCCGCTACCTCCACCTCCCAAGCGAGGAGACATCAAGAGTTTTCTCAAATTCAACCCAAGCCAATTTGAGGTGTCTGATCAGCCACTTGATGCGGACGATTGGCTTCGTGAAGTGTCAAGGTTGCTGATGACTGCGGATGTTCCCGAGCAAGAATGGGTCAAATGTGCCACTCACCTTCTGAAGGGAGATGCAGCTCTCTGGGTGGAAAATTACCTCAAGGCAGATCTCTCGGGTTTTCAGCCTACTTGGGAGAAATTCACTGCTGCTTTCAAAGAGCAATATCTGTCAGAAATTGTCATGGAAAGGATGAAGAAAGTGTTTCTCAACCTCGAGCAGGGCACTGACAATGTCAACACCTACATCAGAAACTTCATGAATCTTTCTCGGTATGGTGGCGATGAGATCTCTGATGCCAAGAAGAAGCAAAAGAGGTTTAGGCAAGGCCTCAATGCTTCCATCAAATATGTAATCACTCATGCAAGGCCGGCATCTTTTCTGGAACTCCAACACACAGCTCTGCAGGAAGAAGCAAGTAGGCAAGTGTTCGAGGAGTCAAAGAAACACAGCCGTGATACAGCAAGCTCTTCTGCTATGACAGCTCCTTCTAAGCGTCGTGTCTGGGTTCCTAACACCCCACCGTCGCTCCCTGCTCCACCAAGACCATCAAGCTACGCACCAAGGCCACCAAACTCCTTCACTGTGGCTCCCAGGGGCTACAACCACAACTACCCTGGAGCGCCTGGCGGAGTCCTTAGCTACGTTGCTCCACGTCCACCTGGTGCTTGCTATACTTGTGGAAACACTTGGCATCAGCACTGGAATTGTCCTATGAACAACAAAGCTCTTCCACCACCACCTCCAAGACCTGCGGCAAGTGCTCCTATGATTCGTGCACCTCCACCTCGGGCTCTCAACATCAACACCAAGCCTGGGTCTACGGTTGCTCGTGCCAACTGTGTCAACGTTGCTCAAGCTGAGCATGCACCTCGAGTTGTCATGGGTATGCTTCATGTTAACTCAGTTCCTGCACGAGTTTTATTTGATTCTGGTGCTTCACATTCTTTCGTGTCATACAAGTTTGCGGAGAGTAATGGGTTACCTTCTGATGCTTTACCAACTCGCCTTATGGTGCAATCTCCTGGTTCAAACATGAGGGCTTCTAAAATCAGCCGTGACAATCAAATTGAGATTGATGGCTCTTCGTTTCTGGCTTCCTTAATTATTCTGGGCAATTCTGATATTGATGTTATCTTGGGCATGGATTGGTTGACAGCAAATGCAGCTGTGATTGATTGTGCTGAATGTTCGGTTTCTCTGAAAATTCCTGAAGGCCATATAGTCTATTCTCCAAGTCTGACTCCTGCAATTCAGCTTTATTCTTTGGCGGCTCTGAATGATGATGCTATGGAGGGTATTCAGAGTGTTCCTGTAGTCTGTGAGTTTCCAGATGTCTTTCCTGAAGAGTTGCTAGGTATGCCTCCGGATCGTGAGGTTGAGTTTGTCATTGAACTTGAACCTGGTACCGCTCCTATTTCCAAGCGGCCTTATAAAATGGGTCCTGCTGAGTTGGATGAACTCAAACGTCAGCTAGATGAACAAGAGAAGTTGGGTTTCATTCAGCACAGTAATTCTTCTTGGGGTAGCCCAACCATCTTTGTGAAGAAGCGAGACAAAGACTGATAGACTTTGTGTTGACTATCGGGCACTCAATGCTAAAACCATCAAGAATAAATATCCCCTTCCATGGATTAATGATCTCTTCGATCAGCTAGCTGGAGCGTGGTATTCTCTAAGCTTGATTTGAGAAGTGGTTATCATCAAATCATGATTCGCAAGGAAGATGTTCCCAAAACAGCTTTCACCACCCGCTATGGCCTATATGAGTACACAGTCATGTCTTTCGGTCTCACCAACGCACCTGCCACCTTCTCGAGGCTTATGAACTCGGTTTTCATGGCGTATCTTGATAAGTTCGTTGTGGTCTATCTGGATGACATTCCAGTCTATTCTAAGTCTAAAGAAGAACATGAAGAACACCTGCGGTGTGTCCTAAACAAGCTTCGTGAGAACCGCATGTATGCAAAGTTCTCCAAGTGTGAGTTTTGGCTGCCTCAAGTCACCTACCTTGGTCACGTCATCTCTGCCAAGGGCATTGCCGTCAACCCAGAAACTATTAAGACAATTATGGACTGGCTTCCACCCATAAATGTCAAAGAAGTCTGGAGTTTCCTTGGTTTGGCTAGTTACTGTCGTCGCTTCGTTCAAAATTTCTCAAAGATTGCGAAGCCTCTTACCGATCTCCTCAAGAAAGGCAAGAAATACCTTTGGACTCCTGCATGTCAAGCACGCTTTGAAACACTCAAAGAGAAGCTCACTTCCACACCAGTCTTGGTTCCTCCAGATACATCAAAGCCTTTCCAGATATTCTGTGATGCTTCATTGCAAGGATTGGGTGCGGTCCTTATGTAAGAAAAGCAAGTTGTTGCGTATGCCTCTCGATAGTTGAAGACGCATGAGATCAACTATCCTACACATGACCTCGAACTCGCAGCAGTTGTCTTTGCTTTGAAAGTATGGAGGCATTACTTGCTTGGCAACCGTTGTGAGATCTTTTCTGATCACAAGAGTCTGAAGTATATCTTCACACAGCCTGATCTCAACCTTCGTCAGAGGAGGTGGATTGAAACAATCAATGATTTCGATTTGACCATCAACTACACTCCGGGCAAAGCCAATGTCATGGCCGATGCTCTCAGCCGAAAAGCTTATGTCAATAACCTCATGGTGGAAGAACAACAGCCTCTCTTGTGCGAGGAATTCCGCAAGCTAAACCTTGAAATTGTGGATCAAGGTTATCTTCTGAACCTTCTAGCAACACCTCTCTTGGAAGAACAAGTTCGCTCTATTCAACTTGGTGATCCTTACACTAAAAAGATCATCTCCAACATTCAACTTCCGAAGTATGAGTCTTTCCATGTAGACGACCAAGGCACTCTTTTCTTTGAACACCGGATGTTTGTTCCGTACTACCCGGGTTTAAGAGAGCAAGTTCTCAAGGAGGCGCATGATTCTGTTCTTTCTATCCACCCTGGCAGCACTAAGATGTACATGGACTTGAAAACACAATATTGGTGGCCTGGTTTGAAACGATATTGTGCCAAGTATGTCTCGGAGTGTGATATCTGTCGTAGAGTTAAAGCTGTCCATCAGAAACCTTCCGGTCTTCTACAGCCATTGAAGCCTCCGGAATGGAAATGGGAGAAAGTAAACATGGACTTCATCACTGGTTTTCCAAGGTTGCAGAAGGGCAACAATGCAATCTTTGTTGTCATTGACAGGCTTTCCAAAGTAGCTCACTTCTTTCCAGTCAAGGAAACAATTTCTGCAATTTAGTTGGCTGAGCTCTATATCAATAGAATTGTCTCTCTGTATGGGGTTCCTCTTGAGATCAATTCAGACCGTGGAAGCATCTTCACTTCCAAGTTCTGGGGAAGTTTCCAAAATGCTTTGGGAACAAAATTGAACTTCAGCACAGCTTACCACCCTCAGTCCCAAGGACAAGTTGAAAGGATCAATCAGATTCTAGAAGATATGCTCCGGGCTTGCGTTATCTCTTTCGGCATGAAGTGGGAAGAATGTCTTCCTTATGCTGAATTCTCTTACAACAACAACTTCCAGAAAAGTCTAAAGATGGCACCATTTGAGGCTCTCTATGGTCGCAAATGCAGAACTCCGATTGGTTGGTCGGGCGCAGGTGAAAGAATATTGTTTGGCCCCGACATTGTAACTCAAGCGGAGGAGAAAGTTCACATCATTCTTGAAAATCTGAAGATTGCTCAAAGTCGCCAGAAGAGCAATTATGACAGAAAGCACACGGACATGGAGTATGTCCCTGGTGATCTCGTTTACCTTCGTGTCACTCCCATGAGAGGCACGCACCGCTTTGGTATCAAAGGAAAGCTGACTCCTAGATACATCGGTCCGTTCAAAATTCGTGGAAGAAGAGGAGAAGTTGCTTACGCTCTTGAGCTCCCTGAACAACTCAAAGTCCATGATGTTTTCCACATCTCTCAACTCAAGAAGTGCTTCAAGGATCCCGGCAGGACCGTGGACCATGAACTCATCAATCTCCAAGAAGATCTGTCTTATCAAGAACACCCCACAAAAATTCTTGAAGTCGCGGAAAGAAGGACTCACAACAAGTCCATCAAGTTCTGCAAGGTGCAGTGGTCGCACCATTCCGTTGATGAAGCCACTTGGGAACGTGAAGATGAGCTCCGTGCCAAGTATCCTACCCTCTTCGAGTCTTCTTCTTCTTCTTCCTAGAATCACGGGGCGAGATTCCTCTTTAGTGGGGGAGAATTGTAGCATCCCAATTGTCTAACAATTGTAATGCTACTTGGTCTAGTAATATATTGGCTACTTCCTATATATAATTGTTGCATCATAATTATATCATGCTCATGTCATCATGCCACCTTGCATTTGAGCATCATATAAAACCCTTCTTCTTTTGGTTCTTCTCTCATATGCATTATTAATTGTAGTTGCCTCTTGATATTGTATCTGGTTATTGATATATTGTTTAAATGCCCAAGTTGAGTTGGGGCATATCTTTTATTCAAATCCATCACCTTTCTTTTCACCACCTTATAATTCCACCATCCTATTAATCCATGAGCTTGTATTTCTTTTCTCTTGATTTTATTCTAGCTCATGTGAATGGGGTGGATCTAATACTATAAATTCTTTTGCTTGGCCTTATTCCACTTCTTGGGAATGCATAAGAATAATGCCATATTGTTATTATTGTTTTCACAAAATAAATCATGGCATTTATTATTTTTGCATGGGCCATGCAACCACCATCACCACCTTTAACCCATTTGTTTTCCTTTGTTTTAGTGTTTCTTCTTTATGGGATCCTCTTTTTATTTAATTTTAAACCCTATCTCTCTTTCTCTCCCTCTTGTTTTGTTTCCTTACCAACAACTTGTGCTCATCCACCAAGCCCTTTCCTCACTCCCTAGCTAGCCCTGGTCCATTATTCAAAATATGCAAAAACTCCCAAAAAGGGTTAATTCTTGGGCTTGTTTAAATCTGCAACAAAACAAAAATCAAAACAGTTAATAAAATAAAAAGAAAAAAATGAAATAACAGAAAAACCTTACCTGCAGCCCAGCAGCAGTACCAGAGCAGCAGCCCACCGACGCAGCCTCTCCCGGCCCACTTCTCCAGCCGCGGCCCAGCTTGCCTTCTCCAGCCCGTACCGGTTTGAGCCGAACCGCGTCGTCGCCTCGCTCTGTTCCTCTTCTCCCTCCGTCTGACGTCGTCTCGCCCCTCCTCTCTCCTCTGCTCTGACGGAGAGGAGCAGGTGGCTGTTCCCCCCGCCATTTGCCGCGTCAGCCCACGCCTCCCGCACGCCAGCCCTCCTCCTTATCCTCACGCCGAGCCGCCTTTCTTCCTCACCCTAGCTACCTACTCCGTTCCCCTCTTTCTCTCCTCCGCGTGCCGCCACCAGTCTGAGGGCCATGTCGCTGTTGCTGCCCTCGCCGGTGACCGGGAACTCGCCGGGAAGCGTCGCCGCAGACCGTGGGGTCGATTCCGCCCGCTGGGAGACGCCAAGCTCGCCGCAGCTACCCCCTCGCCAGCGAACAGAACACCACCGCAGCAGCCCCGCCGTCCCCCTTCGCTCCGACCACCTCCTGCCCCGATTCCGGTGGGAATCGATCAAGGTGAGCGCCCCCTCGTGCATCTCCCGTTTTCCCTCCCACACCGCGTGCCTAGTGCCGCCCGTTTGTGACCCCCGCCGGTGATCTGCCCCGCCGGCGAGCAGCCAGGCCTGCGTTCCCCCCCCTCTGTTCCCCGAGCCGCCCCGACCAGTACAGCCCACCGCCGATGTTTTCCCCTGAACGAGATCTGTAACCGGTGCTCCCCTCTACATTTTTCGCTTTTGCGGCAAGTGCTGCCTCGCCGTGGTTGCGTCGCCATCCTCGCCGGAAGTCCTCACCGTCGTCAAGTGTCGTCGCGGATTTAGAGAGAGGTCCCCAGTTTCAGTTCAGAGCTCGAGCGGCGTTTTTCCGAAAAGACCCCCCCCCCCCCCCCCCCCCCCGCGCGCTTTGTCGACCACGCCCAGGTCCCTAGCAGCCCCAGCGACCCCACTCGCCAGCCCCAGTGCAACTTTGCAAACCAGTCCCCGCGCTTTGCAGTTACCAACCCGCGCTCCCCTGGACCGCCCACGTGTCAGTCGCCCGCTGGCCGCGCGCGCGTGTGGCCCCATCTTCGCCTAACCCCACCAGTCAGTCGCAGTGGCTAGAAATAGCCACGGTGAGAAAAGCCTTTTGCGTGCGGATCTCACCCAGTCAGCAGCTGGCCCACCGTCAGCGGCTGTGGCTAGGTTTGCCTGGTGACAAAAGACTTCCTGTTTAGCTGTTTAAACAAAATCAATTCAAAAATTAATCAAATTCAAATTCAAACCAGATTTTAAATAACTTTTCAAATATAAATCCAAACAATACAAATAATATATGTTTTGGAATCAGAAAAATGTGAGGAATTCAAATATGACATTCAAAATATTGTTTGAGCACTTTAAAATTTCGAGGTGATTAAAATTACAATAAAATGCCCTTTTTCTTAATAAATTAATTACTTTAATTCTACAACTCCAAATTTGACAAATAATATGTCTAAATCAATCAGCGCGACGAGCCTGTTCTATCTATGTAGTCCTTGTTTTGATTTGAAGCATGCATCATGTTATTATTAAAAATCTGAACTGTTTATGACAATAAAACTTGGTTAAATAAATAATAAAATGCTTTATTTCTTGTATCCACACCTCACCTTTGCCATGCTACTTTAATGCCATGTAAATTATGCATCATTCATCATGGCATGCTTGTTTGCTTGTCGCATTTTAATTCATATGTCTGTGCACTTTATTTATGTTGGCCTTGTTTGTTTGGTTCTTCTTCGAATAGACGCCCAGCAGGAGAATTACCAGGAATCACAGGAGTACTACCCAGATCCATCTCTCGCTTCAACTGAGCTGCCAGGCAAGCACTACCACATGCTTGCATACATACAGTACCTATTGTCTCTATCTTATTCTTGCATCATTGAGTCGCGATTGCATTAAATTGAATCCCAAGTACTGCATAGCCTTTACTTTTAAACCCCACCGAAGCTTGTTCCTCCATCCCATGAGCCATTACTACAGGAGTTGTTTGAGCCATGCGAGTCGTAGAAAAGCATGTGTAGGGTATGTGAGTGTCTGATGGATAATGAGGTACCTAAAAAACATAACCTGAGTAGTAATGGGATAACTAATGAAAGAGGCACCGGTGAGCAATATCTGCTATTTGGTTTTTCATGCTCACTTGTGTCCCGTAGAACCCCGAGTACTTGACTCCTGTTCCTTGTTTATTCGCACTATCCACATACGGAAGGCCTTATGGACCCCCTGAGCCAGAGCTTGATTCATTCTTATTTCTTGGGGCCACAATTAGTTTGGGGATTTATTACTATCCTATACTTATGCCATGTTACTGCTTTATTTACGATTATGCGAGGAGCACCTGTACTGTTTTGGATCGCACCATGTTTTCGCGGTATCGACAAGCCAAGTCACATTTTCGGGTTCCCAGTCGTTTACAGCCGTCGTCGCAAACCCTGGATCCGTCTCGGAGCCGGCCAACTTCGTTGCGGGTAGCTTATTGGGGTGGCCCCCTGAAATATTTCTGAATCCTGTGATTGCTTTGTCGTGAATGCCTCGTTGGGTTTTGATTAGGTTTTTCCGAGGTTGATCGAGTGTGTGTTGCTATTCGTGCACCCCTGTAGGGTAAATCTTTCTGAAAGCCGTGTCCGCGGTTATGGACGACTTGGAGCACAGTTTCTCGATCATAGACAAGTATCACTAAAGTACCGTTGTTAATTTGACTAAGTACTTGACTAGTAAATAGTACAATACTCATGGAATGGTTAATAAAAACTGCCAACGGATGATGGGGGTTGTTCGTCCGCTTCCTCGTTGGTAAGCGAGGAGGAGGATGGATCTGTTAATTATACTGTTATAACTGTTGTTCTTAATTCACGGACATCCGTCTATCATTGGTTAGGCGGATGGTTAGCGAGTATCTATAGATTTGTTAGCTATTATTTTTTGCTGCAATTGCGTCACCCCAGGTTGTGTCCCCTTTAGCGGCATAAAGACTTGCTGAGTACCCCTAGGGTCTCACACGATAAATTGTTTGATTCAGATGAACAGGTATATTCGCAAGAAGGATACTGGGTGGAGGAGACAGATGGTGTTGGCAATGATCACTCGGTGTAGAGATTCCGGGAACGGGGATCCGTGAGATCTGTGGGCGGGATGTGTTTATTTATGGGGCATCTTATGCCGATTTGCTTCTTATCCGTACTCGGATCTTGTTTTCCGCTTCCGCCTGATACTCTGATGTTTGTTGTATGAGGAGCTATCCTAAATTATTATCTCTATCTAGGATATTTGAATCTTGCCGTATGGCGTTGCAATATTTCTATTTCTTTTAGATGGAATGGCTCTGAGGACTGTTGTATGTGGCTTGCATACATACTCATTTGTGTATGTAGTTGATCCCTTCGCCTGCCGATTACGCTGCTCGTTCTTGTCCCGATGTTCTGAAAGTGGTTAGGACGGCCGAAAGGTCTACCGTGAGTGGCCCTAGGCCCCACCGTACTATTTTAACCACTTTCGTTGATCCAGGCATGTAACTAAGAGCGTAATTCACCGAGGTAGTTACACAACATTTACTAGCAAGTCTTTTTGCACTTTAAATAAGTTGATCTATTTGAGTTTGAACCATTTGAAAATGTTTAACAATCATTTTAACATCATTAGAGGTTCTTTCCACAATATCTTTGCACTCAACAATAGCTATAGTGTTTTCCATTAGATGATTTTGCACCCTTTTATTAAAATTATCATGCTTAACAATAAACATATCGAATTCTTCTAAGCATTGATCAGGAGGTTTAGAGTAAGGGATATCACCTTCATCAAAATGTTGGAGAGAGTGTACCTCAATAGTGGATGAGTGGGGAATTGGCTTACATAATTCTTCTATAGGAGGCAAATTCTTGACATCTGCAGCTTTAATTCCCTTCTCCTTAAGACATTTCTTAGCTCCCTTCATCACTTCATCATTCAATGCAATAACTCCCCACTTCTTAGATGATGGTATAGGCGCCGACTCAGGTATAATTGTTTCAGGTATAGCTGGTCCAGGTATAATTGTTTTAGGTATAGCTGATTCAGGAGGAGTCCAATCTTCATAGCTCTTGCTTATTTTAGCCATTAATTCCTCGGCTTCCTTGGGAGTCCTATTCCTGAAAACACAATCAGCACAACTATCCAAGTATGTCCTAGATTCTTTAGTTAGTCCATTATAAAATATATCAAGAAGCTCATTCTTAGGTAATGGACATCCAGCCTGTGCATGAATCAAAGCACAAAACCTTGCCCATGATTCAGGCAATATCTCTTTTTCTCCCTGTTTAAAATCAAAAAGTTCCTGCAAAATAGCATGTCTAGCACTAGGAGGAAAATATTTCCGTAGGAAAGTACTAATCAAGCAATCAGGGCTATCAATAGATCCAGGAGGTAAATTATTGAACCGAGTTTTAGCTTCTCCTTTCAGTGAAAAGGGGAAAAATTTAGCAACAAAATAGGTGTGCATCTTAATATCATCAGAAAACAGGCCACTCATGGTAGAAAGCTCAGTCATATGTGCTACCACACTTTCATTCTTAGTCCCACAAAAAGGTTCTTTCTCAACAATAGCTATATAGGATAGATCAAGAGAGAAATCATAATATTTATCTTTAATGTTTATGGGAGATGCAGCAAACTTAGCATTAGGAGACAATTTGGGTTTAATCGTATGCCTCTCAAGGATACTCTAAGCACCACTCCTATCATGGGTGTTTTGACATTCTTCAATAAATTCATCGGTCATCTCAATATAACTGTCTTCAATATCATAGCTCTCTCTAGACTCAGGTGAACTAACAGGTGTAGTAGTGTCTTCATTAGGAGTTTCGGTATTTCCAACTATAGTTCTAGCAATCGTAGCATCTAGGAAAGGACCTAATGAACCACTCTTATCAAGCACAGTAGAAGCGGCATCATAAGTATTAGAAGTTTCAGAGTAAGCAATAGTAGCAGTGTGTGTAGCATGTGTATGTGGTGGTGTAAGGAACTTACTCATACCAGATGGTGAATCAAGAGCAACAGAGGTGTTCAGAATCGTACCTGTTCTTGTAGTGGATGGTAAAATAGGAACCTTGCCATCACGAGACTTACCCATGATGGATGGATGGCAGTGAATTGAAGGGAATACGCCCGAGATGCAATAATAAAGTGGTTATTATCTTATTCCATGTTTATGATAAATGTTTATTTTGCATGCTATAATTGTATTGATCGGAAACTTCAATACATGTGTGTTTAATAAACAGAAAAAGGGTTCCTAGTTATGCCTCTCTTATAGACTAGCTCGTCGATTAACAAGATGATCAAGGTTTCCTGATCATGGACATTGGATGTTGTTAATAACAAGGTCACAACATTGGTGGAATGATGTGATGAACATTCATCCGAAGTATAGCATTACGATCAAAGTCATTATGTTTATATTGCTATAACATCATACGAAGTAATCTTTATCCTTAGACCATGAGATCATGTTAATTGCTAACACCGGAAGAGTATCTTGATAACATCAAACGTCACACCATAACAGGGTGACTATAAAGATGGGTTCAGTGCTACGAAGGTGTTATGTTGAGGCTCATGGATCAAGAGTGGAATTTGTCAATCCCGATGATGGATAGATATACTTTGGGCCCTCTCGGTGATATCACATTAAGATAGCTTGCAAGCAAGTGATGTGATCACTAGAATGTTATATCACGGGAACAAGAAAAGAGTGCATGTCGGTAACGAGATCAAACTAGGTATGGAGATACCGATGATCGAATCTCGGACATGTAATATATCGCGAGACAAAGGGATTTAGTTACAAGCGTTACAGGTTCTCACGATCATAGAAGTCATCATTGAATGTGTAGGAGTCAGTACGGATCTCCAGGTCTCGCTGCTGATTATTGATCGGAGAGGGGTCTCCATCATGTATGCATTATTCGTGAACCGTAGGGTGACACACTTAAGGGATACCGACACCATTTGGAGCAAATATGTTTTAGATAAATATTTAAGAAGGCGCTGGAATTATTTCAATAGACACCGAAACAGTTTCGAGTGAAATTGCTGAAATTGGTTCTGCATGTAATATTGAAATGTTGCAAGGGGTTTTATGTGAATGTTTGTTAATTAAAGTAATTAACAAAATTCTGAATAAAAATAATAAAAGAGTTTTATTAAATGAGAGAGCATTAAATTTGGAGAAATTTAATTCATTTAAAGTGGAGACTTTAAAAGGGAATGTGAAGAGGCATTTTAATGTGGAGGGGTTACCACCACATGAATGGAGGAGGTGAAGAGGCACCTCCTCCATGCGCCGGCCATGAAGGAGGGGCACCCCCCTCCTCCTATAAAAGGCCACCCTCTCCTCACTTCTCACACACACCTCCTTGTGAAGGATCTCTCTCCCCCTCTAGTATTATTCCCCATGGTCTCGGATTAGCGAGATACATGTTCCCGGTGGCTTTATCTGGAAAGGAGTTGCTGCTTCCGCTGCTTTGCTGGAGCGAGGGACGGAGGTTGTCGGGGTACCGGACGTGTGTGCGATCACGGATGCACCGCTGCTTTGCGGTGCTAGACTTAGTGTTGCTGGAGCTGGATCTGATGGACGTGCTGGAGCCGGACCTGCTGGACTTCCTCACGATCTTGAGATCGGCAAGTGTATGACTACATCAACCACGAGTTCATACTCGTTAACAAAACTCGTTGTCTTCGAGGGTAAGTTCTCGTTGGATGTATGTCCACCCGTTGCTTTGTACTTAGTAGATAGATCTTGGCGTGTAGTTCACATCGTAGGAATTTTTTTGTTTTCTATGCTGTGGACCCAACTGTGGTATCAGAGCCTGATCTATGCGTAGGTGCTTTGCACGCGTAGTACACATATGTTTATATGTGGGCGATGATGATCATCTTATTGCATCTTCCATGTATTTTGGATATTGGTGGCATAGTGGGATGAAGCGACCCAGACCAACCTTACATGTCATCGTACATGAGACCGTTCCACGACTGACATGCAACTTGTTTTGCATAAGTGGCCGGTGGGTGTCTGTCTCTCCTACTATAGTCAATATCTGATTTACAACGAGTTGCTAATAACTTGGTTATCCTCGTTGTGGTTCATGTTCATAAGTGAGAATGGTTCTATCTCCGAAAGCCCTAAGCCACGTAAAACTTGCAATTGATAAATTAGAGGCGTCTAGTTTAGATCGTTGCTGGGCTTGTCTCTTGATATGGTATTGTTGTAAGTAGATGTATGATAGATACTCTTACAACACACTCAACGTGTAAGTTCCATAGACCTTGGCCTTATATACAAAGGAATGATAGAGATCATATCACGATGCAAGTGATACAGATCAAATGCATGGACCATATCATCTCACTTTACACATTAGATGTTAGAATCTTATACTGCTAGTTTGGCGCTATTGGTAGCATTATAAGATGATCCCTCATTTAAATATCAAGATAAAATGTGTTCTTCCTTAAGTATGCACCATTTTATGGATCGTGTTTCGAGACATCACGTGATGATCGGGTGTACTCGAATCTACGCTTTCATAGGAACGGGTGTAAGACAGTTTTACACACACGAATACTAAGGTTCTTACTTGGCGAGCCTAGCATGTATAGACATGGCCTCGGAACACGGACCGAAAGGTTAAGCATGAGTCATATAGTTGATATGATGCCCATATAGATGCTCGCCTTTGAAGCTACATCAACTCACGTGATGATCGGACTTGGTGTAGTGGATTTGGTTCATGTAATCACCAAAAAGACACGAGGGATGTCGTTTTTGAGTGGGAGTTCATTAGTAATTTGGATTAGTCGAACTCAATTTGTCATAAATTAAATCAAAGTGAATTTGCATAGTTTGTTGTAGTCATTGGCATTTGTTTTCTACCTTAGGCTTAGTTTTTATTTGAGATAATAGAACTATAGAATTCTGGATATTTACTTTATGAACTGGTATCGTATTGTTTTGAATGTCAATTTAAAGTTTATAAGTCCTATTGCAAACTTTCAGCAAACTCTATTTACTCCATGAAGTTTAATAAGTAGTATTAAATCAAGAGTAAGAATTCCAATGTTAGTATCTAAAGTATCATGTTTGCCTCCATGATTATTGATATTCAAAAGGTTGTTTTAATATCAAGATTATATTGGAGTTGAAAATTGTTTCAGAAACCATCATGTGTGAAAGATATTGTGATATGTGAAATAATGTTTTTTTGGTTGCATTATGATAGAGTATAATTTAGTAAAATACATGTTCTCATATTGTATGAGAATTTGTGAAGGATGGAGATGCTAGGCATCCGAATCTACCCAAAAGATTTTGGGAACTGATATTATACTCGTGATTCTTCCTTATAAGCTATAGTAGCTTGATCATGAAAGTTGTCATGATAAGGATGAATAGAAGATGTAAGTAAAATGTTTACTACACTAATAGATTACTAAAGAATGAATTTTTGAAAGAACACCAAAGATTTGATGATGGTGATCCACTTCAAAGTGCAAGTCCAAAGGTATTAGTATTTGACTATATATGCTTTGTACCATGTGTCATGTTGATGACACCACTATTTATGTTGATAGATTCTTTTAAAAGAAAAGGAATTGCTGAAAGAGATCTATAAAATATTTGGCAGAAAATAA
This sequence comes from Avena eriantha, assembly GCA_910589775.1. Taxonomy (NCBI): domain Eukaryota; kingdom Viridiplantae; phylum Streptophyta; class Magnoliopsida; order Poales; family Poaceae; genus Avena; species Avena eriantha. The sequence continues at coordinate 260,760,031 of OU342745.1, read as the reverse complement.
ATGGTTGGAGATGTCCAACTTAGGTATATAGAAGATATACATGTTATGGTTGTATTCCTTGCTTGTTAAACAATGTGGTTCTTAGGTATTGGATACCGGTATTGGATACCGAATTGGTTGGTATGAAGTGTCATACATGACAACGCAATTCATGAACTACAATGGCCTAAGTAACTAGCAAGAGAATGAGTGATGATGTTCATCGAAAACAAATAAAGTCTTATTGTGTTTTTTGTTGTCATCAAACCAAGCCTTCAAGATTTGTTTAAATAATTGTTATTTTGTTCCGGTATTATGAGAACAATGGTTGTTCAAATAATTACCGTATTCCATAAAGGATGGATGAACTTTTACAAGTCTAGTTGGAGAAATCACATCCATAAACACTATTGCTAAAATGTTGCAAGACAAATGATTGAAAGATCATTTATGAAGTGACATCGCTGTTTAAATTATATTTGAAAGAAACATGAAGAAAGTCCATGTTGATGGATTTTTGGAGTCTTTGATTTTGATCAATTGACGCATGTGAGACTTTCCTCGAGATAATTGAAACTCCGTCCATAGGCTAGAGAGGAACGAATGACTAGCTTATTGGAAATTGTGCATGTTGATGTGCATAGTCCATTATGTGTAGCCATATGCGATGGATCTTTTTGCTTCATATGCTTTCTTCAAAAAGTTGAGTGAATATATCTGTATATTTACTTAATAAGGATGAAGTATGAAACATTTGAAAGTTGTTCAAAGACTTTCAAGATGAAGTGAAAAATCATTGTAACAAGAAAATAAAAGAGTTTATGATTTGATCGTAAAGGAAGATATTTGAGTTACATGTTTAGCAAAACACCTAAGATTTGAGGAATTGTTCCATGAATTTGGATTTCCCGGTAAACCATAGCAGTATGGCATATTCGAGAGATGAAATCAAACCATGTTTGACATGGTAAGATCAAAGGTGTCATTTATAAAACTTCCATTATGTTTTAAAGATTGAAGCTTTAGAGACTACCGCTTTTACACTGAAAAGAGCACCATCGTGATCTGTTGAAATGACACCATATAAGATATGGTTTGGGATAAAACCCGAATTGTCTTTTCTTAAATTTTGGTATGCTATGCATAAGTAAAATGTTTACAACCAAAGTCGGATATACACGTCTTTGTAGGTTATCCCAAAGAATTTTTTGGGAATTTCTCCATAACACCGAGGACGAAAGAGTTTGTTACTTGGAACTTCAAGTTTCTTGAGAAGGAATTTTTCGCGAAAAGTTAAGTGGGAGGACAATAGAACTTTGATAAGGTTGTTGAACCTTAGTTATATGTGCTAAGTAGCGCAGCGCCGGAAAGTGTCCCGATGGCAGCCACAATGCTCATGGCTCTCGTGATTACAAAAGGTGTGATCTCGGAGATTAGAGTTCCTATAGAACCGTGTGGGTCGGTAAGAATAAAATAGTAAGATTTGATAAGCAAGTCGTTATTGTTTTGACAATGATGAACCGACTACATGCAAAGAGGCGATGATGGGCGCTGACTCCATAAAATGACTAGAAGGCATAGAATCCGTGATAGTATCCATACACGAGAAATCAAGTTTCTGAACTTGGAAGACCCTCCAGAAAGGCGTGAAGCCTATCGGTCGTGTTTGGATCTATAAAGAAATAAGACATGGATGTTTAACATCTATGAAATAGTCGACATGTCGGAAAGAAGTTTACGACAATGTTCAAGGAGTTGACTATGACAAGATTTGATCTTTCATTGCAATATATAGTCTTGACGGATTAATGTAGCAACCACTACATATAATTTGGTATATGGTAGTTGAATAAACAAAACAAGGTTCTTCTAATAGAACGGTAACCTAGGACATGTACATGACATGGTCCGAAGGGTTTTGTTAATTCAAAGGGTGCTAAAAGGGCATGTAAACTTCAATAGTTGAAGTAAGCATAGCAAAGTTGGAATCTTCACCATGATGAAACTGTTAAAAGAGTTTAAATTCATCGGAGATGATGAAGATGCTTGCATTTGCAAGAAATTAAGTGGGAGCGCCGAGACATATTTCTAATACATTATGTAGAGGACATATTGTTGATTGGAAATGATGTATCTTGTATTGACACAAGTTAAGAATTTCATTAAAATAAGATTTCGATGAAAGACTTGGGCAAACCCGGAATATTTGGCATAAATGTCTATATGGATAGATTAAGGCGCAAATATGGTTGTGCCAGAGATACATATATGAGATATTGAAAGGGTTCAATATGGAAAAAACAAGAAAGATTCTTGCTGCATGGAAAGGATTGTATCAAAATTCAAGTGTTTCAATACTTGGTGAGTAAAATCACATGAAGATTTTGATCGATTATGCCATGATATGTATATATCCAGAATGTCCTATGCTCTAAATGTTATGAGCATATACCAGAATGATTCATAATATGATCATTGGACAATAGTAAACATATTCTTATGAGCTTTGGAAGAACTAAGAATATATAATGTATAAGTGACAAATAGTTAAAGGTAGTTCATTGTAAAGTGTTACATTGATACTAGTTTTGTCACAAGATACAAATTAAATTTATCTCAATTTAGACTATGGGTGGCACAATGTAATGGAAAGGATGTTCCATGATGGATTTGGATGAGTTCCAAAGTTGAGACATTGTGACGGATACTACAGCAAAAGGCTAAGTATATAACTGCTATAGTAGCAGCAAAGGAGGGCATTGTTAAGTAGTTTGTTATCAAACTAGGTGTGGTTCAAAGTGGGCTAATACTATGAAGATATATTGTGTGACAATAATATCAACATATTTTAACCCGAAGGAACTAAAGGTCTCACCAAAGGACCAAATTTATACAATGCCATCTCATTTGAGAATGAGTGATGCGTAGAGACGCAAAGACATGCAAATACACACGGACCTGAAACTGTCAGATCCGGAGATTATGTTAACCACTAGCAATAGCGTATATGCAACACAAGAAAGCCATAGGTGTTCAATACGCAAAGTTTTTCAAACTAGATTATTGACTCTAGTGCAAGTGGGAGACTGAAGGGAATATGCCCGAGAGGCAATAATAAAGTGGTTATTATCTTATTCCATGTTTATGATAAATGTTTATTTTGCATGCTATAATTGTATTGATTGGAAACGTCAATACATGTGTGTTTAATAAACAAAAAAAGGGTTCCTAGTTATGCCTCTCTTATAGACTAGCTCGTTGATTAACAAGATGGTCAAGGTTTCCTGATCATGGACATTGGATGTTGTTAATAACGAGGTCACAACATTGGTGGAATGATGTGATGAACATTCATCCGAAGTATAGCATTACGATCAAAGTCATTATGTTTATATTTCTATAACATCATACGAAGTAATCTTTATCCTTAGACCATGAGATCATGTTAATTGCGAACACCGGAAGAGTATCTTGATAACATCAAACGTCACACCGTAACAGGGTGACTATAAAGATGGGTTTAGTACTACGAAGGTGTTATGTTGATGCTCATGGATCAAGAGTGGAATTTGTCAATCCCGATGACGGATAGACATACTCTGGGCCCTCTCGGTGATATCACATTAAGATAGCTTGCAAGCAAGTGATGTGATCACTAGAATGTTATATCACGGGAACGAGAAAAGAGTGCATGTCGGTAACGAGATCAAAATAGGTATGGAGATACCGATGATCGAATCTTGGACATGTAATATATCGCAAGACAAAGGGATTTAGTTACAAGCGTTAAAGGTTCTCACGATCACAGAAGTCATCGTTGAATGTGTAGGAGTCAGTACGGATCTCCAGCTCCCGCTGCAGATTATTGATCGGAGAGGGGTCTCGATCATGTCTACATTATTCGCGAACCGTAGGGTGACACACTGAAGGGATACCGACACCATTTGGAGCAAATATGTTTCAGATAAAGATTTAAGAAAGCGCTGGAATTATTTCAATAGACACCGAAACTGTTTCGGGTGAAATTGCTGGAATTGGTTCAGCAAGTAATATTGAAATGTTGCAAGGGTTTTATGTGAATGTTTTTTAATTAAAGTAATTAACAAATTCTGAATAAAAATAATAAAAGATTTTTATTAAATGAGAGAGCATTAAATTTGGAGAAATTTAATGCATTTAAAGTGGAGACTTTAAAAGGGAATGTGAAGAGGCATTTTAATGTGGAGGGGTTACCACCACATGAATGGAGGAGGTGAAGAGGCACCTCCTCCATGCGCCGGCCATGAAGGAGGGGCACCCCCATCCTCCTATAAAAGGCCACCCTCTCCTCACTTCTCACACACACCTCCTTGTGAAGGATCTCTCTCCGCCTCTAGTATTATTCCCCATGGTCTCAGATTAGCGAGATACATGTTCCCGGTGTCTTTATCTAGAAAGGAGTTGCTGCTTCCGCTGCTTTGCTGGAGCGAGGGACGGAGGTTGTCGGGGTACCGGACGTGTGTGCGATCACGGATGCACCGCTACTTTGCGGTGCTGGACTTGGTGCTGCTGGAGCTGGATCTGATGGACGTGCTGGAGCCAGACCTGCTAGACTTCCTCACGATCTTGAGATCGGCAAGTGTACGACTACATCAACCACGAGTTCATACTCGTTAACAAAACTCCATGTCTTCGAGGGTAAGTTCTCGTTGGATGTATGTCCACCCGTTGCTTTGTACCTAGTAGATAGATCTTGGCGTGTAGTTCACATCGTAGGAAAATTTTTGTTTTCTATGCTGCAGACCCAACATGAACAATAATGAATCCAAGTGAACTTGATAAATAAAGCTATGCTTCCCGGCAATGGTGCTAGAAAATAGTCTTGATGACCCACAAGTATAGGGGGTGTATCGCAGTATTTTCGAGGGAAGTGAAACCCAATTTATTGATTCGACACAAGGGGAGCCAAAGAATATTTATAAGCCTTAACAACTGAGTTGTCAATTCCGCTGCACCTGGAAACAATCTTACTGCAGTTTATTAGTAGCAATAGTTTTGTAGTAGAAATAGTAAAGTAATAGCAGTAGTAAAGGTAAAGGCAGTAGTAACAATTGCAGTAAACAGTAGGATTAAAGCGTGGTAGGCATAGGGATGTATGGACGGGCGTTGCATGGACAAGACAATTCACATGGCAACCAGAACATAGGGAAATTGCAAATAGATAAGATAAAGCATCCAAGTACTGAATAATCCTAGGCATGTGTTCCATATATAGTCATACGTGCTTGCAATGAGAACTTGCACAACATCTTTTGTCCTGCCAGCCCATTTGCAGCGGGGCCTCAAGGGAACTACTAGCAATGAAGGTGTTCCTTTTAATAGAGCACCAGAGCAAAGCATTAACACTCTGTGAACACATGTGATCCTCACATCAAAGCCATTCCCTCCGGTTATCCCGATTTTTGTCACTTCGGGGCCATTGGTTCCGGACAACAACATGTGTATACAACTTGCAAGTAAGACCATAAATAATACTATCACAATGAATCAATAACATGTTCAGATCTGAAATCATGGCACTCGGGCCCTAGTGACAAGCATTAAGCATAACAAGTCGTAAAAAAGTCAAAAAGCACTAATAGTAGATACTAGGCACCAAGCCCTAACAATCTAATGCCATTACATGAACGATCTCATCCAATCCCTACCATCCCCATAGCCTACAGTGGGGGATTACTCACTCATAGATGGGGGAAACATGGATGGTCGATGGAGAAGAGATGGTGATGATGATGGCGATGATCTCCTCCAATTCCCCATCCTGACAGGGTGCCAGAACGGATTTTCTGGTTCCGAATCGCGGAATTTGGTGGTGGCGGTGGAGCGGAACTCTTTCTGGAAAAACGTCGAACCCTCCTGAGTTTTTAGGTCAGAAGGAAACTTATAGGTGAAGAGGGAGACCGAGGGGGTGTCTAGGGCAGCCAGACCACCCCCTGGCATGGCCAGGCCTGGCCCGCGCGGCCAGGTGGTGTGACCTAGGCCCAGCCCCACTCCGTCTCATATTCTTGCTCCGTGAGTCTTCTGGCGAAATAGGATTTTTTGCATATTTTCCGGGATTTTTCCCGATAGTTGATTTTCTACACAAAAACTAGACACCAAAGTAATTCTTCTGAAAACAGCGTCAGTCTGTGTTAGTTGCATCCAATTCACACAAGTTTAGAGGAAAAACAATAGCAAAAGTGTTCGGGAAAGTAGATACGTTTTGGACGTATCGCACATTCTCGATGGCGGCTAGCACCTAGAGGGAAGTTGTATCTTTCTTGGCGTGCTCCTACCTCTCGATTTCCTTCTCAATCTCCCTCATAGCAGCATTGTATTCCTCCCAGTTAGCATCTAAGACGCCACCATCTATGTTGATGTTGGCGTATAGTGCATCAAGCACAGAGTCGGAGTTGGCTTCGGTGTTGTCGATGGCGGAGCTGGAGGGGGATGGTGGAGGGATGTTATTGTTGCTTCCTCCAGCTTTAGGACTAGGCATGGCCTTGGTGTTCTCCTCGTTGTCCGCGTAATCATTGACGATTTCGACCATCTCACCGATGGTGAGCAAGTTGGCGGCATGCTGCCTCCTAAGTGTATGCTGGAGGAGGGTTCCGGGCGTGAGCCCTTCTTCAAAGTGGTAGACAAGTTCGTCAGCGTGGTCACCTTCCAGGGTTTCCCTTACCATCATCCATCTGGCAAGGTATTAACAGGGAGATTCTCCATCCCTCTGAACACATCTGGCCAGATTGAAGATGGTGAAAATGTCGACAAAGTGCGACCTCTACATCTCTGATGCTCGAGGAAGCCAAGTGGATCTGTGGGGTCCTTCCACCATTATATCCTACAAAGGGGCGGTTTAGGTGGGCCTTGAATTTTCCTGATCTGAGCTGGCATACTCTAGAGAGAGATATAGCCCAGATCCTTCCGCGAACGTATCATGCCCGTAGGCGGTCCATGCGGGAGCTAGGACCCGAGTCGGTTTCACCGATGAAGATGTAGATGTCTCTGACTGGGACGAAGGAGCAGCAGGTAGGGTTTGTCTTTTCCGGGACCCAGAATTCGTTGGGAGGGACGATCGGGACATTGCCAGAGAAGAGGACACGCCCAATGGCCACTGTGTCGCGTATTCCCGTGAAGAGCTTGGACCTCGCCCAATGTAGAGCTCGAAGCGCCTCTTGCCCCATGGTGGGCGCCAACTGTCGTGGTATTGCCGATGAGTATGCCATGGAAGGGTCCTCACAGAGCGTGTTTAGAGAGGTGGGGGAAGGCAGCGAGTTGGCGGGTATGAGGTAACACAACTTACCCAGGGTCAAGTCCCACAACGGTGGTGAAACTCTACTCCTGCTATAAATCACTATAATGGCAATACGCCGAGTTATAGAGATTGGTTCACTATGCGAGGGTGTCCATTGTACGTTGGTTGTTCGCCCTAAAGGCTCCCATAGGTCCGACTTATAAAGGCACTAGAACCTAGGGTTATAGGGAAAGGACCTTGCCGGACAAGTTACAGAGTCCTACACTAATACTAACTAGTCTTTATGTCTTGTACTCCAAGGCTCCGAGTATGTCGGTGACTCCCACGTAGCCTTCCTATATCCGTCATGGGCCTCCCTTTGGATCCGTCTAACTGGGCCACCCAGTAGGCCATGGGCCATGCTACCAATTGTGGGCCACCCAAGTTAGCCGGATTAGAGACAAGCAATGGTGATACCCATTTAGCATATCCCCAACATTAACCTTAAGACTAGTAGGATCATCTATTTCAACATTCATCATAGTCATAGGAAAAGAAGTAGTAGAAGGTGATACCTCCGAGGCCCTTGCCATGAGGCAACTGACGTCCTTGTTGGAGATGTTCTCATTAGGAGAATCGAAGAGTGAAGTAGTTGGTGTAGAGGTGGTGACGATGGTTGTCACTTCCCTTGAGCTTTCTTCTTCATCTCCGTCTTCTCTCTCGGATGAGTACTCCTCATGTTCCACCAACACAATTTTCGCTTACTTCTTGTATGGAATATTCTTTTTAGTGAAAGGCTTCTTGTGATGCGGATATGCCGAATGGGGTATGCCCAGCAGGACATTCTGATTGGGCCAAAGGCCTCGCGAGTGGGCCAGCAGGACGGCGACTGGAATGCGACTAAGAAGAAAGCCCGGCGACTAGAGACTGGAGGCCCAGGAGCATACTTGAAGCCCAGTCGGATTAGGTCAAAGCCTCAAAATCCATATCTTGTTCGGTGGTAAACAGTAAACCCTGGTGAGGTGCCTCCTATATAAACCCCCCAATGGTACTTTGAGGATTTACGTTCCATCATATACCCCTTCGAGTGACTCGATGCTTAGACGCCAAGCTCGCCACCATTGTAACTCGCTCTCTGTCATCCAATCTAGCAGGAGTAGGTCTTTACCCTCTGGGGGGCGAACCTGGATAAATCCATGTGCATCCGCCCCCATCTCGCACCGTAGATGGCTGCCAGCTCTCGCCACCGATTCAATCAATCACTGCCTACTGTAGCGACTGTTGTGGCCATTTCCACGACAGTGGCACCCACCGTGGGGCCTAGCCGAACTGGCCTGAGTTTTGCGGCGAGGCCCTACTCGTCGATCGATTGACCGATCGCCACCGGCCACATGATCGCCATCGGCGGGATCTTACAGATCCTGCCCAGCAGCTACATCCCGGTGGCGCGCCCGATCACCCACAACGCGATAATGCCAGTCGGCACCATCAACCTCTTTGTCGGCTTCACCGGCGCGGTTGACCCAGCGGCAACGATGATCGTCGGCGGATCACCGCCCCGTCGCAGTCTGCTCTCGGAGGAGCAGGTCCGCTCTCAGGAGCCTCGTCACCGAGTACGACTGGGCCGCTAGCAACGTGGTCAAGACCAATACCGCCGCGGACGACGCGACCCTAAACGACGATGCTGACTCCCGACCCCTGCCTCGGTCGATGGATCCATCACCGTGGCATCACGGGAGGACTCCATCACGCGGGTCTCCAACCCTAAGGACTTCGAGGACTCCTCCATCCTCGGGATCTTCGATTTTGATTCTGGGTCGGAGTCCCCCGAGGACTTCCACGACAGATCCAATCGCTTCAACGCGATCTACATGGCGGGCAGCACAGTCTCCCCACTAGATCCATTCTCCACACCGATCCCGCCAACCGTCACGGCCACAGAGGTGGAGGAAGCCCGCCAGCGACTGGAGGAGGCGACGCGCAAGGATATAGCCGAGCGCGAGAAATTCCGCCTCAAGCGGCGACTGCACAAGAGTTGTCGCTCTACCACCAGCGTCGCATCAGGACCCGCCTGAACTCCATCGTCCAAGGCCGCGTCCTAAACTTCAACAACGAGAGCGACCCCGCACGTGTGGCTGAGCACGAATACTTCAAGAACGCACCACCAAGCGGCAGCAATCGACCACCACCCGGCGCACCGGCGACTGTGGCCCCGCCACCACCCATCGGTCGCGCACCCCCGCCCGACCAGCCGCGAATCATAATCTCGCCATAGGCCCGCGACGCCAATGGACTCCCACTATACTCAGCCCCGATGGACAACGTCATTGCAGCCGATGCCACAGTCGCCAACCTCAACATCCAGGGAGAGGGCGCGCTGCAGATCCAATACGCCAAGGCCCTACTCGCCAGGGTCGTCGAGCAGTAAGCCGCGGGAGTCGACCCACGGGGGCAGATGTATTCCCACTCCTCGACAAGCAGGGCAGCCTCAAGCGGTCATCCCACCATCGCTAAAGTTGTGACCTTCCCACCACCACAGCCCATGGTGACCTAGCCACGGGCTGCCAACCCTGCGGTCTCCACCAATGAGCCACGACCGGTGAACAACACGGTCGCCGCCAACGGGCAGCCCATCGATGCCTGAACGCGCATCGTCAACAACCAGGCTTGGCGGGCGCGCCAGCCCAACAACTTGAGGCACACCCTTAGTAACCGCGGCGACCCCGAACCCAGGGGCTCGCTCAGCCGAGTCGGCCCCCTATGCTTCGGACCTATGATCCAAGGGGAAAAGTACGCCGCCAACTTCAAGGCACCCAAGGAGATCGAAAAGTACGACCCAACTTACGATCCAGCAGTCTGGCTGGACACATACCTCATGGCGATGGGGATCGCCAGCCACACCGACCTGTTAGTCGCTCGCTACCTCCCCCTGATGATGGAGGGTGCGACCCAGCAATGGATCAACACCCTCCCCACCGACAATATCGACTCATGGGAGGAAATGCGGGATGCCTTCGTCAGGTACTTCGAGGGTGCCTACACTCGCGCCACCACCATCGAGGACCTGGAGCGATGCATCCAGGGACAACGCGAGTCGATCCGCCACTGGATTCAAAGGTGGCAGGAACTGTGGATCAATGCCTCTGGCATCCACCCGAACACGGCGATACATTGCTTCAAGAACGCGTGCCGGTACGAACCCCTGGTCGCTAAGATCAAGAGGGTCTACCGGACGCTCGACAACATCCCCGACCTCCTCGAGATTGCCAAGCGCTACATGGAGGAGGACCCCAACCAGGACTCCGACGACGAGTTGGGAGGAAGACGTCGCACCAACGGCCACGACAGTGGGCGATAGCACGACATGTGCTACAGCAACACTAGCATCACCGGTAAGCGCCGCACAGATGGGCTAGTCGACTTCGTCGCCAACGCTGGATACGTCCAACGCGACCCCCAAGAACAACCGCCGCGACGGAGGAAACTACCGCGATAGCGGAAATTACCGCGCCAACAACGCGGCAAGGCCGAAATTCGACCTCGTCGCCCTACTCAACCAGCCCTGTATCTACCACACCAGGAAGGGAAAACCCGCCACCCACACCACCGCCGGCTGCCACTCCCTCTAGGAGATCGAAGAGGCAAGGCGAGCAAGGGAGGACCCCAACAACAACCTGCCTCGGGATAACGGAAACACCAGCGGCTTCGGCAACGCCATCGGCTTGCTACACACCTTCACCGGGCTCGGCACCAAACGCGAGAAGGTCCTCGCCCGAACAGTCGCTGTCAATGTGGTGACCCAAGTTGACATCCCCCGCTTCCTCAACTGGTCCAAATAGAGCATCACCTGGAGTCGCCAGGATCACGCGCCCAGGATCGAATACCCAGGGCGAGTCGCCCTGGTGGTCAGGCCGAAGGTGGCTAATTACTGGCTGCCCAAGACACTGATGGACGACGGGAGCTCCATCAATATCATGTACCTAGACATGTTCAAGAGGCTCCATCTCCCAGAAGCAGCAATCGAGCTGACCCTAACAACCTTCCACGGCATCGTCCCTGGTCAGAAGGCATATCCGATTGGAAAAGTGACGCTGCCAGTCACCTTCGGCACACCGGCAAATTACCGCATGGAGAGGATCGTGTTCGAGCTGGTGAACTTCCGCAGCCCCTACCACTGTGTCCTGGGACGCCAAACATTCGCCAAATTCATGGCCACCCCCCACTACGCATACAACATGATGAAGCTTCTAGGCCGAGCGGCATCATGGCCGTCCACGGCGACCCCGATATGGCCGTGGAATGCGAGGACAAAGGCGCTGAGCTCGCGGACACCGTCATCACCGCAGAAACTGACCACGCGGAGGAGCTCGCGAAATACACGGGCAACATCAACAAGGACGACCCCACCATCCTGAAGAAGCTAACCGTCGCGAACTCCACACTCAAGGCAACCACACACACCTGCACCATCGAGCTTGTCCCGGGCGACTGCAGCCAGACGGTCACCATTGGGGCGCACATGAGCCCTGCATAGGAAAGCGCGCTCATCGGGTTCCTCCGTGAGAACCGCGACATCTTCGCATGGAAACCATCTGACATGACGGGTGTCCCGAGGGAACTCGCTGAGCATAAACTAAACACCGACCCCAAAGTGCGACCAGTAAAGCAATCGCTATAGCCCTTCAATGAAGAGCACCGTTGAGCAATCGCTGAACAAGTATAACGCCTGTTAGCCGTAGGCTTCATTCGGCCAATAAAATACTCCAAGTGGCTGGCAAACCCAGTCCTGGTTCTGAAAAAGAACAACATGTGGAGAATGTGTATCGACTACACCAACCTCAACATGTCCTGCCCAAAGGAGGAGTTCGTCCTACCACGCATCGACCAGATCATCGACTCAACCGCGGAATTAGAGTTTCCGTGCTTCCTCGACGTGTACTTTGGTTACAACCAGATCAAAATGGCGGTCGAGGATGAGGAAAAGATAGCATTCATCACGCCATTCGGTGCCTTCTACTACACGGCCATGACGTCTGGCCTCAAGAACACCGGCGCCACGTACCAAAGGTGCATGCAGGAGTGCCTTGTGAGCCAAATTGGCCGCAACATCCACGTCTACATCGACGACATGGTGGTCAAATCCACCCGCCAGGACGACCTGCTCGCCGACCTGGCCAAAACCTTCGCAAACCTGCGGAGGTACAACATCAAGCTAAACCCAGGAAAGTGCACCTTCGACGTCCCCACCAGAAAGCTCCTGGGATACGTGGTCTCCAAGCGGGGCATCGAGGCCAACCCCACCAAGGTCGACACCATCGCGTGACTCGGGAAACTCGAGTGCCTACGTGACGTCCAAAAGTTGGTCGGGCGAGTCGCGGCTCTCAATCGCTTCATCCCTCGGCTAGGTGATGACCCACAAGTATAGGGGGTGTATCGCAGTATTTTCGATAAGTAAGAGTGTCGAACCCAACGAGAGCAGAAGGTGCTGGCTAGTGGTATGGATCAGGAATTCTCTGCAAATACTTAGCAAATGGATTTTTAGGGGTTTTTGATAAAGCAAGTAAACAAAGTACGAGTAAATAAAAGACAGTAGGAATAAATTCAGCAAGTGCCCCAATCCTTTATGCAGCAAAGGACAAGCCGGTTGTATTACTTAAGATGACCAAACATTCTCGAGGACACATGGGAAGACTGTCAAGTGCTTTCGCTTCATATAGTTGATTAATCTTCTTTAGCTTGCTAAGTGTTGTGTGGGTGAACCTGTGCTAATGTACCGACCTTCCTAGGACTAATACATACTTGTGATTATAACCCTTGCAAACATCCGTAAGTACAAGAAAGTAATTAAGGTAGAAACCTAACCACAGCTTTAAACTCTAAGACCCTTACGTCCCTTGTGCAATGGTTTCCTAACGGAGGTTCAGGTTTCTGTCACTCCGCTAACCCCTACGATTAGTAGCCAAATACACAATGCATTCCCCTAGGCACATATAGGTGAAGTGTCATGTAGTCGACGTTCACATGACACCACTAGAAGAAGTACACCACAACTTAAATATCAAACTATTGAATCTTTCTCAACATAACTCCACTACTAACAGCATGACTTCTCCCATGTCCTCAAGAACAAAACGAACTACTCACAAGACATCATATGGATCATGATCAGAGATGGAATAATGATGTATAACAATCTGAACATAAACAATAATTCAATGGTTCACTCAATAGCATCAACTACAAAGAGTAATCAACACCGGGAAAGTTTCCCCTATGAACTATGCAAGATTCAACCCAATTGTTACACCAATATGGAGATGGTGATGAGGGTGCTGATGGTGATGATGGTGGTGATGATGATGATCCCGATGAAGTCCAGCTTGATGGTGGTGTTGATGGCGATGATCTCCCCTCTCCGGGAAGGAATTCCCCCAGCAGAAATCTGTCTGCCGGAGAGATCTTTCTCTCTTGGTGTTTTCCACCCCGCAGAGGCGGCGGAATCTTTCTGTGATCGCTCCCCGAGTCTTATGGGTTTCGGGAGGATGATATACGCCAGAGGGGAGAGCCTGGAGTGGGCCATGGCAGCCACACCACCTGTTGGCACGGCCTAGGGCTGCCCGCGCCAGGGGCTGGTGTGGGCCCCCTATGGCCCATCTCCAGCCCCCCTTCTGGCTTCCTTCGTCTTCTAGAAACATATGATTTTCCATATATTTTCCCAAATTTTCTGATCTTCGCGAATTTTTCCTCCAAACAGCACCTTTTCCATCAGAATCCTGACTGCAGCGGTCCATGCTCCAAAAGTCATCAACCATGCAAAAACAGATGAAATAACATAAGTATCATCTCTCAATATGAAATATATCAATGAATAATAGTGAATTATGACATAGAATAGTGATGCAAAATGGACGTATCAACTCCCCCCAAGCTTAGACTTCGCTTGTCCCCAAGCGAAACTGAGCTCAATAAACATGGCCTCGGGTTTATGGAGTGAAGAGTCAATAAAAGAATACGGACAAGAAGCATCACATTCATCAATACATAGATCATGATAGAAGACAACTCACTATTATATAACTCAACTTGCAATGAGTAAAGGAAACATAATAAAGATACATAAAGTAAATCATAATTGGTAATGGCAAACTTATCTCTTGGTCGAAGAATAGTTGATAATTTGTTGGAGTTCACAAATAACTGGTTTTCAATGATAGCTTTCAAAGTAGTAAACATCAAGATAAGAGCAATGTGCAAAACAAGGAACATAAGACATGATTGAATAAATCATCATATGAATGAATGAAACACAACAACTCAAAATACTTGCTGAGACAGAAGGGAATAGGTTTACTGACTCAACTACAAAGTAAAAGAAAGGCCCTTCAAAGAGGGAAGCAGGGATTGCAAGTCTCATAAAGAGCTCCCAAAAATTATGATACTTACTAGCTTTCAGCTCTCATTGCCCCTATCATAGGCATCTTTTGGTGATGAAGGTTAAAGTAACACAACTAAGAGGATAAGCTTGACAAGTTATAACTTGAAACCTCATGCCCCTTACTTATGAGTACCGAACCTCATGCTACTCAACTTCAGTCACGAGCAAGCTCTTGTCATTGTAAATACATGCGTATCATTGAGAACCGCCAACGGGGTACCCCTTGCACATGACACAGGAGCTATCCCATAATCAAAATGACAAGGCAAGCAGACAGTGAGCATCTCAGCGATCTTTTTATTTGCTATTTGCATAGGTTTTTATTGAGGATGCTTCATAGAATGCTCAATATAGTTATGCTGCAAGTTTCCACCATGATTAGGCATGGCTTAGGCTAGCGGCCCAGGCGTTTCTCTAACACACATATAAACTCCATGATCTTACAAGTTCCACTTTTATTTCACTCCGCCGGGATCCATAAGCAAAAGATCATGATATCAACTAGGTACAAGTACCAATGAAGTGTTGAAAGCGGTCTCCATGATACATGGTTCTACTAACTTCAACTCATAAGGCGCAAGCATATACGCAACAAAGAAGGACCCAATGGTTCAGGTTATTAAATGCAAGAAAAATAAGTGTGCCATCAAGTTCGTGAGAGCTTTAATCACTAATTTTCACATAACAAGTTTAATTTGGGAGGTAGACAAAACAAGAATTTACTTGGAATAGCAATAATGCTACTAGGTAGGTATGGTGGACACAAATGGCAAAGGTTTTGGTTTAAAGGAGTGGATGCACGAGAAGAATTCCCTCTCAGTACAGGTTTTTGGCTAGCAAGGATGGGTAGCAAGTACAAGAGTTGAAGGAAACAAACAAACATACAAGTGATAAAAACAAACATGCAATCTTCCTTGGAAGCACAAAAGATCTTAACTAGAGAATACTAAACTTATGAGCAAATCAAGAAAGAAAGATGATGAAATTATATTTCTTTAGAGTACTTTTATCTTTTTTCTTTCAACTCTCAAAAATAGTGTTGCTACTAACCGAGCCAGGTTTGCCAAAACCAACTAAATTAACTCAATGATCCCAAAGTGATACCAATACTAACAACAAGATCAATCATATAACCACGAATTGAAAACTAATACAAGCTATGAAAAAGAGTAAATGATAGAACTTCTCATTAATATTCCATAACGACAACTCACACCAAGGGATACATATCTAACAAGAGAGGGGACACTTCCATAATGCAAACCATACTACATAATAACTCCTCTATTCATGATATGACTCTACTAAAAAGGTAAAAAGATAGAAGATAGTGATGTGATACCGCGGCACTCCCCCAAGCTTGGAACAAACCAAGGGGATGCCAAACCTGATGACGAATTCCTCCTTTGGTGGTGGTGGTATCCTCTCGATGAGCTCTCTGATGAGTTTCCCCAAGTCCTCAATCTCGAAGGTGAGATTACGAATCAGCTGTGAGTTTTGCTCAATGTGGCTCATGATCATGTCGGGTTGAGAATTCTAGCTCTTGCTATTCCCCACTCTTCCTCCCTGAAGTCTTCTTTTCCTGCATGGCTAGAACGAGGCAAATCACAATTGGAGGGTAATTTACCTTTGGGCATATTCTGGTATTGGTTCTCATGGATAAGGGTATGGAAAGGATTCTTGGTGTGTGGAGGAAGTGTCCGGGGAGCCAAACTATGATGAGGAGCTTTCCCCCCAGTCTGCATCCGTGCAGTCCTTCTAAGCCCGGCAGGTTTCGTCACCACTCCAATGCTTGCAATGGTAGCGCTGGTGTGTGGATGTTGGCCTTGCTCCTCTTCACCTTCACTCTTGATCTCCTTCTCCTTCCCAGGGTCTTGGATGTCTTCCTCCATAAGCTCCTTCCCTTTATCCTTGGCGGACACCATTGCGCTTCTAAACCTTCAAAGAGTATGTCCTGGCAGAAACAAGTCGAAACAAAAACACGATATATGAACCTTGGGAGATCCGGGGGATTATATATTACGGAGATTCACATCAAAATGAAGGTACTGGGTGAAACAGAGTCGGAGGCGGAGTCCGGGGTGGACTCACCACCTGGTGGCGCTGCCAGTGGTGGTCCCGTGCCACAAGGTGGTGTGAGCCACCCTGGCTCCATTTCCGTCCCTTTTTCGCTTCGTAGCTTTCCTTATTGACTAGAAACTGCAAAAATATAGTTGGATAGTATTTTCGCCGAACTTCTCTTACCAGAACTGTTACCTTTTTGGAAACGGAGTCTGCAGGTCTCTGAATTTGGTATCTCGTAGATTCTTATGGAGTCACCACTTGAATATCATCGATATCTTCATCTTCATACACTTATTACTTGAGTCATAAAACCCTTCTCTTCCTTATTACACCATTAACTCCAGTACCTGGAAATTTCTTTCACACAAAACTTCACACAGTTCTCATTAGCAACATTAGTATATATGAAGTGATAAAACCTTTTCAGTTCAACTTCAACTGAAAACCATCAAAACATAAGCTACTGTAGCAACTCCTTCCGAAAACCCCAAAATAATTCAAAAAGGAAATCGAATAAAGAAGCAAATGCAAGAGTGGCAAAATCTGTCAAAACAGACCAGCAGGTAAAGATCAATTTTTTAGAAAATCTTCTGTTGCTCAAATCAAAAAGTGCAAAACTAATGAAAGTGAAATAACAACCTGCGGCAGAAGCACAAAAAATTACAGCTCAATCCAATATACAGAAATCTCTCACGAATTTTTACGGTGCAGCACAAAAATCTTTTTCAGGACAGCAACTTCCCCAAATCTTACTTCTCTCTCATTAGAGGTTGACCTTGACACAAAAACCAAACAAAACAGATAAGGAGCGGTTATTACCGAAGTAATAACTTCCAAGACTCAAAGAAACAAAAACAACTGAAAGCAAAAACAAATTGGGTTGTCTCCCAAAAAGCTCTTTCTTTATAGCCATTAAGATGGGCATGATAATTTTGAAGACGCTCTCATAGGAATATGAATTAAAGCGAAAGAGAGCATTAAGAAGCAAAAATACACAAGTTTAAGTATAACCCACTTCCTATGCAAGGGAATTTTGTAAACAAACAAGTTGTTGAAACCAAAGGCTACTTGCATAAGAAGGCAAAAGAAGTGCAACATAAAAACCTTTAGCATAAAACGAGGAAACTTGATATTATTGAGATGCACAAGAATAATTTTTCCTCTCTCATAGTAACTTTCAGTATCATGCATAAACTTAACAATATAGCTATCACAAGGGCCATCATACAAATGATCACTTATTCTAACAGAAAACATAGGAATACTAGCTCTCATAACACTACTTTGTGAAACAAAATTAGAGGTATCCTTACAAAGGATAGTGTGTCCCTCTTTCTCATATCTAGTAACAAAGTCTTTCACATTTGCTATTATAGGTTCATCAACCATTTGTTTATCAGGTTCAATATCTTTATTCATACTTTCATTAACCATACTAGCCATCATAGAGTGTTCCTTTATCTTAAATGGGAAAGGCATTTTCTCAATGTAAGGTTTAGGTAAGACATGATTAGTAGTATAAACTTCAGTTTTTCTTGCAGGAACACTCTTAGCAACATCTTTATAAGGTTCATGATACTTATTCCACTTCTTTTTAGGCACTTCAGTGTAGGAAGAAAAAGCCTTAAAATAAGAAGCAATAGCTTGAGAGTCTAACCCATAAGCATTTTTAATATTTTGAAAGTCATCAGTTCCCATAAAAAATTCAATGCATTCATAATCATAATTTATACCTGACTTTCTACCTTTGTCATTCTCCCAAGCTTCAGCATTGTCTTGAATACGGTCCAGAAGATCCCATTTAGCTTCTTCTTCCATACGAGTGAATGATCCAGCACAAGAAGCATCCAATAAATCCTTGTCATGTAGAGGGAGACTTGCATAAAAGTTATTGATAATAATATTGTTGGGGAGCTCATGAATGGGACATTTGAGCCTTAGTAACTTCAATCTCCCCTAAGCTTGAGCTGTACTCTCTCCATCAACAGGCCAAAAGTTGTATATTTGATTTCGATCTTTATGAATCTCACTAGGAGGATAAAACTTTGACTAAAAGAGAGGCACTATGTCCTCCCATTCCAGAGCTTGACCATTCTTCGGCAGCTTATACCATTCCTCAGCTCTTCCTTTCAGCGATAATGAGAATAAATTCTTCTTAACTTGATCTGTAGTAATACCTGCACACTTGAACAACCCGCATAATTCGTATAGAAAGAGCAAATGATCACCGGAATGGATAGTTCCATCCCCAACATAGTAGTTGTCCATAACACGATCAATAATTCTTGTAGGTATTTTAAAAACATCATTATCAGCAGGTGGTGCCTTATCTACTACCTTAGCAGTGGTAATAGCATTACCAAATAAGAAACTCGGCGAATTATCCATAACGAAAATAAAGCAACTAGCAGAAGTAAACAATACTCACAGTAGAAGTTTCCTTTACCGGTTCCACTCTCCAATAGCGCTTCACTCCCGGGCAGCGGCACCAGAAAATAGTCTTGATGACACACAAGTATAGGGGGTGTATCGCAGTATTTTCGATAAGTAAGAGTGTCGAACCCAACGAGGAGCAGAATGTGTTGGCTAGTGGTATGGATCAGGAATTCTCTGCAAATACTTAGCAAACGTATTTTTAGGGTTTTTTGATAAAGCAAGTAAACAAAGTACGAGTAAATAAAAGACAGTAGGAATAAATGCAGCAGGTGGCCTAATCCTTTATGCAGCAAAGGACAAGCCGGTTATATTACTTAAGATGACCAAATGTTCTCGAGGACACATGGGAAGACTGTCAAGTGCTTTCGCTTCATATAGTTGATTAATCTTCTTTAGCTTGCTAAGTGTTGTGTGGGTGAACCTGTGATAATGTACCGACCTTCCTAGGACTAATACATACTTGTGATTATACCCCTTACAAACATCCATAAGTACAAGAAAGTAATTAAGGTAGAAACCTAACCACAGCTTTAAACTCTAAGACCCTTACGTCCCTTGTGCAATGGTTTCCTAATGGAGGTTCAGGTTTCTGTCACTCCGGCAACCCCTACGATTAGTAGCCAAATACACAATGCATTCCCCTAGGCCCATATAGGTGAAGTGTCATGTAGTCGACGTTCACATGACACCACTAGAAGAAGTACACCACAACTTAAATATCAAACTATTGAATCTTTCTCAACACAACTCCACTACTAACAGCATGACTTCTCCCATGTCCTCAAGAACAAAACGAACTACTCACAAGACATCATATGGATCATGATTAGAGATGGAATAATGATGTATAACAATCTGAACATAAACAATAATTCAATGGTTCACTCAATAGCATCAACTACAAAGAGTAATCAACACCGGGAAAGTTTCCCCTACGAACTATGCAAGATTCAACCCAATTGTTACAGCAATATGGAGATGGTGATGAGGGTGATGATGGTGGTGATGATGATGATGATGATCCTGATGAAGTCCAGCTTGATGGTGGTGTTGATGGCGACGATCTCCCCTCTTCGGGAAGGAATTCTCCCGGCAGAAATCTGTCTGCCGGAGAGATCTTTCTCTCTCGGTGTTTTCCGCCCCGTAGAGGCGGTGGAATCTTTCTATGTTTGCTCCCCGAGTCTTAGGGTTTCAGGAGGATGATATACGCCAGAGGGGAGAGCCTGGAGTGGGCCAGGGTGGCCATACCATCTGCTGGCGCGGGCTAGGGCTACCCGCGCCAGGGGGTGGTGTGGGCCCCCTGTGGCCCATCTCCAGCCCCCCTTCTGGCTTCCTTCGTCTTCTGGGAAAATAGGATTTTCCGTATATTTTCCTGGATTTTCTGATCTTCACGAATTTTGCCTCCAAACAGCACCTTTTCCATCAGAATCCTGACTGCAGCGTTCCATGCTCGAAAATTCATCAACCATGCAAAAACAGATGAAATAACATAAGTATCACTGCTGCAACTTCAGACGTCAGTGCCACTACGGATTCCCCCACTCGGGGACTCATCGCACATACTAAACAAAAGAGCAGCGACTCACCAAGGAGCTTCCGGTAGTTCTCAGTGACGTGCTTCTCCAGGGCGGCGTGATCGCTTTGCAGTCCAAGAATGATCGAGTCCGTGGCCTTCCGCTCCTCTTCAGTTGCAGCGACCACATCCTTCGCTCTATCCTCAAAAGACATAGAGGCCGCCTTCGCCTCCTCCAACTCCTTGACCAGCGAGTCGATACGTCCATTCGCCACGTCCAGTTCGGCAATTGGGACATATCCTTCTCGGGCCTTGCCAATCGCAGCCGGAAGACCATCTGAACAGAAAATAAATGACTGTCAGCACTCTGGAACACCAACAGTTCGTAGCCAAAAAATGAATCAAGTCCTCACCAACAGTCTCCTGGAGTCGCCGGTTTGCCTCCTGCGCCACGCGCAGATCACGCTCCAGAAGCTGCTTTGTGGCCTGTCGATCTGTCGACTCCCTCTGCAAGCCCTGCAAGCAGAACAAAAAGTTAGCAATTACAAAAACACAAAATAAGTGTCCAGCCGCTGAAACTCAGCGACTAGATACTCGGGGACTGGCGACTAGAAGAAGTTTACTTCCTAGCCACTGAAATTCAGCGACTAGGAACTCGGGGACTAGAGACTAGAAGAAACTTAGTGCCTAGCTGCTGAAATTCAGCGACTAGACACTCGGGGACTAGACGTACCTGAATGGCGCCGCCAAGCATGTTGTGAAGTTCTCTGGCGTCTGTCGAAGGGACCACAAAAGAGGTACGCCCATGACGAGACCCAACGTCCTCGTCAACAATCTCTGGGCTCTGTGGAGACTGGTTGTCCGCCACGCCCGGAAACCCCTTCTCCATGAAGCACGGAAACGTCGTTGAAGCTCTAGCCGGGGCACTAGTGTCGGAGCCGATGGTTCCGTCGTCAGAGATCCCGTGGCTGGCTCCGATCGGGTAACCACCACCTCCTCGGCGCCCATAGCAGGATCACTCCCCTTGGCGCTATCTCCTACCACAGCATCGTCGACACCTCCCTTCCGCTTCTTCGCGCCCTCCGCAGGCGCGACATCTACACCAGGCTTCCTCTTCTTGGGGAGATCGCCTTCCCCTGCGGTAGCGACTAGCGGAATTTTTGCCACTGAAGGGCGACCAATCTTCTTGGCGCCGGACCTACCAAACCTCCAAAGTCAGCTTAGAAGTCACAGAAAAAGAGGATCAAGAATCGGAAGGGAGAACCCGAGTCTTACTTGGCGACCGGAAGAAAACGCAACCCCGTGCTGATATGGGCAGGCTTATCCAACTCTGGGCCTAGCTTGCACGTCAGACCTCTTTCGAAGACATCCGAAGCCCACGATACCGCGGGCCTCTTCGATGATGAAGCCGCAGTCGCCAGAACCTCCGGTTCAGAAGACGCCGCCATTCCCAAAGGTTGCGCCGACTTTGACGCAGCGGCCTCAGCCGCTTCCTGCTCTGGCACTGTCGAAGCTGGTGGCGCGATCACTGCAAGAGGAACCTCCACCGCCGCCTCACGCCTTCAGCCTCCGATCCCATCACCGGAATCGTGCCCTCTGGGATCTTGCGCGAGGTCTCAGTCGTGTCATCCTCGGACTCGTCATCCGACTCGAACACCACCGCCGACCTAGATGGTGACGTCGCCTTCTTCGATGGTGACTTTGGCTTGCACGAGGGTTTCGCCGGTGTGGCTGTTCACCAAGAATTGTGCTCTTGCAAGATCTCATCGCCTTCTTCATGTTCTTCTAGGCTACGGCTCACCTCGAGCTCGTGTTGCTTCTGCATGCGAGTCTTGCGAGCCGCAGGCGCTGGGGGAGGAACCTCTACCTCCTCCTCTTCCTCCTCAGAAGATTCTCCTGAGGCACCCTCCTCGAACTCGTGGGGAACCTCTTTGTCGAGTGGGGGGAGCCAACCCTCCAAAACCTGAAACAACTGAGAGTGGACATGAATAAATTTCAAACGATGCGATTGCAAATTGCACCACGAGAATTATGACTGAAGTTAAATTCAGAGAGAAGAACTTACTGAGGAGGCTTCATTCTTCACAGGCACGTACGGAGCGAGCCTGGATGACGTGGTTGTAAATTCCGTGTCAGTGATCTTCTTTAGGGCGGCCTTGTAGTCTTCGGCGTCCCATGATTCCTTGCTGGTCAGGCAAGGATCATTCTTCCTGCTATACTCGTACATCCAGTGCGGCCGAGCCACCAATGGAACCAATCGCCGCCCGAGCCAGCAATTGTACAGGTTTATCAAGGACAAACCTTGGTCCTTCAGCTTTTGGATCTGGTCCATCATCTCTGCGATAGCCATCCTTTGATCATCGGGGAGCCTGTCCATCGTAGCCGGCGGGGTTCGCTTCTCTCCGCGACGAATTCCGGTAATGCTACCTCGCCGAAGGGAGTGGACTCCTTCACGTAGAACCAACTCCTCTTCCACTCGCTCACGGCCTTCTCTGGCAACATAAGCTTGACGAAGTTGGCCTTTAGCTTCAGCTGGAAGGTGACGTCTCCGGCCGCCAAGATCGGGCCGCCGAACCCTTCACGTCCGATGCGGCCGTGGAAAAGCTCCAGCCACAACATGAAGTATGGCCTGCAGCCAAGATAGCACTCACAGAAGGCGACGAAGATCGCCAGCTACTCGATCTTGTGCAGGCCGAGATCTGATGGGTTGATCGCATAATATGCACAGAATCGCCGGAAGAATAGCGAGGTAGGGAATCCCAAGCCCCTCTCTAGATGTCTTGGGAAGCAGATGAACTTGCTGGCACGTGGCTTCAGCTCGATCTCGGAATCGGCGGGGATCCACCAATTCCCCTTGCGGAGGACCCCGGCATCCTCGAAGGACCTGAGCTGCACCGCGGTGCACTTTGATTTCCCCCACGAGCCTTTCTGAGGCGCCATCGAGGAAGAAGACATAGTCGCTTGGTCTGGAAAGGTGTGGATCGAGGAAAGACAGGAGAAATGGATGCGCGAGAATGAAAACTGCGGGGAAGGATCTGCAGGACTAGTCTATCACTCCCCTTATAAGAGGATGCTACCCGCCAATCTCGGGTAGCTGTTACCCACGGTAACTATGCCGAAGTTACCGTTGGAATATCCAACGGATAGTTTGACCAATATTGACGGCCCAACTCCTCCATTCGACTCGCTTGCAACTGAGCCATATCCACTCGCTGAAGCAGCGACTTGACAGCGGTTGCATTCGCTGAAGCAGCGACTGAGAACCTGGGGAAAATTTCCTTGGTCTTGGTGGAGTCCACCGTCGATTCGACTGGGCGTCCAAATTGGAATCGCCTACTCCGACGGCCAAATGAACACCTGTGTCCGAATCAACGATGGCCTCGGGGACTACTGATGTGGATATGCCGAATGGGGTATGCCTAGCAGGACATTCCGATTGGGCCAAAGGCCTCGCGAGTGGGCCAGCAGGATAGTGACTAGAATGCGACTAAGGAGAAAGCCTGGCGACTGGAGACTGGAGGCCCAAGAGCGTACTTGAAGCCCAGTCGGATTAGGTCAAAGCCTCTAAATCCATATCTTGTTCGGTGGTAAACTGTAAACCCTAGCGAGGTGCCTCCTATATAAACCTCCATATGGTACTTTGAGGATTTATGTTCCATCTACACCCCTTCGAGCGACTCGCTGCTTAGATGCCGAGCTCGCCACCATGGTAACTCGCTCTCTATCAATCCAATCTAGCAGGAGTAGGTCTTTACCCTCCAGGGGCGAACCTGGATAAACCCATGTGCATCCACCCCCATCTCGCACGGTAGATGGCCGCCAGCTCTCGCCCCCGATTCAATCAATCGTTGCCTACTGCAGCGACTGCCGTGGCCATTTCCATGACATCTTGCGTGGATCCTTTGACTTGTCCTTGAGAATGAGTATACCACCATGATCTTCTCTATTTTTATAGGGGCACTCGGCAACAAAATGGAAGATGACATGGGCATAACCCTTCGGGGGCCCACTAATGGTATATATGGTGCGGCCCAAAGGAAGACTCACTCGAAGATATACGAAGATCCATGAAGACCATGATGGTTCGGCTAATGCGAAGCCTACACGGACAGAGACTCCTGGTGGAACAACACAAGGAAGTCCAAGATTAGACTAGATACGAACTCTAACTTGTAACCTACTCGTATTGGTACCTGAGACCTAGCCTCCCCATATATAAAGGCTAGTAGGGTCCAACGAGAAGGGGACCAAATAGACAGATCTACAATCTCCCACGATACAATAGACACCCGACAATAGATCTAGACAATAGACATCACACCCCTCTCTCTCGGTGAGATTGCATCTAGTCGACTCATCGAGTTTGTACTCTCCAATGATAATATGAGCAGACAAGCAGGAAGTAGGGTTTCCTCTACGAGGGCCTGAACCTGGGTAAATCGCCTCCCTTGTTTGTCTGTTAAGCCGACGAAATCCCCAACGTTCTCCTTTTCCACAAAACACAAGTCCATAACCATGGACATTGCCGAGGTTACCCCTCGTTAGAAGTGGTCTCCACAATTGTAACATGACCATACTTTTGGACCAATTTCTTTCTACCACTTGACCCATTTCTTTGTTCAAGTTTTGACTTCTCCTTGGCGGGATCTTTACAAAAGTTCCTTGCATAGAAAGCCATATACGCACCATGAGTAAGTTTTACTTCCTCATGATAGCTCATCGCAGTGACTTTATTATTTCTTCCTCCTTCCTCATGCTCGGCCACATTGGCCTTCAAGGTAAGGTTTACACCCTTTTACATTCCTATAGCCCGAGCTTGAGCATCTTAAACATTCTTTACCACTACCTTGAAAGCAACCATCTCTTGCATAACTTCATTGGAAGTCATGAGATGGTATTTGTGCCTTGCTTCGAGACTCTTCAAGTCAGTGGGTTCAAAGGGCATGAGAGAACTCACATACTTCCTCTTAATCTAAACATCATCAACCTGAGAAGCACCATGATTTCTAAAGGTGGTAGCAATAGACTTTTCGATACATGTCTTCATGCTCTTCTCCATGCACCATGTAAAAACCTTCAGCTTGATTACTCAAGGCATCATTACTGTTTCTTTTCATGCTATCATTTCCAATGAAAAACTCAGAGATAGCATCCCAAGCTTCCTTGGCGATGTTGGTATGTTCAATATGAGTCATGTCCTTGGGACCCATGCCAAGTTGAATCATGTGCAAGGAGGTGGTGTTGAGTTGACTTTCAACGACTTCTCTTCTTGTCAAGTTGGTTGGATCTACAACATTGATCCCTCAATAGAGGATCTACACACATGAGATTTCATAAAAAATTCATTGAGTAAAAGAAGATGCACTTAGCTTGGGTGGATCACCCCTATTGTTTATTTAAGGGTGATGGATTGGTGGGTCAAGACAGTACAAATGAGGAACATGGTTGTACTCCTCCTTCCCACTTCCCTTTTTGGAAGAGGAACCACTATCTTTGATTTCATTCCCCACCTCCTCATCATTGGATTTAGTCGTAGCTTTATCCTTTTAATTAGGAGACGTGTCTTTTGAAAGAGAAGGAGATGTGGATTTATTGGGGGGCATGAGCCGCGCTATCATTTCACGCTTCTCTTACATTTGAGTTGGCATGGTAGAAGTCAAGGAATTTTTCAATCCCTTGAGATCTTCCGCAGTAACCAGAACACTAGCCGAAGCTTCACCCTCCGGTATAGTACCCATACTCTCTTAGGCGGTAAAGCCCAAAATAAGAGCCGAGGCTCTGATATCAATTGAAATGGGATCATATAGGCACCTAGAGGGGGTGAATAGGTGCTACTCAAACTTTTAATTCTTTTTCAATTTAGGCTTGACACAAAGGTAAATTATCTAGATATACAACTATGGTGAATTTACCTACGAGAAAAATGAGTAAAGAGTGGTGAGAGGAATGAGGTAACCGAGAGTGGAGCATGTAGAGACACGGGATTTAGTTACCGTAGTTCCTTATTTTGAGGGGAAGTACATCTGTGTTGGAGGGGTGGGCGGTACTAAGACCATCACGCCACTAAGGCCTCACCCTATTCTCTGGTGAATCTCGCCACGAGTGGCTTGATACACTCTTCCACTATACGATACCCTTTGAGGCGGAAACCAGCACCTTTACAACGAGCTTGGGGCACGCATCCACAACTGAATTCACCGGTGAATCTTGCCACGAGTGGCTTGATACACTCTTCCACTATTCTCTGGTGAATCTCGCCACGAGTGGCTTGATACACTCTTCCACTATACGATACCCTTCAAGGCAGAAACCAGCACCTTTACAATGAGCTCGGGGCATGCATCCACAACTGAATTGGAGGCTCTAGAGTAGGACAACAAGCTATCACAACAAATCAAATTAGCAATAGAGAAAATGAGATCTAGGATTTCAAAAGACTCTAGATCCAAGGGGCCTCAAATGAATGAGGGGTAAATTCAGTTTGCTTCAATGATGATGTAGATCAAGGCCTTGTCCTTCGATTCTCCAAAGGTCAAGACCTTCAGATGGTTGAATGGAGAGATCTTGGGAATTTGGTGGCTCACACAGTGTTATTCTTTTCGGGGATTCGAGCGACTCTAGGTTGAAAATGGGGAGGTGTATTTGTACCCCTCTAGAATTGTAGCCATTTGGATTTGTCGGGGGCCGGATAATTCGACCCAAGTGGGGGCCGGATAATCCGACCGGGGCAAATATCTGGCCCGAAGAAAAAACTCCGGCCCAAATATCCGCCCCCGCTTCTGCAAGACGCACTTCTAGTCCTTAGCGAAATTTCCAGGGGTCAGATAATCCCTCCCACCGGTAGGGGAGGATTATTTGGCCTAGGCAAAAACTTCAGCCCTGGCTGAAAATCTGGGAAAAATATCCGCCCCCCTATCTGAGAGCCACCTTGTCTGGTCCTTAGTCGATTCCGGGGAGGGACAGATTATCCGGGTCTGGATAGGGTCAGATTATCTGACCTAGGCAAACATCCGCCCTAGAGCCAAACATCTGGCTAATTATCCGGCCCCCATCTGAGCGTCGTGTCACTAGTCCTTAGCCAAAATCACTAGGGGCGGATAATTCGGCCTGGCAAACTTGTTCTTGCTACATTTGAGAAGGTGCTCTTTTATTTTATTTTGGAGGGATGATGCTGACACATGTAACAACTCTTTTGTATCTACATCACTTGCCAAACAATTAGAATATCCATGGCATTGTTATCTAACACCCAAAACACTAGGGATCAAGAAATGCTCCTTCACACGGGAGGCAGATGGTGAGCAAGCTCAAAGAGGAGAAGTGGCGGCGGAGAAGAAGAGAAGAGGATTCAACTGCTGGAATGGACTCTGCTTTTGAAGCGCCCCGTGAAGGGGGTCCATGGCAGAAAACAAAAAAATCCTATCAAAGAGAACACCATAGCTAAGATCTACTCTATGCAGATGTAAGGTAACGAGAAAGGGATTTGGTGTTCATACCTTTGAAGACCGAAAGCGGTTAATATTCCACAAGGAACATGCATGATGTAGTCGAACAACATAGTCGACCTCAAGGTCATGAAGACATCCAAGCTCCAAACTCCAAGTGAATAGCACCACAAGTGGAGGTACCTCGTGGCCTTACACACATCTGGTGTACAGACGTCTCCTGGGCTCCGGTCTAGCAAAGTAGCAGAAGAAGATTGATCCGGACAGAGTACAGCAGCACGACGGCACGCGTATGGTGGAGAAATCCCTATCCCCATATGCAGTTCCAATCTTGGGAATGACATGTGAGGGAGAGGGAAAGAGGGAGAGATAATAGGAAAATCCAATGGATGGGATGGATTTGGGGAGAGGGGTGCCCCTCTTTATATAGTTGGAAGGAAGGCACCACCTCCCTCAAAGTCCCGAGGTGGGACTAATCGAGAGGGAGGAGGTGGAGTGGTGGTTGGCCAGCCCCCCACATGGGCCCCATGTGGTGGGAGTACCACTTGTGGGTGGCGGGCACCTTGGCCCCTTCCCTAGGGCACGCCCCCCTCTCGGGCCTCCTTCGGTGAGGCCCATTTAGGTGGGCTACCCCCTAAATTCAATTAAAAAAATATTTTAAATATTAATTCATTTAATTAATATTAAATAGATATTAGTTAATACCTATCACTCTGAAACACCTTTCGGACCCCTCATCGGATATCCCTGGAACCATTCCGGTATCACCCCAAAACTATTCCGGAGTTCTCTCTCTTTTCTCCTACAATCTCGGATCAATACCTAAGCATCATCTACCCTTAAGCGTGACACCCTACTATTCGGGAATACATAGACATGATAAATACACCTCTCGGATCAATGACCAATAGTGGGTGTCTCGAAACACATGATGACCCCATGCATTTCACGAATAACTTGATAGCTTGAACCTTGAACATCGAGTCTCATTCCCTTTTCTCTGTGATACCTAGTTTGTCCAAGATATGATATTCGGTATTTCTATACCTAGTTCGATCTTGTTACCGACAAACATATTTATTCATTCCCATGATATTACATCCATGTGACCTAGTCACATGTTTGCAAACTTTAGATGTAATCTCACCAAGTGGGCCTAGGGTATCTATCCGTCACTCGGATGGGAAAATCCTAATATTGATGCATACTCCCCCAACATACCCCTTTGGAATACCCAACATACACCTTTATGATCATTCTATTACCTGTGTGATGGTTGATGTAGTCAAAGCAGCCTCGGGTGGTAGTGGTTGAACATGATCTCGCGGTCAAAGGAATATGTTACTACACTTTGCTAGATATCATAGTGTTGATCAATGTGAGTGGATCACATTGATATACTAGGGTTAGGGTGTGTGTCCATCACTTCATTCATCTAATGAAGTGACCTCATAGAGAATTGTTGTGGTAAAGTCCATGATCGGGAAACCTTGATCATCAGCTGCCCAACTAACTAGTCTAGAGGATACTAGGGACCTAGTTTGTTTTTATACCACACCTGTATTAATGTTTCCACTTAATACATTTATAGCATGATAAAAAAAACTATTACGAACTAATGAGATATGTCAATAAAAATATCTTTATTATTGGCCTCGAGGTCATATCTATTTTAGTCTCCAACTTGCACTAGAGTCAATAATCTAGTTATTGCCTCACACATTTTAACACCTATGGCATTCCAGTGTTATCCACACGCATTGCTTGTGGTAAAGACAATCTCTAGAACTGACACTTTCAGCTTGGCGTCTATTTGAATGTCATGCATCACTATGCATTACTCATTCTCGAATGAGATGTCATTGTATAAATTAAGTCTTCTGATGATACTTCGATTCCTTGAGTCAAAACTATGTTGACATTACTGTGGTTCAATAGATCTTCATAGTATAGCCCACTTGGAATTACACCTAGTTTTGATGATAAAACTATTTTACACAAAATCCCTCTATATGTTGCTTCTTAAGCACTCATATACTCAGCTGTTGTTGTAGTACCCGTCACATACTACCCATCATAGTTTGCACCTTTGGAGCTAGTCCAAATTTATCATGAAACTTACTTCCATTTCATTGTGTTGCCTTATTTGTTATCACATGGGCTAATTGAGATAAACTTCATTTGTATATGTGACAAAAACTTGCATCAATGTAACACATTACATTGAACTATTTTGTCACTTATACATAGCATATTCTTGTTTCTTCCAAAGTAACACATGAATATCATTAATATTGTCCAATGAAAATTTATGAATCACTCTGATATATGCTTCCAACACTCAGAGCATATGTACATATATATCATGGCTTTCATGATTAATTAATCATGAGGTTTCACTTACCAATTGTCAATACAATTGTTATTGCTACCATATGGCAAGAACTTTTCTTGTCTAATGTTGACCAGGAAACTCACACGGCTCCCACTCAAATATGCCACCATATTGAACTAATTCATATATGTACTTTATCATAACCATATTAGCATTTCAATATATCTTTATAAACTTAGATGTCTAACATTCTGGTTTTGCCTAAGTCCTTCATCAAAATCCAAATTTAATGAAATTCTTAATTAGCGTAAAATTAAAGATACATTATTTCCAATCAACATAATGTCTTTCACATAAAGCATTGGAAATATGTCTTATATCTCCCACTTAGTTTCTTGTAAACACAAACATCTTGATTGTTCTGATGAACTTAAACTCTTTAATAGTTTCATCATGGTGAAGATTCTAACACCACTATGCTTAGTTCAACCATTGAAGTTCGCATATTTTAGCATACTTCAAATTAACAAAATCCTTTGGATAGTGTCATGTACACATCCTAGGTAACCATTCTATTAGAAGAACGCTTTTTTGTTTATTCAACTACCATACCTCAATATGTAGTGGTCGCTACAATAATCCGTACAGACTAAATATCATCATGGAAGATCAAATCTTGTCACAGTAAACTTTTGAACTGTGTCGTAAACTACTTTCCAACATGTCGACCATTTCACACATGTAAACATCCATGTCTATTTTTTTATAGATCAATTTACGCTTTGAAAAGCTTCACGCCTTCCTAAGGGTCTTACCAAGTTCATAACTTGATTTTCATATATGGATACTATCACAAATTCTTATGTCCTCTAGCCATTTAACGGAGTTAGGGCTCATCGTCCCTTCTTTGTATGTAGTCGGTATATCATTGTCCAACAATGACAATTTTTCCTTAGATATTGTTATTTCATTCTCACCCGATCGACATGGTTCAATAGGAACTTAGATTTCAAGAACTACAACATTTGTAAAAAGGCAGTCATGAGCATTGTAGCAGCCTCCAGAATACTTTTCGGCGTTGCGCTACTCGGATCATGTCTCTTAGCTTCAAATAACCACATCAAAGTTTCTATTGTCCACCACTCAACTTTTCACGAAAAGTTCCTTCTCAAAGAACTCACCGTTTAGCGACAAACAGTTTTATCTTTAGTGTTATGGTGGAGGAATTCCCAATGATTAATTTTGAGATAACCTACAAAGACGTGCATATCCGACTTTTGTTTTGTAAATATTTTACATATGCCTTGCATACCAAAATTTAAGAAAGGACAAATTGGTTTTGCCCCTTGCCATTTCAATGGATCATGATGTTGCTCTTTTCAGTGTAAAAGCGGTATGTCACTATAGCATACTTTTTAAAATTATAATGGCAGTTTTATATTTGATCTTACCAAGTTAAACTAGGTTCGATTAAATTCTCAAAACATTCCATACTACTATGGTGTTTCGGGAAACTTCAAGTTTATGGAACAATTTCTCAACTTTCAAATGTTTGCTAAACTTGTAACTCAAAAATCTTCTTTTATGATCCAATCATAAACTCTTGATTTTCTTGTTATGATGATTTCTACTTTACGCTAAAACCTTTGAACATGTTTCAAATGTCCTATACTTTTCCTCATTAAACAAATATACTCATATATCTATTCAAGTCCTCGGTGGAAGTATATGAAGTAGAATAATCCACCACACACAGATTTACATAATGGACCACATACATCAATATGCATTACTTCCACTAAGTTAGGCTTCCGTTCAACTTTAGCCCATGAATAGAGTTTTAGTTATCTATAGGAAAGTCATACAAACATCAATTCGTTCAAAAACAGCTTGACTCTAAAATTCCATCAAGATGGAGTTTCTTCATGTCTTTCTTTCTAGTATAACTTAAACAGTGGTGTCATACTTAAGTGAAATTCCAATCATTTCGTCTTGCAATACTTTAGCATTTAGTTTTATGAATGTTTATTTCACCAACAATATTTATAATTTTTCATCCATCATCTATGGAATATAGCAATTATTTGAACAATAACTTGTTCTCACAATACTGGAACCAGATAACAATTATCGAATAAATCTTAATGGCTTGGTTCTTGATGTAGGTCACAAACATAACAACATTTTATTTGTTTATCGATGAACATTAGTACCGTATTATTTGTCTAGTTATTCGGACCATTGTATTCCTTATATTGAGTGGATGCATGCCATTTCATACCAACCAATTTAGTATCTAATACTGAAGAATTACATTGGTTTAACATGCAAAGAATACATTCATAACATGTATAACTTGCATATACCTGAGCTGGACAATTCCAATTCATTAATTTCTGCCAGATATATTGATGGATTCTCTTTCAACATTTTCCTCTCTTTCAGAAGAGTCACCCATTATCAACAGTGGCACCAATCACATGGTACTTGGTTCAAGTGTCTTAGTAAAACACTAATACCCTTAAACTCACACTCTGAAGTGGATCACAATCATCTCATGATTCATGTTTTTCCAGATTCATTTAATAGTGATCTTTGAGTATAGTAAACATTTTACCTATACTTTTTATTCATCCTATCATGAAAAATTTCATGATGGAACTACTATAGTTCATAAAGAAGAACATTTGTATAACTTTAGTTCCCAAACCTATTGGGTGATAGGTACGCCTAGTGTTGCCATCATTCACAAATGCTCATCCAATATGAGAATCTACTTTCAATTAAATTATACTTTATCATTTTGCAATCAAACAATGTTTCAGATATAAAAATATCTTTTACACAAGATAATTTATGAAACGAATCTTTCAGCTCTCGGATAATATTAATACAAAGAACTTTCTTTCTAATACCAAGTATCATGGAGGCAAGAATGATCTTTTAGATACTAACTTTGGAATCAATATATCTAGGATTAATACACTTATTAAACCTTATGGAGTAGGTGAGGTTTACTTGAAAGTCTGCTTTAGGACTTTTATCTTTAATTTGACAGTAAAACAATATGGTACTAGTATGTAAAGTAAGTATCTAGAATACTATAGTTCTATTATCTCAGTTACAACTAAGCGCAAGGTAGTCTATAACAGATGCCAACTACAACAACTATGCAAATTCACTTAGGTTGTTTAGTTCATAATATGAGTTCAATATAGGAACTCCCACTTAAACGAACATCCCCCAACGTTAGTTTAGTAATTACATGATCCCCTTTACACTATATCATCCCCGATCATCACGACCTTTGATATAGCGGCCAGGGTAGATAAACATATCGATCACATCACCATGTGACTCATGCTTAGCCTTTGAGTCATTTGTGTTTCGAGGCCATGTATGTACATGCTAGGCTTGCCAACTTTGACCATTAGTGTATTATAGTGTATACATGGTTTGCACCCACCGTATGCGAACGTAGATATGTCTAGCACCCAATCGTCACGACCTGTTTCATAGCGATGGACTTTATTGGTGGCGTACACTAATGGGAGAACATGACCATTGGTATTAGTTTGAGGGATCATCTTATAATGCTACTATCGTAGTCTAATACAAGCAAAATAAAATGCATATGAATTTAACATCATATGTAATGTGACATGACATGGTTGTCTCGCCTTGATCTCCATCGAGCGCTCCCTAGCACGGCACCAAGTCCATGGTGCATCCATGATGGTGGCTTATTTCACAAATACTTACCTAGACCATATCATATCACATGCCCCCGTAAAATAAAGTTATACGCCTCTACTTTATCTTTTGCAAGTTTTATGTGGTTGTTAGGGCTTTCGCAAGAGAACCGTTTCTACCTACGAACTTCCAACCACAACATGGATTGACTAGTTGCTTATTTAAGTCAATTTTTATTTCCATCCTTTATAAATTACATAGCAACTAATGTTGGAGAGATAGACACCCGCTAGCCACTTATATGGTAGAAGCCATCTGTTGAGCGTGGAACCAGTCTCGTGTAAGATTACGCATAAGGTTGGTCTGAGCCGCTTCATCCGACATTGCCGCGATATAAACAAGTACATGTGGGAGGATAGCAACTATAAAATCAATGCCCACATATTTCTATGTGTTCTACTTGTACCAAACATCTACGCATAGACTGGCTCTGAAACCACTGAAGGGGTTCCATGGTAGCAACCAAAAAAACTCCTAGCAACACAAACGACATAGGCAAGATCTACTCTATACAGATGTAAGGTAACGAGAAAGAGATTCAGTGTTATTACCTTTGAAGACCAAAAGAGATTAACGTGACGATATAGTCAAACAATGTATCCGACCTCAAGGTCATGAAGACATCCAAACTCCAAGCTCCAAGCGAATAGCACCACAAGTGGTGGTGACTCGTGGTCTTACACACATCTGGTATAGAGACGTCTCTCGGGCTTCGGTACAACAAATCAGCGGAAGAAGATTGATCCGGACCGAGTCCTACAGCACGACAACGTGCGTATGGTGGAGAAACCCCTATCCCGGTATGTAGGTCCAATCTTGCGAACCACATGTGAGGGAGAGGGGGAGATGGAGAGAGAATTGGAAAGCCAATTTATGGGATGGATTTGGGGAGAGGGGTGCCCCTCTTTATATAGGTGGAAGAGAGGCACCACCTCCCTCAAACTCGCGGGGTGGGACTAATCAAGAGGGTGGAGGTGGAGGTGGTGTCCTACCAGCTCCCCACATGGGCCCCACGTTGTGGGAGGCCCACTTGTGGGCGGCGACCACCTTGGCCCCTTCCCTAGGGTGCGACCCCCTCTTGGGCCTCCTCCGGTGAGGCCCATTTAGGTGGGATGCCCCTTAAATTCAGTTAAAGATATATTTTTAATATTGATTCATTTAATTAATATTAAATACATATTAATTAATACCTATCACTTTGAGACACCTTTCAGACCCCTCTGATCATCATCGTATATCCCTGAAACCATTTCGGTATCATCCTGGAACTATTCCGAAGTTCTCTCTCTTTTCTCCTACGATCTCGGATCAATACCTAAGTGTCATCTACCCTTAAGCATGACACCCTACTATTCGGGAATACATAGACATGATCGAGACACCTCTCGGATCAATGACCAATAGTGGGTGTCTCGAAACATATGATGCCCCCATGCATTCCACGAATAACTTGATCGCTTGAACCTTGAACGTCGGGTCCCATTACCTTGCTCTATGATACCTAGTTTGTCCAAGATATGATCTTCGGTATTGCCATACCTAGTTTGATCTTGTTACTGACAAACATATTTACTCGTTCATGTGATATTACATCCCCGTGACCTAGTCACATGTTCGCAAACTTATACATGTAATCTCACTAAGTGGGACTAGGGTATGTATCTGTCACTTGGATGGGAAAATCCCGATCTTGATGAATACACCCCAACATACCCCTCTAGAATACCCAACATACACCTTTTATGATCACCTTGTTATGGTGTGACGGTTGATGCAGTCAAAGCAGCCTCAGGTGGTAGCGGTTAAACATGATCTCACGGTCAAAGGAATAAGTTACTACGCTTTGCTAGATATCGTAATGTTGAACTTTGTGACTGGATCACATTGCAATACTAGGGTTGGGTCTATGTCCATCACTTCATTCATCTAATGAAGTGACCTCGTTGTCAGTTGTTGTGGTAAAGTCCATGATCGAGAAACCTCGATCACCAGCTACCCAACGAGCTAGTCTAGAGGATATTAGGGACCTAGTTTGTTTATATACCACACCTGTATTAATGTTTTCACTTAATACAGTTATAGCATGATACAAACCTATTTTTATGAACTAATGAGATACCTCAATAAAACATCTTCTGTCGGGGGATGATCCCCAGGTACCCAAACCAGACAAGAAGCCAGGCAGTCGGATCGCGTCCGGCTGACCAGATGCAGCCGGACAGGGCAAGACAGGTCGGCTATCACCCGGTAGCCGGATCAGCAAGAGACAGCCGGAAACAGCGACGTAGCCGGACCCAATCAGTGAGACAGGACGACATGCGTATCAGTGCACGGTACGCCCTGTATGATGACAAGACGGGCAACCACCCGGCCATACCGAAGACTTTGCGTGGGTGACGCAGGAACAGTGGCCTGTGCTGATGATGGGCTCGCATGGCGTCCACTGTGTCTACGACAGCCATACCGCTCGTACTCCGACAAGACATGCCATACTGGATACTGTAGATGACTAGCCGACTGGGACCCGCCTGTGGGGCTCGCCAGTCGGACTAGCCAGTGAGACCTTTGCCTCTCTGCCTATATAAGGAGAGGCAAGGCCTCAGTAGAAAGGGTTGATCATACAGCATTTAAGGCAGTAGCTAGCACATACAGCTCGAGGAGCACTTGTAGTTCGTGTATTCCACATAGTCAGATCCGGCAGGAGTAGGGGCTTTACCTCACCACGAGGGCCCCAAACCTGGGTACTTCTTGTGTCCCGCTACGCTCGCTTGTATCCAATCCCGCCTGTGGACACCGTCGATAGCTTCCCTGCTAGTCCCCACACCTCTATCTAACCTCCTCAGGTACTGCCGTTCCCAATACAACGACAGTTGGCGCCCACCGTGGGGCAAGATGGCTTCGACTGGAGTCACGTTCCGCACGGGACCCTGCACTTCGGTCGGTGAGCGCGTGGCCTCCGAGCTGGTGCTCACGCTTGGCAAGTTCGACTGCGTCATCGACAATGCCTCCTGCTTCGCCGGAACCTCCTTCCCGACGAACGGCACCGTCCTGCTATTCGGCGATCTCCTCGTCTACGTCGCCACCGTCCCGGAGCGTTTTCCTAGGGAAATCGTCTCTGTCGCGGAGCTGCCGCGCTCAGATGGCAGCGCCTCCGCCGCATCCCGCGGCGTGGAGGTCATGATGGCTGGTTACAGCTCCCATCCCCGCCAACCGCGGGAGCGAAGCGCGGACGAGGTCGGAAATTCCGCTCCCACGCAGCCTCGGAACCCGGTGGAGGATGCCATTGATCGGCTCCTGATGCCGGTTAACCTCGGGGATAACCCGGAGGAAGCGGAGGCCAACTTCAGCATGGAGAGACAGATCCTCCTCCATGAGGCCATGGAGCTGGCGGCAGCCTGCAAGCAACTCGAGATCACCCGGCGCGAGTATGACCGCGCGCACGGCCTTACTCCGGCTACCACAGAGCCGAGCCGGCGTGGCCAGGTACGGCGTCAGGGCGGCGAGCTGGGCGGTAGGATGGAAAAGGACGGGGAACCGGATCCCGCGCCTGCCCTCACACGGCCCACCTACAGCACGCCCATCAAGAACCTGCGCGCGGCGCGAGCCGCGGTAGAGGAACTACCCAGCCTGGAGGGCGTGGAGCGAGCCCGCCAGCACGCTCGCATGCAGGAGCTCCTCCGCGTCGCGAACGAACAGGCCGGTGCCAACCGGCAGATGCAGGAAGACCTTAGCTACTCCAAGGGGAGCAGGCTACCTGCCAACAGCAGGGGCGCGCCGCGCGACACCCAGCAGACGTCCTCCCCTCAGCCGCCCAGGGCCCGTAGCAGGCGTCGCAGCTCTGGCAACAGGGGCCCGCCGCGCCAGGAGCAGACGGTGAACAGCAACCCGCCACCTCCCCCTCCGCCAGCCGGAGCGCCCAAACCAGCCGGTTCCCGTCTATCGGGCCGGGTGGGAGCGCCCAACCCGGATTGTCCGGATGCCCATGACCGCATCGAGCTCCTCACTCAAGTGCACGTCACGGAGGAGGAAGATTCGACCGGCCCGGTTTGTTTCGGACCCCGCATCCGGAACGAGCCGTTTCTGGATAAATTCTCCCTGCCCAGGAACACCCCCAAGTACGACAGCAGCATGAAGCCGGAAGACTGGCTGACCGACTACGCTACGGCAGTCGGCATCGCCCATGGGAACAAGCGCACAGCCATGTGCTACGCCCCCCTCATGCTAACCGGGTCGGCAAGGACATGGCTCAATAGCCTTGCGCCCAACAGCATCAACACCTGGCCTGACTTCGAGAAGGTGTTCGTCCGCAACTTCAACGGCACGTACAAGCGCCCAGGGCGCCCGCGCGACCTGGCCTTGTGCGTCCAGGGTGACCACGAGACCGACCGCGAGTACCTCGCCAAGTGGATGGAGCTGCGCAATACTTGCGAGGGCATCCTGGAGAGCCAAGCCATTAGTTTCTTCATCGAGGGTTGCCGAGAGGGCACCATGCTTCGCCACCGACTACTGTGTGACGAGCCGAAAACCATGGCGGAGCTCATGACGGTTGCGGACCAGTACGCCATGGTGGATGCCGCCATGAAGAAGCCCCTCCAAGTAAACGCGGACGGCCGTCCGACTCCCACGGAGTCGGCTCGCGACCGACCAAGCAACCCGGCCGGAGAAGCCGGATCCTCCAGGCACCACGGCAACAACAACCGGTTCCATGGGGACCGCCAGGCTGGACAGCAGAAGCCTCACTACCACACGCGGCAGGTCAATGTTGTGGAGGGCGCGCCCGACGCACCGGCTAATGAGGCAAGAAGGCAGAAGCCACGGCTCACCTTCGACCAGATGTTTGACGGCCCGTGCAAGTGGCATAGCGGTCCCTTCAAGCCGGCTACGCACACCACCCGGAACTGCAGCTGGACCCGCCAGCTAAAGGACCAGGGCAACCAGCCTCGTCCCCCGCCTCCCCCATCGGGTGGACCCCCACCACCAGCTAGGAGAGCCGGCAATGATGGTAACGGCGGCAACAACAACAACGGCTACCCCCAGCCGCACGCCGCCTACCACATCTTCGAGACAGAGCAGGATGACAAGCACAGCCGCAGGCGACGCTCCAAGGAGGTCAATGCCATCGTCTCTCTGGTCCCCCTCTACCTGAACTGGTCGGAAACCCCCATCACCTGGAGCCGGGCGGATCAGCCTGAGCATCTGCCGACTCCCGGGGGCTACGCCATGGTGCTCGGCCCTCTCATCGTCTCCAACGCGCGCACCTGCCGATTCTCGCGCGTCCTCATCGACGGAGGCAGCAGCCTCAACCTCCTCTACCAGTCCTCACTAGAGAAGCTGGGCATTCGTGAAAGCGACCTACGCCCGACTACCACGACGTTCCACGGTGTACTGCCGGGGCCAACCTGCACCCCGCTGGGGAAAATCCAGCTGGAAGTCATCTTCGAGACCGAGGAGAACTTCCGCCGCGAACCAATCTGGTTCGAGGTGGTAAATCTGACGAGCTCCTACCACGCTCTCCTCGGGCGCCCCGCCCTCGCCAAGTTCATGGCCATCCCCCACTACGCATACCTCAAGACGAAGATCCCGGACGGCGTGATCACCGTCGCCGGCTGCTTCAGGCGGTCGATGGAGTGCGCCTCAGCCGGTTCCAAACTGGCAGAGGCCCTCATCATAGCCGAAGAAAAGCGCGTGATCATGCGCAATGTGGCCATGGCCCAGCAGGACATTCCGTCTAGCAGCAAACCGGCTGGAGAAGGAGCTTTCTAGCCGGCAAAGGAGACGAAGAGGATCCTGCTCGACCCCTCCAATCCGACTAAGTTCGTCACCATTGGTGCCGGCTTGGACAGCAAATAGGAAGGCGCGCTCGTCGACTTCCTCCGTGAGAATCGGGACATCTTCGCATGGTCGCCCAAGGACATGCCGGGTGTGCCGAGGGAGTTCGCCGAGCACTCACTTCATGTGCGACCGGATGCCAAGCCGGTCAAGCAACCTCTGCGCCGGTTCGCAGAGGAGAAGAGAAAGATAATCGGTGACGAGATCACTCAGCTCCTTGCGGCCGGGTTCATCATGGAAGTGTACCACCCGGACTGGTTGGCGAACCTAGTCCTGGTGCTGAAGAAGAACAAGACCTGGCGCATCTGTATCGACTACACCAGCCTGAACAAGGCGTGCCCGAAAGACCCCTTCGCCTTGCCCCGTATCGATCAAGTCATCGATTCCACGGCCGGCTGTGATTTGTTGTCTTTTCTAGATTGCTATTCTGGGTACAATCAGATCCGGCTAAACCCGGCTGATCAGATTAAGACATCATTTATCACCCGCTACGGGGCTTTCTGCTATGTAACCATGCCTTTCGGCCTAAAGAACGCAGGCGCCACCTATCAGCGATGTATGCAGAAATGCTTGCACTCGCAGATAGGCCGAAACATGCACGCTTACGTGGATGACGTGGTCATCAAGACCAAGGAGAAGCGCACCCTCCTTGAGGATCTGGGAGAAACATTTGGCAACCTCCGCCAGTACCGGATGAAGCTGAACCCAGAGAAGTGCGTCTTCGGAGTACCGTCTGGCCAGCTACTCGGTTTCCTCGTATCACAACGAGGTATCGAGGCGAATCCGGAGAAGATCGCGGCCATCGAGAGGATGCAACCGCCCAGGAACCTGCTTGGGGTCCAGAAGTTCATCGGATGCCTGGCTTCCCTCGGTCGCTTCGTCAGCCGGCTAGGGGAGAAGGCACTCCCGTTGTACCAGCTGATGAAGAAGACGGACAAGTTCTCCTGGACTTCGCAAGCAGACACCGCGTTTCACAACCTCAAGCGCATGCTATCCACAACACCGGTTCTAGCCACGCCGGCTAGCAAGGAACCGATGTTGCTCTATATAGCAGCCATCAGCCGGGTCATCAGCGTTGTCCTGGTGGTGGAGCGCACCGAGGAAGGCAAGGCTCAGCCGGTTCAGAGACCCGTCTACTACCTCAGCGAGGTTCTCTCCCTCTCCAAGCAGAACTACCGCCACTACCATAAGATGTGCTACGGCGTGTACCTGGCATGCAAGAAGCTCAAGCACTACTTCTAGGATCACCCGATTAAGGTCGTGTGCACTGCACCCCTTTTGGAAATCATCGGCAACAAGGACGCCACCGGCCGAGTCGCCAAGTGGGCCATCGAGCTCGCCGCCTACTCCATCCAGTACGAGCCCCGGCTCACGATCAAGTCGTAGGCGTTGGCGGACTTCCTCGTCGACTGGGCCGAGACCCAGTATCTCCCACCGGTTCCGGATTCGGACCACTGGTGGATGCACTTCGACGGGTCAAAGATGCTCGGGGGCTTAGGAGCCGGCATCATGCTCACCTCGCCCAAAGGAGACCGGCTAGAGTACGTGCTGCAGATCCACTTCAAGGCCTCCAACAACGTAGCCGAATACGAGTCACTGGCGCACGGGCTCCGACTGGCCAAGGAGATCGGTGTCAACCAGATCTTGTGCTTCGGTGATTCGGACTTGGTGGTGCAGCAGGTGTCCGGAGAATGGGACGCCAGAGATGCAAACATGGCTCTCTACCGATTCCACATCCAGAAGCTCAGCGCCTCCTTCGATGGGTGCAAATTTCACCACATCCCCCGCATCAACAACGAGGCAGCCGATGCGCTCTCCAAGATCGGATCTACCAGGCAGGCCATCCCACCAGGGGTCTCCTTGGAGCACCTGCGCAAGCCATCCATCAACCCGTCGCCAGAATCGGACTCCATCGTCTGGGCGGGAACCGTTCCGGCTGACAGAATGGCGGAAGCGGAGCCGGCAGAACCGCCGAAGAAAAAGATTCGAAGCACCAATTCCGGCCAGGCAGTGCCTTCCGGCTTGCCAGACCCGGGGGCTGTCGGCTCGCCTAGTGGCTCGGGGGCTGCCGTCCCGGGTACGCCACCCGGACGACCCCCCTACATCCGTCAGCCGGAGGACAGGAGCGTCCTCGTCATTCAGGAAGTGCCATCCTGGGCACAGCCCTTCATGATCTACATCGCTAATGGAGAACTCCCGGACGACGAGGTGGAGGCCAGGCAAATCCGGCGCCGCGCGCACACGTACACCATCATAAACAGCGAGCTGTACAAGCGCAGCGTATCCGGCATCTTCCAAAGATGTGTCGATGTAGACACGGGCTACCGGCTACTCAAAGATATCCACCAGGGCGAGTGCGGGCACCACGCTTCGTCAAGGGCGATAGTCGCCAAGGCATTCTGCCATGGTTTCTATTGGCCCACCGCCCTCGAGGACGCTGAGCAGCTGGTCCGCGCATGCAATGGGTGCCAACGCTTCGGACAGCTCAGGCACATGCCAACTTCGGTACTCAAGACCATACCGATCACCTGGCCCTTCGCGGTTTGGGGCCTCGACATGGTCGGTTCTTTCAAGCGAGCATGCGCAGGCATAACCCACCTACTGGTAGCGGTGGACAAGTTCACAAAGTGGATCGAGGCCAAGCCTATCCGGAAGCTGGACGGAGCGACGGTCGTTACCTTCTTCACCGACATCATCAACCGCTTTGGCTACCCCAATAGCATCATCACCGACAACGGCACGAACTTCGCCAAGGGGGCCTTCGCCCGGTTCTGCAGCAACAAGGGCATCCGACTGGACCTCGCCTCCGTCACGCACCTGCAATCCAACGGGCAAGTCGAAAGAGCAAACGGCTTGGTGCTAGCCGGCATCAAGCCACGTCTCATCGAGCCGTTGGAGCGGTCACCCGGATGTTGGATCGAAGAACTTCCGGCTGTGCTGTGGAGCCTCCGCACCACGCCGAATAGGTCAACCTGCTACACGCCGTTCTTCCTGATCTACGGATCGGAAGCCGTCCTCTCCGCCGACATCGAGTTCGACTCCCCGCGCAAG
This sequence comes from Avena eriantha, assembly GCA_910589775.1. Taxonomy (NCBI): domain Eukaryota; kingdom Viridiplantae; phylum Streptophyta; class Magnoliopsida; order Poales; family Poaceae; genus Avena; species Avena eriantha. The sequence continues at coordinate 260,716,939 of OU342745.1, read as the reverse complement.
CTCCTATACGACGAAAAAGCCAACCAGGAGGCGCGCGAGGACGGAGTAAACCTCCTGGAGGAGGCCCGCGAGCTGGCCTTGTCCAGATCAGCCCTGTACCAGCAGCGACTACATCGCTACCATTCAAGTCGGATCTGCCCAGTCGCATTCCGCGAGGGCGACCTGGTTCTCCGGCTGGTGCAAGACACGAAGGGCATGCACAAGTTATCGCCACCCTGGGAGGGCCCCTTCATCATCAGCCGGGCACTGCCCAATGACTCCTACTACCTCATCGACGCGCAGCAGCCGTGCAAGAACAAGATGGACAAGTCAGACGAGGAGATCGAGCGTCCCTGGAACGCGGCCCTATTGCGCCCGTTTTACACCTAGTCACCAGGCAGTGTATGTATCCCGAAAACCCTATGAATGAAAATGCGGCCCCCGCGAGAATCTCGGGGGCTCCTTACTAGAAATGTGTATACACCTGTTTTCCGGTTCAAATTTCCCGGCTCTGGCAACCCCTACCCAGGGGCTCGCCGGCTGGCCCGGCCTGCTAAGTCAACAAACCGGCTGAATAGTGTGTGACGATGTCAGAGGCCCACTCTTCGTCTCAGCTACAGACCGCAACCCGGCTGTCCGGCTAGCAAGAGCAAAAGCCCGAGGCATCCCACACGAAAAACAGGGAGGAGACGCGACAGATCGGGTGTCCCGGCCCTGCAACTAGCTCGAACCAGTCCAGCTGATAAGCCATCAGTACCGTGCGTAATGTACTGTCAGCTCCCTTAGATTTCGGCTGCAGACCGCAACCCGGCTACCCGGCAAGGACGCAGCGAAAACAGCAGAGCGCACGGGAAAGCGACTAAGTGTCTAGAAAGGGACAAGCCAGTTTTCGAAAAAACAAGCTGTTTTCTGGCTTCAATTTGGCAGACTAACCTACTAACCTATGTGGACATGTGTGTATGCGTATGTACATTTTTGTCCGACTATCCGAGTCGGAATTCAGGAGAAGGAAAGAAGATTCGAAGTCATTGCCTTCATCAAGCGCTCCGAATCTCGGGGGCTACACCCATTGGGTGCGCTCGCGCGCCCCCAGTGGAATCTTGTAGTTCCCGACCGGCTAAAGGCGTTTAGCCAGCTGTTCGGAGCCCAGGTGAGGGCAAGGGCTGGAGCAAGAGAAGACAAGGAAGATTTGAAGCACCTGGCTACGGCAGCTACTCCGAATCTCGGGGGCTACACCCAGTGGGTGCGCTCGTGCGCCCCCACTGGAATGTTAGTTCCCCCGGCTGAAGGCGTTCAGCCGACCGAAGCAGCCGACTGGGACGAGGCCAGTCGGATAAAGTTAGAAGACGTGGAAGAAATGAGGAAGATTCGAAGCACCTGGCTACGCCAGCTACTCCGAATCTCGGGGGCTACACCTAGTGGGTGCGCTCGCGTGCCCCCACTGGAGGTGTAGTTCGTCCGGCTAAGGGTGTGTAGATGGACGAGGTTAGCAAAATATCGAAAGGAAACTCAACACACAAGTTAAGGGAGGTTCAAGAATTTCAACGATTAACAAACAAAAGGGAGGCGAAGCTCCCATAAGTTACCCGGCGTTAAAGATAGCCGGTACAGACAGACAAGGTTCATGGATATCTAAGACAAGACAAATACACCCGGCATCCCGGGGCAATAACTAGATGGCAGGACCCTTGCCGTGAGGGAGATCTTGCCCGGCACAAGCTTCGGGCGGCGGAGGAGGCGCGGAGCTTGATCCGGTTCCAGCACCTACGGGCGGTGGCATCAGGCCCTCCATGTCAGGAGTGCTGACGGACTCCGAGTCAGTGAGCACCTCGTCGGGATCCACGTAGTCAGAAATCTTGATGGCGGATCCGCGGAGCTCCGGATGGCCTTGGCGGCTGACAGCAAGATCGGCTCTGGCACGGAAGCCACCGTCGATCTTCTCGACACGGGCGTCCTTGTACCAGGAGATCATGAGGGCCAGAGCCATCTCCGCTCCGGCCCGCGCCGCCAAGTCCCGCAGCCGGTCTACCGCAACCGGCACCTCCCCCACCTTCGCAGCTAGCTGCGCCATCGTCTCCGGAACCGGAGCCTCCGGCCACACGAAGGAAAAGACATCCCGCGCCGCCTGACGAAGCTTGGCAGCTTCCTCACCAAGAAGGACGACGAGCTCCTGGGCCGTCGGCTGCGCTCCCGGCCAGTTCTCCTGCAGCCGGTTGTAGGCCAGCAGGTCTATGCCGGGGTAAAAGGCTGTCATAAAAGAGGAGTCAGATCCGGCTACCGGATCCAAAAAGAAAGGAAGACGGGAGAAGGAACTCACCCTTGGCAGTGTGGCCGACCTGCATCAGCTCCTTCACCAGCGCCTTCTCCTTGATCGCTAGCCGTTTGATCTCCTTCTCTTGGTCCTTGTTCTGGGCCTCGAGAAGGGCGAAGGCTTCGGCCCGGCTAGCGAGCGAGGCGTCGTGCTCCTTGATGGTGGCCTCCAGACCGTCTACCATCGCGTGCCAATCCTTGTTCTGCAGCCACAGAGTGGAATTGGACTTGCTCAGCCGGTCGTTCGCTTTCTTCAAGCGATCGATCTCGCACTGAGCACACACGAGGATGGCTGTGGAAATTCCGGCTATCAGTAAAAAAAAGAAAAGAAGCGAGCTTACTCTGGGAAGTCCCGTTGGCGGCAGCAAGCTTCTGCTCCAGCGTCCGGTTCCCGCCGGCTGTGGCCTCCAGCAGCCGGATCTCCTTCACCGCCAGCTCGAGCGTGGCGGCAAGTTCCGACAACGAGGCGACGGAGGAAGCGTCGTCATCCACGGCATTAACGGCCAAGGACTCCTTCGCCGTGACCACCGTCGTTTGCCACTCCTCCCCAGGCTCCTCGTCAGAGTTGTCATCGCCAACAACGACGAGCTCCTTGCCGGTAGCCCCCCGCGCGCCTGCGGAGGAGCCTTCCGGCTGGGGACCTTCCGGCTGGGCGGAGGCGGTCGGCTCAGCTCGAGGGGAAGGTGAAGGCTGCACCTCAGAAGAAGGAGGGGCACCGGTTGGCGCAGTCGGGGCACGGGGTGGCAACCTGGCCGGTGCTCGTGCCGGGCTCGTGGCTCCGAAGGAGACCAGTGTGCTAAAAAGAAAGAGGAGAAGGCAAGAGCAAAATAAACCAAAGTCAGAAAAAGAAGAAAAAGGGCAAACAGACAGAAGGCACCGAAAGAAAAAGGAGGGGGAGAAGGAACGTACCCCGGCACAACCGGGGGCGGCCCCTTCTTCCGTCCAAGCCGGCTTGGCGGCAAGGCGCCGGACCGGCTCCTCTTGGGAGCTGGCTCCTCCGTCAAGGCCGGCGGGAGCCGGAATGGCTGGAGCCGCTCCCGCCTGCCTCGTCGTCCGTCGCGGAGCGCGTCGCCGGATCCACGGTCGGCACGGCCTCCTCCTCCTCGTGCACCTCCGCATGCGGGTCGGCAGCTGGCTCGTCATTCCGGCTGGGGAAGGCATCACCGTCCCCGTCCGATTCCTCGCCGGACCGCCGAGCGCGCGGCTTGGGCAAGTCAGGCGTGAATACCTCGAGGGGAGCCTCGCCCTCCTCGCGAAGGATGCAAGCGAAGATCTGCCGAATACAAGAAGTCAGCTAGACAGAACAAGGAAATAACACAGAAAGAGCAAACAAAGTTTCCGGCTATAAGAACTTACCCGGGGCACGCGGTTCTCCCGGCTGTACGGCGCCAGACTGAACGTCCAGTTCTCCGGCAGCCGCTCCTTGCTGATCGTCCACAACCACTCCTTCAAGTTGTGGTAGCGGGGATCGCGGCGCGACAGCCGGGTCGGGTCCAGCCGGCCGGAGTAGTAGCACATCTTGTGCGCCTGCTGCTGCATCAGCATCATCAGCCGGGACATCCAGCTAAGAGTGATGTCCCGGCCGGTTAGCCGGCAGGTGACGAGGGATCGCATGCGCTGCAGCATCGCGTCCGTCTCCGCCTTGTCGCCGTGGAACTTCAAGTCCTAGTTCTGCCGGCTGGACTCGACATCCTGGAAGGCCGGAAGATTTATCCGGTCGACGTTGGTGATGTTCTTGACGTAGAAGTACGACTGCTGCCACAGCCGTACCGTGTCATGGAGCAAGAACTTGGGGTAGCCGGATTGGGAGCGGGAGTAGATGGAGGCGTGGGCCGCAGGCGACTAGCGGCCCCTTCGTGTACTGCACCTGCGGCCGGACTCGGAAGAGCCAGCAGAAGAGCCCGAGATGCGGCTGGATCCCGAGATAGCTCTCGCAGAACGCCATGAAGTGCGCCAGCGTCCCGATGGCGTTGGCACCGAGGTGGTGAAGACGGAGGTCGAAGAAAGCGAGAAAGGTCAGGAGGAAGGGGTTCACCGGAAGGGCGAACCCGCACGCCAGATGAGAGAGGAAGACGACACGCTCCCCCTCCGCCGGGTACGGCGACACCTCTCCCGCCGGTGCCAACCGCACCGCCACCTCCTCCTCCGACGGGAGAACGCGGGTGGCGCGGTACTTCGCGATCTGGTCTTCGGTGACGGAGGAGCCGCACCAAGCCCCGCGATCAGCGGCCATTTCCGGCTGGTGGAGAGGAGTGGTGACGGAAGAGTGGCGGTGGCCCGTAGCGTCGACGACGGCGAGCGGGCGGCGCAGAAGGCAAGAGCGCAGAAGCAGGAGCACGCGAGGGAGAAGGAGACTGCAGCGGGGGAGCGAAGGAAAGGAACCACCTCCCCCGCGGCGTCCCTTTAAAGGGCCGGAAGGGCAACCATCGACGGGGCCACGTGGCGCGCATCCAGGCAACCCACACCCCAACCGCCGCCCAGGATCCGGTGTGCCGAAGCAGGATGCGCAGAAGATCCTGGAGCAGGAACCGAAGCGCCGGACATCGGTTTCTCGAGGCGACGTGCGACGGGACGTTATGCTGCCCGCCGCAGAGCAATGATGGCGCGTGCGCGCGTGGCCGGCGTCAGCACTGACGTCACGGGTAGCGCAACCGCCAAGCTCAGCCGGATACAAATTCAAAAACAAGATGGAGCGCGCGCACATTTCGCCTAAGGGCGGAATCCACACGCGCTCGGGGGCTAGTGTCGGAGGATGATCCCCAAGTACCCAAACCGGACAAGAAGCCAGGTAGTCGGATCCCGTCTGGCTGACCAGATGCAGCCGGACAGGGCAAGACAGGCCGGCTATCACCCGGTAGCCGGATCAGCAAGAGACAGCCGAACACGGCGACGTAGCCGGACCCAATCAGTGAGACAGGACGATGTGCGTATCAGTGCACGGTACGCCCTGTATGATGACAAGACGGGCAACCACCCGGCCATACCGAAGACTTTGCGTGGGTGACGCAGGAACAGTGGCATGTGCTGACGATGGGCTCGCACGGCGTCCACTGTGTCTACGACAGCCATACCGCTCATACTCCAACAAGACATGCCATACTGGATACTGTAGATGACTAGCCGGCTGGGACCTGCCTGTGGGGCCCGCCAGTCGGACTAGCCAGTGAGACCTTTGCCTCTCTGCCTATATAAGGAGAGGCAAGGCCTCAGTAGAAAGGGTTGGTCATACAGCATTTAAGGCAGTAGCTAGCACATACAGCTCGAGGAGCACTTGTAGTTCGTGTATTCCACATAGTCAGATCCGGCAGGAGTAGGGGCTTTACCTCACCACGAGGGCCCCGAACCTGGGTACTTCTTGCGTCCCGCTACGCTCGCTTGTATCCAATCCCGCCTGCGGACGCCGTCGATAGCTTCCCTGCTAGTCCCCACACCTCTATCTAACCTCCTCAGGTACTGTCGTTCCCAATACAACAACATATTCACTATTGGTATCTAGGACATATCTCCTTCACCCCGAACAGTTACAGAGAAAATTCATCAGTGCAGCGGTTCCCAGATCCAATGGCGCTTGGTGCCCCTATCATTTAGTCTCCATAGTGGCGATGAACTACCAGGATCATGCGCTACAACGTGCCATCAGCTAGGCCTGACAGCTCTTAGGGCCCCTATCCCTTCACCTCCAAGATGCGTGCGGCCCAGGCTCCCATGGGCTAGTGTCAAGCCAGTGGCAACCAGGTACCACGTCCCATATGCCACTGGGCCTGACAACAAGGCAGCTACAGTACCATGGAAAGGCTCCCTTGTGGAGCCCAACGCTTCACGAGGAGCGGCGCTCGTGGAGCCTCCATAGGCGCCCCTACGCGAGGCCCCCTTGCGAAGCACCATCTACTGAAGCCCTTCATGGGGAGAAGGTACCCTCGGCGAGGCCCCCTCACGAGGGATCAGCGCGAAGCACACCAGCACCCCCGCGCCTAAGTCCTGGATGCCACGCAGGAGCATGCGCGGAGCAAAGGCGAAGATGATGATGGTCATAGCTAGCACAAATGTCCAAGCTTGCCTCCTTTGTGCAAGGAAGGCACCTTCCTCTTCCGCAAGAAAGAGGTGGATGACAACCTCTAACACCAATGTGGGACCACTCCCCTCTTGTGTATGGAGAACATGAAGGGCACAACTATAGAGAGGAGGACGTCGGCGGCCTGATCAATGGCGTCTATAAGAGGGGTAGTGCTGCAACCTAGCAAAGGATCCAATCTTCTCCTACCTCAGGAAACCCTAGCTTCATCTTCCAGCTAGAAACTCTAGATCCGATTGCCTGATCAGCCACCTTGTACTATAACCTCGTCAAGTAGTATAAGCAATCCAGACATACAGGAGTAGGGTTTTACACCGCACGATGTCCTGGACCTCGGTAAACTCCTTGTGTCCCTCTCTCGTGCTTGTTTGCTTGTCTCTCGCCGAGGGTCTGAAGTTCGCGTGTTCATCCTCCAGTGTTCGACTCCCCTACTCGAGAGGTACCGTAGTTCGTTTGCGAGGACAAATCTTTGACAAATATGTATTGTGCCAACGTACACAATTATATTCAGAAATTGTACAAACTTTTATCTTAAATAGGATTGTAGAAGTGAGACAAGTAGAATGGGTGAGTTCTCATTTTTACATCTCTATACTAACTTTAGACTGAGTAGGACAAGTGAGATTAATCACAAGTGAGAATTGTGACCCATTCCACTTGTCCCACTTAATCTATAATGAATATAGAGATGTAAAAGTAAGAATCCACTTATCTCACTTCTACCTCCTTAACTGTAAACTTTTATCATTCGGTTGCAGTCGTTAAGTCCTCCAAATGCATCTCTAGCTCCGATAGATAGCCGCTCCTACCATGACATCAAGTTCCTTGTCCTTACACGATTGAACACATGATGGCTACACAATAACGTCGATTTGTTGTCGACAACAAATTTTTTATTGGTTCCATGACGGTTTTGAACCTGCCGACAAGACTGAGTCCACTAACATATTCCTCCGTGTATAAGCATGGATGTTTATTTGCATGTAAACTGGTTTATTTTATACCAAACGGAACATATCTGATACTACTAATTTTTTATTTCTTATTAAGTATTTTCTCCGTCCTAGATTAATCGACTTAACTGTATCTAGATATGCATGTGTCTACACTAAAACTTGTCTAGATACACGATCTAGACAAAGAGAGTACTATGTCATCTTTTTTTCCGAATAAACTTGTATTACTCAAACATCGGGAATTACAAAATCTTGGAAAGTATTTGTTAAACCCTCAGGCCCAGAGAGTAACCATACTATCGTTCGATCACTAGGTCTAGCATAGTTAGCCATAAAATTACTGTTAATACTCTGACATCTACGCACATGAGTAATACAATTTTCTCTAACGTTAAGCAACACTTTGGTCGCCTCTATGATTGTTGAGTGCAACGATCTATCCAGCTCTTTGGTGTTCAGTATGTTCAATATCTCCAAGCAATCCACATCAAGCATTATAGGTTTGGAACTCCAGTGTAGCGCTGGAGAAAGTCCCTCACGGGAAGTGAGCAATTCAGCTTCAAGAGCACTTGCGCAATCAGATAGCCTACGATAGGCCGATGAAACAATTCTACCAGCTTCGTCTCTCAGCACCATACCAGACCATGCATACCCATTAGAAGTAAAGGAGCCATCCATGTTCAACTTATGCCAACCAGGGGGTGGCGGAGCCCATTGCAATACAGGTTCAGCCTGATTCTCCTTGTGTGAATGAAACTCCCTTTCTGCAACATCCGATATGAATTTTCTTTTAGTATCTCCTCTTGCGATTGATGTTTAATATGCACTAGCAAGGATTCCATGTAGCTACCAAATGTGTTAGAGGATCATTAAGACCTTGTCCATTAACATCAACATCCAGGTTACCAATAAAATTCAGTGACCACTCAACACCAGTATTCTCAACAGACTCCAACGGTGGTAACATCCAAACTTTAGCCATATCGTGCCATAGAATTCTTGCAAAGGTGCAATTGACAAAAGGATGAAAAATTTAATGTCTTCGGTTTCAGAACCACATATAGGACATTGAGTTGTGTGTTCCAGATTCCTCTTTGATTTGTTTTGCCATGTAGGTAAGCCATCCGTGATCAGCCTCCATGCAAAGTGTTGAACCTTTGGTGCACATTTGACTTCCATATGCAATCCCAAATCTTCCTGGAGCCATCAAGAGACACACTAGATGAAACAGTATTTGAAAGCCAAACTTCATCCATAGCAAACCAATATGCCCTTTTAACAGTGAATATTCCATGCTTGTCTAGTGCCCAGGCCAAGTGATCAGTATCTAACTGCCTTGACGGTTTTTATTTTTTTTTTATCATATTGACATCCATCGGAACAAAGAACTCATGGAGTAAGTGCAGCTTCCAATTTCCATGCTGGTCCAATAACTCATGAACAAACCAAATTCTGCACCTTCCCTTTCTTGATATTGGTCTAAATGATGATGATCTTGGAATCCACGGGTCACGTCACATGCAAAAAAATTGTCTATTGCCAACACGCCAAATAATTCTTTTTTCAGTAATTCAAGACCATGGGAAATTGCTTGCCATGTGGACTACACATTTCCAGTAAAAACCATATCCATCAAATTATGATTGGGATAATATTTAGCCTTTAGTACCCTTGAACATAAACTATCTGGTTTAACAATCAGCCTACATGCTTGACGTGCCAATAGATCTTGGTTAAAGACACGGAAATCACTGAAACCGGCCCCCCATGGCTCTTGGCACATTGTAGCTTCTCCCAAGCCCTCCAGTGTGTTCGTCCCTTACCATCCTTTGCTCCCCATAAAAAGTTTCTAACCAGTTGGTCAGGTCATCACATACTAAAAAAGGTAATTTAAATACCCCATTATGTAGGCTGGTAATGCTTGTGCCATTACCTTAATAAATATTTCTCTCCCAGCTTGGTCTAGGTGACCATCTCCCACTACAACAATCTTTTAGTGAGTTGAGCTTACAGACTCTGAAGCTTGCCTTTGGATAAATGACCATCCGGTGTTGCAACCCAGGGTACTTCTCATCAAATGAGAGAGTGTAAACATCCCTAATTTGTTCCTGGACATCAGAAGGACATGCATCACCAAACATTAAGGAGCACTTAGAGGGTTAATGAATTGTCCTGTAGATGCAGCATAGACATCTAGAGCATCATTGACAAAACTCGCCTCATCATAAGAGGCCTTAAGAACAAGAGTGTGTCATCAATGAACAATAAGTTTGATACTCCTAGAGCTCCCCGACACACTTTAACTGAAGATAAAGAATTTTCACCAATTCCTCTATTCAATAGGGTGGATAAACCATCAACAACGAAAAGGAATAAAAATGGGGATAACACATCACCTTGCCGAAGGCCACCCGATGGTGCAATGAATCCAAGAGAGTTCCATTGAACTGCATATCTCACCGATGTCACACATGTCATAATCCACTCGACAAAATGGTGAGAGAAACCCGTCTTTTGCATCACTTGCCTCAAGAAAACCCAATCAACCCTATTATATGCCTTAGAGAGATCCAACTTATATGCGCAAAAGTTCTTTGTCGGGTCCTTCTGTTGCTTTATGTGATGAATGCATTCAAAGGCTAAGAGTGCATTGTTCGTAATTAGCCTACCCAGGACAACAACACTTTGACAAGAGGATATAATATTATCAATCATTGGTCTTAATTTATTAACCAAACATTTTAAGACCACCTTATACCACATTGCATAGGCTAATAGGGCGATATTCAGTAAGTTTAGTTGGATTTGCAACTTTAGGAATCAGCACAATTTATCTTGTGTTTGCACCCTCTGGCATAATACCAGTAGTAAATAAATTCATGACAGCAGAAGTAATACTATCCTTCAAAACATCCAAGTTGCGCTGAAAGAAACATGCAGGAAAGCCATCTAGCCCACACGCCTTCAGTGGATTGATCTGAAAAAAGCATCAACAATCTCTTTATTTGTAAACTCAACACATAGCTTACCATTAGCATAATCAACAACACATTGTTGAGTAAGGTTTATAATTGGTGAGCAATGGTATTGTCGGTGACAAACGGATTTTTAAAGTACTCTGTAGTCATGTGTTGTAGCGTCTCCACATTCTCATGTATCAAACCATCGTTGCTGATAAGCCTCCTGATTTTATTCTTCTGAGCTCTCTAGACAGCCTTGCTATTGTGGCGCCCCGCCAAAATCACTACTAGAAAATTGCGTTGTTTTTTGCATTGCATCGTCATGACCGCATGCTCATGTCATCATGCCACCTTGCATTTGAGCATCGTCATGTCATCTTGCATTTGTTTGCATAAAACTATTTTCGAAAAGTCTGTTTTTGTTTTCTAAACGCCCCGTTATTATTTCAAATCAAAACCCGGGTCTGTCCGGAATATTTTGTTTTAGACACCAACGGTTTTCAAAAGCCTGTTTTAAATAATAAATTAATCCTTTTATTTTTAGGAGGCAGCCCGCCAGGCCCGAAAGCCTAGCCGGCCACCTCCAAATTAAAACCCTAACATGTCTAACCCCAGACCCTTTTCTACCTACCCTAATCCTACCCAGCCCCCTCCACCTCACCATGGCCACTCACAACTTGCCACGTCACCCCACCCCGCCACCCTGACCAAACCCGGCCCACCCCTGCCTCCACACACAGAAACACACGCCCGCACAACCCGCACACACGCCACCATCCCGCTCCCACGCGCCTGACCCCACTTCCTACCAACCGCCAGGCGGGCCCGCCCCACTTGCGCCACCGACAACCCACCCGGGGCTCCCGTCCACTTCCCCTGGTCCATTCAACCCACCAACCACCCCTCTCCCGCGTGGCCCCACCACCCGTCGCCCCACCCCTGGCCCTGCGCCCCCCACGCGACCCAGCCCCACCTCAAGACCCGTTCCTCGTCCCCGCTCCCCACCTCGCTCCGCCGACCGCCTCCCTCGAGCACCGGCGCCCCCAGACCCACCGCCCCGTCGGTTCTCCACCCCCCCCCCCCCCCCGCGTGACATCGACCTCAGACGCCCGCTTCCCCAAGTCCCCGCCTGGGACCTCGCCGCTGTGCCCCCCCTTCTCCTCTAGCTCTAGGCGCCGCCGGCCGCGCATCCTCGTCGACCTCGGCCCCGCTACCTCCTCTGCCGGGCAAGCCCCGCCGCCAGGCGCCTCCCGTCGGCTCGCACGAGGACCCGCGAGCGACGCCTCCCTCTGTATCGAGGCCTGCATCGAGCCCCTCGTCGGCAAGCTCCAGCCGTAGCCGCCGCAGCTACCTCTCCGGCCACCCCGCGCCGCCATGAGCTTGCGCCACCGCCTGCCTCGCGGGCCTTCCTCTCCGCACGCCGACACCTGCAACCCTGGACTATCGCGCCGTGCGTCCCGCCTCCTCGACCTGGGCCTCGTCCCGCCTCCGCTCAAGTTCGGCTCGGCCCCCTCAGCGTGTACGCCCCTACCCCGTGCAAGAGCATCCTCCCAGCGTTCCCCATCGTCGGCCGCCTCCACCTCGACTCCAGCTGCCCGCCGTGTTTTCTCTTCCGGGTCCCTTTTCAACCTCACTTCTCCAGGTCCTTGCCTGTGTGTTGCGCTAATTGATGTCCCGTGTTTTGTTTGGCTGCGTGAACTGGAGGCTATCTGGTATTTTGTGAGTATGTGGGGTTGCTAACAAGATTTCTCGATGACACTTGAAGAGCTACAGACAAGATCTCCTTCACGGTTTTCGAAGCCCCGAGTTCTCCCTCTCGAACGCCATGACCGAGACCCCGAAGCCCAAGACCCCAGACGCCAAGTCCGACCCGACCCGCGGCACGCCAAGATCTTCTCCTCGAAACGCCATGATCTCCTTCACGGCTCCGAAGACCCTGACGAACCCCGAACCCCCGGAACCAAGGCCTTCGCCCCTAATGTGTGACCCCTTTATCCGAGCCCTATTTTATAAATTGACATATATACCAACTTGTTGCATATTAAATGGTTCATATTCGCATCGCATCATATGGGTTTGGGGCATTATGCCGATTCACCTTATAATTAAATATGGAGCGCATATGCGGATTAATCCTGTCTATTAACGCCTCCATTTAAATTGGTGTAGTGAACCGATGCCATGTTTTGTCTCGTTAAAACAACATTTACATTGCGGGGGTTCTAAATAACTTGAACCGCCTAATTAATTGTCGGGACCCCGATTCCGCTTAATATTGCCTAGTTGCACCGCATCTGGCCATGCCATGCATCATATCATAAGCACGTCGGATCTTCTGCCGTAATATTAAATAGTGTATCCGGTGTTTCTTCTAGTGTTTGCTTCTTTGCGGATTAGGCCGATGAGATGATGTGAGATTCGACAAGTTCTCCGGATATGAACCTTCGGCAGTGTTTCCCAGGCGAGCATCTCTCCTCTTCTACCTATTTTGCATTTATAGTCTTTATTTCCTCTTGTTGATCTATTGCTATCCGTGTCGCGATGCTTTAGTTTCCGTGCACCAGTTATATCCCGTGCAGCCTCTATATTGCCTTGGACACCTCCTATTACCTGTGTTTGGTAGATAGCTGGCCTTGCGCGTCGTAGTCGCTTGCTCAGGGCAGTCTCGTGTTGTCGAGTACCACAGTTGTTGGAATGGTGGAGATGTTTATTGCTGGCAGATGTTTATTGGTGGAGATGATCATGACTTTAATTACAACGAATAAAATGCTAGATATAACTAATGCAGAGGCATCGGTGGGTAATAGATGTTATTTGGTTCTTCCACGCTCACTTGTGTCCCGTAGGACCCCGAGTACTTGATACCTGTTCCTTGATTTTTCGCACTATCCACATCCGGGAGGCCTTATGGACCCCCCCTGAGCCAGAGCTTGATTCATTTCTATTTCTTGGGGCCACAAAGTAGTTTGGGGCTTTATTACTATCCTGTACTTATGCCATGCTACTGCTTTATTTACGATTGTGCGTGGAGCACCTGTACTGTTTAGAATCGTGACACGTTTTCGCTGTATCGACAAGCCCAGTCACACTTTCGGGTTCCCAGTCGTTTACAGCCGTCCACACAAACCCTGGGTCCGTTCCGGAGCCGGCCAACTTCGTTGCGGGTAGCTTAGTGGGGTGGCCCCCTAAAATATTTATGAATCCTGTGATCGCTTTGTCGTGAATGCCTCGTTGAGTTTTGAGTTGGTTTTTCCGAGGTTGATCGAGTGTGTGTTGCTATTTGTGCACCCCTGCAGGGTAAAACTTTCTGAAAGCCGTGTCCGCGGTTATGGACGACTTGGAGCACAGTATCTCGATCATAGACAAGCATAACTAAAGTAGTGCTATAAATTTGACCTAATATGTGACTAGTAATCAGCTCAAGTATAACGGAATGGATATTAAAAATGCCAACAACTGGTGGATCTGTGGTGATCTGTGTCATACTATATCTGCCTAGTAAGTTTTGCAACTCCAATGGAATGTGATAAAAGTGCCAACAACTGCTGGGTTTGGGGATTCCTCAGGACAATTATATCTGTCTAGTAAATGTTCCAACTACAACGGAATGGCGATTAAAACTGCCCACTACTTATGCTATCAGAATGACTCAAGCTATCTATACCTGACTAGTAAGTGCTTCAACTTGGAATGAGTAAAATTGCTAACTGTGTGAGTTCCTTGGTCTGACTTCCTCGTTTGGTCTCGAGGGGGAAATACCAGGATGGGTATGTTTGGTGTAGTCTCAGGTGGGATCCGAATAGGTCTTTCTTATCCCTCTCTAATAGCCGCCAGTTTTACTGAGTCTCTATAGGTTGTTTAATGCCGCTGCGCTGCCGCTTCAGCCACCATACCTATGTAGGCGAGAGCCGCCGAATTCTAGCCTCGCCGTGTACTGGCCTCAGTACTGACGCTCCTCTTTTTCCTTTGCCCTTTGTCGGCACCCCTTTTTTTTTAGCAGGTTTGAGATCTACGTCGTTAGCAGGGTTACCCTTCCGGCTTGGCCTGGGCAGGGTTATGGACGCCATTGGTTATTCTTCAGGGCTCTTAGCCCCATTTGCATCTTGTCCGTAGTCGGACGCTCTATCGTTTTCAAGGTGATTTGGATCTTTGTATTGTATATCTGTATTCTTGACTCAGGGAGTCGCTGTTGTATATATATATATCTGTTCTGTGGGTCCCATCGAGGACTGTTGTGTAATGGTATTACTTCATTTTCCACCCGCACGAAAGTGCCTGGTGGGCGTCCTTGAATCGTTTCTATACGGGTTTGGCGGAAAGGGCTAAAACTTGCATAGGGCCGATTCGAGGGTGTTACAGCTATGGAAGTATTTAGTGTGCCTATATCCTTCTTTTAGCCAAGTTACCGTGCTAGAAGGTACTTCCACCATGACATACTAATTATTTGAAGTCATATCTTTGTCGTAAGTCAAGCTTCTCAATCGTTTGTTCTAAGTCCATAAAAATATGCTAATATCTATGATATAAACGTTAATTGTATGGAACTATATTTATGATGAATTGAATAAAAATTCTTATGTTTTAATATATTTTTCTTAAGACTTGGGTCAAATTTATAGAAGTTTAATTTAGGACAAAGCAGGAACTTCAATTAATTTTGAACATAGAGACATTTTTTATGCTCCGTAGGGACATAGTACATATGTTTAGCTAGTTGTTTTAGAAAATACATCATAAATAGTTAAATGCAAATGTGGAACAAACAAAATGTTAGTTGGTTTCATCTTTTACCACATCGTACTTGTTTATGTTGTCAAGTAATGTATCCATCCAAACAAAAAGTAACAATAGAGAATTGATAATAGGTACGATGGTTAGCATTGTCGCTGTACCACCAACCTATCTCAGATCAAGCACCAGATTTGATGTCTTGCGTTGTTGGCATTCATGTTTGCATGGGCGGACCAGCATGTGACATGAGTGTACATATGTAAATAGACGGAAATATGATTTATCGTCTTTGTTTTTTGCTTGTCTCTCCAGAATCGGCAATGAAATTGAAAACCCTGAAAAGGAATATGAAAACATAAAATCACCAAAGGCGGATACATAATGGATTTGAAACAAAATATAATACGTAAACAAACATGTGAGACGCAATAGTGATATAATATCTTGATCTATATACAAAAGACCCAGAAAACAAGATAGGTTATGGTTCACAACTTCACATAATAGTGTAACACTAAAGAAAAACTCTCTACGAGCAACAACATAAGAGAATTAGCTTGCAGGCTTGTGCCATGTACTGTATGCATATTGTATTAGTATTGTACATATGTGAGTTAATAACGAAGTTAGAGTAGTAATATACATGTCATGGTAATCTCACACCAGTAGCCGAAGAGAGGTTCCTAGAGCAAGGCTTTCATGGAACATGATTATCATGATGATGTACTTAGGTTCACGCCTCCGCAGTGGAGGCAATACCATACTCTTGCTTATCTGATCTTTTTTGCGTATCAAGGTTACAAGGTCCGCAAGGATATGCGCGTCTGTGTCTAAGTGGATCTCGGGCATCAGGACGTGCCTTATATTGCGTGACACAATCTAGTTACAATAATGATGTAGTGGGTAGTTATTAACACTAATTACATTAGCAATAATTACATTGCGTAACACATGTTTTAATGGGTAGCTAGGCGCCGACTGGAAATGCATGCCTTGAAAATATGGTAACACTCTTTTTTTAGCGAAACATATGGTAAGACCTATTTGATGGTAGTAGTAACGTTGTATTTGATGGCGATCCCAATGGTCACTGGTGACACGCTTGGGAGTCCGTCCAATCCTGTCAGGTGGAGTCGAAATCCCAGTGCCCGGATACCATCCTTGTGTTGGACATGGGCCACTAGGATTGTTGCGTTGATTTGGATTTCCTTAGGCTTGTTGGGCCTTCTCCTTCTCTTGGACCCACCTGGAGGTCAATACATGTGACTAGATTGGACAGTGTTTCTCGAAAGTTTTCATATTTTCTTCCAGAATATCCGTTCAGTTTTCTTCTCTATTGGAAATTGCTCACCTTTTTCTATGCCGTTTCCATTTATGTTACTTTTGGTGAAATAACGTTTCCGTATTTTACTCTCCGTTTCCTTGTTTTGCGGAACCGGGCAGAAAATTTCCGTTCCGCTGTTCAAACTAGGACAACTATTATTTTTTGCCAAAGACTTGAGCAGCTATGTATAATTCACATATATAGAATAATATGCATGAAACACGTTAGAAAAGCCGAGTAAACAGTGCTTTTTAGGTGACACTGGTCACACCAAACCTCTCAAGGGCAGGGCAAAACATATCTGTCAATTGCGTTTTGTGGTGCATCCATTAACATCAACACTTGGTGACTTTGATTTTCGATAGAAGACATGGTAATCGGTGTCTTCAATCAATTAGTACAGTACAAAAATTGCCTTATGAGTTTTTCTTTTCCACTACCGTGTCATTAGCGAACTGGGGATAGATCCTGGTAATCCCTGCCATCATCTCGGCGCAGAAATCCACGGTCTTATACCATTCCATACACTGCCTCCCCCGGGCCCCATCATGCGGGGTTCGTTTAAATATTGCGTGCACATTGACCGACCCTTCCTGAGGTCTGCCTCTTTTCCTTCCCCCAGACCCCAGTCGCCTCGCGTTCGCCTTCGCCTTCGCCTTGAAGGAGTTGTTGGCGGCCGCGACAAAAGCGTCGATCACTCCTCAGCTCTCCCTCCCCTCGCCCGTCCATCCATCCATATTCTCCGATCCTCTTCACAGTTGTTGCGCCGCGGGGGCGACGGCTACGGCGACGGGACGCGACAAAGCCAGTCCTGCTCTTCCTGCTGCTGGACTGGTGTCGGTTTGATTCTCGTTTTGCTGGTAAGGAACCCTAGCTTGATCCGATGAGTTGTTCTGTGAGTTCAGATTTCAGTTTGTGCTTTCCTGTTTCCTTTTGCCGTGGCATTGTGTAACAGGAATCCTAATCACTCGCAGTTGGTTCCCGATCTGTTGGCTTTTTCTGTGGTCCCGTTAGGTTCTCCATTAGCAGCGTGCGAGATCGATCAGAGTTTTTTTTTTTTTGGCTTTGTAGATTAGATCGATCAGAGTTGGTCCGATGGGATTCAGTGCCTAGGTTCGATCGCAACTTATTGTCCTATAAAGCTTTTGTCGGTTCGACTAAACCCCAGCACCACACGTTCAGTCCGCCCATGGTTGCCGATAATGGACTGTACTGCCCCCTCTCTTTTGCATTTATTTTTGGAATGAATAAATAGGGCAGGCTGAGAAACGTAGCCGGTGTAGAGGTTGGGGGCAAATGTATGTCCCTGATGTTTTTGTTAGCTATTTTGTTTATGTTTTCGACCTTTTTACCGCTACTTGCTTTACCCGATATATGACAGTTTGCTAGAGCTTGGTCAAGAAGACGTTTGTTATTTTACTCGACATGTTTATGCTACTATTGCAGTATGGAAACCTTGTATATCAAAACAGCAAAGCTAGCATATTAAATGCAAACCCAAAACTGTACTGTCCTACAGACAAGGCAAACATAGCAGGGGAAAGCCCAAAACTGAAACACTTGTATATCATCAACCTACCAAATTGGTTCTTCAAAAGATAGCATGAAATTAGATTCACACCCAAAAAGGGTCTAGCTGATATCAGTGCATTTGTTACATCTTTATTAGTATCATAGTATTTGGCATACTATACATTGTTTACATCTTTATTAGTTACTATTAAAAAACTGTAATAACAGAACACCAAGATAAAACTGCAACATGATTTTCGTTGTAAAAACATGACCTGCCATGCATATCCAGATCCGTCCATGCTTTCCAATGACTAACTGGTTTTTGTCTTGATTATGCGCTGTTGTAGTTTTGATGCACCATCACCATGGGTGGCAGGACTCTTCAGATATCAGGATTTCCTACAACTGTCCACGCTGACCATGTCAAGGATTTGTTGGAACTAATTGTTGGTACGGGCAACGTCTTTGCGGTCAAGCTCAGGCCTCCGAAGAACATCTCTGCAACCTCAAGATCCTTTGCTATTGTTCAGTTCCAGACCGCGGTACATGCGTCACTAGTGGAGAGTGTGGCTAAGAGGTGTGAACTTAGGAGTGGAATTTATTATCTGAAGGCCCGTCCTGCGGAGCGTGACATTGTTCCAAGACCAAGAATCGCGCTGTTTAATCTGCAGGGTGCAACACTGCGCTTTGGCTGCCTTCTGAAGGAAAGAGTTCTATCTGTTCTGTGGAGCAGCACAGATGTTTCGGTTGAGTTTGGTTTTGCTATGAAGAAGATTTACTTTTACCTGCTCTACAACTTGAAGAAATATAAACTTGAACTTTCCTACGAGAGCATATGGGAGATCCAGCTTCACCGTCCACCAGGGTCACAAAAAAAGTTCCTTTTGATTCAGGTACAACACCAGCTTATGCATGCTTAACATGCTTTCATGATTCCATTTTTTACTTTGCTTGCTAATTCATTTTACTTATGCTGTTGTTGTGAATTGTTTATTAAGTACAATGTAAGACTGTAAGTACAGAACTCCGTCTTCATGTTGTTGAACCCTGTGCCAAAAAAGATATAATTGCTACATTTCATTCCTTTACATTCTGGTCAATTATCATTATGATGTGTTTGGAATGCTCTAAGTCCATTGTAAATTTGTAGGATGCAGCTTTTCTGGTAGTGTTATCTTCTACTACTTGTTATATGTACTGGGAAGATATTCATGTCATGTTAAATGGGCATCAATATTCCTAGAGTACTATTAAGGTGACAATCAATCCATATATAAGTTATGCTACTTGAGTTTTACATTGAGGCCAAAATGATCGGATGCAAATACCATTTGCTGTTATACGGTTTCCATTATTTTCTCTGTAGTAGCATACCTCTTCAAAATGCTGATCCACCTCATTAACTATTTTTTAGTTACTTCTAGTAGTTTCTTCTGTTTCTTGAACTCTTGGAATTCTATTTCTCATAATCTAACTTGAGAAATGTTATTGTTGCTCAGGTTGAGGCTGCTCCAAAAATTTATGAGCAAAACCCTCCCCGTTCTGGATTTATGTATGAAGATCCATTATTCAATTATTTTAGGGATGATACAGATGATCAATGGACCAGAACAACTGATTTTACCCCATCAGGCAGCATTGGGCAATCATATATTCTATGTCTGGAGCTCGCACATGATTGTGATATCCCGAACATTCGGGAGTACTTTGTCTACTATGAAGAACACAATTATGATTTTCATTGCCGGAGTGGATATTCATATTCTTGGGGTACTAGCTATGTTCCAATTGTGAGACCTCAACGTTACATTGATGTCCCCTATGAGATACTCTTCAAGATCAACCACTTGGTTCAGAATGGGACACTTAGTGGGCCAACACTTGATGACAACTTCTTCCGTCTGGTCAGCCCTGGATTTGTACTTGTTGACCATATAAAGCGTGCACTTGAAAAGATGTCATACCAGAAAAGGACTGTCTTGAACCCAACAAACTGGTTATCTGAATACTACGCACGATTCCAGAGATCAGGAAACATGTTTACATCACCCGACATACCTCTGGATAATGATGGGTTGGTTTATGTCTACCGGGTTCAAGTTACACCTGCGAAAGTGTACTTTTATGGTCCTGAGATTAATGTCTCAAATCGTGTTGTACGGCATTATGCTGCTGACCTAGATAACTTCCTTCGGATTTCATTTGTTGATGAGGACTGTGAGAAGCTCCGTTCAACGGACTTGTCACCACGCTCTGCTCCAGGAGATAATGCAAGGCGAACTGCTCTGTATAACAGAGTTCTTTCAGTCCTTTCAAATGGCATAACTATCGGTGACAAGCACTTTTGGTTTCTAGCTTTTTCTTCAAACCAGCTAAGAGATAACTCTGCATGGATGTTTGCTTCTCGGCCAGGGTTATCTGCCAGTGACATCAGGGAGTGGATGGGAAACTTCCGTAATATTAGAAATGTGGCAAAGTATGCTGCAAGGCTTGGTCAATCTTTTAGTTCCTCAACAGAAACCTTGAAAGTCCATAAGTATGAGGTGGAAGAGATTCCAGATATAACAAATGGTACAAAGTATGTATTTTCTGATGGAATTGGAACAATTTCAGCTGATTTTGCAGATGAAGTTTCTATGAAGTGCAAACTGAATCGCTTTACGCCCTCTGCTTTCCAAATAAGGTATGGAGGTTATAAAGGTGTCGTTGCTATCAATCCAAGATCTCAGTGGAAACTTTCTTTAAGAAGAAGCATGTCAAAGTTTCAATCGGATAACATCACACTAGATGTCCTTTCATACAGCAAGTACCAGCCATGCTTCCTGAATCGGCAGTTAATCACTCTTCTTTCAACACTAGGAGTCAGAGATAACATATTTGAACTGAAGCAGCACGAAGCTGTGAAGCAGTTGAACAGAATTGTAAGTGAACCGCAAGCTGCTATTGATGCGATTGAACTTATGCCTATGGGAGAAATTACAAATATTGTTAAAGAAATGCTGTTATGTGGTTACCAGCCTGATCTTGAACCATATCTCTCTATGCTGCTACAAACCTTTAGAGCATCAAAGTTGCTAGAATTAAAAACGAAGTCAAGGATATTTATCCCAAAAGGCCGAGCAATGATGGGATGCTTGGATGAAACCCGCACACTGAAATATGGACAAGTATTCATTCAAGCTTCTAATAGTGCAAATGACTATGGTAAAATCGTCGTAACTGGAAAAGTTGTTGTTGCCAAAAATCCTTGCCTCCACCCGGGTGATGTTCGAGTTCTCCAGGCTGTTTATCATCCTGCTCTAGACCATATGGTTAACTGTGTTGTCTTTCCACAGCAGGGGACAAGGCAAGTATATGTAGTACTATATATTTTGACAACACAAGTATTTAGTAACTTATTTTCCTACGCTTACCAATATGTTTTGTTTGGTAAATATGTGTCGAATAGTTAGCAACAGAGGAAGATGATGCAATTTTGTACTCCCTTTGTCTCAAAATAGATGTCGCAAAGTTGTCTAAATTTGGAAGTATCTAGACACTATTTAGTACTAGATACATCCAAATTAAGACATTTATGACATCTATTTTAAGATGGAGGGAGTACTACATTTTACATCGAAGAACCTTTTGCTAGTGAAGTTAGGCTCTCCTCATGGATGCCATATGCGATTTTTTATTATTTTTTGTATGTCCTTTTCTTTTTTTGTTTGTGCTCAATCATTGTCAAATTTGGTTCGTGCAGGCCTCATCCTAATGAGTGTTCAGGGAGTGATCTTGACGGGGACATATATTTTGTTTCATGGGATCCAGATCTCCTTCCAACTCGTATGGTGGAGCCAATGGACTACACTCCAGCATTGACAGAAACGTTAGATCATGATGTTATGCTCGAGGTATTCGAAGTATTTAGCTCAGATTATTCTTTTTCATGCCATTCATGATAACTGTTGTACATCTGTTGTCATGAACTCCTGCATCTAATTGTGATTTATTTATTTTTTGAGTATGGTTCTACCATTTCTGTAAAGTCGAGTCAGTTCTTAATATTTTGTATCTGAAGCATCTTACGAAACAAAACTGACATCTGCTCTTGAACTATATTCTAATATTTTGCAGGAAGTACATGAGTATTTCACAAATTACATAGTCAATGAGAGTCTGGGAATCATTGCGAATGCACACGTAGTCTTTGCAGACAGGGAATCTCGCAAGGCCGAAAGTGCGCCGTGCATTAAGCTGGCCGAGCTCTTCTCCATTGCTGTTGATTACCCAAAGACAGGAGTGCCGGCTCAAATTCCATCCGAACTCTATGTGAGGGAGTATCCAGATTTCATGGAGAAGCTCGACAGAGCTACCTATGACTCTAAGGGTGTTATAGGGAAGCTGTATAGAGAAATAAAGAAGCAGAACCCTCACGTAGGGCACTTCACGAAGGATGTGGCAAGGCGGTCTTATGACACCGATTTGATTGTTGATGGCTACAAAGACTACATTGCAGAAGCCGCGAGCTTTAAGGAAGAGTATGACTTTAAGTTGTGTAATCTGATGGAGCACTACGGGATAAAAACTGAGGCTGAGATCATAAGTGGATGCATTCTTAAGATGGCAAAGAATTTCACCAAGAGCAGTGACGCCGATGCCATCAGGCTGGCGGTGAAATCTTTGAGGAAAGAAGCAAGGTCATGGTTCAGCGATGAGAAAGGAGATGGAGACGGCCAAGATGCCTCGTACGCCAAGGCATCCGCTTGGTATCATGTCACCTATCACCCGGAGTACTGGGGCCTCTACAACGAAGGATACGATCACCGCACCCACCACTTCATCAGCTTCCCCTGGTGTGTCTATGACAAGCTGCTCCGCATCAAGCAGAGGAAAAATCTTCTCAGGAAGCTGCAGCCTGATATGTTCGCTCTCCAGAAGAGCATGAGCCGGAACACCATATTTGGCTGAGTGCTACGATCATCTTGCTCTTGCTCGTGTACATAGATTTGAAAATTTCGATTCTGGTGCTTGAGTGTTTGCTGAAGGCAATTATATGTAATTGCTGACTATATGACATTTGTTGATTTACATATTTCTATGAACCTTTCGTCCCAGGATTCATTCGTTAAGTATATTCCTGTGATTTGATTTGCAATCAAATAAATCTTGTGCCTGCCTTTTGATAATACGATCCTAATTAATATTCTCAGATTTGTTTAGGTTCGGATGTATCTAGTCATGTTTTAGTGCTACATAAATTTAGACAAATATGAGAACATTAATTAAGATCGGGTGGAGTACTAATTTTGTGTTTGAAAAGTGTTGCATTGGCATTCACGGAAGACACAAGCTCAGCTTGATTGAATGACAGTACCAATGAATCTTTTCTTACTCTATGAAAACAGTACATCTTGTTTTCTGTATGAATTTACACTCGTTGGTCAGCAGCATTTACATGATCCAAACAAAGACCCAAAATTCCGAAGAGGATGGTGGAAAACGAGAAACGAGAAGAGTCTCGATCTTAATTACAAGGGTCAGTTAGCATTTAGCAGCAGGAAGAACTGTACAGGAACTCTGAAACTGTCAAGAGGCCGGGGCGAGCAGGGAGAACTTGACGTGGAGCGAGATCTTGCCCTTGTCGACGTCGAGCCTCGCGCCGGTGACGAGCCAGTACCCAGGGCTGTCGTGCGGGCCCATGGTCACCTGCGAGGTGTCCACGAACTTGAGCAGCTTCTGCGCGCCCACGGGCACCGGTGGCGCGCCGACAAAGACGCCGGAGTTAACGTTGAGGACGACCGCAGGCGGGGGGCTCGGCTGCTGCCGCCGCCCGTCCTTGGCGCCACCGCCGCTCCCTGACGAGGACGAGGACCCGGAGAACGGCATGGACAGGAAGCTGGACGCCTTGCCCGACAGCCTCGCGGTGCCGCGCGTCCACCTGGACTGCACGACGGCATAGCCGGGGACCTCGGAGTAGAGCAGCCTGAGGTGCAGCACGTTGGTGGCGTCGTGCGCCTTGACGTGGAGCTGCGCGCCGGTGACGATGTAGGCGGCGGCGCAGAGGTCGCGGCGGCGGTCGGAGCGGTGCCACCGCGGGTCGTACTTGACCGGCGCGGTGCAGACGTGCGCGTACATCCGCCACTGCACCGGCTCGTAGAAGCGGTGGTCGTCGTTGGAGGCCGTCTCGGAGCCTCGCCACGCCGGCGGTCTGTCGGTGCGAGCGGCTTCGATGAACGTGGGGGTGGCCGACAGGTGCTGCACGTGGACGCCTAGCCTGATGCACGCACACACACGATGTTGTCACCAGATTAGTCACGCGTAATCTCGAATTCATGGGCGGGAGGTTTGTCACGAGGAAGCGATCGAGCTTATATTATACCGGTTGTTTTTCTTGCCCTCGAGGTGCAGCCTCATCCCCGTGACCGGCAACATCGGCACAGTCACCTGCATTAGCAATTACATCATTTCGTCACACCACTGTATGCATAATCTCAGGGCTGTCTGAAGGTTCCTGAAGTAGTATGAAAATACCTGACTGGAGCTGACATAGAGTTTAGAGCCCAGCAGGCTGAAATGCAGGGCCGGGCTGGAGCCTTGCCGATTGGAGCACGGGCCGAGGGGCAGCTCGCCGAGCACCGGGGCCCACATTCTGTGATGCTGGAAATCCAGGAAGTAGCGCAGGTCAGCCACAGGAGGCTTATCTGTAACAATCATTCGGTAGATCACTTGTCACTCTTGATGGAGTACCTAGTTAAGCACTGACTACTACTAGTACTATTTGCGTGTACTAATTCTCAAAAGAAATTTCCTGCTGCATGCACTCAACAATTCAACACAGGCTTTAATTAGGCTAGACAAAGTGTCGACTCTCACATCTGAGGTAGAGGTTGATTGCGTGTGAGAGGAATCCGGTGCCGGCGACGCCCCGGAGCAGGGAGGTGATAGGCACGAGCTTGACGTTGATCACGTCGGGCGCCGACGGTACCGTGAGGAGCCACTCCGAGTGGCTGCTCACCGTGGGGTTCCCTCCACGCTTCGAGTAGATCACCGTCACTCCCTGCATTCAACAACAAGAGGAAGAAGAAAATCAGTATAATAAATCCTGATTGTTAGCAACAAGATCCATCACAGTAAGAGTGTTCAGCTAATTACCTCTTTGGATGAGACGAGGGTTGTGATCCCTTGCAGCCTCTGCTGCGCCACTTGCGCGTCGAACACGTTGAACGCCTCCGGCATCTGCACGCCATCAGAGATTCAGAGAGCACGTCACGCACAGTTCCTTTGACATTTTGATCCATCGAGTTAACTCCCCGTAGATTAATTGAGGAGTACTCCCTCCGTTTCAAAATATAAGATGTTCTAGCTTTGTGAAGAGAATGTATCTAGACTCCTTTTTATGTCTAGGTTCACTCTAAACCTTGATAAACCTAGACACTAAAGAGGTTCACACACTTTATTTACAAAGCTAAAACATCTTATATTTTGAAACGGAGGGAGTAGTAGTTAGTTAAACCTTGAACTTTGATTTGGACTTGCAGTGTGGAGGCGGCACGGTGCATGCCCCGGTGAAGAGCTGGTCCCCGAGCCTGTCGAGGTGTCCCCTGATCTCCGACGGCGACAGCGGCGACGACGCGTCCTGCCTGACGTACACCACGTCCTGCCCGCCCATGCTCAGCCCCACGATCACGTGCGTCCCGTACTTGTCGATGAAGCTGCGCGCATGTATGTACACACAGGACGCTTATTAGCCACTTTGCGTTCGCACTCACAAGACTGACTGACCGTGTCAAACTAGGACTAGTATTACTACTGTCGATGTCAGTTCAGTGTCTGAAAACTACGGGTCTGGTTGTGGCTCATACTACTACTGCAGAACAGATCTGCTGCATGTGTCACGCTCCGGTTTGTCAATGGCGACATGTTCAGAGCTTACAGTGCCACTTGTACGTTCAACAATGACGGACGGGCGAAGAAAAAAAAAGGACACGACACGAAGAAAGGTGCCCTGGCAAGAAAAAACACGTAATACTAGTAGAGAAGAATCTCTTCGTTTTGCTGATGATCAGTAGCACTGCTAATGCTTTCCTGTTCTTTTTATAGTCGGCAGTAGTTTCAGTACTAGTAGTATGGATCAGACATCCCAACTGCCTTGAACGGGTCCAAGTCCTGCCTTGTACGTAATGTAGTAGGTACCTTGCGATGGCGGCGGGGTCCCACGCGGCGGGTACGTCGCGGAGGACGTGTCCGGCGAGGGCGAGCTGGCGGCGGTCGAGCCGGAGGTCGAAGAGGGAGATGAAGTAGCCGTCCATGGCGAGGCACTTGGTGGACGACGCGTCCTGCGCCCAGGACCCACTGTCCAGGTCGAAGCACGCGTTGAACTGACCAGACGGGATCTTCCCCTCCACCGAGCTACGCTGGTTGAACACCTCCGACATCTGCAAAAATAAATAAGCAGAAGCACCTATTAATTATTCTCACTATACTATACGTATAGTTTTCTTGCTCCAGTTACCGGATTTAATTGGTTTCATTCACGCGTTGAGTATGGCTTAACAAGGCAGTCTATGGATGGTCGAAGTCAACCGATGCACCGTCACGATTCAAGTCGAGGTGCTGTTGTTTTGTTTATACAGAGTGTTTTGTATTGTATTGTATTGTATTGTAGTACAAGCAAAACTGACTTGAGTTTATTTACATATAGCTAGTACTAGTTGTGATGGATAATGTAATGAAAACACGACCAACACTGGCTAAATCTAGCGAATCTTGTTTCGGATGGTCCATTTTGCTCTGTTGAAACGCAGAGGATTCGACAGTGCAACCGAAATAAGGACAAAATGTTTATACTCGAGAAAATGTTGCGAAGAGATGGTAGACGATGATTGGTTCGGTTCGTGAGTACTATCACGTAGCTAGGGCCGTGCATACGGGCGTGGTCACCGGTCAACACCCCAAATCGATACAGTACTATTTATGATTGAGGGAAAGCTCTCCCTCCCTCCGAGCTTGGCGAGCAGTTGTCTGGAAAACGATATGCTTATGAACTAGTAGTACGATGCTTCTCCGTTTCTGCCTGCAAAACGATTTGCGTATGAATTATGATGCTTTTCCTTCTCCACTTCTTCCAGGGAAAACAATTTTCTTATGAAATATATCATGCTTCTCCATTTCTGTGATGCACAAAACTGGCCAGAGTTTCAGGCAATTTTCTGACAGCAAATGCCCTGATTAAGTTCAGACAGACAATCATAATACCAGAATAAATACCTTACCCTAATTCTTACTACTTACTTCGATTCAGTGCGTTTCGTTTTGCTCCAGTTTGTTGTACTTAACCACTATAATCAGCAACACTTAGATTCGCCAAAGTTACAGAGAACTTGCTGCAGAGCTCCACGATTATGTTCAGAATAAATAGCTTAGCTTTTAATTCAATTCATCGTGTTTCGTTTTGCTCCAGTTACTTATACAATTTGTTAACAACACAAAAAAGGAACCTCGAACAATGCAAGAATCGATCGGATGATCGATCAGTTCGACAAGCTGCTCATGCAGCAGAAACAATGCTAGTAGCAGTATGCATACAACGACGTGCTAACCTTGTTGAACTCGAGCGCGTCGGACTTGAACCGGACGCGGTCGCCCTTGCCGCACTTGACGTCGTCTGGCATGTCGCGGACCACGCCGACCCCTGGCACGGCGACCGGCGCCATCTGGCCTGAGCTTCTGGAGACAACGGAGCCGCCGGAGTCCTTGCAGAACTTGAGCCTGAGGTCGCACGTCATGTCGAACCCGAGCCCGAGGCACCGCACCGCCTTCTCCGCCGCTGCCACGGCCATCGATCGATCGATCGACCGGCCGCTCTTCGCCTCTCTCGATCAGCTCTATGGCCGCTCTCCTACGCTCCCAGCCATGACTTCTTGCCAGCCTGCTAGCTAGCTAGTTGACTATATATATGCTCCCATTCCATTGCTTGTGCCAGGAAGTTGTCCAGAAACTCAAGTCTGAAGGGAGACACCAGTTGTTTGGGTACCTACAGCGCCTACAGGGATGTCAATGAGTTCATTCTAGGTGTGAAACTAACTAAGATATGTCACTTTCTCTCTCCAATCAGACGAGAACGATTCTCTCTTTTCTTATTTTATACTTGGAACGAGCCTGGTTATTGAGGTTTGAATCAGGAGAGATCAGTAGTTTGTTTTATATGTGGAAAGAGAAATGGGCATGATCAGGACCTGCATAGTTGCATGTGCCATGATAGTGCTAGTTGGAACTAACCAAGTTTTTCTGTTGGGGTTTAAGGACGCGCTAAAAGTTGACTGGAGTGTTAGTTTTTTAACTTCAATAACACTAAATTTTAATCCAAATTTCATCCACACATAAAGAACAAAAAAAAAATGAAGTCCGTGATCTGTGGATCGAATTTTAACCTTAAATGTTTGACCGGTATATGCTTAAAATACATCGGACAAGAAACCCTATCCGTCGGGTGAGGTGAGGGATAAGAACTTTTTGTTTGCATGAGAACAGTTAAGGCATCTTGTCCTACTATGTATTTCATTTATTGATGTGTAAAATTACATATATGTTTTGAATAAAAGGACAAAAGAAGGAGACTTATAGCTAGGAAGAGTTTTATCCAGTATTTAATAACAGGAGTTCAAGTCGTAGGAACTTAATTTTTAATTTCTATTGTGATAGTCTTCACCAGTTCCCCTTGTCTTTGATTGCGGGCTGCGGCATAGGGAGCTAGGGGGACTATGTGTAGATTATATTCCATCATTGTAAGATATATGGGTCTTCTACATTGGCTTTGATCTGGTATAGGCGGTCACATGCGGAATGTGGGTCTCATGCCCTCGACCTCATCCTGGTATAGCCATCTTGGTCGACGCTAAAGAGCCAATGTTTTTTTGGTCGTCATGTGCATTGATGACTTATGATCCATTGGATGGTCCTTAGATGCCTTGGTTTATCTTTTCCTCTAGTAGCGACATTCTTAGTGTGAATCTTATCCATCTGCCCATTTTATCTCTGCCTCGGTTTTCTTTCTTGGAGGTTAGAAAAAAAAGGTTTGATGATGTACCTTTGTGAGGGGTTTATCTCTGACCTCACTATTTTGAATGCTCTTTAGGTTCTCATTCCTTGGATTGGGCAGCTAGAATTGTTAGGAATGGTGCCCTAGAGGCTCCACTTTCCGACTTGTATTCATAAGTTAGTCTCGTGTAAACTTGATTGTACTTGTCATTGGATATGTTATGGTTGTGGAACCTTGTAGTTAATTCAGTTTATGCAAGTTCTGTCCTTGGTCGTTTGAGGTTGTGTTTTACACGTTGTCGATACTAATGTGTAAGGCGACGATGTCTAGATTCCACGTGACATGTGAATGGAGATGCTACCTGACTTAGACTAGATACGTAAAAGATTTATGCTAGCCAGATTGATCCAAGGTTTTAGCCGGCGTGACTGTAGGTCATATGATCCGGCTAATGAAATAGAATTCTTAGACCTAAGGTGATCACACAATTTGTGTTAGGGATATACTTTTTGGTTATACCCATGGTAACTCACTGACCAGGGTGGCCCACTTCAGGGTTAGAGCTATGCCCCACGGGCTGCCCAGTCAGGGAAAGAAAATGGAGGCCCATCCAGCCACGGGAAGGCCCAGAAGACTTACCAACTTAGGCATGTACATAGACTTGTAGTCTAAGTTGTACTTTTTACCGACTCTGTATCGTAGCCGGATAGGATTCTCCTGTAAAACCTAGGTTAGATGACTATATAAGCCGACCTAGGGGCCAGACTTTAGGGCACAACCAATCTCAACTCGCACAAGCGAAACCAATCCTTGTAATCCATTATAACCTCTGGCTCTGCCGATATACTGGATTACTAGCAGGAGTAAGATCTGGCCACCGCTATTGGATATGAACCTAGGTAAACTTTTGTGCTCACTGTTCCGGATCACCGTATGCCTTACACCCCACCTTTTCCCATGCCTTGAGGACCCCCCTCATCGTGTACTTGTCTTCAATCCGATGACAGTATGGGTTATGGAATAGCTGACTTTGAGTCCGCCTAACATTGTCCGTAACTGGTAACTACAAAGGCAGTTCTTGGGCTACCTAAGAAGTACACCACTTAACGTGGATCAGCCAAGACGCGATTTTCTCTCTGTCTCGGAGAGATATTCTTCAATCCCTCTCGTGTGATATGATTTTTAAAGCATGGGAATGCACTACTTGGTTAAGTATTAACCAAGGTAGTCCACATAAGTATTTAGGCAGAAGGAATCACATATCATAGACACGAGAAAAAAGAGTTAAGCCGGCAATGGGATGGCCTTGACTCCCCTGTGGCTTGTCCCTAATATCATGAGGCAAAAAGAATTGGACAAATTGTCACACTCAGGACACTCATGGGTATCTAGGAGACGCCAAGCTTTGCTAGAAGCCACTTTTGCTTCATCGTTCTCGGTGTGACTCCCTAAACCGTGTGTGGGATTACCTTGAGATCGCGAGGCCACACCCTTATGAGAGTGGAGCTAGGCAAATGGAGATCCAACTAACATGAGTTTCCTTAGCTTAGGCGGACATGGACTGGTCAATGGGTTCGACTCCTTTGACTAGGTTTAGGGTTCTTCAATGAGGGACACAAGTGTTGTGTGTCCTCACCTACTCCCTATATATAGATGAGTGGGGCAGCGGCGGACTATCACCTCTGAGATTACGAGACTTGGGCCTCACTCCCACCTATTGGAATTAAGCCCTGGAGGCAATAATAGTCATTATATATTTCCTTGTTCATTATTTAAGTTTATCTTTCTATGCTATAACTGGTATGTGTCTTGATTGTGAGAATCGAAGGAAAACTCATATGCACGTGTAGAAACATAAACACCAAGTTGTTCCTAGTCAAGCCTCTAGGTAGGACTATCCGATGTGTTGTGTGATGATCAAGTTTCTTGATCATGGTACAAGCTATTATAACCGAGGATACCACCAACTATTGGAGTACATTGTCAAAAGGACAAGGGTACTGAATTGATCGAATGGATGATTTACTAGTAGGTGTAATCGTTTATGGTAATAGTCAATCATCATCATTATTGAAAGCGCATGTGTGCCCTCGTGTGTAATTTTGGTATGACAATCTTTATGGACTTATGTTTGCATTAAGTTTTACTTGTAGTATTTATCCATAGGCAATGCGTGAACCATATGTTGGCTTCAAGGTTGGGAGAACAAGAAGTGAAGAAGATCAAGTGATGACAAAAGTGTTCAATGAGTGATCCAAAGATTGGTCATGTGCGATTTGAGCCTATGGCAAGTGTTTCTTGAATAATAAGGTGGAGTGATATCTCTTGTGTACCTTCAAGACACCAACATGATCAAGAAAGAAGAAATGAAGTGCAAGTTCAAGATGAGCCATCTTGAAGATATCATTTGCTTTAAGCTTGTCATCCTATGGTGTTCATGGATATGTGAAGATATGCCCAAAAGATAAGCTCTAACATTGTGGAGTACGAGGGATAAGTTGTCGTCACCAAGTTAGAGCAATCAAGAAAGGTGTTCCATCTTGAGATAGATAAGATCGTCGTCATCAAGCTCAAGTGGAATATGCGCAAGGCAAAGGTATGTTCTTGATAGGGTTTCCTTCTTACCGGTCTCGTGGTGTTAGTTGTAAAGACCGATTTATAGGATAGATAGTCGTACCATCAAGAGGGGCCCTCGAGTGAGTACCTTGATCATATCCTTCAGAGAGAGCTCAAACCTTTGCATACTTGGCATCATCTTTCTTGGTTATTATCCATGAGAGGATTTAGAGCTTGTGTTAATCTTCATGACAATCTCAAGTTCATCGAAAACGTATTTCATATGCATTCTCTATTGCGTTTTCAATATTGGAGGTTTTACCGGTTGTCTTAGACAGGTTAAACCTTTCATCATTTGGTTCTATCGCCCCTTTCTGTACTATGATGGTTCCCTGCATAATCTTGTTGAGCTTTTTGCCTTCTTTAAAACAAGCCCAAGGTCATCAAAATCAGAGTCTGGATGCAAAAGTTATGGTTATTTTCGTATTGTTGTTTCTGTCAGTTTTGCCTTGGCTGGAATGTCTGGGGTGAAAACACCGGACACTCTGGTATCGCGCAGAAATCTCAGATTTTAGTCATGTGGTTGCCATTCAGATGTCCAAATCGGATACCACCTAGAAACTAGCCGGAACATCTGGCCCACGCGCTCTAGAGCTGTAACGGTTGGATTTTGGAGGACCTATATAAGGGGACCTTCTTCCCCAATGGTCACCTACCCATTCTTGCAAGTTTTCCCCTCCATTGTTGACCTTCTTGAGCTTGCTATCACTCAATCCTTTCTATGATTCTTGCATATTCTTGAGGGATTAGAAAAAGGAGATCTAGATCTACAACCTCGCCAATCAATCTCTCCTCTAAGTGAGGGGAACATCTGGGGATCCAGATCTTGGAGTCTTTTGTGGATTTCCTCCATTATTGTTCCTCTCTTATTCCTCCCTAAACTTTTGTAGATTTGGTGGAATTTGGGAGTGAACGACTTGAGAACTTCTTGTGTTCTTGCCATTGCATTTGGTGCATTGGTTTGAGTTCTCGGTGAGGATTGGATTGGGTGAAAGGTGAGAAGCTTTTTACTCTTTGGTTCTTGGAAACTAGACGGTTTAGTTGTTTGCATGTTTGTGGATTCTTGGGTCCTCCAATTAAGTTGTGGATCTCTCCCCAAGCTTGTTTGTTGGGAGCCTCCAATTGAGTTGTGGAGAAGTGCCCCAAGCTTTGTGCGAGGTTACGGATTGCCACCGACAAGTGCACCGATAGTGGAGTGTGGATCGATCCCTTTGGGGCGAGCTTCACCAGAGAACAAGGGTGGCCTTTTGTGGTGTTGGTGGTTTGAAACAACCCCCTCTCCAAAAGAGACATACTCCCTTGTTGGGAGGAACTCGGTAAAACATCGTCGTCTCCGCGTGCCTCGGTTATCTCTATACCTGAGCTCTTTACTTATGCACTTTACTTTGTGATAACCTTCATGCTTGAAGTCTTATATCTTTCTATCACATAGTTGCTTGTCTTGCTTAGCATAATTTGTTGGGGCACATAGGTGAACCATACTTTATATAGGCTTTGTGCTTGACAAAGTAAACACTAGTTTTATTCCGTCTTTATTAAGACCATCTCGTAAAAGTTTTAAACCGCCTATTCACCCCCCCCTCTAGCGGCACCTATGTCCTTTCAATTGGTATCAGAGCCTGGTGTGTCATTTTAGGCTTCACCGCCTTGAGAGCAAAGATGTCGGATAGGGCATTAGTGCACGATGACATTTTCATATTTGATGGCACAAATTATGATGTTTGGAAGTCTCGTATGCTTATCCATTTTCAGGCCATGGACCCAAATTTGGAGAAGATTGTAGATATAGGTTTTTCTCCTCCAATGGATTTCTAGAATCTATCTTGTGAGGATGATAAAAACTTATATATCGATGCTCAAGCTGATATTGTGCTTGTTAATACTTTGAGATATGTAGTTACTTCTTCAATCATACCTTTTTGGAGCGCTCGTGAGTTATGGATAAAACTTCAAGATAAATATGATGTGTCCAACATTATTGAGGATGATTGTATTGCTTCCACTTCCAGCCATGATAAGTTCTCATATTCTTCTACTTCACCAAAGTGTGGCAAGACACAAGGTAATGATATGGTGAGTGGTGATGAAAATTGCAATGTTGATAGTAAGCTTACTATGATTCTTCATCTCTATCTCATTGCAATGCTTCATCTTTGAGCATAAATACTTCTAGCACTATAAATATTTTACATGCTTGTGTTGATGGTCCTTGCATATCATGTATAAATTGCCTCAGTAGACCTCATGATGATATGCTTGTTATGCCTTATTGCCATGATAAAAATGCTTCTACTCTAGTTGTTGTGTTTGTAACAATGTAGAGGAGATCGAAGGTTCTATGGGTCAAGACAAGATCTTGAATGGAGCTTCAAGTAACTCTTCATCATCATCGTCTCATGGTACCCATCTATGCCTTATGGCTAAGGGTTCAAAGGTATCTCCTAATTTGGAACCCAATACATTTTGTGATGATGAGCATGAGTATAGTGAGGAAGAAGAGATTGATGTTGATTTGTTACATGAAAAGTGTGAGATTGTTTATCATGCTCTTGTTAAGAATAATATTGCTTGCTCTAACTTCATTGAAATATTGGGTTTTGCTATTGAGTGCAAGGAACATATTGATAATCTAAATTAAGCTCTTAAAGAGGAACAAACCACGAAGGAATCTCTTGAGGAGGCTCTTCCTCTAGAGTTGTCTAGAGTGAAGGAATCTCATGATAGAGATTTTGAGGTGGCAAGTGATATCAAAAGTAAAAATAATGAGCTTCAAGTTGCTTATGCTAAACTCCTTGAGGATTTTGAGCACCTCAAAAATGGCTCTAGGGTCATCAAGGGTGAGCTCATCAAACTCACCGAGTCACATGAGCAACTTAAAGCTTCATACTCAAAAGAGCTTTCCAAGTTGCCCTCACCTATTGCAATTAATTATGATGCGTGTGCTACTAACTCTATTTATTGTGAAGCATCTATTTTGAAGGAGAATGTTGAGCTAAGGGATCAACTTGAGTTGCTAACTAGCAAGTATGGGAAATTGGAAGAAAGTCATGAAAACCTCTCTACCTCTAATGAGGATTTTATAGCATCCCATGCTAGGCTAAAGTTAGCTCATAAGGCTAGTTGTACAAAGTTAATATCTTGTGAGCCTCATGTGGTCACTAGCACAATCTCTACTAATAATGCTATATTGCCTTGTGTTAGTCCTGGTAATTTGTCCACTCACATTATTTCTAAATCTTGTGATGAATTACATTCTTTGCCTTGTTGCTCTAGCAATGAAATTTCTACTTCCTCTAGTATATGTGTTGTCACTAACCATGTAGAGGAAATCAAAGAGCTCAAGGCTCAAGTCACTTCTTTGAAGAATGACTTGAAAAAGGGTCATGAAGGGAAGACCACACTCAATAAGATCTTGAGTGTACAAAAATCTCCCAATGACAAGAGTGGATTTGGATTCAAATACAATGTCAAGAACAAGTCTACTATCAAGAAGAAGTCCAAGAGCAACAATAAGAAGGGCCAATAACAAGTCAAGAATTTGGCCAAGATTGTTTGCTTCAAGTGCAAAATTGAAGGGCACATGTTAGATCTTGCCATTTGAATAAGAAGCCTCTTGGTGAGAAGCAAAAAGGGAAGCGACCTCTAGGTCAAGGTCATGGCCAATCTCAAGTAGGATAAATGCCACTTCCCAAGAAGATTCAAGCTAATGCTCCCATTGTGGAGAAATCAAGTGAAAAGAATGGGAAGATAAGAACTTGCTACTTATGTCGTGAGAAGGGTCACATCTTTTCCTCTTGCACTATTGGTAACTCCTCATCCAACCCAATCATGATTGATGATGTTTATTCTCTTAGGAAGGATGAGATTTGCAATGTGTTTGCCAAATATGTTGGTGCTCAAAGTGGTGTCAAGAATATAACCATTTGGGTTGCCAAGCCTATTGTGACTAACTTCTTAGGACCCAACTTGGTTGGGGAACATAAAGCTAAAACTTGATCAATAGGTGTTTGTTGGAGGGCATTTGAGACTTGGCTACATCATGAAGAATTAAGGGGACTTCAATTATATTCTCTCAAGCCAAGTCATTTAGATTATCATATCTCTATCATATATTCTTTGCTCCTCCTTGCTGTAACATGTTCCCAAATCATTTACATTGAAAGTTACTTGCCCCTTGTGCATGTGTTAGTTTTGTACCTTGCATGTGTTTTGTATATGTTGTGCTTCCTACTTGCTTAACTTGAGCAATCAAGTTTGTGTATGTTGGCTTGCACACCATGTATGTGTTTTGTGTCTGAGCCCATTGCATCTTGTTTATATCTTAGTTGGCTCTTGCGAGAGATTAATATGCTATCCATTTTGGGGGATTGTGTTGTCCTTTGGGGCACCTCACAATCCTAAATGTGTGTACATGAGGAATACCACTTAGAATTGATATTTCAAGATTATCTAGTCTCTACATGGTATGTCATGCTCATTAGAAATTCAAATTCTATAATATCCATTAATGTTCTCTAGTTGTATTTTATTTACCTCTTGTGAGAAGAAATGTTTTATCACATTATGGGGGAGTAATATACTTTGTGCATATTACAAACCGAGAAAATGTGAATAGTTGAGGTTGTGTCACATAGAATTGATATTGTAAATTATCTAGTTCCTATGTGGAACGTGAGCTCAAACAAGTTCCGTTTGGTTTAATGCTTTTATTCCTCATCTTTTAGATATTGTCTGTGATAGCTTTACTTGGTATGGGTTTCATCATATATGAATTCTTATATCTAAGTTGGCAAGAATTTTTCCTCTAGTTATTCTAATCATTGCTTTGCATGATTGTTTAACTAGTCGAAACCCTCAAGGATCTCTTTCATGTCTTGGGTTTAACTCTTATCTTTTGACATGTAGTGCTTGCTCATTGTGAATATAATCTTGGATATATTTGTTACCTACCACCTGGAAATATTTGCATATTCCTTTTCCTTGGACAATTAGTACTATAATAAGTGGTAGATCTTTTTGATCATGTTCACGTTAGCTTTTGCTTTATTTTCCTTATCTATTGCCAAAAATTTGTTGTGTTTTGTCTCCCATGTCTTCCTCGAATCTTGTGGATCTTTCTTTGTCTTGAAATCGTCTAGTGGTCTATTTGAATTAGGTAGAGTTGATGATCCCATGTGTGTACATTTTGTATTCAAATGAAAAAACTTAAATAATGCACTAATCATGGGGGAGTTCTCCTATATTATTTAGAATACTCCTTTTATGCTTCTTCATGACATGTTTTGATCCATACCATGTTTTGTGTCTTTGGAAGATATAAATCTTTTCTTTGGTACTTTGTGCCATCCTAAAAAGTGTTGAGAGTTTTGGTTCTTTTATTGAACCATTTTTTTTCAATTGGTATTTTTTGCGAGTTGATTTTATCATTCCATGTTTTCTATTTAACCATTTGAATGATATAAATTGTTGAGCATTTGTATTCGTTTATCCTTTTTTGCTCTTTGGCTTTTTCCTAATTCATTTGTTGAACTTGGGGTCTATTATGTGTTGATTTGGTCTTTGATATATTTTGTACAACTGTTAGTCGTGTCACACTTAGGTGTGCCTTCTTAGCTTTCTTGGTGTTTCTGTTCAAACTATATCTCCTTTCGGTTCTTGAAACTCTTGTGCATGCATATTTACTAAATGTATATATTTATGGTATGCTTGCTTTCTTTGATCCAATATATAAGGGAAACTCCACCAAATTCTATTTTGGCTAAGATGTGCATGAAATTCAATTTCATATCAATATGCACATGTTTTTGTGGAGTTTGTCCTATATATTGTAGTGTATCTAACTACTTTGGACCCAATGATTTTTGGGACCATTGTGTACTTGAATGTGTTTTAGGTACATTGGAGATACATTGGATGCTTGTCACAATAATAAGAAGATGTGGTGACTAAATGATAATTGGAGGCAAGCTAGCATGATCAACAAACTCATATCTACTTCATCCTACCAATGGTATCTTGGTAACAAGTATCCCTCTGATGCATACTTTTCTAGCATCCAACCTTTGTGGTTGCATCATGGCATGCTTTCATTTAGTTGCTTTTATTATGGTTCCTGCAAGATTTTTAGTATCATCCTTATTGTTATATGAGTAAGTTGAGATGAATGCATATTTTGGGGAGTATATAAAAATCATGTTTATGATTCACCAATCCCACATATGCTAATATAGCAATTCTATTGCCAATCATTTCCTCAATTTCTCTCATGTGCTATATGGATGAATTTGCAAGGTTTATTTGTTTTTTATGATACTTGTTACCTTTCCCAATGCATTCCAACTATCTCTTGTTCCCTTGTGATAGTTGTGATGTATTTTTTGGTGTTTGAAGGTCACTGATGTTTGATAAGATAAATTTGAGCCTTTGGCTATGCTTTCTAGCAAAAATCTTACTAGCATTATCTATGACTTTCGTTTGGATATCTTGTTCATTCTTGAGTATCCATTTTGTGTGTACATGTTTCTTTGTGGATGTATATCTTGGTGATTGTTGTCTACCTAGAAACTTATACACATGATTATTGCTAAATATCTAGTTGAAATACTTTTGCTTTGGAGTCCACCTTGTGCTCATTTTTACTCTTTGGTGGCTCAAAAGTTTTGCTTTGAGTGATTTACCTTTTCATTTGCATCTTTTGGCACTCGTTGGTGTTAAGAAAGTTGATCTCTCATGCCTTTGTGTTGTTATGTAAGTTTGGGTGAGCAAGGATACCATGTTTATGCACTTTGCATTTAATGGAATTGTTATATTTGGTGCATAAACCTTGGGGAGCTTTCCTAATTTACCTAAGAACACGTATTTGCTTTCTTGTTCTTGTTTGGTGTTTTGTTTGATTATGGGGAGTTAGGATTCCATAATTGTGCACTTTATTGTGCATGAACCTTGGGGATCTTCCTATTTTCATCTAAACACTCATTTTCTCTCATCATAATATCTTCTCTCTCGCCCGTGCACATGGTTTAAATAATATAGAGGGAACAATGATGCCATATTATGCATATTGTATTCAATGGCAAATTATAATTTGTGCACAAACTTTAGGGAGTCTCCTCATATTATTTAAATCACTCTCCTCTCGATCTTATCATAATATATCCTTCTTTTTGTATCTACATTTTGTGAAGTGGTTCTTTGGATCGTTTGATTGCTTGCATTATTTGTTGACACTTCTTCGCCATTTTATTTCTTTGCAATCGTTGGATCCTCAATTTAGTTTGATTCCCTCCAGGTATTCGTCATTGGCTACCTATATTTGATTCCACTCATATGATGAGAAATGCACACCATATGGAGGAACTCTCACTAAATTGGTCCTCTAATTTTTTTCACCCATTTCGTCAATCGATGCCAATGGGGGAGAAGTTTTAGAGGGATTAAGGTAATTTGGTTTGTGCTTTGAGTTTTGTACTTAAACATTTTCCTCTTGTGCTTTTCATCTTAGCGTGTTGCTTTGCATGTTGAATATATCGAGGAAATCCATCACCGGTAACAGTTGGCAATATATGCAATGAAATTCAAGTTTATCCACACGTGCATAGATTGTGGGGGATTTTTCTCTATATTGTGATTGTACTAACATCACATACTTGTGTAGTATTTGATGTTAGTACAATGTTTTGTTCTGTTAATTCCTAATATAAACCTTCTCAAAGGGATTGTCATCAATTACCAAAATGGGAGAGATTGAAAGTCCATGCGTACCCCCATGTGTGGTTTTGGTAATTAATGACAATCTCTATGGACTTATGTTTGCATTGAGTTTTACTTATAGGATTTTTCCATAGGCAATGCTTAAACCATATGTTGGCTTAAAGGTTGGAACAATAAGAAAGTGAAGAAGATCAAGTGATGACCAAGGTGTTCAATGAGTGATCCTGTAACACCCTGAAACTTCTAATCAAGATTATCAAGTTCAAATCACCTAAAGTTGGGGTTAACAAAAACTTGTATTACAAATTTGAATATGAATGCATGTGTGTTTTGCATTAGTGTATAATTGAGTGTAAATGCCATGCTTGATTGCTACAAATGATGTGAAATGGTTTAAAGATGAATACTACATCACCTAGACCAATTACAAAAAAATCAAAAGAAAAAGTAATTAAATATGAATTAAATAACCAAATGGTCATTTTGACAAAAGTAAACCACTATGCCACTTTGTGTGTTCATAGAAGATAATTTCTAACATAAACATTTCTACTTCTTTTCACCCCTTGCTAGACCAAGTAAAAGTGTATCAAGGCCCACTTTACAAACTTACAAAAACATTCTCCAAATCTATTTAAAGGACATTTGAAAATTGAATCAAGTGTATGTGTTAAGATCCCACTTTTTCAAAAACCTATCAAATAAATTCCCCTTGACCTCTCCAAGCAAACATAGACTCTCTAGCTTAACTTAAGATCACTCAAAAAATTTGAATCAAAAATTCCAAACTTTAGTTCTTGCGGCCATTTTCACAAACATCTTGCTTACACTAACAAAGCACTGCCTAACTCCACTGTTTTGGAGCAGTAATCAGCCACCCCTCTGTCCCCTCTTCACTCCACTGTCTCCCTAGCATCTAACCAAGCAATGGACAACATCCCCCTTTGCCGTTTGCACAGTGGAGCGCCGCCCGTATTTGGTCATCATCGGCCGACCATGGCCAGCTCACACCAGACCACGCCGCAGCCAGTCATGATGTCCATGAAGCACGCCTCGGTCCACCGCCACCCCTTGTCCCAGCCTCGACCCCAGTCGAGCCCTAGACCACCCTAGCTACGCCATGCACCGTGCCTCTACTCTGTGCCTAGAGCGCACCACGCCCGACCAGCTCGCCCAGACTGCGCCTTGCCTTCGCCGCGCACACACCCACTCGCCATGACCGCAGCAACCCAGCAGACAACCTCGTTTTCCGCCGCGCGACTCGTAGCTGCCGCAGGCCGCCGCAAACACTTCTGCGCCCGCGCGGAGCACCGCACGCTCCCGACCGAACCACACCGCCCCATGCCTCGCCATTACGCCCATGAGAACTGCCAGGGAACACCACACCATCCACCTACCTCAGCCACGCTGATAGACGCCTGTAGCGACGCCACCATCGAGCTCGCGCCTGCACCGCTTGGTCCCTTCGCCGCAGTATAAAAGGAGGCCACCCCTGCCTCCATTCTCCACATGACTCCACTCCCCACTCCTCACTAAAACTCCCTCACCCTTCACCGGATCAAGGCGAGCACCACCACGACGGAATTGCACTGGAGTCCGCCGCTGCTGGAGGAGAAGGGCACCGTCAATTTTGACTACACCAAGCCCTGCCGTGACCGTGCATCGCCTCGCCGTCGTCTACCACGTCGATCGCCCCTGTCGCCGGCCCTAGCTGGAGCCCAGACGATAGTCCCGACCAAGGATACGAGGAGGAGGAGTTCTACCCCGAAGAAGAGGAGGAAAACTTCAATCACTGCACCAATCAAGGCAAGCTATTATGTGCAAGCTAGGATTATACAAGTTAACCATGCAAGCCATCACTACTAAGCAAGTTAGACCTTGCAAGTTAACCTTTGCAAGTATTAACCTAAGCAAGATGCATTAGGCATGCTTTGGTTATATACCTTTGATTTATACCAATCCCAAGTTTTACTTGCAAGCTTATTATTCTTTTACTTTATCAAAGTCTTTACTTTTAGTTAGTGCTTTGTGAGTATTTGGAAAAGTAGTGTAGATAGCATAAAGAGTATAAAACTAGGCCTATCTAGTTATACTTAGATGTCATTCTATGGGATGAGATTGAAGATTAGCACCCCCCATTAGTGAACACTCTTAACCTTAGTGGCTAGTGCTAAGCATAAATGTTGATCACTTTAGATGGGAATACTTGGTGAAAATGATTATGAAAACCTTGGAATGATGATTCATTCTATTAAAATGTTTTGACATGTGTTGAGAAACACAAATGGATTTGATGATGAAAATGTTGAGGCATGAGCCTTAACCCTTTATAAAAACTGATGGTTGGGTTCGGATGCGATACCATTCCAAATTTACCGTACAACCACAATACCTGAATTAGGTAGGGCTTAGCCGGAAGTTTATATGCATTAGTATGGGTTCCCTCGTGGAAGAGGTTTGAGCTGAGGCTACCTCTTGATGTTTGTCCACCTATGCAGTGCCCTGGATGGCAGATGGCCATGGCTGGGAGGCCAAGATCATAGGGGAGGTGCCTATACTAGGGTGTGTAATTGAAAGGTTATGATTGATTATCCACATACTAAGTATGATGATTCAGAGTTATCCCTGGCAGATGTATCGAATTTTGTGGTGAAAGTGTACCACCTCTGCTGAGTGTCAAACTATTCGAATAGCCGCGTCCGCGGTCATGGACAGTTGGAGTGGCCATACTGTTCCGTCATCAGATGTTTTCAAAATGACTTGTGAAATGAAATGTGACTTTCACTTGATCACAACAGAGTTGTGAATATGAAAACTAGTTTCCCACTTAAAGTGATTTAGAACATTAAATTAGCTTTCTTTACTTATGAACTCAGCTTAAGATAAATCAGATTTTTTGCAAATAAACCTAGAGCTTAAGATTCCTACTAGAACTACCTTACTTGTTAGTGATAGTTTGCGAGTACTTAAAGAGTACTCATGGCTTTGTCCCTGGCTATTCCCGTGGCCAGACTATGAGGAGGATTATCAGGAAGATGGACAACAGGATGGCTACGACAACTAGGATCTTCTCCCATCGTCAGCATTGCCTGTGACCCTGAAGATGGAGCCCACTACTACGTTTATTATTCCACTGCTTGATTGTATTAAGACTGGATCATGAGATCCTTTATTTGTGTAAGACCTTATTATGGTTTGTAATGGATGATGTACTATGATATCCAATCTATTATGTCTCGCAAAAATGGTAATCCTGGGATTGCGATGTATGGCATAACAGGCATCTGGGATTAAAAATCTAGGTGTTGACAAGTTGGTATCAGAGCTATCGTGACCATAGGAGACCCTAGTTAGAATGGACGTCCGAACAAAAACTTAGTTTCAAAAACAAAGGAAGTGTGTATTTATGAAAACCTATTCCCATTCTTATCCTTGAGATTCTTTCAAAAAAATCATGTTCCTCAAAAACTTCTTACGTTCCTACATAAAATCTGACACACTTGATCACATCACTAACTTACTCATCCTAAATTCTTATAGATGGAAGTTCAGTATTGCAAGTTCTACCAATTGGGCAACATAGGCCAACTGATCTTTGAGAGGGATCTAGATGCACTGTCAGAGTATCTTGAGCGCCCGCATCTGGCATTCTTTGGGGCTCAACTCAAGGATCACCCAGGAGGAGATCTACAATGGCTGATAGTTGCAGATCTCCGAGGCAAGATGGAAGCACCCCTTTCTGAGAAGATTCAATTCACCGTGCGAGAGAACAACTGGCTAGATGGATTATCCAGGGCTATGCATGAAGCTCTTGCCCGTCTGTGTGGGCAAAACATCAACTTGATCCAGGGAACTCACTTTGCTCACTTCGCAAGGCGTGATTATATGGGAATGCCATTGGAGATGCCAAGTCACCCAGAGTTGCAGCGCTAGGTGGAAAACCTTGACTTCCTGCTGTATGATAGGCAGAAGGAATTGGACAATGCTCGAGCCTACGCCAACCACAACCTTGCCATTGCCGCCAAGAAGGACCAGACTCTCACCATGCTCGTCAATGATCGCCAATCACTTCGTCATCAACGCGAGAAGAAGGATCGCACCATAGCTCATCTTCGCAAGAAGGTGGCCGACCTCGAGAAGACCATCCATGAGCAAGAAGTCCAACTTGAAGCAAAGGAAGAGGAAGAAGGTGAAGACATCCAGGGAGATCTTTACTCTTACCTCAGTGATGACAACGACTACCTAGACGATGATGCCATGGAGTTCCACACTGATGATGATTCCGACTTCACTGATGATGATTAGATGCACTTGATCACTACCGTAGGAAGGAGTTGTATTGGTCCCACTGTATCGTAGTTTCATAGAATGGTTCTTAAAACCATTTGTTTTCTATTTGTGTGTGGTGTGTGTTTGTATTGTGTGCTTGAATGAATGAATGAATGAGAGGAAGTGTTAGTTTGCAAAACCTGAGTCAAACTCAAAGTTTAAAGCTTTTGAAACCAAACCATGAAAGTTAGAGATTTCCCTCTTATCTCATTATCTATCTCAATCTTTAGATGACTCGTGGAAACCCCGGAGGAAGCAACTCATCTCAGGACCCAATGCTGCAGATTCTTTAGATGCTAGTTTCCGACCGTGAAGCTAGTAGAGCAGAACGCCAAGCCAACCTAGCCACTCGGCAACAGATAGCTCAGATGGCCCACAATAATCAAGGCCATGGAAACCAGGATCACCATGGATCCAAACTCAAGAACTTTTAGAATACCAATCCCACTATCTTTAGTAAGTCGGATGACCCCTTAGATGCTGATGACTGGCTGCAAACCATGGAGAACAACCTGGAGGTCGCAGGAGTTGAAGCCAATGAGAAAGTATTGTTTGCCACTCATTATCTGGCAGGAGATGCAAGAGCCTGGTGGAATAGCACCCGTACCATGAACAACGGTCAAGTAATGACTTGGGAAGCATTCAAGACCAAGTTCAGCCACACCCATGTGCCACAAGGTTTAGTCACCCGGATGAGAGATGAGTTCAGAGAACTGAAGCAAGGGAGGATGACGGTAGTCGAGTACCATGACAAATTTCTGTCCCTAGCCAGATATGCCCATGATGGGATCAACACCGAAGTCAAGAAAAAGGAAAGGTTCCTAAATGGATTGCATGATGAAATGCAGACTGTCCTTGTCAACATCCGTTTTGAGGATCTAGAAGGGCTAGTAGATTCCGCCATTCAGATGGAAGGAAAGAT
Source organism: Avena eriantha (assembly GCA_910589775.1). Taxonomy (NCBI): domain Eukaryota; kingdom Viridiplantae; phylum Streptophyta; class Magnoliopsida; order Poales; family Poaceae; genus Avena; species Avena eriantha. The sequence continues at coordinate 260,672,495 of OU342745.1, read as the reverse complement.
CAACCAAGCCAATGACAATTGCAAGCGCCGAATGATGCACTAGAGTGGATCCAACAACAACTAGAAGTATCGCCCCAACCCATCTACAAGATATGCCCCAAGAAACAACATACCCCCTATGTCCCATCCAAGCTACCCCAATCGTAGCGGAGGGAATTGGAAGTCTGGAGAAAACCACAACAACAACCCCGGCAACTCCAACAACTTAAACCGTGCACCGCCCAAGTCCAATAACAACAACAATACTGCCCCAAGGACTGGAAGCAATGTTGTGCCTGTTGCAGCCAAAGACAAGTCCTAGATCACTTGCTTTGAATGTGAAGTCAGGGGTCACTATTCCAATGAGTGTCCCAAGAAGCTTGCAGCAGCCACCAATGTGAATGCACCTGCTCAGCAACAACGCCGTGTTCAACCTGGAAGAAGATTTGCCCCAGGGAACTCGCTCAACCGCAACAGCCGTCTGTTCCACATGAATGCTGAAGAAGCCCAGGAAGCGCCCGATGTCGTGCTAGGTATGTTTTCTGTTAACTCGGTATTAGCAAGAGTGTTGTTTGATTCTAGAGCATCGCACTCATTTGTTACAGAAGAATTTGCATGCACTAGTAAGATTCAACCAACAAAATTGAAGCATGTTATGATAGTTCAAATACCTGTTTCAACCACCAAAGCTAGAAAAATTTGCAAGGTTGTACCTATCAGAATCCATGGGATAGATTTTTACGCCAATCTAATAGTACTTGGAACCAAAGGTTTAGAAGTAGTACTAGGAATGGATTGGATGTCGAAACATAAAGGATTGATCGACTATGCCAAGAAAGCCATAACCATGCCCAGTAGCTCTGGAGTATCAGTAGAGCATATATCTGAAACCTTGCCCCGTCAGTTCAAGTGCAACAAGAGTTTAGCCCAACCAACCATAGACCAAGTCAGAGTAGTCTGTGAATACACCGACGTATTCCCAGATGAATTGCCCGGTATGCCCCCAGATTGGGATATCGAGTTCATCATTGAACTAATTCCTGGAACTGGACCCATAGCTCAGAGACCTTATAGTATGGACCCCTCTGAATTAGTGGAGCTGAAGAAACAACTTGATGGTATGCTAGCGAAAGGTTTGATTCAACCAAGCGCATTGCCATGGAGATCGCCTGTTTTGTGTATGGATAAGAAATATGGAGGTAACCATTTGTGCACAGATTACCGGAAGCTGAATGATGTCACCATCAAGAACAAGTATCCATTGCCCAAGATTGAGGATTTGTTTGACCAGTTGACTGGTGCTAGAGTGTTTTCTAAGATTGATCTTAGAACTGGTTATCATCAACTCAAGATTCGTGCAGCAGATATCCCAAAGACCGCCTTTACCACCAGACATGGATTGTATGAGTATACGGTCATGTCTTTTGGATTAACCAATGCCCCCGCTTATTTCATGAATCTCATGAATAAGATTTTTATGAACTTTTTGGATAAGTTTGTCGTTGTGTTTATTGACGATATTCTAATATATTCCAAGTCAGAAGAAGATCATGAGCTACACCTAAGAACCATCCTTGAAACCCTTAGAGAACATCAGTTGTATGCCAAGTTTAGCAAATGTGAATTCTGGTTGAAGGAAGTAGAATTCCTAGGACATATTGTGTCAGCAGGAGGAGTTGTTGTTGATCCCGCCAAGATCAAAGATGTTGAAGAATGGAAAGCCCCAACCACTCAAACCCAAGTCCGTGCATTTCTCGGATTAGTGAGATATTACTGCAAGTTTGTTGAAGGATTTTCGAGCATCACAAGACCGATGACCCAACTATTGAAGAAAGATAAGAAGTTTGAATGGAACAACAAATGTGAAGCGAGTTTTCAAGAGCTCAAGACGAAATTGATTTCAGCCCCAATCTTGATTATGCCAGATATCAAGAAGCCTTTTGATGTGTATTGTGATGCATCCAAGATTGGTCTCGGATGTGTGTTAATGCAAGAAGGCAAAGTCATAGCATATCTGTCCCGAGAACTAAAGCAACATGAGCAAAATTACCCGACCCATGATCTTGATCTAGCAGCTGTAGTTTTAGCATTGAAGATATGGCGTCATTACCTTATGGGTAACCGCTGTGAGATTTATTCGGATCACAAGAGTCTCAAGTATATTTCACTCAGAAGGAGCTGAATATGAGGCAAAGGAGATGGATAGAGTTAATCAAGGATTATTACCTTGACATTCGCTATCACCCCGGCAAAGCCAATGTGGTAGCGAATGCTCTTAGTAGATTACCGTGTAGATTAAACACCATGATCAAAGAAGCTCGGCCAAGTTTGCATGAAGAGTTGGAGCAGTTTAGAATGAAGCTAGTTAGCAAAGGATTTTTAGCTAGCATTGAACTTCAACCCACGTTGATCAGTCAGATCAAGAAAGCCCAGAAGGGAAATGCAAGTATCGACGGAATCGAGCGTCGTATTGGTACAGGAAAGGTACCCGGATTCACCGAAGATGAAGAAGGAGTTTTGTGGTACAAAGGACGTATCTATGTGCCAGCAGATTCGAAGCTGAAGCAAGTCATCATGTAGGAAGCTCATGATACTCTTTTTTCTATCCACCCTTGGGGAACGAAGATGTATTAGGACTTGAAGGAGCAATTTTGGTGGCACAAGATGAAGAGAGAAATCAGAAGCTACATAGCCAAGTCTGATATCTGTCAAAGAGTCAAGGCGGAACATCAGAGACCCACAGGAATTTTGCAACCATTGCAGATTCCGGAATGGAAATGGGGTTCTGTTGGAATGGACTTTAGCACCGGTTTGCCTACATCTAGTGGGGGAAATGACTCTATCTGGGTCATAGTTGATAGACTGTCCAAGGTAGCCCATTTCATACATGTCAAGACTACCTACCAGAGTTCGAAGCTAGCAGAGTTGTACATTGCTAGAATTGTTAGTTTGCATGGAACCCCTAAGACCGTAGTGTCGGTCGAGGGACCCAATTCACCTCAAGATTTTGGCAGAAAGTCCAAGAAGGATTAGGAACCAAGCTGAACTCCAGCACAACTTATAACCCGCAAACCGATGGACAAACTAAAAGAGTCAAGCAAATCTTAGAAGATATGTTGAGAGCTTGTGTTCTGGAGTATGGATCAAAATGGGAAGATTGTCTGCCTTTCGCATAATTCTCATACAACAACAGTTATGAAGCCAGTTTGCAAATGGCCCCATTTGAGTTCTTATATGGAAGGAAGTGCCGTACCCCCTTGAATTGGTCGCAAGTAGGAGAGAGTCAGATTTTTGGACCCGACAGCCTACGAGAAGTAGAAGAGAAGGTTCACAAAGTCCGTGAGCACCTCAAGACTACCCAATCCAGACAGAAGAGTTATGCTAACAAGAGACGTCGAGACTTGACCTTCAATGTCAGAGATTTTGTGTATCTCAAAGTGTCACCTTTAAAGGGAATGCAACGTCTTCAACTGAAAGGAAAGTTAGCTCCCAGATATATTAGACCCTTCAAGATTTTGAATCGCCAAGGAGAAGTATCTTATCAACTGGAACTGCCAGAGGAGATGTCAGTCGTACATGATGTGTTCCATATCTCGTTACTTCGCAAATGCCTAGAAGTTCCAGAGAAGACCGAAGTATTCAAGAACATCGATCACCGAGCCATAGATATCAACAAGGATCTGACATATCGTGAAGTACCCATCCGTATCTTGGAAGAAGCCTTCAGAACCACCAGGACCCGGAGTATCAAGTTTCTCAAGATCCAATGGAGCAACCACACTGAAGAAGAAGCTACCTCGGAGCGAGAAGATTACATTAGGACTGAGTTTCCCAATCTCTTTAGTTCCTAGTTTTCTTAAATCTCGGGACGAGATTTTGTTGAAGGAGGGAAGGTTTGTAACACCCCAAAACTTATAATCAAGATTTTCAAGTTCAAATCACCCAAAGTTAGGGTTAACAAAAACTTTTATTACAAATTTGAATATGAATGCATGTGTGTTTTGCATTAGTGTAGAATTGAGTGTAAATGCCATGCTTGATTGCTACAAATGATGTGAAATGGTTGAAAGATGAATACTACATCACCTAGACCAATTACAAACAAAATCAAAAGAAAAAGTAATCAAATATGAATTAAATAACCAAATGGTCATTTTGACAAAAGTAAACCACTAGGCCACTTTGTGTGTTCATAGAAGATAATTTCTAACAGAAACATTTCTACTTCTTTTCACCCCTTGCTAGACCAAGTAAAAGTGTATCAAGGCCCACTTTACAAACTTACAAAACCATTCTCCAAATCTATTTAAAGGACATTTGAAAATTGAATCAAGTGTATGTGTTAAGACCCCACTTTTTCAAAAACCTATCAAATAAATTCCCCTTGACCTCTCCAAGCAAACATAGACTCTCAAGCTTAACTTAAGATCACTCAAAAAAATTGAATCAAAAATTCCAAACTTTACTTCTTGCGGCCATTTTCACAAACATCTTGCTTACACTAACAAAGCACTGCCTAACTCCACTGTTTGGGAGCAGTAATCATCCACCCCTCTGTCCCCTCTTCACTCCACTATCTCCCCAGCATCTAACCAAGCAATGGGCAACATCCCCCTTTGTCGTTTGCACAGTGGAGCGCTGCCCGTCTTTGGTCATCGCCGGTCGAGCATGGCCAGCTCATAGCAGACTACGCCGCAGCCAACAATGATGTCCATGAAGCACGCCTCGTTCCACCGCCACCCCTTGTCCCAGCCTCGACCCCAACCGAGCCCTGGACCACCCTAGCTACGCCGCGCACCGTTCCTCTGCGTCGTGCCCAGAGCGCGCCAGCGCGCCACGGCCGACCACCGCGCCTTGCCTTTGCTGCGCACGCACCCACTCGCCATGACCGCTGGAACCTAGCAGACAACCTCGTTCGCCGCCGGGCGACCCGCAACTGCCACACGTCGCCGCAAACACTTCTCCGCCCGCGCGGAGAACCGCACGCTCCGGACCGAACCATGCCGCCCCATGCCTCACCATTACAGCCATGAGAACCGCTAGGGAACACCGCACCGTCCACCTACCTCAGCCACACCGATAGCTGCCTGTAGCGATGCCACCATCGAGCTCGCGCCCGCACCGCTCGGTCCCGTCGCCGCAGTATAAAAGGAGGCCACCCCGCCTCCATTCTCCACACCACTCCACTACCCACTCCTCACTGACATTCCCTCACCCTTCCTCGGAGCAAGGCGATCACCACCACACCGGAATTGCACCGGAGCCCGCCGCTGCTGGAGGAGAAGGGCGTCATCGATTTCGACTACCCCAAGTGATGCCGTGACCGCGCCTCACCTCGCTATTATCTACCACATCGATCGCCCCCGTCGCCGACCCTAGTTGGATCCCAGACGATAGTCCCGACCAAGGATACGAGGAGGAGGAGTTCTACCCCAAAGAAGAGGAGGAAAACTTCAATCACTGCACCAATCAAGGCAAGCTAGTATGTGCATGCTAGCATTATACAAGTTAACCATGCAAGCCATCACTACTAAGCAAGTTAGACCTTGCAAGTTAACCTTTGCAAGTATTAACCTAAGCAAGATGCATTAGGCATGCTTTGGTTATATACCTCTATTTATACCAATCCCAAGTTTTACTTGCAAGCTTATTATTCTTTTACTTTATCAAAGTCTTTACTTTTAGTTAGTGCTTAGTGAGTATTTGGAAAAGTAGTGTAGATAGCATAATGAGTATAAAACTAGGCCTATCTAGTTATACTTAGATGTCATTCTATGGCATGAGATTGAAGATTAGCACCCCTCATTAGTGAACACTCTTAACCTTAGTGGCTAGTGCTAAGCATAAAAGTTGATCACTTTATATGGGAATACTTGGTGAAAATGATTATGAAAACCTTGGAATGATGCTTCATTCTATTGAAATTTTTTGACATGTGTTGAGAAACACAAATGGATTTGATGATGACAATGTTGAGGCATGAGCCTTAGCCCTTTATAAAAACTGATGGTCGGGTTCAGATGTGATACCATACCAAATTTACCGTACAACCACAATACCTGAATTAGGTAGGGCTTAGCCAGAATTTTATATGAATTAGTATGGGTTCCCTCGCCGAAGAGGTTTGAGATGAGGATACCTCTTGATGTTTGTCCACCTATGCAGTGCCCAGGATGGCAGATGACCATGGTTGGGAGGCCAAGCTCATAGGGGAGGTGCCTGTACTAGGGTGTGTAATTGAAAGGTTATGATTGATTATCTGCATACTAAGTATGATGATTCAGGGTTATCCCTGATGGATGTATCGAATTTTTTGGTGAAAGTGTACCACCTCTACAGAGTGTTAAACTAGTCGAATAGCTGCGTCCGCGGTCATGGATAGTTGGAGTGGCCATACTGTTCCGTCGTCAGATGTTTTCAAAATGACTTGTGAAATGAAATGTGACTTTCACTTGATCACAACAGAGTTGTGAATATGAAAACTAGTTTCCCACTTAAAGTGATTTAGAACATTAAATTAGCTTTCTTTACTTCTGAACTCAGCTTAAGATAAATCTGAATTTTTGCAAATAAACCTAGAGCTTAAGATTCCTACTAGAACTACCTTACTTGTTAGTGATAGTTTGCGAGTACTTAAAGAGTACTCATGGCTTTGTCCCTGGCTATTCCCGTGGCCAGACTATGAGGAGGATTATCAGGAAGATGGACAGCAGGACGGCTACGACAACTAGGATCATCTCCCATCGTCAGCATTGCATGTGACCCTGAAGATGGAGCCCACTACTACGTTTATTATTCCGCTGCTTGATTGTATTAAGACCGGATCATGAGATCCTTTATTTGTGCAAGACCTTATTATAGTTTGTGATGGATGATGTACTATGATATCCAATCTATTATGTCTTGCAAAAATGGTTATCCTGGGATTGCGATGTATGACATAAGAGGCATCTGGGATTAAAAATCCAGGTGTTGACAAATCCAAGGATTGGTCATGTGCGATTTGAGCCTATGGCAAGTGTGTCTTGAATAATAAGGTGGAGTGATATCTCTTGTGTACCTTCAAGACACCAACATGATGAAAAAAGAAGAAATGAAGTGCAAGTTCAAGGTGAGCCATCTCGAAGAGATCATTTGCTTTTAGCTTGTCATCCTATAGTGTTCATGGATATGTGAAGATATGCCCAAAAGAGAAGCTCTACCATAGTGGAGTATGAGGGAACAGTTTGCAAGACTTCACCAAGTTAGAGCAATCAAGAAAGGTGTTCCATCTTGAGGTAGACAAGATCGTCGTCATCAAGCTCAAGTGGAATATGCGCAAGGAAAATGTATGTTCTTGATAGGGTTTACTTCTTACCGGTCTCGTGGTATTAGTTGTAGAGACCGGTTTATAGGATAGATAGCAGTACTATCAAGAGGGGCTCTCGAGTGAGTAACTTGATCATATCCTTCAAAGAGAGCTCAAACCTTTGCATACTTGGCATCATCTTTCTTGGTTCTTATTTGTTTCTTATCTATTAAAGGATTTAGATCTTGTGTTAACCTTCATGACAATGTCAAGTTCATCGAAAACGGATTTCATATACTTTCTCTATTGCGTTTTCAATATTGGAGGTTTTACTGGTTGTATTTTATAGACTTGTTAAACCTTTTATCAATTGGTTATATCCTCCCTTGATGTATTATGATGGTTTCCTACATGATCTTGCAGATATACTTTCCCACTTTAAAACGAGCCCAAGATCATCAAAATCGGAGTCCGGATGTAAAAGTTATGGTTGTTTTCGTATTGCTGTTTCTGTCAGTTTTTCCTTGGCCGGAATGTCCGGGGTGAAAATGCCGGACACTCCGGTATTGCGCAGAAATCTCAGATTTCAGTCGTGTGGTTGCCATTCAGATGTCCAAATCGGATACCACCCGGAAACTAGCCGGAATATCCGCCCCGCGTGATCCAGAGCTGTAATGGTTGGATTTTGGAGGACCTTTATAAGGGGACCTTCTTCCCCAACGGTTACCTACCCATTCTTGCAAGTTTTCCCTCCATTGTTGACCTTCTTGAGCTTTCTATCCCTCAATCCCTCCTATGATTCTTTCATATTCTTAAGGTATTTGAAAGAGGAAATCTAGATCTACAACCCCACCATTCAATCTCTCCTCTAAGTGAGGGGAACATCTTGGGATCTAGATCTTGGAGTCTTCTGTGGATTTCCTCCATTGTTGTTCCTCTTTTATTCTCCCATAAGATTTTTTTAGCTTTAGTAGAATTTGGGAATGAAGGACTTGAGAACTTCTTGTGTTCTTGTCATTGCATTTGGTGCATCAGTTCGAGTTCTCGGTGAAGATTCGATTGGGTGAAAGGTGAGAAGCTTTTTACTCTTGGGTTCTTGGAACCCTAGGAGGTTTAGTTGCGGTTTAGTTGTATTGCAGGTTTGTGGATTCTTGGGGACTCCAGTTAAGTTATGGAGCTCTCCCCAAGCTTGTTTGTTGGGAGCCTCTAATTGAGTTGTGGATAAGTGCCCAAAGCTTTGTGCGAGGTTACAGATTGCCACCGACATGTGCACCGATAGTGGAGTGTGGATCAATCCCTTTGGGGTGAGGTTCACCGAAGAATAAGGGAGGCCTTTTGTGGCATTTGTGGTTTGAAACCACCCCCTCTCCAAATTAGACATACTCCCTTATTGGGAGGAACTCAGTAAAACATCGTCGTCTCCCCGTGCCTTGGTTATCTCTATACCCGAGCTATTTACTTATGCACTTTACTTTGTGATAGCCTTTGTGCTTGAAGTCTTATATCTTGCTATCACATAGTTGCTTCTCTTTATTAGCATAAGTTGTTGGGGCACATAGGTGAACCATAGTTTATATAGGCTTTGTGCTTGACAAATTAAACACTAGTTTTATTCCGCCTTTGTTAAGACCATCTCGTAAAAGTTTTAAACCTCCTATTCACCCCCTCTAGGCGGCATCTGTGTCCTTTCAATTATCATATGCATAAATCCTTAGACCATGAGACTATCAAGTTCCCTCATGACTGGAAGTCTCATCTTTGAGATTGTTCTTACACCATCTACACATGTGGCTAATAGGCAATCTCGAGATACTTATGAAGGCATGTTTGGGCACTTGCATAGTTCAAGACTGGAAATCTGCTCCTTCTAACGATGGACATATATACTCTAGGCCCACTCGATATCACATTGTCACCCATCGTCTGCGCAAACAAGTTATGATGATGATCATAAGGACATTGGAATAGACGAGTAAATGAGAGTGAAACATGAATGATGATAATGGATATAGTGATTAAGAATTGCGTCACAAGTATACTGCCATCTCGGCTCGGTTTTGTCACACATCGTTAGGTAGAAGTATTAGCACTTGTATAATGAACCGGGTTCACTCAATTAATGCATCATGGGCATTCAGGCCCCGATGTTGGTTATTGATCCATGAAGAATTTTCAGAGTCATGTCTACAAATTAATGAACCCAGCCAGGTTAAATGCTTAAGGCTAAACAATCAAGTTATGATAATATGTATATATGGTCAAGAGAGTCATCTTAAATATGTTCTAGAGGCACCAAAATAGTTTCGTAGATAGTGAAATAGTTTTAGAGATAAATCAGAATAGTTCTGGTGACATAACCTATTTCAGGAAGTAGTTCTGAAGTCGCTGTTAATGATTTTGAGGTTCATCATATTCATTCTGAGATGGTTAAAATGTCGAAGAGTTTTCGTAAAGGTTTTGGATTATATATATGTTTGCATACATGAGATGTATCGGTTTTATTTTAATGAAACCGAAGAGGAAGAAAACCACTAAATAAGAACTAGTGGAAGGAGAAATGAACCGGAGGGGAACCCACATGAAGGGGTGGTGCATGGGAAACTAGGACCACCATGCCATGGAGCATGGGCCATTGTGAGGATGCACCTATACCTTCCATATATGCAAGTGTTCATATTTGGACAATATCGTATCATATCTCTATTTTAGGAAAGTCCTGATTGTATCTTCCATTAAGGGTATGAGATTATCTCGCATTAATGAGGAGATATAACATCTTGCAAATAAGGAAGGATATGATTTGCATTTAATGTGGAGATACCATATCTTCTATAGAAGGAAGGATATAATCTACACTTAATGCATATCTTCTCGAGGAGGGAATGTGATGATGGAGAGATCATCACCTACCTATGGGGTGGCGTGACCTTTAGCCCACCATAGACATCGGACAACTCTCCTCCACCTATATATAAAGGGAGGCAACCCCACCTCAAAGCATCCCTCTCCCCACGTTGGTGGTTGCCTCCTCTCTCTCCCCCTCTCTCCCTCATGACGCTTCTCCACAAATACGCATGCCACGAGGTGGCTAGATTATCACTTTAGGTGCGACTCTCTAGACGATGGAACATTGCGCGGATTGGGACGCCGGACGCATGCAACCTACGGAAGGATTGTATGTTCAGTCCTCCATCGAGTGGAGCTTCGCCTCACAACTAGGAGGGGTACTCCTAGCTGCAAGGATCGACGTGATTGTCATCAACAAACTAAATCGATAATCTTCCGTTGCATTCATCAGTGAGTTCATCTAGATCTATCTCTCATGTTCTTTCATAGTTCAATCTTGGTGTGTTCGTAGTACTTTAAATTCCCCATGTGAACCCCAATATTGGTATCAGAGCGGTCTATGCATAGATCATGGTTTCTCTAGAGTACATGAGATGTAAGAGTATTGCAAAAAAAATTGAGCGGTATTTAGATTGAATCTACGACTCGATGATCATATGCTTCCCTTGAGTTCGCATGCACTGATCTTCGTGGCAGAGATATATTTTTCATAGAGTTCGAGATATCTGTGATCCTTTTGGTTGCTCATGAGCATATTTGGTTCATTTGAACAATGATGTGCTTCAGTTCAATGGATCTATCTATAGTGAATAAATATATGAGATGTTAATGGGACGGGGAAGTGTAGATCTAATATACATAGGGGGTCATGCATAATGACAAAGTTTAGATAGGGTTGAGAGATTTCTCATGAGATCTCGCTTCTCTATCACCCACAAGTTAATCTAGCATATGGTGTATCATTCTTATGTTTTGCGTAGGTAGTTTCTGTTGTGTTGTATTGGAAACCCATAAGACATGTAAATCTTGCAAATAACTAATAGAGTCATTACCTATAGGCTTAAGCTTGAGCACATGCATGAGCTCTGAGGCCACTTGCCATTGGTGTTGTCCCTGCTCGTGGGCCTGTTTATTCTCTCGCTGCATGTGGGCCATGGGGTTGCCTCTTCCGGGTGTGTTTCTTACCTTTGTCTACTCCTTCCCGTCCGGCTCCCGAACCTCCACTATCCCCTCCCACATCCAATTGCCTCTCCTCCTTGTACGCCCCGACGATGCCCATCTCCCCATCATCCGGCCCCTCTAACTCTCCTCACAATGGCCACCGGATATGGCTATCACCGCATCCCCCTCGGCTATCATGTCCTCCACTGCACATCTCGAAGACATGGAGGCTCAACGCCCACCCCAAATTGCGAGGAAGACCAACAACATCGAGGCACGGCTGGAGGCCTAGAATTTAGGTGCCCGAGATCTGGGCATGGAGGCCCGGATCGGACCTCCCCGCTTGATCTGGGCATAGCAACCTCTCACCCGCGAGATCCTTGCCATAGTGGTAAGGATTGCAGATGTTTCTCTACGCCCTTGACGCTTCCTCATCTCTGCCATCCTTCGGCTCATGTAGGCCTACTCCATATGGGTGAAGAGGGCACTCGATCTGCGCCCTAGTATAACTCACTTTTGCAGGTAATGCATGAGATGTGGTGTAGTCTTCATCATTACCATATTGTGTTATGTATGAGATGCTATACGATGTAATTTATTCATGATCTTAGAATCATGGTAAGGCATGATGGTTGGAGCCATGTGATTGTCTTTTATGACCTGTGTGTCAACTTATTGTCTTGCATTTACTTTATTAGTTATAGTTGATAACAATAGTTGTTCTCACAATGTACACGGAGGTGGCGATCATGCATTGGAGGATCCTGATGCTTTCCCAAGATGAAAATAAGGAGTTCAATGCAAAGGGTGTTGAAAGAGTTCGACACAAGAAGACGGACTATACGATATCGCATAATATTATAAACTGCATGTGATGAGTTAATCCTTTTATGCACCCTATTTTTGATGCGCAATGGTCGTGTTTAAACAGGGTGATCCTTCACATAAAAATATTTAAGTTGTTAGTGCTATTCCAAATGTGTCACCATCTGGACCTACTATCATTTTGAAGTGCGCCAGGTTACCTAGGTAAAATATACTTGTCATTAGTGAGGTGGTTTGAATTAGAGCTTCAGTTGGTAGTTCATTTGGTTCTCTTAAACAATGTGGTATAATAGTCATAACATGAGAGCACATGCATCGAAAGATGAACAAGAGTTACATAAAGATGTAATTTGGCAAGGTGGCCTACCAGGTTGGAATATTGTCATCAATGATGTCCACATCAATGGCAGCTATTTCACCCGGATGTTGAATCACTTAAATCAACAATGAAGGATATTCATTTTAGTGGGAGCACACATTAAACTATTTAGTTTATAGTGAAATTTCAATTTTGAACTAGTGTCATTTATTATGAACTTTTAGCATGACGTTTAGAGAGTATGTATCACCTTTATAGTTTTATTTTGAACCTGATGCTTAATCATGAGAATTTTAACTATGGGCATAACTATGTGAATTGAATTCACAATCTAAAGATGGCCCTTATAAGATTAAGAAAGAATGCGTTCTGGATAAACTGAAAGTCTTCACCATTAAAGAATAGGTGGATAGGACTAAGGTAAAACCTAATGCTTGCATTACATGGAAATAAGGGTCCACAATGAATGAGCATGTGACCCAGCTAGTTGGACACGTTTGTAAATCTCAAATATGTTGAGATGCTCGTTATCAGGGTTCTACTGGTTCACTTCCCCTGCCTTACAATAGTGTTATCTTGGAGTGTCTCAATACTGGGATGAACAAGGAGTTGGGTGCTTGTTTATCGTGGTGGTAACTATGGAATAGGCATTACAAGATGGACAAAACATCATGAGATGATGACAACAAAAGACAATTCTAGAAAGTCTAGAGAAATATAATTATTGACAATCTTCCATTTAAGGATTATTTCAAGTTGTTGGTATTAGATACCCAATTTGGTTGCTCAAGATAACAACCCAATAAAGGAACTTTGAAACAAAAGGAATGGAAAGAAATGTGTAGTTCAAGCTTGACATAAATAGTGTCCTCGTTGTAAATGCTAAAGTACTCTAGGACAACTATCAAGATTTCTGTTGGAGTTGAATATCTAGTTATTCATTCCATTGTTATAGTAACATATAATTGTCAAAGATGAAGAACAATAGTTGTTATGTATATTGAGTAATTATGTTATGAATAAGTGCCCTTCTTGAAGGCGTTATTCATTTTATCTCCATAATTGCGGTATGTCTTTAATTGAGTTGCTAAAGTGTAAATGTTTATGAGCATGTTACATATAGTTTGATGCCATATGACTAAGTCATATTCATGTGTAAATTATGTGCGCAAGTTCTATTGAAATAGAATTATGAAATTCAAATTCTTTTGGGCATATTGAATTGTCCAATGAATAAAATGACTAGCACATCAGGAGTAAATAATAGCACTAGATTGTTTCGGCTCAAGCTGATATCCACGTCGTCTCGATTATTTTTGGCCGTTGTCGTCGGATTGATGACAAGTACGCCATGAGGGGGTCCTCGAGGCGTGTGGAAGAGAGGGGTGTGAGGCGTACGGTGTTCCGAGATGGTGAGCACACAAGTTTACCCAGGTTCGAATCCGCCGGCTTTGGACGGACCCTACTCCTGCTATCAATCCAGTAATACGACAAAGCCGGAATATGGGTTACAAGGGTTTCGCCTGTGCGAGTTGAGATTGTAGACTATTGGTCGTACCCTAAAGGCTCTCCCTAGGACGGCTTATATAGATATCCGGCCTAGGGTTTACAGGAGAGATCAATCCGGCTACGACTAAGAGTTGGTTAAAGAGTACATCTTGAACTACAAGTAACATTACGGGCCTAAGTCGGTAAGTCTTTTGGGCCTTCCCGTAGCCGGATGGGACTCCGTCTTCTCTCTCTAACTGGGCCGACCGTGAAGCAAAGCTCTAACCCGAAGTGGGCCACCCTGGTCAGTGAGGAACGTTGAGGATACCCGGAAAGTATATCCCCAACAGTAGCCCCCGGAGGCCTCCAAGATCCAAAGTCGGATTTTATCATCGTCTAGCTTGATCTTCGGCTTGCAGAATCTTGAAGGGTTCCTGAAACTTTATAACAAAAAGTACGATCCGGGTCTTCAAAAGTAAGTCGGACCTTTCAATTAGTTAGTCGGATTTTCCAGCTCGCTTTTAAACTAAGCTGGAAACTTGGTCTCTAATGCCACCTAACACAAGCATGGTCCAGTTACGTCATCTGACAGACGTTCCGTCAGCACGACCGTAGGTGGATCCGCAGTTCGCAGAACCGAGGCGCCGTTTCAATGCGTGCATGGAGATCGAGGCGACGCAATCATCGCGCGGGCCCTTCCCAGTTCTTTCCACGACGCGTGGCGGTTACACTATAGCATTTGCACGAATCTTGGCGCAGGTAGGTAGATATAAGGGGTATAGATTTGTTCTTCTCCTCTCCACCTGCCTTTCGCCGTTCCTTTCTTCCCAAATCTCCAGCGCGCCCAGAGCCCTTTTGTTTTCCTCCCACAGAGCTCCTAGCGCCGCCACTTTAGGGTCACCCTTTCCACCGGAGAGAAATGGCTTCATCCTCTTCTTCCTCTCTAGCGGTGGCGGCGGCAGTGTCGGCAGAAGCAGCTGTAGAAAAAGAAAGTTTCCGGGGAATCTGGATCCCTTGCGCCCTCGACGGGGCGGCCCTCAAGAACGTGGAGAAGGAGGGGCTTATCGCCGCCGGTGACTGGCGGAGCGGTTCCGGTGAATCCATCCTCAATCCGCACGAGGGCGAGCGCGTCCACTTCGGCACCCATCTGGACCGAGGTTTGTCTTTTCCTCCCTCGGAGTTCTTCTCCGAGGTGATTGACCATTATGGAGTTCAACTCCATAAGCTTCCTCCCAACTCCCTTCTAGAGATGAGCGCGTTTGTTGCGCTTTGCGAGGGCTTTCTCGGCATTAAGCCGAGTTTGCTTCTTTTCCGGTATTACTTCCATGTCCGGAGAAATTCTATTACCACCGGTGTTCCTTATATCACTGGTACTATTAGTTTTTCTGTTAGACGAGACCGGTCCTACCCTAAAATTGCTGCCAGTGACTCGGTCAAACAATGGCTGGCCACCTTTTTCTATCATAGGGATATTCCGGCTCCCGGCAAAGCTACTTCTTTGCCGGCTTTTGTCGACGGAGCCGCCACAGCCCAGCCTTCCTGGGATGAGGCTGCTTCGGCTCTTACGGACGATCTGATCCTCGCTAAGAGGCGGATCGAATATCTTATCAAGCACAAGGGTCTGAGGGGATCCGACTTAGTTCAGCGCTGGGTCGCACGTCGGATCCAGCCACTTCAGTACCACGGGTATAGACTGATGCAATCCATCACGTCTTCCAAAAAAGATTCTCTCTGCATCAGCCCCAAGGCCTACACCAGCCAAGGCTATATAAGCCAGATCAAATGGCTGATTAAAGAGCGGATCAAGAGAAAAATTCCGGAGGTCTCTCTGGACATGCACACGGCGGAAAACCCCGTGGTAGCGGTAAGCTTCCATCAGTACACCTTTTACGTGTTTCAATCTTTTAAGTCATACATTGCAATGCTGATATGTTTTCTTGTTTTCAGCTTGCCGAACTCCCCGAGTCGGAGCTTGCTCCACTCAAAGGATATCCTCCTGAGTTTTCTCAAGAAGCTAAAGTGGTCCCATTGCTGGACCTTGCGCTCAAGAAGCGCAAAGCTCCGACAGTGGCTGTTGGCACAAAGGAGGTGCCTGTTGTGAAGAGGTAACTTTCATTCACAATTTCCTCCTTTGTACCTTTCTCGAATTTTTTTCTGAGATGTAACATTTCCGACATTACTACATTCTCAGAGCAAAGCCTCTCATCAAGGGTAAGGGGAAGGGGATTCCTGCAAAGCCCCTGCGACAGGCGAAGCTTACCATAGCTTCCCCTGCCACGGCTCCTTCGACTCCTGCCCCTCAACCTTCTGCAACACCGGCGATTACTCCTTCTCCGGTTGTTGCAGAAGATCCGGCTCCTCCAACGGCGCCTGTGATCCTTGGATCGCACACTGACGTCACCGTGGGTGCGTCAGCTCAAGATAAGGGTGAACCCTCTTCGGGTAATGATCCCTCGGCTGAAGTCTTCGCTGACAACCTCCTCAGCAACCCCGGACTTGCCAAATTTGGCTTATCCCGAAAGTCCGTAGAGGAGATCCAGCGGCTGGCCAGGCAAGTCTTGGACAAAAGTCATCTATCCCCCGAAGAGGAAGCACAAGAAGCAGAGGACGTCAAGTTCTCTGACCTTCTCGCCCAAGTCCGCCTTCGTGACGAGAGGATCAGGACTGGAGAGCTTCCAACAGCCCCAGTAATTCCTCTTACTCTCGCCGAGAAGGTGGCAGTTGAGGTGAACGCGGGTTTAGACAAACTCACCCGCGAGCAATATGTAAGTCGGAATTCCAACTCTTGTTTTTTACCTTATGTTATATCATATCCTCTAGCCCCCAAGCATGAAGTAGGATATAGAAATCCGAGTTTATGCTTTCATTAGGATGCCAAAGAACGAACTAGTGTAGCCCCCAAGGCTCGTGCTGATATTTAGCAAACAATATTAGCCCGAGTCTTAAGTAGCTTTCTGACTTTGGGTATTCTGACTTACAGAAAGTATGTTCCTATAACCAGGAATTGTTAAAAAATGTCTGTGATAAGCGGAGAGAAATCAAAGCTCTCCGGCTTAAAAATGCTGAGCTCAAGCTAGCCAAGGATGAAGCCGAAGGTAACATTTTGAGATTCAAACCTTGTCTTTTACTTTTCCAATATCGAATTTTTCTGAACTGTTGTTCTTTTTGACTTACAGCGTTGGTGAAACAATCCATCGCTATGATTGAAGAGGCCGAGAACCTCAAAACCTTAGTGGTGGAGAACAAGGGACTTCGCCAAGAGTTGGATAAGCTTAAGGCTGATCATGAAAGGAGCATAGCTCAAGTTCTCGAGTCCTCCTCCATGGCCACTGAAGAGCGCGATCTCAAGATTGCCGCTCAAGATAAGGTTATCTCAGACCTCAAAAATGAGGTTGGCAGAGAGAAGGATATCTCCCAGGCGCTCTGGGCTGAACTCCAGAGTCTTCGGGAAGAGAAAGCCAAGATTGATGACGTCATTCTTGGTATGTTCCATCTATCTGATTTATTCTTTCTTCGACTTTCATCAATGTCGGATTTTCATTGACTTGTTTTGTGTGTAGGTCCTCTGAACTTGACGGACTCCTCCTCGTCTGAACCCCGCACTCACCGGCTTACTCAAGTCGGTAATCTCATTCATGACTATCGCCAGTCCCTTGAGGACATTGGCGAATATCTTAGGATTCCGGACATGCCAAGCATGTCGGACTTCCAAGTGCGGGAGAAGGCCAAGGAGATGCCGCAGCTTGTTCGGGACTGGAACATGTCCTACGCGTGGACCGCTGCGCAGAACGCTCTCACCATGGTCATGAGCCACCATGGAAACATGGAGATATGGCAAGTGACCAGAGGGTACTGCAAAGTAGACGAAGACGGCCAGGAGCAAGACCTTCAAGCTATCATGCACTCCTGCGCCGGATATGGGTGTCACGTAGCTGATCTGACCAGCTACAAGACGCCCTTCTTCACCCGCGTGGATACTCCGCCACTTCCTCCAGAAGATGCCGAAGAAGTTTCCGACGATGAACAGACCATCTCGGATCCGGACATCTCGGTAAGATATCAAGGCGGAGTAGCCAGAGAGCCGGCAGATCCTTCATCTCCTCCTGTATCATAGACCAGAAAACTTATGTATTATTCTGGAAAAAACCTGATGCGATTGTAAATATTAAGTACTAAGATTTTTGCTAGTGCCAAGTTTTTTATCTATCCAACACTTTTTGTCTTAGATTATTTGTGTGCCTGAAATGTTTGCATAAGCACTTGGAATTTTCCGCCTCTACTTATCGTTTATCTGGCTTTCCGCCTCGTCCCTTTCGTGAGCCGGCTAAACCTTCAGCTGGAAACTTTGCTGAGCAACGGAGATCAATTGCTAAACCAGTTTAAACTCGGAAACAAAGCCGGCTTCTAGTACCAACAATTCACTACTCGGAAGATACCCGCATCCAGCAACCAAACAAATAACCCAAGTAAAGGCTAGAGTTTTTTAGAGTTATACCCGAAGGTAGCAGTTTTTAGAATCGGAAATCTAAACCAGAACAAACATGAGCATAAAGTACTTTCAAGCATTCTAGGATTTTCGACTATGACATGATCTTTAGGAAATAAGATGGTAAAAACTTCTCAGGAAAACTTTGAGGTAACCAAAAAAAATATTTCTCACAGAGCATGTACATATGTATAATTACAAAGAAAGATAAAACTAAGAATAAAAGGGACGGAGCTGAGAAATATTCCATGGTCTGTCTAATTCTTCCGGATTTGTACTGCCTCCAGCTCTCTTTCTCTTCTTAGTACAGGTCTTTCTTTGACTGGCCTCATGTCAGTTAAGTAGTACGACCCATTGTGCAATACTCGACTAACCAAAAAGGGCCCTTCCCATATTGGGGAAAGTTTGTGCTTTCTTTGTTGCACAAGCCGGAGAACCAAATCACCTTTATTGAAAGATCTAGTTCGGACTCTCTGGCTATGATACTTGTGTAACTTCTGCTGATAGGCTGTAGATCTCATTTCAGCAACGACGCGAACTTCTTCGACTAAGTCGAGATCATTTTGTCGAGAAATCTCAGCATCCTCTTCAATATACGCGGCCACTCTAGGAGAAGTATGAATCAAATCACTAGGAAGAACTGCTTCTGCACCATAGACCAAGAAGAAAGGTGTATATCCTGTTGACCTGTTTGGAGTTGTTCGCAAACTCCAAATTACAGAGGGTAGTTCCTCTGCCCAAGCCCCCGCAACACGTTTTAGTGGTGCTTCGAGTCTTGGTTTCAAGCCTTGTAGAATTAAACCATTTGCTCTTTCGACTTGTCCGTTAGCCTGTGGATGTGCGACTGACGCAATGTCAAGCCAGATATTTTGCTCGTCGCAGAATTCAACCAACTCTCCCATTGAAAAGTTACTCCCGTTGTCCGTGATAATGCTATGTGGATAACCATACCGGACTATAACATTATCGACAAATCTTTTGGCTATTTCTCCATCACAACTAGTGATAGGTTTAGCCTCGATCCATTTCGTGAATTTAGCCACCATCACTAAGAGGTGAGAAAATCCACTTGGAGCTCGTTTAAAAGGTCCTACCATATCAAGCCCCCAGACCGCAAAAGGCCATGTTATATGTATTGTTCGCAGCTGATCAGCCGGAACATGAGCTTGCTTGGCGTACTTTTGGCAGCCTTTGCATGTCTTGACTAATCGTTCGGCATCTGCCTGAGCTGTGAGCCAGAAAAAACCATGTCGAAAAGCTTTTGCCACTAAAGATTTGGCTGCAGCGTGGTGACCACACTCGCCTTCGTGGATTTCTCTTAAGATTTCCACTCCTTCTTCCGGAGATACACAGCGCTGAAAAACCCCAGAAACACTCCGTTTATGGAGCTCACCTTTAACAATAGTATAGGCTTTTGCTCGTCAGATAATCTGCCGGCTCAGCACCTCGTCTTCGGGTAATTTGCCATCTACCAAGTAATCAAGGTAGGGTTGAGTCCAGCTGGGAATTACAGCCAGAACTGCTATTAAAGGTGAGTCGGATTTGGTCGGATACTCCTCATCTACTCCCTTTATCGAGGGAACTTTGAGGTGCTCTAAAAATGCGCCATCCGGAACCTCTTTCCGCGTAGAACCTATTCGAGATAGTGCATCTGCTTCCTCGTTTTCTGCTCGAGGGATGTGTTGAACTTCAAACCCCTCGAACGATTTAGATAGATCATCCACGACAGCTTTATATGCTGCCATGTGCTTATTTGCATTACAAATATCCAACACTTGCTGAGCAACAAGATTCGAATCTCCATAACACATCAAACGTCGGATGCCAATATCCTTAGCAATCCGGATTCCATGCAGCAGTGCTTCATACTCGGCAATGTTGTTTGTCGCTGTGAAGTGGATCTGCAGCACATATAAAAGTTTATCTCCTTGGGGTGATTTGAGCACCACGCCAGCCCCCGAGCCCCCCCTAGCCTTGGATCCATCAAAAAAGAGGGTCCAATATTCCGACTCTGGGAGGACCATGTTCTCCTTGGTCTCTATCCAATCAGCGACAAAGTCGGCAAGGATCTAGGATTTGATTGCTGTCCGGGGTTTGTACTCAATATCGAAAGCTGCAAGCTCTATGCCCCATTTGGCGACGCGTGCTGTAGCATCGCTGTTATTGATTATATCTCTCATGAGAGCTTTGCTCACCACGGTAATTGGGTGCTCCTGAAAATAGTGTCGTAACTTACGAGATGCCAGAAAAACACCGTAAGCCAACTTTTGATAGTGCGGATATCGCTGTTTTGATTCTGTCAGGACCTCGCTGACAAAGTACGTCGGACGCTGCACCAGGTGCTCCTGATTTTCTTCTGGTCTCTCCACCACCATAACTATACTGACAACCCTATTTGTCGCAGCAATGTAAAGCAACATCGGTTCCGGTGCTGCAAGGATAGGAGCAGATGAGAGTACTTTCTTCAGGTCTTGTAGTGCAGCTTCGGCTTCGTCAGTCCAGACAAAATCCTTGGTTTTCTTTAGGAGTTTGTATAATGGTGCGGCTCTTTCACCAAGCCGGCTTACAAATCGACTGACCGCGGCGATGCAACCTGTTAATCTTTGTACGTCCTTCAGGCAAGTTGGCCTGGAAATATTGAGAATAGCCTTGATCTTGTCACGGTTCACCTCTATGCCTCGTTGAGACACAATAAAACCTAACAATTTTCTGGCTGGTATTCCAAAGAAGCATTTCTTCGGGTTAAGCATGATGTTGTATTTTCGTAAATTGGCGAACGTCTCCTCTAAGTCAATGTTTCCTTATTTTTGGACATGACCACGATATCATCCACGTATGCATGTACATTGCGCCCGAGTTGATCATGGAGGCAACGCTGCATCGTGCGCTGGTACGTAGCTCCTGTGTTCTTCAGCCCAAAGGGCATCGTAACATAACAGAAGGTTCCGAAAGGGGTTATGAATGAAGTCTTGATTTTGTCAGATTCCTTCATCCGGATTTGGTGATAACCAGAATATGCGTCGAGAAAACAGAGGAGTTCCGAGCCTGTCGTAGAATCGATAACTTGATCAATTCTAGGTAGAGCGAACGGATCTTTTGGACAAGCCTTGTTCAAGGCAGTATAATCAACACACATCCTTAAATCAGTAGTGTCCTTTTTAGGGACCATTACAGGGTTGGCCGACCATTCAGTATGGATGACCTCTTCTATGAATCCGGCTAACTCGAGCCGCGCTAGTTCCTTAGCTATTGCCTTACGCTTTTCGTCACCAAACCGTCGTAAGGACTATTTGACGGGTTTAGCGTTTGGGTTTACATTTAGAGAGTGCTCGGCAAGTTCCCTAGGTACTCCGGTCATGTCAGATGGCTGCCATGCGAAGATATCTTGATTTGCTCGGAGGAACTTGACGAGCACACCTTCCTATGCGCTACTTAGGCCTGCGCCTATCTGGGTCACCTTGGAGGGGTCATCATCCTTCAATGGAGTCGTCTTCGTCTCTTTTGATGCCTTGAACTCCGGATTTGGTTTTGTCACCTCCTTCTTCGTCACGGGCATCTCGGACGGATCTATGTTCTTCTTCTTTGCCCTCTTGGCAGCGCCGGTAGCAAAGACGACTTTGGGTCCATTTCCCGGAGTCAAGCTCTGAGCGGTACTTTCGGACATCTGGAGTTCGGGATTGTCTCCGACCTCCATATCATCCTGCGCTTTGGGAGAGTGTTCCCCGGATCCTTCGTCCATGGCTTCTCTGTCTTCTGCAGCTTTGGAGTTGTACTCCTCGTCATATTCCGCGGAGAACTTTTGGAAATCTACCGACGTCATGGACTCATCCGAGGATGCGGGAACGTCGGCGTTTGTTCCAATTGCCTCCAGCACCGAGTCGGTGTTTTCTCCAGCATCGGCAGAGCCGGATCCGGATCCAACGTATCCGATGAAGTGCGATGCGTGCTTCCTGAGGTACCTGAGGAAAGGCTTGTCTGTCCCGATACCATCAGAGTCAGGATCAGTGTCGTTGATGTGCTCCGCCTGGATTTTGACTTCCACGGGTGGGTCGATCTGGGATCCGGCTTCTCCAGGGAGATCCACTCCGGATTCGACTTGGTCCGCGAGGTTTTCTTTAGGCTCGGATTTCTCCACTATCTCCGCAACTGGTGCGGGCTGGGTGGGATTAGGGTTTTCTGAGATCCAGAACTCTGCCTCCTCCGCGGACAAAGGGGACCCAGAAGTTTTTTCTGCCTCTATCATCACCACTGGGGTGGGTTGGGCAGGTTCAGCGAAACCGATGTAAACATCGATCTCGCCAAAAGACATGATTGTATAAGCAGTCACGGCCTCCCTAGCCGGAATCCAAGTCTCGTCGAGAACGATGAGAGGGACGTCGCTGGCGTAGAGGATGCGACCGACCGATTCTTGCAGATTCCTCTCGGAACGTAGATCCGAAGCTCACTTGCCCCACGGTGGGCGCCAACTATCGTCGGATTGATGACAAGTACGCCATGAGGGGGTCCTCGAGGCGTGCGGAAGAGAGGGGTGTGAGGAGTACGGTGTTCCGAGACGGTGAGCGCACAAGTTTACCCAAGTTCGAATCCACCGGCTTTGGACGGATCCTACTCCTGCTATCAATCCAGTAATACGACAAAGCCAGAATATGGGTTACAAGGGTTTCTCCTGTGCGAGTTGAGATTGTAGACTATTGGTCGTGCCCTAAAGGCTCTCCCTAGGACGGCTTATATAGATATCCGGTCTAGGGTTTATAGGAGAGATCAATCCGGCTACGACTAAGAGTTGGTTACAGAGTACATCTTGAACTACAAGTAACATTATGGGCCTAAGTCGGTAAGTCTTCTGGGCCTTCCCGTAGCCGGATGGGACTCCGTCTTCTCTCTCTAACTGGGCCGCCCGTGAAGCAAAGCTCTAACCCGAAGTGGGCCACCCTGGTCAGTGAGGAACATTGAGGATACCCGGAAAGTATATCCCCAACAGCCGTAGGATGGATGCCAGAAAGGACACATGGCGACGTCACAACGGAGCCCTGCTATCCAATGAGGCGGGCCCCACTGCAGACCAGGGTGAAATATTTCTTACCACTGACAGGTGTATCGCGTGTCGCCATACCCTGCTTGTGAGATCCTAATGCATGTCTTAATAGGATTGATAGGATACTCTTACCAACAAGTTGCAACTTTTTTCTAGAATCTCATCCGAAAAGAATTCTAAGGTTAAACATGTTTGGCCTAGAGAAATTTTAGGATGAGTGATAGACTGGGAAGTGAGTCCTAGGTGCGCACGAGTGAGGACAAAGTGCACAGATGTCACATCCCAAGATTTTAGAAATTGTGACTAGAAAAGGATTTTCGTAGTTGCATGTCATTCATGATCATTGCATTGCATTTTTGCATCATGCATAATTTATCAAATTTGAAGACAAGTTTGAGCCCAATTGGAATTTATATAAGAAAGTTATGGCCAAAAGAAATAAATACAAATAGGAAAAAGAAAATGAACAAAAAAAAGCAAATAACCTACCCGGCTAACTACCTGGCCCAGCCCACCTAGTCGCCCGCTACCCGCCGCTCACCCCCCCCCCCCCCCCGCGCAGCGCACAGTCACAGCAGCACCTGGGCCGTCCTGTCTAGCAGTTGCCAGCCCGCGTGCGTGTCACCGCCCGCTGACAGGCGGGGCCCGCCTGCCATCACCGTTGTGGCTGACTTGGAGTCCACCTCCGCCGCGATGTCACGCCGCCACAGATCGTAACCGCTGTGGACTCCAACCGCCTACCCCCTATCCCAAGCCTTTGCCCACATATAAGCCGCATCCCCGCCGCCGTGTTCCTCCTCCCCCAACTCGTGAAACCCTAGCCCGAGCTCGGATTTCGAGCTCGTTCCTCACCGCTGCCGCAGCAACTTCGGAAAGCCGCCGCCACCGTTAGTTCTGAGCCCCCTCTCCCTCCTTTTTGCACCACGACGTTCATCTCGAACTGCAACTTCACCCAGCCATTTCCCCCTCTGTCTCGTAGCCAGCCGACGAGAATTTGTCACCGGAGTTCGTCGTTGCCACGGAGGAGCAACGAAGCGCCACCAGAGTTTGACGAGGAGAGGAACATCGCTGAGAGGACGAACGTGACCACGAGGAGGAGCCGATCCTTGTCCACCACTTCGCCACGCCGGATCACCGCCCGAACCTTGCCACCGATCGCCACCTGCACCGCCACCGCCATTAACACCACCGCCCACCGGTGAGTCTTGGAACCTTTCATTCCTAGCTATCTGATCTAGGATCGATGCTCCAGATTAGATCCCCTGCCGAACCAGTATGCACCAATGGTGTGAAGCCGCATGGCACGCCAAGTTAGCACCGCGTTGACCCGCAGCCCCGGTCAGCGCTGATGCAATAAATCCAATTTTAAATACTTAATATTTGTAGAAAATAGATCTATCTTCTAAAATTTGTAGTAAATTCATTCTTTGCACAAAAATTACGTATAATATATCAAATTAAAGCTATTTAATATAGTTTAATAATATCTGATTAGATCTAGATTTTTCAGTATAGATTACAGATAATTATTTAATTAGTTTTAATGGCGTTATAAACCTTAAAAATCTGTAGAAAATTATTAATATGTCAGAAAAATATAAGTAATATATTCCTGGAATCACAATCTCGTGTAGATTACAAATCTATTTTTATTTTTTATTTTAGACATTTAGAATTATTTAATTGGTTTAAACTCCATTAAACACTAATTAAATACTAGAAAAAGATCTACAACTCCGACTAGGGTGAATCCAACTCCTATTGATTCGTATTAATGCCCTCTATCCATTACACTTCAGATCCTAATTTAGTTCAACAATGAGAACAAAAGTTACAACAGATCTGTTAAAAACCCCTTTATTGGCCACCAAGGATTAATAATAATTACCCCATTACATTAACTGATCTCCTGCATGCATCATGTAATATGGTATTGATTAGAGAACTAAATACAATCATTATGACGTATTAAATTTTCATACATGCATTTGTGATTCTATGGTTATTTATGTTGTATGCAATTGTTTGATCGATGGATTGCGAGGAGTGCAACGTCTATGATTGCAACGAGTATTTGAACGACTCCAATAACTACCAAGACAAGTAGATGCTATTTTGTTCATGATATTGTCCAACTATTTTCCTTGCATATGTGGTGTATTTTGTAGATGCATGAATAGGATATTCTACTGCTATGCTATATCCTAAACTATGTGGTAGGGATTTCCTGTAGTTGAGCCACCATTAGTAGATGTGCTTATCATTGCTATGATATACGAGGGCTGGGTTACATAGTTTGAAAGTTTTTTATAAAGTATTGGCTTGCGGAAACTAAAACAGTTTAATCAATGAATCTCATGTGTGTGATGAGATTGTCATTTTTTGGTGGTATCAATGCGGAAAGGCACCCAGGTATCTAGAGAAAATGATTGGCTTATTTATTTGGTAGCTTATATACAACCATGTGACAATAATAAAATGGGTGGTTGGCTGGACTTAGTAGGTTGTGGTGACTCGAACCCACGTAGTCAGAGATATAGAATTTTGGTAGGTTGGTATGGTGCGTGTCGGGTTTGGGGAGCTACTTCCCGAATTTTCTCGTCTTGGAATTCTTCCTATCATAACACAATATGAGTGTCATGGTACGACTAGGTTGTCAGGGCATATGGGTAAAGTGTACAAACTCTTGTAGGGTGTGTCTAATCTAAGTACTTAGTCGTGTCCCTGGTTATGGACAATTGAGTTGCTTGATATTGAGGTTATAAAATGTTTCTCGTTCATTCCAATTTCCTAATTGTTTAATGTTGATGGGTTAACTTAATTTGCATCTTTTCAAAGAAAATCTAAAACTATTTATGAAAGTAGAACAAATGCTTTTGAAAATGCAAGCTAGCCAAAGCTCCACTTAGCCAAATAAGCATGTAGATGCTAGGTATACTTGTCTTCTTACTTAGCCCTACTTGGCATATATTCCAAGTATTAACCCTTCATGGCTTCTACGTTTTATGTTACAGGAATTCCGATTCTGAGTGATCGACTAGGTTGCGGTACTCCACTCGACATTTGTTCGCCCATGGCGTAATTGAAGATGGAGCCTATTTTATATTTATGCTTCCATTTGCTACTGAACTATTTGAGCTAGCCTTCATGCTAAGTGTTATGTAATAATTGCAAATTCTAGATCATTCAATGTAATAATGATGCACTATTATATTCTTTGGTATTCATCTGTACTGTGTGTGTGCCAGTGAATCGATCTAGGGATTGGCACTATACACAGGAACGTAGCTTTATCAGGCGAGGGTGTTACAGCAGCGAAGACTAGTGTTGGTCTATGGGGGCCAGTCTAGATATCCTATTAAGCTGCCAGGAGTGACAATCCAGGCACGGAGAGTCCAGGATGTTACGAGTGGTATCAGAGTCGATCATCGATGTTACCCGGACGTGTGCGGGTTAGTGGCGGGACATGTGGAGCATGGTACATGTGGCCCAGAGTGGACACTGCATGGCACATGTGCCGGCACTGTATGCACAAACATGTTCCAAGAAGGGACAATCCTGGCTTGTGGCAGATCGATGAGGGCATCGATCTTCTAAGGGTGGTGTATGTGAGATCCTGATGCATGGCTTAATAGGATTGATAGGATACTCATACCAACAAGTTGCAACTTCTTTTTGGAAGCTTATCTAAAAAGAACTTTGAGGTTAAGCATACTTGGTCTAGAGAAATCTGAGGATGGGTGACTGATCGGGAAGTGGTTCCGCACGAGTGAGGACAAAGTGCACAGAGAAGACTAGTGTTGGTATGTAGGGCCAGTCTAGATATCCTATTAAGCTGCCAGGAATGAAAATCCGGGCATAGAGAGTCCCGGGTGTTACCCTGCGTCACCGGACTGTGGGGCGCGTGCGACATGGGCTCGCCGTCAGTGTCTGCAGGCAATACTTTGCTTTGTGATAGTCATTCTTGGCATGACACGGCTCCGCACCCGCTAGGTGGTGCGACCCTAGACGATCATACGTGGCATGGTGTAGAGGCGAGTTGGCAGTCGAGGTCGCATCAGAAGGCATGGGCGGATGCTGGTTCTCGCGACGGAGAGATGATCTGGCAGCGTAGACCATAGGCATCCGTGTTTTCGCGGCGATATCGTACGATGGATCCTGGCGATAGCAGACCTAGCATCATAGGGCATGGGTGCCCACGGTTTCCCGCGGTGAGGTCGTACATTGGGTCCCATCTAGAGCCGTCATGGACAAGCAAACTCTTACCGGACACAGGTTCTCGTAGGCGAGATCCCAACTGGCTTACTAGACTATAGGCGTCTGCGGGTTATTGCCATCGGTTATTCAGCATCCCATGTTTCCACGCCCATACATTGGCTATAAAATACCGAGTGGTAGCTCCTTCCTCCTCAATGCATTATGTACCCTATATTCTCTCCCACCTCCACGACCACCTCCGCTTTTCTTTCTTTAGCTCCAGTATTCTGCTTCCGGTGTAGCTGATGAGGGAGAACATGATGTGTGACCAGAACCACTTCGATGTATAGGACGAATGATCCAGCCACTAGAATGACTCCGTGGTTGTCTTGGTACCGTCCGCTTCTTCATTCTTCGCGTACCCTGGTAAGGCGCTCTTCTGTCTCTTTTTTCTGCTTCCGCATTGTGCTCAATCAATTTTTAGATTCTTACTTTTTTATTTGTCCATGCTTGCAGACACTCTAATTCCGGCGGTGCAGGTAGGCAGTGAATATGGAGAGGACGAGCGCCGTCACCTCAATAACCACACTGTGATCTGATGGCTATGAAAATAGCCATCTTTCTCCGTGTTTAAATCACATTTTAAGTCAAGTGATTAACCAAGAATCTCTCTAGAATTGCTACTAATGACTAATTATTGCAAAGGTAAGAAATCCTTGTTTTAATTTGTGTTGTGTAGAAAATCACACTTTGAAGGCGAAATCAGGAGCATTCATTGAATATTATCATGTTGCCAACTCGGCAAAGCTAACTAGGGACAAAAAGGAGGCACCTGCAAGCTTAACGACCAGCCGTAGTACTGGCAAGGCCCTCCCATACGACCCGACCGTACGGTGTGGTGTTGCCTTCATTAGGTCAAACACTGCGACTTTCGTGAAGAGGCCTATATATCTTGAGACTCCAGCCGCCATGCAGAAGGCCGCCATTCTCAGATTGCATCACAACACCACCAAAGGAGATCCACCATCATAGTTCATCCTCTCCATCCCCCATCCACTCTATAGCCATAGCCATTATCTTGTACTAGAGATTTCCTTGTGATTTAGCGACCATTGTAAGAATATTTGATTTCAATCTAAGTATTTGCACAATGTTTTCTTTCCTTGATCTTATTTTTATGAGTGAGTAGTCCTCATGGGTTGCGGGTTGGGGTGAAACCTCGCAGCAATTATGTGCATATAATACATTGGAATATAGTGTGGTGATTGAATAGGATATATGTATCTTTGTTTATTTGTCTCTTGTCTCGATCCATGGACTTGTAGGTACCCAAGATCCCGGGGATTGATAAAGGCTCGAGGTAAGATGAGTGGTGAACAACGACTTCACGTGAAATCCAATGACAACAAGGGGATTACGGTTTTATTTTAAGGATCCACTTGGGACTAACATCAACATCACCATTCTTAATGCTCTGATCTGCATTTTACTTGATAATTGTTATAGCTCGGTGCTTTGTGGTATAACAGTTGGATCAAAAGGCTATTGCTATGCTTGTGGATCGCAAGGGCTTTCGTGTTTATGGATTTGCTGCACACAACCCTATCTATATTAGATCATTTTACACATGAATGTGGTTATTATTATATTTATCCCATACGTTTGTGCAACTACAGGTGAATCTTCAATCCTGGCCTATTTCCATCCATTGCAACAACCAATGATTCAAAGTAAACTTGAAAGGTCTGGTAAACATAAAGTAAAAAGAGTAAACAAAGTCTTGTAGACGTGCCTTATTATTTCCATATAGCAATCGTTTCCCAAGGTTCGATGGACCTAGGTCTACTAGGGAAAAATGCTACTATACTATATCCGTAATCCAGATTAAAGGTATTAACCCTTTTTTGGCGCCATTGCTGGGGAAGCAATTCGCTATCCTGGTGAGGTCACTAGAGACCTTGTTTTTAGTTTTAATTTTGTTTTTAGCTTATTTCTTGTTATTATTTTACTTATTTGTTTCTCTTATTCCAAAAATACCAAAATAAAAGAGCCATGGATCAAAAGAAACTTAGGGAGTATGCTACTCCCAATGATGATTTTATTCGTGCGCCTATTACTCAGCCTACTGTTGGTGGAGAAACTTATGAAATTAAGCCTAACTTGTTGAGTTTGGTTCAATAGAATCAATTTGGAGGCTCAGCTGCTGAGGATTAGGGTTTGCACCTAAACACATTCACTGAGATATGCAACATGATGCGCATAAAAGATGTTGACCCCAATACGATAAAGTTACACTTATTTCCTTTCTCTTTAAGAGGAAAGGCTAAGGATTGGTTGCTAGCTTTGCCTAAAATCACTATTAAATCTTGGGAGGAATGTAATAATCTTTTTATGACTAAATTTTTTCCTCCAACTAAGACTATGCATCTAAGATCCAACATAATAAGCTTTAGACAAGAAGATCGCGAGCTACTAGCGCTTTCGTGGGAGAGAATGAAGGAAGGGGTCATGAACTGTCCTAGTCATGGGATGGAAGAATGGATTATTTTACAGTTATTATAATGCACTTAACCCAATATCTAATTCTATGCTAGATACCACAGTAGGAGGAACCTTCATGGGGAAGCAAGTGAATGTTCCAAAACAACTTCTTGATGATATGCAAAGCAACCATGCCTAATGGCATGTAAAGAGAACCTCCTCAAAAAGGGTGAATTCAATCACCGAGGAGCACAATGAAGAGCTTACTTCAAAGGTAGATGATCTTTTAAATATTGTAAAGGGTAAGGAAGATACCCAAGTTAATGTTATCACTACTGATGCTGATGAAGTCAATTTATAGCTCGTAACCTTTATAACCATGCATGGAAGAGTCAAAATTATGGCTCGAACTTTTAAACAATATTCTAATCATGAAGGTGCTCCAAATAATAATAACTATAATCATAATGGAGCAAATCATGGCACTCTCCCATTAGAGAATTATTTTAAAACATGTATGCAAGCACAAACTAATCAAAATAATGTGCTTATTAAAAGAACGGAGAACCATGACAATATTATTGGTAAATTATCTAACCAGGTCATTGCTATTAGAAAAGAATCAAGACCGTGGAGGCACAATTGGGCAAGGTAGGTGAGATACAAATTCTCATACTTGCATGATTTGCAGGAAATTCCCGAGCCAAATCCGGTGGAACACCTCAAGATGATGAGGGTAGAAGAAAAAGATGAGAAGCCTCAAGAGCTAGACTATAGAAATGCACCGTCAATAAACTATACCGTGGAATATCTTCTGAAGATGATCACCATGAAAAATCCCGGTATCGAACAAGGTAACGATGACATGTACCAACAGTTTATAAAATAAGTAGCATCAAAGGTATGTGAGTTAGAGATGGAATATATAAGGCTAGACAATAAACTTCTGGCTAAGCTTGATGATATCTTTTAGCCCACTATTAATATTAAAATAGAAGTTAATGAATTAGCTACACTTTATGATCTTGGTGCAAGTGTTTCAACAATTTCTAAAAGTTTATTTGATAAACTAAACCTAGGGCCATTTGAAACTACTGAAATGAGACTCCATCTTGTTGATTCAACTTATAAACAAGTTGTTGGGATCAAAGAAAATATAGTAGTGGAAATTAAAGTATGCCCTGCTCTTATTGATATTGTTATAGCAGACATGCCTAAAGATCTTATAGCACCTATAATTCTAGGTAGGCCATTCCTAAGAACTATTGAAGCTCTAATTAATTTACATGAAGGGAATGTGAGAATAGAACTACCATCTATAGAACCTTTGTACTTCACTTCCCTATGAAGAAAAAGGCCAAGCCTAATGATGATGGTGTCATTACTTCGAAAGCTAACTATTTTGGAGTGGGTGTTCCACTTCCAAAACGCAAATAATCATCGTCTGGGTCAAGCTAATTGACCTTAACTAGAAGCGCTTCATGGGTGGAAACCCATGTGAAATAAAGTTTTTACTTGTGTTAGTTTTATTTTTGTTTTTGTTTTTAATAAAGGAGTGTTCAATAAGATCCTTTGAAAAAACTAGAAGAAATCAAGGTAACCCTTACTATATAATATTTGCTAATACCTGGCCAAAGAAGGTATTCAAATTTTAGTGAAGTATTTTTGTTGTCATTCTTTTGGTTAAATAGATGTGCAAAGGCGTATAAAGTTTCTACTGAAAATATTTGAGTTTTTGATGTTTCAAAAGCTTTAACGACCAGTAGTACGACCGGGTCTGGTCGTACCACACGCCCATACCACATTTCGATACCAAAGAATGGATTCTTGGATTTTTGTTTCTAGGAGACAGACGTTATAACGACCTGCTGTACAACCGGAGCTGCCCGTACCGAGTGCCCATATCGTACCCCGGATCAAAAGATCGGAAATTAAGAAAAGGTACTACACATTTAATGACCCACCATACGGGGATCGTGCGACCGTACTGCACGCCCGTACCGAGTGCACCGCCTAGAGTATGCATCGACTACAAGGTAACGTCACCCGGTACGGGCGGGCTGCGACTATACCGCCCACCCGTACCACCTGTTTGGCCGCGATTTTAAGCCAGTGAGGAGGTGATTCTAAACCTAAAACACATATTCTCTTTATTCTTCCTCCAAGCTCAAAACCACCTCCATTGGATCTTCAATTTTACTCGTTCTTTCTTTGATTCTTCTTACATAAGTGATACAAGGTATGTTTGTCATCCAATCTCCTACTTATTTGCATCAAAACCTTGCTCAATCCTTTGCCATTATCAATCTAGATTTAGGTCTTGTTCTTGAACTAATCTTGATTATGAGCATGATTAGTTTTGTTTTTAGAGGAGATTCTTTTGTAGAAAGTGTAGGATTACTTTTTTATATGTTTCTATTGGATCAAATCTTTAATTAGCTTTATTTTTATTTTTAGATGAACACAAGGAGCCATACAAGTGTGATGGCTGCGAAACAAGCCGCACCACCCGTTGATGAGCTAACCCTCGAGTCACTTGGCATCAAGTTCACTAAGGAATACCACCTCCACCATTTCAACTGTCTCAAGAGACGAGAAATCAAGTCCATCAAATGGGCGTGTCCTTATATTCTTAACCAACTAGGTCGTGTCCATGATTTTAATTTACTATGCAATAATGTTGGTTTGGTTCACTTTGTTTTATAGGACGTTGCCACTTATCCCTGCTTGACACTTGAGTTCCTCAGCACCTTTGCACATACGATGTGTCTAGACTATTTCTCCGAGGAAGATAGCACAAGAGTTGATCACATCACCTTCCGCCTAATGAACCATGAGCATGACTTAACACTCAATCAATAGGCTCAATGTTTTGGGTTTGCTAACAACACCATCGACATCTTCTCCACTAGTTTTATTCTGAGTCCTACGCCCTTGGAATATTTTAACTCTATGAGAGGTCCTTGAACTACACCCAAGGGTAATCAAATTGAGTGTCCTGTTGTTTGTTATTTTCTGTTGCTAACTCCTTGCATGCATGTAGTGATTTTATTGGAGTCAATGAAGAGTACATGATGATCCTTGCAAAATCTATTCCCAACTGTAACTTAACGCCAAATTTGGGGGCTCTTCTCGTGTTTTATCTTAAGCATCTCCGTGGTCCCATATGCGGAGGAGTTGCCACTGCTCTCGCTCGAGCACTCCACATCAACCTAGGTAATATCCAACCGTTGGTAGGTGTTCGCCATCTCGGTTTACCTACTTTAAAAGCTTGTTGTATGATTTGTAAATTAAATGGTAGATACTTCTTTGATATACCTGGATCCGATCACTTGATCCCTGCTCTGTTGCCTAGTGGTTTGCTCTCTATCAAGAATGGATGTTTGCATTATGACGCACAGGTTGAAGCAAGACTACCCCAACAAGAAGTACCCCTGGATGAAGAAGGAGAAGATGAAGAAGTAGAACAAGAAGGCCAAAAACAAGAGCCACAACCACCACCTATGAAGATATCCACACGCTCGATGGAAACATCTAAAACATGAGAAACCTCTCCATAAACCTTCAAGACGCCACCACAAACCTCTCAACCTAGTTCACCAATTGGAGCAGCCAATGGAACTTGGGAGATTATCCATAATGAGTAGCAAAAGGACTTGAAAAAGCTGGAGCTTGGGGATGTATTCCCTAAGAATTTATATTTGTGTAATAGTGAGGTTGTATTCCAGCTCCATGAGAGCTTTGAAACACTTGGGTTGGGTTTGTCCCAACACTTTTTTGTTTGCTATTTTGCTTTGTTTTTTCCTTTTTCCATCTGTTTGTTTTATTTTCTTTAGTATCTTGCCTGGTTGCAAGTATTTTCTATTCTTTAACCCCCATCCTCAAAAATACAAAAAGATTTTATTTTATCCCTTTTTGCGAAAGTGGATTTTCCTATTGCCTCTTTGCTTCAATATTATTATGAGAGTGATTTGACTTGAGTTTTGAAAGAACACATCAGGAAGAGAACCGGTGAATTCACTCATGAGAGGTATGTCCTATGTCTCCCACTTTAGAAATTTGAAATGTTTATCCTAGTTAGTTGATTTGTTAACATGCTATGCTAGTGGGAGTAATTCAAAATAGTTAGAGTAGAGCTTTTTATTTGTATGGTAATTAGTTGTGGAAGATTTTGCTCTAGTTCTTGTAGTTAACCGAGTCTTGCCTTGGAAACAATATTTCTAAACAAGTACAACAAGAAAAAGTCTCCAACTTATGACTTGTATGTTGAGTGATTGTCTCAGGAGTTTACCTTTGAAGATACTTAACCCCATGTATATTATAGACTTGATGGTACTCTTGAAAGGATTTGTTTGATTGAAATGAAGTCTAGTGGTAATCAAGATGCATGCCAAAGCAGAAGTTGTGATTCAAAGTATGTTATTTCTTATTTATAAAATTTTGATGCACACCTTTGGGATGCCAACAACTCCGCTGGCCTACAAACGATCAAAGGTACAACCCTTGATTTCAGCTATTGAGTTAACGACATGGGTAGCAACTGTTACCGTAATGGGCGAAAGTATTGGTACTCTTGAAGGTTGTGCGAAGTATTGCTAAGAAGTCACTCAATGATCCTTGTTGTAAACTATATTGGAAAGAGAGTCACCCAAAAAGTCTTTGGCATGGTCTCGTTACTACTACATGAATTATCTTGAAAGACACTAAATGGAATAGTAGTGTTTTGATAGTCTTGATCTATTGATGTGGGTGTCAATAAGACACTTCATTGTCAAGATACTTTGGACATGATCTCCCATACTTAAATATGCTAATATAAAACCTCCAGTGTTCCTTGGCAAGCTGAGAGTTAACTAGAGGAATTGGAATGATTGTTAGACCTCTAGTTGTTTATACTTATATCAACTCTTCTTTGATTGTTTTGAGTTAATGAAGATTGTTAGTACTCTTGTCATTTCTATAATTTTTATAAGCCTTTCAAATGGAAGAAGTGTTGGATGCATATGACTACCAACTATAAGTGAATTCATCTTCTCATTATTTCAGTTTAAAATCCGAGTTCCTTATGGTTTCTTTTGTTTCTTGCTCGAGGACAATCAAGGTTTGAGCTTTGTGGAAGTTGATGGATATGAAAATAGCCATCTTTCTCCGCGTTTAAATCGCATTTTAAGTCATGTAATTGACCAAGAATCTCTCTAGCCTTGCTACTAATGACTAATTGTTGCAAAGATGTGCAATCCTTGGTTTTAATTTGTGTTTTGTAGGAAATCACACTTTTGAGGTGAAACCAGGAGTGT
Organism: Avena eriantha; assembly: GCA_910589775.1. Lineage (NCBI taxonomy): Eukaryota > Viridiplantae > Streptophyta > Magnoliopsida > Poales > Poaceae > Avena > Avena eriantha. Next base: position 260,637,092 of record OU342745.1, on the reverse strand, counting down.
TCATTGAAGATTATCACGTTACCAACTTGGCCAAGCTAACTGGGTAAGAAAGGAAGGCGTCTGCAAGCTTAAAGAATAGCCGCACGGGCAAGGCCCGCCCATATAGTGTGGGGTTGGCTTCATTAGGTCGAACACTGAACCTTTCCTGAAGAGGCCTATATATTTGGAGACTCCAATCATCGTGCAGACGGCCGCCATTCTAAGATTGCATCACAACACCACTAAAGGAGATCCACCATCATAGTTCATCATCTCCATCCTCCATCCACTCCATAGCCATAGCCATTATCTTGTACTTAAGATCTCGTTATGATTCGTCGACCATTGTAAAAGTATTTGATTTCAGTCTAAGTATTTGCACAATGTTTCTATCCTTGATCTTATTGTTATGAGTGAGTAGTCCTCACGGGCTATGGGCTGGGGTGAAACCTCGCAACGATTATATGCATCTAATACATGGGAATATTGTGTGGTGATTGAGTGGGAGATATGTATCTTTGTTTCTTTGTCTCTTGTCTCCATCCATGGACTTGTAGGTACCCAAGATCCCGGGGATTGATAAAGGCTCGAGGTAATATGAGTGGTCAACGGTGAATTCACAAGAAACCCAATGATAGCAAGTGGAGTACGGTCTTCTTTTAGAGATCCACTTGGGAGTAACAGCAACATCACCATTCTTAATGATTTGATTTGTATTTTACTTAATAATGGTTATAGCCCGATGCTTCGTGGTATAACAGTTGGATCAAAAAACTATTTGCTATGCATGTGGATCGCAGGGGCTTTAGTATTTATGGATGTGTTACCCACAACCCTATCTATATTAGATCATTTCACACATGAATTTGCCTATTATTGTCTTTATCCCATATGTTTGTGCAGCTGTAGGTGAATCTTCAATCCTGGCCTATTTTCATCCATTGCAACAATCAATGATTCAAAGTAAACTAGAATGGTCCGGTAAATAAAGTAAAACGAGTAAACAAGGTCTTGTAGACGTGCCTTATTATTTCCATACAACAATCGTTTTCCAAGGTTCGATAAACCTAGGTCTACTAGGGAAAAAGCTACTAGACTTCATCTCTAATCCGTATCAAAGGTATCATGATTGTCCGCATGTCTCTCCTTGGCTATAATTTCATGTCGAGGGATAGCCTACCTTCTACGTCATCTATGGTCATCGCTGCTGTAGACAACAGCCAACGCTTCGGGAGGATCAGCACGCCATCTGCGTGCCCTACCGCTTCCATGGATAGGTCTTCACGCCTGCGGTCAAGGACGATGAGCTTCTAGAGCTGTCTTCTTGCGAATGTTCTGGTAGCTTGGAGTAGGAGTAGGGATAGCTAGGAGTAGGGGTAAGACGTCCGATCGAACTTTTTATGCGCTTAGTTTGCTGGAAAAGTTATGTCTGTGAAATAGTTAAGGTCTGTAATATGAGACAAGAAATAAAAAATTCTATAATGTGTTTATTTGCATCAGATTAAAGAATGCGTGTTTTTGTCGGCTTTATGTTTTAATTGAATTTGTGTTTAGCTATTGGAAATATCTTATATCTGTAATACTTTGGTCTATAATTGGAAAATAAAAAATAAAATAAAGTCGCCGCATGATGTGCTCGTTTGTGCGAGACTAAGAAAAAGCATTGCTATGATGCTTGATTTGGTAATTAGATAGTTGTCTCCGTAATACTTACACTTATGTTTCTAATCGGATTAAATAAATAAATTGTCGTCATTTTACGTGTATGATTACGTGAGAAGAAGTTTTGTTTCGTTTCTTTTGTAATACTTAGACTTATATTTCCGATAGGATTGAATCAATAAACTGCCGCCGCTTTACGTGTATACATCTGTGAGAATAACTTTTGGTTTCTACCTCTGGCCTCTATAATCAGATTAGATACGAAAATGTGAGTGCAGATTAATGTGTTCTGTTGCTAGACGTGATTCGTCCATTTAGTTCTTCCTTGACTTTTCGGCTGTTGAGTTATCTACAGTCAGATTTCCAATTTTACATTCGATTTGAGCTACAGAGGTCGCTCGGTAGATCAGGGTTTGGTTATCGAACGTGTGTGAGATTGTCTATTACATCGTTGTATAAGAGTTTTCTCGGAGGCATGTCCTATATGCTTTGTAGGTCGGGTCGTGGGTGTCGAACGTGTGCGAGACTGTCTCTTATATCGTTGTACGAGCAATTTTTCAGACACACGTCATGTATGATGCCTATGCGCGTCTTATCTCAACGTCCTAGAGCAGTCTCACTCGGATTTTTTTACTTTCATTACCACCATGGTCACATGAAACTATAAGAGTTTACTTGCTTTGCTTCATCGACATGTTGTAAAATGCTATGGTTGGCAAATTCAAACGATTTGGTCATCGATTATTTTTTCATCGACGTGTTTAGCATAATCTTCTTCTTAGGGTCCTTTCTCTTGCGCTAACATGTAGCGCGATCATATCATCAAGCGTTCTGTGTGTTGGCCGCGCCCCGGGGGCGCAGTGAGAAGTCTAGAATTAACAATTAAGTCTGTAAATTTGAGCAAGTAAGACTATTAAAGTTGAGAAATACATATTGATGTATATTATTCAATAGACTTACATGCAAGAGGTATCAATTTCTTAGGGATGTTTACTAACGATTAAATGGATATGTACATATCTATTTAATAAAGTAAAAATCTAGAATAATTTGGAAGTTTTCAAATGAATATAGAGACTAAGTAATAGTACTCAAAACAGAATATTCTAAAAAAAATCTGAACCATCGAGTCACCCTTGTGGAAAAAATATGAATGATACAACACTCTGTACTTGGAGTCCCAAAGAGTTGGTACACACAAAGTTATTGCAATCAAGAACATTTCTTGGCACCATTGTTGGGGAATTGAGGAACAAATTCAAAGAGGATGGAGCCTGGAAAATTTTCAAACTGCTAGGACATTTTATGGCACGCTACATTAGCATTATCATCTAGCTTGGAGCACAATTCATCTCTCATCGGAACTGTTAGAACACTTTTTTGCACCATCATCAACTTGTGCAAACGACTAAGCTTGTGGAGGTTGTACCACTATGAACTTATCTTGTCTTTTAGATCTACAGAGCAATTTTCTCACTCCTATTCTTATTCTCCACCAAAAAAAATTGTTAAACAAATTTTTGTGGACGTTTATCTTGTCTTTTAGATCTACAAAGAAATTTTTTTGTTTAACAAAAAAATTGGGAAAAATGAAAGATGCTTGGGTTAGATTAAATAAAATACATAGTAAGGATCCAAACCCATGTGGAGAAAAACAATTGAATCACTATTTTTACTATAGATTAGAAACTCGGTATAAAAATGCCTTGGAATTTTCTTCAGGAGGTATTTTTGTTTTATCAGCACCAAAACATTCCTGCTTTTCTATTAAAAAATATTTGGAACTAATATGGCAAAAATGAGATAAGTAGAAGATATTACAGCTCTACTCACATATACTAGAAAGAGAATTGAAGACTATGCTAAAAGACTACCAAATAAAAGGAATATAGATAATTTAGAACTCTTTTCTAAAGATGTTATAACTTGGATAGAGGATAAGATGTCTTTGTTCATTCATAAACTTTATGCACGTGAAGAAGAATTTAAAAAAGATGATAAGAAGCTTATAGGTGCTGCAATGGGAGTGTTCTGTCTTGGTCATGTACTTAAAACTGTGCCTCTTTTAAAGATATGCCCAAGGCAAATCTAAAACATCATTTTCTTAAGATCTCTAAAGAAAAAGAGAAAGGATAAGAGAATACTCAGGTAGTTAAATAAAATAAAGATAAACAAGTAGAGGAAGTGAAGATGTTTAGTGAAGTTAATGAACCTCTACTTATAAATGTAGTTTGCATGAAATAATAAATATTCTACAAAAAAATCTAATGATCCTTATTTTAATATTCATCAAGAAAAATTTGGATCATATATAGCAAATTATGTCATTAAAGATATGATAGCAACATATAACAATGAAGCTATGATACCACCTAAGTTTTGGGATGCTTGGATCCCCAAGATACTAGTAACTATTGGCAAATAAACCCAACATGCTATACTAGATTTAGGATCTAGTGTTTCTGTTTTGTCAAAATATCTATATGACTTGCTTGAACTTTAAAATATGGAAAAATGCACCATAGATCCACTACTTGCTGATGATTCTACCCAACATGCTTTAGGTAGAGGTAATTATGTTATGATTGAAATACATATGACATTTGTGCCTGTTAACTTTATTGTTATGGATATGGGGAGTCAAATCTTCAATCCTATAATTCTTGGAAAACCTTTTACGAGAACCACATGTGTTGTCATTGATTCAAAGGAAGGGAATATTAAGTTTCAGTTCCCTCACGTGCATGGAATATTTTTCAAGAAAGAAGGAGATGACATTAAGGTACAAGCTACCACATGATCTCCACTCAACTTAAAAAAAGTAATTACGCCTAGCTATATTGATATAACAAAAGCGCTTTTCAGAAGGCAACCAAGTTGTTTTTATTTTTGTGCTCTTTCTATAGTAAGAGATTTATGAAGTTTTCAATAAAGTACCAAATTTTCTTTTAGTTCCTTGATCGTAGAGAGCTTCCAAGGGTGACAACTGTCGGGGCCTATGTGGTCCCTAAGATTAATCCTCCGAGAATCCTTGTTATGCATACACCACAACTCCATGATCAGTCAGTCATGGCACATAATCGACAAGTATCAAATTAAACATCCATTACTTAAACGGATACATGTCATACCTTACATGCCATTATAGCTACATTGTAATCATCAGCAAAACTTTATTGAAGTGTAGAGCCCGAGCCCTGCCTTAACCTACAGGCAGCTGACTGGGAGAATGTCCTATCTTGCTTAGTTATCATCATCACCTTCTTCTCGAGATCTGACCAAGTTCATAGTTAGACACAATGCCAATGAGTACTTTGAATGTACTCGCAAACCACCTTAAGATAATAACAATAAAAGGATATGCAATATGGTTGTGATAGTAGGAGGGCTCCAAGAGAGGTTCTTTTCTCAAATAGTTTCTCTTGTAGATATAGCATCTACATACCTTTGTTGAAAACTTTTGTAAAACATTTTGGAAAGATTTGAGAAACATGTAAACTACTAGGATGGGGTCACCCATTTGCCTTCCTTCCGGTCATCCCATGACCAACATTTCTCCTTCCTTTCCGACCATCTCATGGTCAAAACATTTATCCTTTCCGACCATCCCATGGTTAAAACATTTCCAAAACCCTTGCTTTTCTGAAATCCTTTTTGAAATCAAAACCAGTACCGCTCTACAACAGCCTTTCCAACCGTCCATGACCACGTACACGGTTATTCGAATAGATTTATACTCCGCAGAGGTTGTACACTTTACCCACACCATCTGGGTACCCTGCCCTGATCACCTATGGATCGTCGGTCGAGTAACCTATCAAGACCTTCGGGATGCCCACTCTAGTACAAGCGCCTACCTTATGAGTCATTCCCCTCAACATCAGGACATTAGGTACCGAGGACTAACCGGAGCACCTTTTTCACTGCACAAACTGTGCGCTTTCAATGAGAGGCTCATAGTAAATGCCTGGCGGCCCACAAACAGCTTGTTTCTTCACCTGGTCGACGCTTCATAGACCATTATAGGAGAAGACCTAGCCTCCAGGGATCACCATCCCCTCTAGTAGTTGTGAGGCAACTCATACCAGAGTAAACAAACTTCGAGTCCAGCCCCTTCCCATATAGGAGTAATGTGGTTGCACGGGTTAATTGTTCTAGCAAACTGCAAAGAATTGGGTGCATTTTTGTAAACATCTTTCCTCCTCTTTCTTTCAGCATTTTTTAAAACAAAATCTTCTTCTTTTCTGAACTTCTCTTGGTAGGTCCAACCTCACCAAGGTTTTACCGTAAAACAATTTGTATACTTTTTCCTCGGGTCTTCCCGTCCTCTAGTTTTGCTTCGGCTACAGCGGGGTCTCTAAAGGGGTATGGTGTTGTACACCATCTACCATACTAGGGCAAGTAGGTTTCATCAAGGGAGTTGTACTTAGTAATACAATTGTGTAATGGGTTGGAGGAGCCAAACCACTACCAGATATAGATCATCATGTAATGGGTTGGAGGAGCCAAACCACTACCAGATATAGATCATCATGTAATGGGTTGGAGGAGCCAAACCACTACAGTAGGTAACACATGCATAAGTAAAACAGTAGGATTAGTATTATGATAAATAAGGTGGCTTGCATGTGATTAGCAATCTGACAATATGTCCATGGGCGTCTTCTTATAATACCATAGTAATAACCAACATTAATCATCTTCCTCTGGTCTTCGATATAATCGCAATCTATCGTCGTTAAGGATAGCACATGCAAGCAACAAGGCCACAATCAACACAAGGCATACAAACATCAATACAATATAGCAAACAACATTCAACACATGAATATCTTTAGTAGGTTTTGATGGATTGAGTTTATTGCAATTGGAATTATTGGAAAAGCATTTGTGGAACTTGTTTAATGATTTAATTGACAAAACCCACCTAATTAAGGGGTTTGACTAAGGCTTGGGTTTGTGTGATACCAATGTACAAAAATGATTTGAACAGATAGGTATTGAAAAATAAAATTCCACCAAAAGTGGTTTCATGATTTTATCACTTTTCTTTAATTAGTTATGGATTTTATAGTGGAAATAACCCTAGTTTAGGTGAATAATTCACCAGAAAAGATCCGGAATTCAAATAAATTTTTCCTCAGATGTTTTGTATATATTTGAGTTTGTGATTTTTGGGAGTTGGGTTCACCTCAAAATAATTACCAGAATGCCCTTGGGAAAATACCAAAGTCGGTTCTATAAGAAATTTGTCTTTTTCACTATATTTATTCTACATAAACTTTTAAAATGAAACCAGGGGCACCAGGTAGGTACTTAGGATTCATAATTTTAGGAGTTGTAGATCTATAGAGGTTATTTATTTGGTGAAATAACCTTACACAGAGGATTTAAATTCACCAAAATTCTCTAGAGGATCAATAAATCTTGATCTCATGGGTTCAGTAAGGTATTGATGTACCACTTCACCGGGAGTTGGATTCAACTCAAAAGGAGTTGTAGATCTTCCTAGAGGAATTTCTAAAGCTAGATCTGGATTGAGTTTGTTATTTTTGCTACAGAAAAACTATGGTTCAACTTGTAATGGTTCCAAAGCCACGGAATAGGTATGTGAACTAGCAACTAGAGGACATTGGATTCACTCCATTTGGGTAGGTGAAAATCTCAGATTAAATTGTTGATTGACAATACGTACTTCTTAGTAGATTTAATGGGCATAGGGTTTGGTCTGCATGATAGAAAAACCATGTGATTACATGTACAAAAATTAATCTGGTCATATTTAGCTATTTTCCAATTTCTTAGGCATTTAATCCTAGGAGTTATTAAATTAGATCTAGAATATTAAAAGAAAAGGGAAAGGGGAAAAGGAGCAGTGGGCCGGATCGGAGCTAGCTAGGCCGCGCAGAGCTTCTAGGCCAGCCCGACTCACGTCGGCACACACGTGAGGCTGCTTTTGAATCTATCATGCGGGGCCCTATGGTCAATGAGGAGAGGGACGCGAAGAGGTATCTGATGCTAGGGGCCGTTAGATCAAGTCGGAACTGACGGTCCCTGGTCGTCTTCCTTCTCAGGATAAGTTGGCAGGGCGGAAACCCTAGGGGCGGAGGGAATGGTAGGGAGGAGCTCACCGAGGGTGTGCCAGAGTTGGAGGAGTGGTGGGGGAGTTGTGGCAGTCCACAACGGTTCCAGCGAGGGTAGGAAGCAGGGGTTTCTTCTTCGGACGAATATGCACGCTTCCACGTCAGTGAGGATGCTCAGGAGCTCACCGGAACACGCTCAGGGGTGCCTGCATGTTGGAGGAAAGGGTTGGTTTAGCTTGCGCTTGCCGAGAGGCTCGTGATAGAGAAAGAATGGGAAGAAAAGGAGTAGTGTAGCCCTGCTACAGCCTTCTCCTTCCTCCCAGCTCCATGGGAGGGAGCTTCGGGTTCCTAGGCTAGGGAAACCAAGGAATGGTGGAGGGGGATCTGGGGTGGCTCAGAGAGGGCTTGGGGGTGAAATGAGCTAGAGGGGGAGTGCTGGGGTGGCCTGGGGCATATAAACTCGAGGGAGGTGGCTTAGGGTGCACTCGTTCCATGGAGAGTAATGGGGAGGAGGTGGAGCTCTGGTTAGTTAATGGGGGAGGTGGTTGGTTCGTGTTAGGTCCACAGGGAGACGGGGAGGGGCTGGGAGGCAATGTGCTGCACGATATTTCTCTCCCTCCTTGATTGCACATGGAAAAGGAACTAGAGGGTGAGTGGGGGCTAGGGAAATCCATCAGGGGAGAGGGGGTGGAGGCAGGTGGTGTGGGGTTAGCAGACCGACCAGATAGGGAGAGGGTAGCCTGATGTGGCATTTATTTCCCTACATAGGCATGATATGGTCTCTCTCCCTCTCTTACTTCCCCCAAGAGTTAAAGGACAAGGGGAAGGATTTGGTGTAGTACATGCTCGACCAGAGGTGATGTACTGGTGATGTGGTGATCGATGGTGATGGTTTGGGGAGAGTTTTGAGGGATTAAAAACCCAATGTTGTTAAATATCTAAGTTTTGCCATTTTTGATGCCTAGGAAACAACTCTTGGGTTGTGATCTTGGTTGTAAAACCCCCGGGATCAGGGTTAAGCAAATCCTAGACCTTAGACTGACATAAGCTTAACCTAGAGCTTGAGGATATTTAGTAAGAAATCAGTAACACGATAGTAACCCTGCGACACAAAATTAATACAACAAGCTTATAATTGAGCGAAGAACCAAAATATTATAAGTAGAGGTCACTAACCACAATAATCAAACAACAGAAGGAAAAATATGATATTAAGTATAGCAAACTTAACAAATATCCTAAGAGGCCTGAAGCATAACGATGACGTCCCAGCCCATAGATTCCAGGCTACCGGCTGGGAACCCCAAGCTACTTGTCGGTGTTAATGTCGTACCAAATTCGTCTTCAAGGGAACACTTACTCTGCTACAAAAGTATCAACAAAGCAAGGGTTATTACAAGGTGTACTATGCAAGACTTATGGCTTGTGGGGTCATTTTGCATAAATCCATCTTTGTTTATAAAACAAGAGGGAGAAGAAGCTCGTCTAATCATAATATTTTAAAAGGGGATAAGAGAGCGACATATCTAAAGTATTGATCATAATCTTTTGATATCCACCAAAGTAATCCTCATCTCACAACTAGGATCACCCCCTCGTACCCTGAGGAAGCATCCTTAAGCACACATTAAAACCTCCAAGTTTTACGATTATGTTAATGTTATCTATGATCTTAGAATTCAGTCACCAAGCGTTCATAACCGTGAACATGGCTTTTCAAAATGATTTAACCCAGCATGGGTGTACAACTTTACCCACACGTACCAACTGACTCTTAATGCCAAGCTATTAGCCCTCTTCCTTGGAAGGCTGGTAGAGGGTGGTTGTACACTACCTTTACCTTGCTTTCTCCAAGACCATGAGTCACGCCCTAAGGATGGTTCCACCGTAATGGGTCAAATCCCGAAGCCGGTCCCTAGAGATGTGGGTGAGGTTGGTTTATCAGGGGCTCTATCGACCCCAAGCAACCCGATCCATGCTTCCCTACCTGTTATGATGCACATCCTTCACCGTCTTCGAGAAAAACCAAATATGCATATGTCGAATGGAATGCCTAAACTATGTGACTCATGGAATCTGCTAGGCAAGTTAGTCAGTCAATGGGTTCCCAAGCCCTGTGTGGTTGTACACTCGTCTCGGTTGCAAAGGCAAGAACTCAATTCCTAGTGGTGGTGAGCATGGGACTACAAAATCCACATCCCACAGTGGCCTCCCATTCAAGCCTTAACATGTTTAACCTTTACCACTGATCTCATCTCATCATGTTCTCCTGTCATACTAGATTATCTGCATCTGATACATCATCTGGATGAACCAGCACTGGAAGCTAAGCATGTCTAAGCAAGACACAGATATAATCTCTAGGAGTGCACACAAGCCAAACCTAGTTAATATAAGCTCAAAGGTAGTAATGCAACAGATAGGGTACTCTATCTATCAATAAAAGACCATAGTAGAATCGTATGCATCATGGGAAGAATTTAAATGCTTTCAAAACCATAGGATTGCATAATGGTGGGGCTATGCTTGCCTTTCCCTGTTGATAACCAATAAGCAGATCTTTGGAAGCCTTGTGCTTGACTTGATTATAGTTGATCAAGTATTGCCCATCAATCTTCGATGGTGTTGATCTCGGTCTTCGATCTCGATCTCGATATCGTATTCTACTAGGAAGAACCAAACACCGGAAAGAAAGGGTAAAAATCAACACATGGCATCAATGCAATGCTTAAACAAGGATGATGATATGACAAGTTAATTTGTATTGAACTGAGACCCTAGGGCATGCTCGAGCATTTTAAAGAGGGCCCAAGGGGTACAAACCCTAATTCAGGGGGAACCTGGGAATCACCTATGGGGTTCACTTTGTTCTTCTAATTAAACTTGCAATGAAAGTTGTTGAACAGTGCATGATTATGAGTCTATTGTGTAGATCTCATTTTTTGAACATTTTGATATATTATTCATATTTTTTACTTATAATTATTAAGTTATTGAATCTATAAGTTTAAACCAACTTCTGGAATTATTAAAACAATATAAAGCCTTTATTGCCTCAGTGTGACATGGGCTGACATCACCCGAGGGGAGGGGTTGTTTTACACTGAGGCTTAGCTAGACCCACTGACTGACTAGCGGGCCTGGGACACGTCAGTGTGCCACCTCGATAAGGTGGGACCCATCACGGCTGAGTCGCGTTGACCCTCACGGTGGACGGTGGCCGATGCCGGCGACCACCTAGCGGCGGCGCTACGATGCACGTGGAGTGGCACCTGCATGGATCAGAAGCGCCTCGACACGGACGACCTGACTAGGGTGGCGCGAGTTCTTGACGTGACCGGGAACCTCGTTGGTGATAACTAGAGCGAAGGTCGCACGATGATGCTCGAGGCTAGAGCAAACTAGAGAGGGAGGGTAGGAAGGGAAGGGTCCAGGTGGACCAGCGGCTCACCCTAAGGATGACAGTGAGGTCGGCTTGGCCAGAGGAAGTCGAGGTCGACGGTAATGGCGGCGGAGGGTGTCGTCGGAGGCGGAGAGGAAGCGGGTCGCGACGTTGATTGGGGTCTCCCCTTCCCGATTCCTTCCGTGGGATGGATGAGGGAGACGAAACGGAGCTCCTCGCACTATCAGCGGAGGCCAAGGAGGTCGGGGGCGGCGGCGACCGGTGGCTACTGTTAGCTAGGTTTTGGCTAGGGAGAGAATGAGAGAGGGGGCGAGCCAGGGGGAGAGTGAGAGGATAGGGTGAGCGACAAGGCGTCGTGGCGGTCTTATCCTTGCCCAGCTCGTCGACGAGCGGGCATCTTGGCGCGCGGTGGCCGATAATGCGGTGACACCAAACTACTTCGGTGGATCGAGAGGTCGACAAGGACCGCAAGTAGACGACGAATCGGTGCCTGGGCCTGGGCCAAGGTGGGTTTCCGGTTGAGCTGGCTTTGGGCGCACTGGGTGGTAGGGAGCATAAGAGAGGGAGATGGGCCGGCCCGCTGCGGGTCTGCTGCAGTTTTTATTTGCAAAACATTTTTCCTTTTCTATTTCCTGTTTTCTGATTGTATTTTCAAATTCTTTTCTGGTTTGAGTGGTTTGAAAATACTGGAGGATTTGTAAATAATAAGAAAACATTGCAGGGCCCTTTATATTGTTTGGACTCCACACCTTTTGTATCTGTCACATCTCAAATTCTAGATTTGGCACTGCATACATACATGCCATTGCATTCATGATCATATTTGCAAAAATTCAGTTTTAAAGTATTTTGGCCAAAACGCCCCCCATTTTGTCTTTCCATCTCTCATAGATGATTACTAGGATTTTTGCCTTGCCTCTTTAAAAATGGCTCTTTTTGGACATTCCTGATGCATGGTTGCGTAGAGCTCGTCTCTACGAATCCGTAGGACTTTGTTTCGTTCAATTCGGAGCCCTGGAGCAAAAGTTATGGACAGTTTACCGAAGTGCAGAAAAAGTTCAGACTTGCAGACAGTACAGCAGGTTCAGTTACTGCTCAAAAAAAAAGAAAAAAAAGAAAAAAAAAGAAAAAGGGAACCGCGTCGGGCAGCCGCCCGCCAGCCCACCACGGCCCAGCAGCCCACCCGGTTGCCGCCTGCCAGCGAGCGGCAGATAGCAGCCACCGCGCGCGCGGCGCGTAGCCCGCCTCTGCCGCCTCCGCCCAGGGCCCACCTGCCAGTGGCAACACGTCGAGCTGACCGTGCTTGACACGGGCACGGACGCCGAAGCCGCCACCGACCTCGCCGGAATGCCGATTTCTGCGGGAGTCCGTTCCGCCTCGCGTACCCCGCTACCCCCCCTAAAGCCCTCGCCAACTCGATCCTTTTCCCCTCCTTTTTCCCATCTACACCGTCGCCAGCCCTACACAATTCGTCTCCGGAGTTCGCTGCCGCCGCCATTGCTGCCGGTGAGCTCGCGCCGCCGCCACAGAGCCCCCCCCCCCCGCCTTGCCGCCTTGCCGCTGCCACCTCACCCCTTCTTTTCCCTGCCTGCAGGACGTCGGGGAACTGCCTCCGTCGCCGGAGCACCTCGCCGGAGCGCCTCTGCCGCCGCCGCCGGTCGAAGGTGAGCCAGCCGACCGCGTCGGCCGTTGGATCGGACTTGGACGGTCCGGATCGGCCGCTGACCGCGGGAGCTGACCGCTGACCGGTCAACCGCCGGTCAGCTAGGACCCACCAGTCAGCAGGGAATATTCCCTAGAATATTTCCGGAATATTCCTGGAATATTCCCCGTCGATTTTCTGAGATTAATTAATTTCCAGAAAATAGATCCAACTTCAAAAATTCGTAGAAAAAGATTTACTAGGCCAAATTTTGCAAATAATATGTCGTTGGATTCACAAAATTGTGTAGAATTTTTTGACAAAATAATATTTCAGGTTTACTGTATGTATTTCCCTGAGACTTTGAAAAGGCTTAAAACACTATAAAAATTATGGGAAAAGTTCTGTAACGCCTTTTTGCGTATTTCCAATTCCCCTTGTTTTAAATCATGCTACCTACACAGTAGTATTTTTTCCCAGGCCTTACAACTCTGTTTACTGGAAAGTCTTAGTGTTTTGCCTAAAATCCTATTATTCGGGTTCACAAATTGCATAGCCTTGTTTTTATTGCATTAAAGATTTTCCATGCATCATGCAGTAGTAGTAAACATCAGAGAACACCGAGAGGTTACTGAAAACCTTGTTGAACTATCATGCATGCATTTGTGCACCTGCTTATGTCTGGTATGTTGTTTATGTGTTGTTTTGTATCGTGTAGATTGTGACGAGTGCAACGCTTGTTTCTGCGAGGATTGTACCCTCGACTCCTACCGTCAAGGCAAGTAGATGCTATTTTGTTCATACCATTGTCCTACTATTTTTTCCCTTATGCATATGTAGTGTATTTCTGTAGTTATTGTGTAGGAATTACTATGCTATGCTATATCCTATATATTGTGGTAGGATTCTCCTTGTAGTTGAGCCCCGCTCAGTAGATGTGCTTAGACTCGCTGTGAAGACAGGGAAAGGGGATCACACTATGGTGGAGTTGTGGTTGTTCAAACTAAAACAACTAAGTGTTAATGAACTACCTGGGCGGAATGGTTGGATGGTCATCGGAGTGTGGTTAATGGTGGGGAATGCTGCCAGGGTACTGAGAAGGATTGGTTCTCTTTGTTATGGTAACTTACGTGTGCAACCATGTGCCAGTAAGAATGGGTGGCTGGTTGGACCTAGTAGGTCGTGGTGATCCGAACCCAGCGTAGCCAGAGATGTAGTGACTGATAGGTTGGGACCGGTGCGCAGTGGGGTTTGGTGATCTACTTCCCGAAAGGTCCCTTCTTGGACTTCTCCCTATCATCGCACAATATGAGTGTGATGGTACGAGCTGGGTTGGCCAGGTCACATGGGTAAAGTGTACAAACCCCTGCAGGGTGTGAAAACTGAGTACTTAGCCATGTCCCCGGTTACGGACGATTGAGTTGCTTGATCTTGAGACTATGACATATTCTCGCTCATCCTTATTTCCTAATTACTAAAACTTGATGGGTGAACTTAATGGGTTGCTGTGAATTAAATGGTTTATGAAAGTAGGATCAATGTGTTTGAAAAGTGTAAGCTAGCCAAAGCTCCACTAGCCAAATAAGCATGTAAATGTTAGGTGCATTGTCTCCTTTACTTTAGCGCTACTTGCCATACATTCCATGTATTGACCCTTCGGGGCTGCTACGTTTCATGTTGCAGGTTATACCGATTCCGAGTGATTCGATATAGGTCGCGGTACTCCACTCGACACTTGTTCCCTCGTGGGAAATTTGAAGATGGAGTAGTATCTTTTTTTTGTGTTGCTACCTGATTTATGTGTGAGCTAGCCTTCGAGCTAAGCGACTTCTGTAATAAATGAATCTTCTGGATCTTCGTTACTTATGATACACGGATTGTTACTTTGTTATTTCATCTATGTTCTATGTAAGCCAATGAACCGATCCAGGGATTGGCATGTTGCATAGAAGCTACAGTCTTTTCAGTACTGTAGTGTTACAGATGGTATCAGAGCCGTGTGTTGACTGTAGGATCGTGACCTAGGATTGGAATAGGAAGCCTTATGTTTACTTAAGCCTATTTTAAATTCTGTCTTTATTCTTGTGCCATTCACTCTAGTAAATTCTTTTCTTTTGCTATTCTCACTCTTTCCTCTTTTACAATTGATATATGGGTGATGCTACCAAAGTTGAGTATGTTGAGCTTCAATCACCAAGGCCCTTCGCAAGACAGCTGGCAGAGCTTTGCAAGACACTGGGCATGCTGATGCCGATGTTCAAAGGGAGAAGGATGAACACCTATGTGCCAGGAGATCGCGTGTGGGAGATCACCGCGATTGTTCTTGCAGACCCCACTGTGCCTGGTATTGAGAATCTGAACCTCACCAAGAAGTACCTTACCTGGGAGCAAGGAGTGGAGTCGGCCATGCACGAGACCCTGTCACGCCTGTGCTATCTCCACCGACACCGACTACCAGCAGGTTCACCCTTCCTTGCATTTGGAGGTCGGAATGAGCAAGGACTTGTGATGATTACCACAGGTGATCGGAACAACATGCCACTCCAAGTGAAGCAGCTAGAAGACATGGAGATCAAAGCTTGGGAGAGGGAAGAGAAGTTGATGCAGCAAAGAGAGGAGCTGGATTACTTTCAGGGCACTGTGCATCTGCAAGGGTATGAGATGGAGAGCTTGCACACCGCTGTGAATACAATGGAGCAAGCCCTCATTAGAAGAGATGCCACCATTGTAGCGCTGAACCAAACCATTGAGCAGAGGAATCAAGTTGTGGCTGAACGTGATCAAACCATTGTGGACATGGCTGCCCAGATTGCTGCCCTTCAAGCACAGCAGAATCCTCCACCAAACGATGGTAACGGTGATGATGGGAATGATGACGATGATGATAGTTATGATGATGATGCGGACAATGGTGGAGGAGGCAACAATGATGATGGAGGAGGCAGTGATGGTGGAGGAAGTGATGATGGTGATGGAGGAGATGCAACGGGCGCTTTTGCTGAACGAGGTGATGAGGAGGACCCCGAAGAGGTGGAATTCGAGGACTCAAGTGAAGAGGACTCGGGAGAGGTGTACACACCACCACCATGCCATGCACCAGGAGCGAAGCGTCGGCGCATGGACGCCAGAACCTACTGCAACCTATTCATCAAATAGCTAGAGATGGTCCTCCAAAACTAGTCTTCGTTAGAGATATTCGTTAGACTTAGACATCGATCAATGTAAACTCCTGCACTATTAGCTTATTGTGTTTAGATTGCTCAGTTAGGTACCTTGAAGTTTCAGGATTTTTCGTGAGATTTATTAAATGATTTTTGATCAAGTTTGAGTATACTTCGTGCCTTTACTGCTGCAGTTTTCTGCCTGACCAGTTTTACCGCGCGATTTTTAATTCCTTACTGGTAACTCGGATTGCGCTCATATTTTAGGATCTGGAGCGTAATTACCTGTAGCATCTGCACCAAAATTGGCTAAAATTCCTGACGAGTTTAAGGTGCCCAGAAAAATTCGTGAACAGGACAGAACTGTTCTGCCAGATTTTCTGGTTTTGCTTATTTTGCTGTTTTACTTTACCAAACGCTGCTACTAGCGCTTCTAAACTATATACTGCTAATGAAAACCTGGAACGATGGTTGTGTGTGCGTTTGATCTTGTGGTGATTGCTTATGATTGTTGTGACTTGAGCTTGTTGCATGGGTAGAGGGCTATCGCTTATCTGTAGTTGTTACTCTCTAATCTTACCTGTGCTGAACCGCAGATGTCACGCCGCCGACCAGATGAGATGGCTCAGCTCATGGCTGCTCAAGCACAGCTGACCCAAGTGATGACGCAATTCCTGGCAACTCAGAACAACAACAACAATAATAACAACAACAACAACGGGAACAATCCGCCGCAGGGGGATGCTCTCACTAGGTTCTTGAGGCTGAGGCCAGCTAAGTTCTCCTCTGCACCTGAGCCCATGATTGCTCTCGACTGGCTTTGTTCTGTGAACAAGGACCTGGTGACCGTTGGTTGCACTGATGCTGAGAAGGTGAGATTCGCTGCTCACTTGCTGGAGGGATCAGCTGCCTCATGGTGGGATGCTTTCAAGATTACTCACCCGCTGGAGACAGTTACCTAGGCTATGTTTGAGGAAGGATTCAGGACGAACCACATATCTGCCGGGACCATGAGCCTGAAGAGGAAGGAGTTCCGCAACCTGCGCCAGACCAACCGCACTATGGCGGATTACATAGAGAAATTCAACAATCTCTCTCGCTATGCCCCTAAGGATGTGGACACTGATGCCAAGAGGAGGGAGAGGTTCCTAGATGGTCTCAGTGATGAGCTCTCACTTCAGCTATCTGTGGTTTATTGTCCGACTTTTCAGGAGCTGATGGACAAGGCTAGAATTTTGGAAGGGAAGCAACAGCAGGTGGAGCGATGCAAGAGGAAGAACAACCATCACTCCTCAGGATCACACCACCGTGCTCGCACCTCTTATGATGGACACTCGGGACATTCTAGGCATGGCGGAGATGACCGTAGCCACCGTGGAAGCAATGGACATCGCCACGATGGCCACAGGAGTGACAACCACCACCGTGGAGGAAATGACCGCCACCATAATGGTTATAGGAGCCACCACAGCAACTCTGGGAGGAACAATGGACATGACTATGTGAGCAAGAAGGATCTCAGCAATGTAGAGTGCTATAAATGCAAGAAGCTGGGTCACTATGCTAGTACCTGCCCGGAGAAGAACACGGGAGTGGGACCCAAGCTTGGACCCAACCAGAAGGCGAACGTGAACCATGTGAATGTGGAGGAAATCCGTGATGAGCCGGATCTCGTGATTGGTAAATTCCCAATCGATTCCCATATTGCACTTGTTCTATTTGATACTGGTGCATCGCATTCATTCATATCACGGGAATTTGTGGA
Organism: Avena eriantha; assembly: GCA_910589775.1. Classification (NCBI taxonomy): domain Eukaryota; kingdom Viridiplantae; phylum Streptophyta; class Magnoliopsida; order Poales; family Poaceae; genus Avena; species Avena eriantha. The sequence goes on along the minus strand of OU342745.1, from coordinate 260,619,397 downwards.
TAAACATGAGTTAGCCACTGAGTCACTAAAAGGGACTATTAGAGTGATCTCACCAGGAGGAGAGATGCTAGCTAGTAAGGGATGCCGTGATCTTACCATAGGAATTGGAGCACACAGCTTCCCAGCACATTTGGTAGTTTTGGAGTCGCAAGGACTAGATGTAATACTTGGCATGGATTGGCTGTCCGAGCATGATGGCCAGATAGATTGTGGACAACGTGCCATCTCTCTTAGGACACCACGAGGCATAAAGATTAAGTTCAAATCAGCAACACGTCTTGAGGGTACTAAGGTGAACTCTCTTAAGGGGGTTAGCATGGACACCGTACCTGTAGTAAAGGAGTACCCCGATGTGTTTCCAAACGAGCTGCCATGGATGCCGCCTGACAGGGACGTGGAGTTTCTTATTGACTTGATGCCGTGAACAGGACCGATAGCCAAGAGGCCATATAAGATGGATGTGGAGGAACTGAAGGAATTAAAGAAGCAGCTTAGGGAGCAATTGGAAAAGGGATTTATTCAGCCCAGTTCATCATCTTGGGGCGCGCCTATTCTATTCGTGGAGAAGAAGGACAGTAGTAAGAGAATGGTGGTTGACTACCGCTCACTTAATGAAGTGACCATCAAAAATAAATACCCATTGCCCAATATAAATGACCTGTTCGATCAGTTGGAAGGAGCGAAGGTATTTTCCAAGATCGATCTAAGATCAGGGTATTTCCAATTGAAGATCCGTGAGGAAGACGTACCCAAGACCGCCTTCACCACTAGGTACGGGTTATATGAGTATACAGTTATGTCTTTTGGACTAACAAATGCCCCGGCATATTTTACGACCATGATGAACAAGGTATTCATGGAGTACTTGGATAAGTTCGTGGTGGTATTCATTGATGACATATTGGTATACTCCAACGATGATGCTGAGCATGAGAAACACCTGCGACTAATTATGGAAAAGCTGAGGGAGCATAAATTGTATGCCAAGTTTAGCAAGTGTGAATTCTGGCTAAACACTGTTGGATTTCTTGGACACGTGGTGTCAGGCGAAGGTGGTGTCAGTTACAGAATGGGAGTCACCCAAGAATGTGGGTGATATTAGGAGTTTCTTGGGACTAGCTGGATATTACAGGAGGTTTATAGAGAACTTCTCCAAGATTGCAAAGCCAATGACTGAACTACTAAAGAAGGAGAAGAAGTTTGATTGGACCAAGGAGTGCGAGGCTAGTTTCCAGGAACTGAAGCAACGCCTAGTGACCGCACCTATCCTATGTTTGCCAGATATTCAGAAGGATTTCCAGGTGTATTGTGATGCCTCTCGTCAAGGACTGGGTAGTGTATTGATGCAGGATGGAAGAGTAGTATCCTATGCCTCACGCCAACTCAAACATCACGAGAGGAATTACCCCACACATGACTTGGAACTAGCGTCAGTTGTGCATGCACTCAAGGTATGGAGGCACTACTTGATGGGTAAGCATTGTGATGTGTTTACGGATCACAAGAGTCTGAAATACATATTCACTCAGAAGGAGCTGAATATGAGGCAGAGGAGATGGCTGGAGCTCATAAAGGACTACAACATGAGTTTGTAATATCACCCAGGGAAGGCCAATGTTGTAGCGGATGCGCTGAGTCGCAAGGTTTATGCTAATGGCCTGACAGTGGGGGAGTTACCCAAGGATTTGTGTGAACAACTCAAGGATCTCAGGTTGGAAGTAGTATCCGAGGGATACTTGGCAACAATGGAAGTTAAGCCAACGCTTCTGGATGAGATTAGAGAATCTCAAAAGAAGGATAGTGACCTGGAGGAGATAAGAGAAAACATACCCAAAGGCAAGGCTGAAGGATTTCGCGAGGATGATCAAGGGACGCTATGCTACAAGGACCGCTTGTGTGTGCCCAACGATCCGGAGATTAGGAAGATGATATTCCAGGAAGCTCATAATTCGCCATACTCTATACATCCAGGTAACACGAAGATGTACATGGATTTGAAGGAAAGGTTTTGGTGGGTTAACATGAAGCGGGAGATTGCAGAATATATTGCTCTATGTGATGTCTGTAGTAGAGTGAAGGCCGAGCACCAGAAGCCAGCAGGGCTACTACAGCCATTACCGGTACCTGAATGGAAGTGGGATAGAGTTGGAATGGACTTCATCACAGGATTACCCAGGACCAAGTCTGGATATGACTCTATTTGGGTAGTGGTGGATCATTTGACCAAGGTAGCTCACTTCATACCCGTGAAGACCACTTATACCGGTGCTAAGTTAGCCAAGATCTACATAAACAGAATTGTGTGCCTACATGGAGTCCCCAAGAGCATTGTGTCAGATAGAGGCACCCAATTTACTTCTCACTTTTGGCGCCAGCTACATGAGTCGTTGGGAACGAGGTTGGAGTTTAGCACAGCCTTCCACCCCCAGACGGATGGTCAGACCGAGAGGGTGAATCAGATTTTGGAGGACATGTTGAGAGCCTGTGCCTTGGCTCATGGCGCTAGTTGGGATGAAAATTTGCCTTATGCTGAGTTCTCCTACAACAATAGCTACCAATCCAGCATCAAGACGTCGCCATTTGATGTACTATATGATAAGAGGTGCAGAACACCATTGTAATGGGATGGCGTAGGGGAACGTCAACTGTTTGGACCAGATTTGATCAAGGATGCTGAAGAGAAGGTTAGTTTGGTTCGGGACAGGCTGAAGGTAGCACAATCGAGACAGAAGAGTTATGCTGATTCTAAGCGCAAGGAAGTGACGTATGAGATTGGAGATCGAGCATATCTCAGAGTATCGCCACTACGTGGAATTAAGCGATTTGGGATTAAAGGCAAGTTGGCACCTCGGTTTATAGGGCCCTACAAGATCCTGGCACGCAAGGGAGAGGTTGCATACCAGCTAGAGATGCCAGAGGTTCTATCCGTTGTTCACGACGTGTTCCATGTGTCTCAGCTGAAGAGATGTCACCCGGAGATGGTAGATACACCGTTGAGGGATACCGTGCCATTAGATGAGGTTCAGCTAGAGAGTGACCTGACCTATGAGGAGAAACCGGTCAAGATCATGGAAACAGCGGAGAGGTTTACACGCAGCAAGATGATAGGGTTTTGCAAGGTGCAATGGAGCCATCACACCGAAGAGGAAGCCACTTGGGAGCGAGAGGATGACCTCCGAGAAGACCACCCGCACCTATTTGCTAGCCACGTCAAATCTCGAGGACGAGATTCATCTTAAGGGGGTTAGTCTTGTCACATCCCAAATTCTAGATTTGGCACTGCATACATACATGCCATTGCATTCATGGTCATATTTGCAAAAATTCAGTTTTAAAGTATTTTGGCCAAAACGCTACCCATTTTGTCTTTCCATCTCTAATAGATGATTACTAGGGTTTTTGCCTTGCCTCTTTAAAAATGGCCCTTTTTGGACATTCCTGATGCATGGTTGCGTAGCGCTCGTCTCTACGAATCCGTAGGACTTTGCCCTGGAGCAAAAGTTATGGACAGTTTACCGAAGTGCAGAAAAAGTTTAGACTTGCAGACAGTACAGCAGGTTCAGTTACTGTTCAAAAAAAAACAAAAAAAACAAAAAGGGAACCGCGTCGGGCAGCCGCCCGCCAGCCCACCACGGCCCAGCAGCCCACCTGGTTGCCGCCTGCTAGCGAGCGGCAGATAGCCGCCGCCGCGCGCGCGGCGCGTAGCCCGCCTCTGCCGCCTCCGCCCAGGGCCCACCTGCCAGTGGCAGCACGTCGAGCTGACCGTGCTTGACACATGCACGAACGCCGAAGCCGCCACCGACCTCGCCGGAACGCCGATTTCTGCGGGAGTCCGTTCCGCCTCGCGTACCCCGCTACCCCCCCTAAAGCCCTCGCCAACCCGATCCTTTTCCCCTCCTTTTTCCCATCTACACCGCTGCCAGCCCTACACATATCGTCGCCGGAGTTCGCTGCCGCCGCCGCCATTGCTGCCGGTGAGCTCGTGCCGCCGCCACAGAGCCCCCCCCGCCTTGCCGCCGCCGCCTCACCCCTTCTTGTCCCTGCCTGCAGGACGCCGGGGAACTTCCGCCGTCGCCGGAGCACCTCGCCGGAGCGCCTCTGCCGCCGCCGCCGGTCGAAGGTGAGCCAGCCGACCGCGTCGGCCGTTGGATCGGACTTGGACGGTCCGGATCGGCCGCTGACCGCGGGAGCTGACCGTTGACCGGTCAACCGCCGGTCAGCTGGGACCCACCAATCAGCAGGGAATATTCCCTGGAATATTCCTGGAATATTCCCCGTCGATTCTCTGAGATTAATTAATTTCCAGAAAATAGATCCAACTTCAAAAATTCGTAGAAAAAGATTTACTGGGCCAAATTTTGCAAATAATATGTCGTTGGATTCAAAAAATTGTGTAGAATTTGTTTAAAAAATAATATTTCAGGTTTACTGTATGTATTTCCCTGAGACTTTGAAAAGGCTTAAAACACTATAAAAATTATGGGAAAAGTTCTGTAATGCCTTTTTGCATATTTCCAATTGCCCCTGGTTTTAAATCATGTTACCTACACAGTAGTATTTTTGACCAGGCCATACAACTCTGTTTACTGGAAAGTCTTAGTGTTTTGCCTAAAAGCCTATTATTCGGGTTCACAAATTGCATAGCCTTGTTTTCATTGCATTAAAGATTTTCCATGCATCATGCAGTAGTAGTAAACATCAGAGAACACCGAGAGGTTACTGAAAACCTTGTTGAACTATCATGCATGCATTTGTGCACCTGCTTATGTCTGGTATGTTGTTATGTGTTGTTTTGTATCGTGTAGATTGTGACGAGTGCAACGCTTGTTTCTGCGAGGATTGTACCCTCGACTCCTACCGTCAAGGCAAGTAGATGCTATTTTGTTCATACCATTGTCCTACTATTTTTTCCCTTATGCATATGTAGTGTATTTCTGTAGTTATTGTGTAGGAATTACTATGCTATGCTATATCCTATATATTGTGGTAGGATTCTCCTTGTAGTTGAGCCCCGCTCAGTAGATGTGCTTAGACTCGCTGTGAAGACGGGGAAAGGGGATCACACTATGGTGGAGTTGTGGTTGTTCAAACTAAAACAACTAAGTGTTAATGAACTACCTGGGTGGAATGGTTGGATGGTCATCGGAGTGTGGTTAATGGTGGGGAATGCCGCCAGGGTACTGAGAAGGATTGGTTCTCTTTGTTATGGTAACTTACGTGTGCAACCATGTGCCAGTAAGAATGGGTGGCTGGTTGGACCTAGTAGGTCGTGGTGATCCGAACCCAGCGTAGCCAGAGATGTAGTGACTGATAGGTTGGGACTGGTGCGCAGTGGGGTTTGGTGATCTACTTCCCGAAAGGTCCCTTCTTGGACTTCTCCCTATCATCGCACAATATGAGTGTGATGGTACGAGCTGGGTTGGCCAGGTCACATGGGTAAAGTGTACAAACCCCTGCAGGGTGTGAAAACTGAGTACTTAGCCGTGTCCCCGGTTACGGACGATTGAGTTGCTTGATCTTGAGACTATGACATATTCTCGCTCATCCTTATTTCCTAATTACTAAAACTTGATGGGTGAACTTAATGGGTTGCTGTGAATTAAATGGTTTATGAAAGTAGGATCAATGTGTTTGAAAAGTGCAAGCTAGCCAAAGCTCCACTAGCCAAATAAGCATGTAAATGGTAGCTGCATTGTCTCCTTTACTTTAGCGCTACTTGCCATACATTCCATGTATTGACCCTTCGGGGCTGCTACGTTTCATGTTGCAGCTTATACCGATTCCGAGTGATTCGATATAGGTCGCGGTACTCCACTCGACACTTGTTCCCTCGTGGGCAATTTGAAGATGGAGTAGTATCTTTTTTCTTTGTGTTGCTACCTGATTTATGTGTGAGCTAGCCTTCGAGCTAAGAGACTTCTGTAATAAATGAATCTTTTGGATCTTCGTTACTTATGATACACGGATTGTTACTTTGTTATTTCATCTATGTTCTATGTAAGCCAATGAACTGATCCAGGGATTGGCATGTTGCATAGAAGCTACAGTCTTTTCAGTACTGTAGTGTTACAGTATCTTTTTGAAATTCAAACTATTTTGAATTGCTTTTAGAGAGAGGAGAAACTAGGGTTTTTCATTTTATTGTTTGCATTTTTATTTTGTCTTAGCAAAAGATGATGCTCATGAATGCACAAAAAAACCTAATTAGTATTAGCTAAAAGTGGGGTTGTGATCTTGGTAATGTAGGGCAATGATACAGGTAGATGGATAGGGTCAAGGTACACCTCCATTAATTATTTGGGATTTGTTGGAGAAATTTTGGTCCACGTTTGATTAAGTATTCAAATAGTGCAGAATTGGTTTTTCGGGTTTGATTTGATATTTTTGAGTTGGGCAAGATGGGTTTTTGGATTGATATGGTCCCAAATGTGGATTCACACTTTGGAGAATTTTCGCAAGATTTATTGAAGAATAAAAGTATTTAAAACATGTATTTTCTTATTTCCACCATTTAAGAGAATAGGCAACACAAATTACTAAAACTCTTCATAAAAATATTTATTTTTGAAGTGGGAAGATAGGGTATGATATATAGGCCTCAATGTGCCTAAGTATGGAGATGTGTTTGGGAGAAAACTAAACTTTCTTTTATAGAAGGAATTTTGAGATTTTGTTAGAAGAAAATAATTTAATTTTTTTGGGCCAAAACTATTATTGATAAATTTTTATATTCAAGGTATATGATGTCAACATGTTTTAACTACCATTTTAAACCTTGGGTAATGACAATCCACCTTGATTTTGGTAGAAAACAAGGATAAGAGGATCTTGGGCAAAGTAAATTTTATAACATCAAAACCTTGTTGGATCTTGGAGCTCATAGCTCCCCTTGGGTCATGGGCTATATGGATGGATATACCAAGTTGAGTAGATCACCATGGTATGGAGGTTTTAGGTTGATAATGATTGATATCTCCAAGGATTGATGCCAAACTTTGAATAAAATAAGGGTGCCAAAACCGATTATCAAATAGCCTTCTAAACAATGTGGGTTTTAGAAGCACAGAGATCCAATTGAAACGAGTGAAGTAGGTATTGATATACCTTTATGAGTAGAGAAAAATCATGCAAAGAGTTGGTCAAAATAAGATAGTATGAAGATGTGAGCTTCTGCCAAAGTAGGATAGTTGATAAGATTTGTAGAAAAGCTTATTTTCTTGCCTACAAAACCATCAAGAACAAGTGGGTTAGAGGAGGATATAGTCAAGGGAAATGATGGGCCTTGCTAGTCCTTAGGATGGTCTACAAGATGGGTCAAGTGATTGCCAAAATGCACAAGGGTTGGAAATGAGGGAGACTCAAAGATGTGATCTTGATAACCTTTTTCCAGACTTAGACAGATTTGGTAGATTTGGGGATTTTGACTAGAATACAATAGTTAATGTTTTGATTGGTTGCAAGGTTCCAATTCATCATCAAATAGATGAGGTGGATGGGTAGATTGAGTAGAAAATATCCATTCTTGGAGTTGGTCTTTATTGACTTGGCAACTTCTAGAAAGGAGTAACTATATGGTGATTTAGCTAAGGATTTAGATGGTCACTTGGTGACTAGAGGTTAGATCAAGCTAGGAAACTTGCTTAGGGTTTGTAATCTTAAACTATCTTGATCCTAGAGGATGAGCTCCTAGAGTAGCTCAAACAAATTCCTAAGCAAACAAGTCAAGCAACAGATCCAAGCAATTCATCTAAGCAGGTCAAGGCAATTCATCTAAGCAAGCATCTCAATCTACTACTAGGGTTATCATCAAGCCTAGATTGAGATAAGGATGGGTGTTTTGAAAGGTTGGAGTTTTTGAATAAGATGAGGGTCCTTGGTACTTCTACCAGGAATATAATTGAAAAGCTTTATAAAAGATTTAGGACAACTTGGAGGTAAGAGTAGTTGAAGATTATGTCTTGAAAACATAAGGAGATTATATCATATAGATCTCCATAGTTTTGTAAATAGAAGCTAAGAAAATAGTTGTTGCTGCAAAGGCATCTTTGCTCATGTTTTGAAATGCCAGAACATTTGGGAATAAGTAAAACAAGCCAAGATAGTTTTGTTAAATAGTTTTTGTCAACTAAGGGTGAGGGAAGGAGTATATCATCTGCTACACATTTAGATGCATAAGCACAAGCAAACAACAAGCAAACACTACATCACTAACATGGCAAAGTTTTTGTTCCCCCTAATTTTTGCATTCTGGACAACTAATCAGGGTTGCTGAAATTGGGATGTTATAGCCTGGGTGGTCGGGGTGTTACAAAGGTCCACAACATCCTTGGCACCAAATGGTTATTACTTGTTCCATAACAAGAAAAAATAATATGGTCAAGTCGTGTGCACCAAGGAACATATTTCTTGTGTATGATAATCATACCATGACATTCTCTTATATCAAATGGATATTAAAAGTGATTTGGTGTTTTGTACTGACTATAATGAACATGGGGGCATAAATGCGGTAGATCTAGATGGGGGGCTTGAGACACATATTTATACAGGTTGGGCTCCTAGAGACACAGAGTAACAACCCTACTCCTGTTTATAGCGAGTTATATTGCTTGCATCGCCTATGCTTAGTTGTGTACTATAAGGCTATAATTTTGGTATACTGGTCTGGTAACCATCAAAACCTTTGACTAAAACACCCAATCCTAAGTCCTCTGAATACTAGCTAGTGGTCCAATAGAGTAGGGATGGCACATGCGTGGTATGGATATGGGTGGAGAAACCCCATATCTGTACCCATCCACTTAGACCTTGCCTGTCACCCGAAACCATACCCATTAATGGGTACAATTTTTTTCCATACCCGACACCCGACAGGGAAAATAGGTACTCGCCTTTAGAATACATCAAATTGAGAAAAATGGTAAGCAACAACATATAACCATATTTATAAACAACATCACATTATAAACAACAATAGATAATTATGAGTAACATCATATTATAAACAATAACACATTCTCATAATAGCAACAGTTGCTCATAAACAACAACATAACATAAAATATATACAAGAACACATAATTAGGAAGATATTAAGTATTATACGAGAATATTATGTTAATGCATACTTTTTTTGAGGAAATTAAGTGTTGTACATGGGTATATGGGTATGCGAGGATGGGTTTTACAATACCACACCCATACCCTATTGATGGTTGTGAAAATAGCCATTTTTATTCATGTTTAAATCTTATATTAAGTCAACCAATTGATAAAATATCTCTCTAACCTTGCCACTAATGACTAATTATTGTAAAGATGTGCAAATCATTGTTTCAAATTGTGATATGCAGAAAATCACTCTTTTATAGCGAAATCCGGAGCAATCAAGGGATAATCACACGTTGCCAACTCAACCGAGTCAGCCAGGGTCGAAAGCTAGCGTCCAGAAGTGTTAACGAGTGTTGGTATGGGTGGAGCTTGCCTGTACTGTCGCCCATACCATACGGAGGCTTCACTAGGTCAAACCAAGCAACTTTCATGAAGGGCCTATATATTTCGAAACTCTCAGCTGCCGCCGAGAGATCCAAAATTCGTAGATTGCATCTGAAAGCACACTGAGGAAGAACCACCGCTTCATCGCCACCATAGTTCATCATATCCATCTCCACCTCCATCCATATACATAGCCATAACTCGTATTCAAGATATCCTCATGGTTGCCAACTATTGTAAGTATATTTGGTATTGCTCTAAGTAATTATATAATGTTTTATATCCATGATCTTATTATGAGTGAGTAGTCCTCACGGACTACGGGTTGGGGAATAGCCTCGTAGCGATTATGTGCATCTAATTACATGGAGTATTGTGTGGTGATTTCATAGCAGATTTGTATTTGTATCATTGTCTCTTACCTCAATCCAAGGACTTGTCAGGTACGCAAGACCCCATCGTGGTATGTATTTTACTTAATAATCGTTCATAGCCCGGTGCTTCATGGTATAACGGTTGGACCAAGAGATTTTCTGCTATGCCTATGGCTCATAGGGGCTCTAGTATTTACGGATGTGTTGCCCACAAATCCTGTCTATATTAGATCATTTACACATGAATGTTTTTATTATTATCTTTATACCATATGTATGCATAGCTGTTGGTGAAACCTCAACCCTGGCCTATCTCCATCCATTGATACAACTCCGATAATAAAAGCAAAGTAGAAAGGTCCGGTAAACAAAGATTGAAGCAAACTAACAAGACTTGCAGACGCTCCTCAACCCACCTTAATTATTTCCCAAGGTTCGATTAAACCTAGGATTTCTAGGGAAAAGCTACTATACTGGATTCGTAATCGGGATCGAAGGTATCACCTATCTACCCGATGAGTATGATATTTTCTCATTTGCATACCCATGGGTAATTATTTGTACCATACCAATACTTCTAATGGGTTTTTACCCACCGTGTACATGGGTAATGGGCACCCATTGCCATCCGTACTCTAGATATGCATCATGAAAAAACAAAATAGACACCAACTCACTAGGACTCTAATAGTAGAGTGTTGTAGCAAGTGACTCTTTCCCACAAGGATGACTTGGGTTTTATGTCAAACACTAAGAGATTTACTAGTTCCCTTTTATTTTCCTATTTCATAACCGTACAGAACAAATATGATTTCCTTATATCCCCAACTCTAACATGGTGGTTGTCAAGCAACACAATGCATTAGAATGACATGAAAACAACTATAAAATAAATGAAATTGTAAATGCAAGTGTAGTAAATGTTTTTTATTTTTGGAATAAATAAGTGCAGAAAGTTTTAGTGCATGTAGAGTAACATGTTTTTCTTATGGTAAAAGGTGGACAGGGTCTATGGGTTCACTTGACCTCTCTCATAAACATGGTGGCACAGATATAGTTTCTATAGAAAAAATAATATTCATGCATTTTATATCTAACGATTGATTCACATGCATATGGTAATAACATCCTAATGTAGAGATGATGCAACACATATCTGTAGTACTCCCCTAAGTGTGGGTACAACCAAGCATACCTAGAACTTAAGTGGCAGCACATAGTATGTCTTTTAAGTGGTGACATGATGTTGGATTTCCCGTGCACTACCTTGAACAAACAAGACTATCTTTGTTGTCACTAAATAGAAAATCACATCATATCTCATTCTTCCTAGTGAAGTAACCATAGAAACGTGAAACATATTAGTTTCTCAATTTTGTGTCATCAAATCCAGTTGCTACCACATGTTTACTCGGGCTAACACATGCATTCCTCCTCTCGCATCCTAGCATACTCTAGTTTGATCAGAACAAGTACACATGAACCAGGTGATAATATGCATCTATAAGTACATCAAACACATACTAAAAACTGTATATCGTAACTCAGCTCACAAACAAAAGATCCAAGATAGGAGAATTAAAAATATGACCATAATCATGTAGGTAAGATCATATGGTTCTAATCGTGATATCACAATAGAGAGATGGATCAAGATACTGCCACAAACCCATAGTCTAATGGTGTACCACTTCCTTCTCATCATGGTGGCAGTGGAGAAGACATTGTAGGAATCAATGAAGCAACTGAGGGGGCTCGAGCGACATTTTCCCCTCTAATTTTTGATAGCGGTGGAGATTTTTATCTATTTCTAGTGTTTCTGTCGTGTTGTTTTCCTTAGATACACAAAGTCCATGAAGAAGAGCTTCATATTCTGCCATGTTATTGGTAGCATTGAAGTGGATTTGTAGGATGTACTAAAGCTTCTCACTAGTTGGTGATTGTAGTAATACACTAGCTCCCGAGCCGTTGAGCATCTTGGATCCGTCAAAATGCATGACCCAAGATTCCAGCTCTAGAATAGGAGTGCCAGTTGTGGTTTTTGTCCAATCTGCAATGAAATCCGTCAAGGCTTGAGATTTTATTGCGTCACGCTTCTTGTAGGTGATTTCAAAGGGGGCAAGTTCTATGCCCCACTTCACCACCCTTCCTGT